>JAOTOL010001422.1:127500-780000 GCA_034440575.1 Imbricaverruca yamaguchii | reverse complement strand
CATCTCCCCGGGGTGGCATTCGCTTATGACGGTGGCGTGGCGTTCACCCACGCCACGCCAGCGAATACCCCGGGGTGGTATTCGCTCGCCACTCTTTGGTGGCGTTCGCTTGTCGCCCTCTGGCTGCGACCGGTGTGCACGTGAGTCGATTTGTGGCGTGATGAGTCGTGTGAAGATGTGCTGGCGACTGTGGTGGAGCTTCGGCCGCCGCATGGCAGCTTGTGTCTTAACGTTCCACTCGCGGTAGAAGCGACTGCATGTCAGCGAAAACACTTTGATGTCAAAGTGTTTGATATCAGTGAAAACACTTTGATGTCAACACTGTTTTCATGTCAAAGGATTCAGTTAATATATCTAATTACCGTGGCATCCTGACCCAACATTCCTGGGGTCGAATGTCGCTTCAAGTAAAGTGTGGTAGGATCAGCTATCCGCCAAAGAGACTGTACGCGCGAGCACGCTCACACGCAAACGCCCACGCACTTGGACATGAACATGGACATGAATATGAACATCAACATGAGCATGAACATATATATGAACATGAGTATGAACATGAACAAGAACATGCATACGCCGCAAGCAAATTGAAAATAAAAATAATCGTTGAACGCATGATAACTCACCTTGACAGTAGCGGTTAGTTCAGCCTCGGTGTCAGCTTTCTGCTTTTGAAGTTGCTGAATCGTAATTGCGAGTTCTTTCTTCCCCTTTTCCTTCAGTGTCTGCTGTAGGCAGAGTAAGGAAGCGGCGTAAAACACCATAAATACGAAGGCGACTGGCGGGCTTGTACGACCACTCTGAATTAGCAGACGCGAGCTTCCAGCAACACTGATTCGTTCACCCTAACTGTAGTGACCTCGTTGCGAATGGTTTATGCAGGACGGTGCAGTTGTATTCTCCATATGGAAATTAGTTGAAAGTGGAGCTGCTACGGAACATTTTCAAATCCACTCCCTCCAACAGATCGCTTTCGCATGGGCATGGCCTCGAATACAAGACAGCGTAATCTTCCGGTCCAAGCATGCAGGCTTCCTTCTAAACCACAACGCCAAGCCACCCATTATGATAACCACGTGCAGTGTAGCCTAAAACCCGAGCGCCTTTTGCGTTGAGGAAACTTCCGCGAGCTACGTTACTCTTAATATGGCACCAGCATGGACCCAATCCGTAGCCCATGCCTGTCGGGGTCTGCACATACAGCAGAATCGCCAGCCGGTCTCCCGTCTACTCGCGACACAAAACCCGACAGCTAAGTACGAGCAAGTCTTCCGGGGAGGTGAATCATCCGCCGTGCATCCGTTCCGTTCACACGGCATAGAGTTGATTAGTGCTCAACACCGCGTACCCAGCTGTGGCAGTAGTGTCCAGCAGTAGTGTCCAGCAGTAGTGTCCAATAGCGACGGCAATCGCATCATTGCATCATTGCAAAGCATTACTGAGCCAATCTCCGATGCAGGTGAATGGTCTGGTATTGTGCATAGGTGATCACACGTTGTCACCCTCATTCAAGAGTTGGCCTGCTTGTCATGTTTATCTCCTACAATACTTTATGTTTGACAAGTATATGAAAAGTGATTGTGCCCATGTTCTACAAGTTCTATGAGGCACAAGTTTGCAAGGAGCTACAGCAAGCTTTGCCATCGCCAGTTATTTACTCGACTGTCTTAGCGATATTTTGTAACCAAATGCACTGGTATTTAAATTCTAAACTTGTCCTGACACCATCGAACCAAAAAAGTTGGACGCTGATCCGGGGACACATCACAATCAATAGAGAATCATCAGGGTGTAAGTCATGCATGTCTGCCACGAACAAGTCCCAAATATAGCTCGTGAACATTTTACCATTGACGGAGTGCTATCAGGTTGTAAGGTGTGTATGTCCACCAAGAACAAGTCCCTGATATACGCCAGCTAGGAACATATCACCATCAACGGAGTGCCATCAGGGCGTAAGTCGTGTATGTCTACCCATAACCAGTTCCGAATATGGGCGGACCAAACCTTACCAACTAGACATTGCCACCATACGGCAGGTTATGTCATTTAATTACTCGTCCACATGGATTTTGCAACCAACAGCAGCATACCGTACATATGGCCATGAATTGAAATCGCGCACCCAGAGCCTTAGTAACATTTTTATTTATCCGCCCAGATTCTTTCGCCACCCTAGAACTTCGGGGAATTTTGCATCTCATCCAATCCACCTCTGGCGGTAGAAAGTTTCGATTTTGCATCCACTTGTGACGAAAATATTCGTCACACATCGAATCTATTGGGCACAGATTATAACTCTCCACGTGCCAAATCCATGCACGCATTCCCGCATCAGATACAACCCAATTCCAATCCCACGCAGTGCATTTGCAACTGGCTGATCTCAGGCGGCGGATCCCGGCGCTTACCTGGATCTCGCTCCTGCCCGACAGCTGATCGCTGACGTTCTTCATCTGCTGCCGCAGCCGCTTAACCTCGTCGTCGCGCTCCTCGACGCGCCGCCGGTACTCGGCCTCGCGCTCGCGCTGCTGTGACGTCACCGTCTGCCGCTGCTCCTGTGACGTCACACCCTCCGTCCGTTCCCGCACGCGCTGCTGAGCCGGCCTGACCAGCGTCCGTCCGCCGGCACTCGCAGTCGTTTGTGCGACACTCGCCGCCCGCTGTGGCGCACTCGCTGTGCGCTGTGGCGCACTCGCTGTGCGCTGTGGCGCACTCGCCGCTCGCTGTGCGACCCCCGCTGTGCGTTGTTTAGTGCGGGCGGTCTTGTCGGCACCGTCTGACATCTGCTGGCGAGCGGTGCCACAGCTCGCCTGCTGCTCCAGAGGCACAGCGCGCGTGTTGGGCACCCGACGGACGGGGCGGGACCGGGTCTGCGCCGAGCGCTGATCAACCGTCGCACCCTGGCAGTCAGGTCAGCAAAGGTCACGCTCACACGGTCAGTGGCATGTGTACAGTAGCCGGCAGTCAAGCGCAGAGGCGAATCCGCGACCTGAGGAAATTATAACCGACACGCACAACGTCATGACTATCCAGATCGGCGGCTTTTAATCGGCGCATTCTCTCTTTGGTGATCAACAGGGGATATGTGTTCCTCCCACAGAACACAAGGCACGATACACATGACACATCGGCTTGGTTTCACATTCGTATGCCTTCATTTCTCCTTTGAAAACTCCCAATTGGATTTTCCTTCAGATGTTACTAGTGCCCTCGTAACACTGTCCCAAGATTGCATACATATATAAGTGTACATTAGGGTGTGTCGCCTGAACGGTTTTTCTTATGCTTAGTGAAATTATCGTGCAGATCACCTAAAAAATCCCTGTGGTCGAAACCAAATATAAATCAAACAATAAACAAAATATGCGACAGGCCGATAAAGAAACAAATTTGCCGGGCGCCCGGCGTTGAAGTCTCCAGTGATGGCGCCCCGTTGCTATTGGCATCTAACACCACGCGTCGGCCGCCGTCGGAGGCGCCGCGGCGCTGTGACGAAAAAGGCGGCAGTCGGTGTTGTGGACGACTTTTGAATGGATTTTGGTAATTCAAAAACAGATCAGGGGAGCCGGGATATATCTGATTGTAAAGATTAAACTTCACTGAAGGACTGATCGCTCCACTTTCCTTTGTCTGTGCTCTACCTTTCACAGTGCATGAATCATCATTCGAATAAATTGCGTACGCACTAACGACACAAAATAGCTTCTCATGCCATACATCCCTGTTTTATTAGTCAATCCAAGTCTCCTGTTCCTTTTCGTTACTCAAGTTTCAAGGAAAACTGGGATTATCAGCAGTAGGGACAGCCTATTAACGAGGGCGACACGAGCCAGCGGCGATCGTCGTATGGCGCGGGGGAGGGGCTGAAAAGAGTGGTTTGGTGTCTGCAAGTTGTGCCCACTGCCTGTGAAGTGTGATATTACCCGCGTCGGTGTGATCGGGGTAAGAGTTCGAACATGAAGACCCGCGCTTCCACCAAAGGGCTTTGGCTCCTGAACTAAAAACAAACCGACTGCCCACGAGAATTGACGTTCTGAATTACTTGAGGAAAGTGAATAGAGACTCATGCGTTGCGAACAAAAGGTTGAAAGAGAGGCTAGCACCCCATATAAAGTTTGTCGCGGAAAGTGTGATGAAAATGTGGTGCTGCGAAGGAATACCAATTGTTGGGAGGGCCCGAGTCGAACATATGGTTCGAGAATGCCGCGATCGCTGCTTGCGATACATGAAAACTGCTGGAAGGAAGTCGGCATCACCAGGTGTACGTCCGTCCGGTGATGAGTGGTTTGAAAATTGTTTGATATAGCCCGCTGCAAATGTGCTGATATCGATAGTTGCAAATGTGCGATGGCCGACAAAGTGCCACGAATGGAGTTTCCCTTTGTCCAAGACCAGAGAGGACCTCGCCAAATGCAAATCGGCACCGCAGATATCCGTGAAACCACTCGTCGACGCGCCATGGACGAAAGGAGGCGTCTGACCGCCGAGACAGTCACATCACCACAACCGGGACCTTCTGGAATGGCCCACCTAGATTCTAATTCAGACCAAGATCCCGCCAGAGATTCATCATCGCTCACATCTGTAGTCAATGAGTCAGAGTATATGGTGAACAGTAACACAGACGAACTGCTAAATACGGCTCTAGCAGCAGATCTGTACGGAGTGTCTAATCGTGCGTGTGCTGCGATCATAAACGGTTTCCAAGTGGACATTGGTCGGATCACTTCTGACGATATGGACTGCATAGTGGATAGCAAAAATGTATGGCGAGCAAGCGATCGGATTAGAAGAGAGGTAGTAAGTAGCCCAGAGCCATGAGTATCATGCAGGTCGTGTATCTGGTCTCTACTTTGACGGTAGAAAAGACGACACGCTTATGACAGCCAGTTCAAAGAAGGCGGAAGAGCACATTGTGGTTGTATCCGAGCCAGACAGTGCATATTTAGGACATTTTACCCCACAGACTGGGAAAGCTGAGGACATTTTTCAGGACCTGAACGCCGTGGCATATGAGTTTGGTTCGGATATTTCTGTGCTTGGCTGTAACGGCACGAGAGTTAATACTGGCCAAAAGGTGGTGTTATCCGTTTGTTTGAGCTCGGACAAAAACGCCCCATCCACTGGTTTGTGTGCCAACTTCATGCAAATGAACTTATTCTTCGTGCAGTATTTAGCCAGTTAGATGGAGTCACAACAGGACCTAAGTCGTTTAGTGGGCTGATTGGCCGGGCTGCTGCAGGCGCAGTAGAAACCTTGCCAGTGGTCGATTTTGAGCCAACCGATGGCGGAAATGTTTCAGAAATGACGCAGAAGATTCTCAGTGACCTAAGTTCAGATCAGGCTATTCTGTACTGTCTGGCGCGTAGTGTCTCAGCGTAGGGCTGTATCTCAGATAGAACTGCGAAAATGAAGATCGGTCCACTAAACCACTCCAGGTGGCTGACTCTGGCGGCGCGAATTCTCCGGCTCTACATATCAACCGAACAGCCATCAGACAGTCTGAGAATGCTAGCGGAGTTCATCGTGTGCCACTATACTCCCATGTGGTTCTGCATCAAGAAGAACTGGAAATGTTCTAACGGTCCTGGCAATGCGCTGCACAGCGTGCAACTTCTCAAAAGTTTGCGACCTGAGATAGCGGCCATGGTTCAGCCGGTAATACAGCGCAACAGCTACTGGTGTCACCCTGAGGCAGTACTGCTAGCAATGGCAGCGGGCCAAGATCAAGCCACACAGGAAAGGGCGGTCACTCAAATCCAGCAGTGTCGCAGAACTCAAGTCGATAGTGATACTGACGAAGTGCGGAAGTTCAAGCTTCCAAAAGTGAATATGGGGCAAACAGCATCATGGAGCTGATTAATTGATGTAATGAGGCGATAACCGAGCCGCCCTTGACGCAACAACTGTCCGATGATGACTTACTAGACATCATCGCGAGTCCTCTCGAAGTACCGCCATACCCCGTGCACAGTCAGACGGTGGAACGGATGGTGAAAGTGGTGATCGAGGCGTCTTTGAAGGTAATTGGTGAAGAGGCCCGCCACGGTTACATTGTGGCGAAGTTGAAACACAGGTCAGCAATGCCAGTGCTCAGCAGCAAAAAGGATTTCATGTCGGGTTTACTGTCGAGCATGTAGACAAGTAGTACAGTTATAAAATGATAGTTCGTACAAAAAATGTGGCCGTTCGTATAAAAGGTGACGTCGCTGTATGCCCGTCTCCTTCGGTTGTAGTGGAACGGAGCATGATGCAGATTTCGCCTGGTCTATTTGTCATAACAATAAGATATCAAGTGTCTCAGAATGATTTAATTGGTCTTCGATGTAAACAGACGAGGAATTTTGAAGATTCCAAGCTTTCAAAAGTGAAAATATTAGCATTATACGCCGATAGATCTACTGATTGAAAATGGAACGAACAAGCGACGTAAAGTAAACCTTTCTTTCATGCGTCAGATATCCAGGCAACTTATTAAGCGACTGGTGCTTATCAAAAGCCTTTTACCCCACTAAACACTTTCATTGAGTTTTCTTAATGAGCTTCATCACCAGAATCCATTCATCAGTCATCCACAGTACCGACTGCCGCCTTTTTCGTCACAGCTCCGCGGCGGCGCCCGACGGTGGCCGGACGCGTGGTGTTAGATGCCAATCGCAACGGAGCGCCATCGCTGGAGACTTCAACGCCGGGCGCCCGGCAAATTTGTTTCTTTATCGGCCTGTCGCATATTTTGTTTACTGTTTGATTTCGATTTGGTTTCGACCACAGGTTTTTTTAAGGTGATCTGCACAATAATTTCACTAAGCAAAGTGCAATTTCCAAAAAAGGTCCTTCGTGACACACCCTAGTGTACATATATATATATATATATATATATATATATATATATATATATATATATTAATATTGATAAACATATACATATATATATATATATATATATATTTATATATATGTGGGCTGGGGTAGCGTTATTATAATGATATATCAGTCAAATAATTACTATGTAATCTATAACCAAACCAGCATAACTACTTGATGGAGATGTTCGATGATTGACCTTTTCCAGGGTGTTGACCTTCTCCTCCAGCTTGCGCGTCTTGCTGAGCAGCTTCTCGTTCTGCTTCTTGAGCACCTGGGCCTCCCGCTGCGTCTCCACCGCCCGGGAGCGGATCGTCAGCGGCACACTCAGCTCGGAATCGATACATGTCCTCTGCAAGCACACGTGCACACCAGGTCAAGGCAGGTCGGGTCACAACAGGTCAGGTCAGGTCAGCCGGGCCGCCGCGGCTGGAGTGAACTCAGGGCGAGGTGGTATTGTGGACCGGTGTTATTATCGGTACACAACGACTAGTTGAGTTTCTCCAGCCACACGTTTATAATCCCGGTCCCACCACCATGTTCCTGCATGTCTATTCATACGCTCATTGGGTATATGGCCGGCGCCATCGGGGTGCCCCTAAATTATAATCCATACTCACCCTCCCCCGCATTTTCGCTTTGAACCAGTTTATTTTCCATTAGTTTCCATTTATCAATCTATCCGTGTTTTCCATTCACAAATGCAGCTTGGCTTGACTGCTGTAGGTGAGCAGGATTTTCGGACTCTCAATACCAAACAATGACACTTTCCGTTACTTTGACAGAACTGTATTGTTTGCAAAAAGAAGTACACATGCACATGGCCGCCCATATTCTTACGCATAGTGGCCAATTGTGTACACAACCTAATGGAAGATCATATGTGTTAAATCTTCATGCTTGGCTGCTGGCAGTTACAATTTTTTGAATTTGGTTTAATTGTCATTGGTGATGGTCACACGCGAGGAAATGTCCAAATAGTAATACACTATCTGTATTTCACTGTCGCGTAATCCGAATGCAGTACCGGTTCACAGCATGTGGTGAGAAGTAAGCACGTTCTGGCGTAACGCAGCTCAGTGACAAATCCACATCCGACTCAACGGAAGACGTTGACTGGACCAGTTCTTGGCGCGAGTTCTGGCTCAGTCATCGCTTGCCTCCTTCCCGGGCGTCGGCGGTCCAGTGGTCAAGCTGAGCGAGTGGGAAACTAGAGGCACGGCGTTCGATCCCCCGTGATGGCCGCCCCTCCCGCCGGGATGAGAGGCAGACGACGCCGTACGCCCACAGCTGCCGAGTGCGTCCTGAAGCCGGATAGCCAGCCAACCAGCCTCCATCTGTGACGTCCTGTGGCGATCACACTGTGACGCGTGGCTCTGCGAACGCCACCCGACAGCGCAGGAATATACTGCGGTCACCGAGCGCGGGGTATTCGACCGACGTGGGGAGCTACTCTGAAGTCAAGGGCGGCCATGCCTGCTGGACCGTGCGGAGCATCAGCCGCCCCCACATCAATCTCGTCTTCGATCTGCACTGGATCAGCCACGATGGGTCAAGGCGGACTCCACCGGGACACTCAATGTGACCATCAAGGTGACCGTGAGATGGCTTGACCGTTGCCACCCCGCGGATCTATCTTTAGCGGGGGCGAGGAGAGCGGGGCGGGGCTGAACATTTCTGAGATTGCATTATGGAGCCCGACTGGATCCCGGCGGACCAGGACAACCTTCTCTCGTCGTCTGGCTCCCGATCGGGGTCCGGGCACCGACCGGACCCCGACACCATCACCACCGACCGGACCCCGACACCATCACCGACCGGACCCCGACACCATCACCACCGACCGGACCCCGACACCATCACCACCGACCGGACCCCGACACCATCACCACCGACCGGACCCCGACACCGTCACCACCGACCGGACCCCGACACCATCACCACCGACCGGACCCCGACACCATCACCACCGACCGGACCCCGACACCATCACCACCGACCGGACCCCGACACCATCACCACCGACCGGACCCCGACACCATCACCAATGACCGGACCCCGATCTGACTCCCGGAGGGGGTCCGGGCACCGGCAGCAAACAGCCATATCTGAAGATCAACGCGACGCAGACGGGAGCAAACTGCAACGAATTTTTGCCCAACTGAAGCACAAGTTAAACGACTGTGTCAGGCTGGATATGTCGCCTCATAACTAGGCATTGTGGGAGACGTTTCCTAACGTACACGACTGAAAAGGACAATATATATATATTGTATTTGAATTCCCAAATACAATATATTTGATTCCATAATTTCTGAGAAAACATGCATCGTAAGAATCGCCATACATTGTGGCACATACAGTCACAGAAGCAAAATGTTAGATCATGCATTGTCATGCCTCAAGGCTACGCGCCATCCAATCAACGTTCTGCCGAACAGGGATCTCACCGGGATGAGCCGGGATTCATACCAAGTGTTCAACCTCAGGCGCCGGCTGAATATTTCAAGGTCTTTAAATTTGTTTCTTTAAATTTATGTCGCACGGAGCAATTTTGAGTCGGCAAATGTCGAGCGGCGCTCATTCACAGCGCCGGCGCTCGCCAGAACTGTGCTCAGACTGCTGACGATGACGTCATGTCCGGCCACAATTCCGGCCACCGCTGACGCGACCACCGGATGCATGGGTCAATGGCCGCGAGGTCAGACAATCATCGCCGCCCACGGCGGCCCGCCACGCGGAGAGTATTGCCCCCGGGGAGGGAATTTGATGATTGCCGCGGCAATGGTAGCGAGCCGTGGAAATGATCCTATGTTATGTGGAAGTCGGCCGCTCCGCAGTACCGTTGTCTGTACGTCCGTGCAGGAAATTTAGTTCTACGAGATGTGTCCCGTGGCGTATCGTAAAAGCAAAATGATTTTGCACCGGGGAAGCTTCGGTGTTTATGACGAAGAACGCGACTATGTGTTTGGAGCAAATCTGGTGGAAAATTGTCTTGCTGTGTGGTAGGTACCTACACTTTCCACCGCAGGATACAAGCTTAATGTGAACCTTATGAAAAAGTTTAGCGTGTCTAACGTCTAACGTTAACGTGTCATCAGTCACAATGTCGTAAAACGTTCTACGTGCCATCACTTTTCCACGCTGGTGTTGTAATCATTTGCATACAAAACTAACACACCCCAGATAGTTGCACACCACATACCTCGCCTTCCTTCACTTGTGCTGGGCGATAGCCATTCCGAACGTAGGACCAACTGATACTTATATTGCGCAAAGAAAGTCATCTTACTCCCGAACGAAAAAGCTTCTCTGACTTATTACTCTGCCAATGGTTGAGCGATTCTTTGCATCAAGCGGTGTATTGTACTAAAATTGTACCTTGTCATGAACTACCGTCATCCGTCTGCATTTCTCTCGCACTGAGGTTGTCTAAAATTACCGTTCGTATAGTTATGGTATGCTATGCCCTCCATTTGGCGGATCACTCAGCAGTACTGTGGCGTACATGGGTGCATCTACATGGTGCATAGTGTACATGGGTGCAACCGACATGCACGCCTCGGTGGATCATAGGCTGGATGACTCATCGTGACCAAGCTGTTTCAAACATTCATACTTGTCGAGTGACGATGATGACGGAGTTTTTTGTTCGGGCGCGCTTGTAGTGACAGTGGTGACAATGTTTTGTTCGGGAACGCTTGCAGTGACAGCGGTGACAATGTTTTTGTTCGGCAACGCTTGCGGTGACAGCGTTGGTGGTGTTTTTGCTGTACTGGTTGTGTTTTTGCGGCACGCCTGTATTGACTGTGGTGGTGGTGTTTTTGTTCTGGCACGCCTGTATTGACTATGGTGATAGTGTTTTTTTGTTCGGGCACGCTTGTAGTGACAGTGGTGACAATGTTTTTGTTCGGGAACGCCTGCAGTGACAGCGTTGGTGGTGTTTTTGCTTGAGCACGCCTGTATTGACTGTGGTGATGGTGTTTTTCTTCGGGCACGCCTGCATTGACTGTGGTGATGGTGTTTTTGTTCGGGCACAACTGTATTGACTGTGGTGATGGTGTTTTGTTCTGGCACGCCTGCATTAACTGTGGTGATGATGTTTTTGTTCTAGCACGCCTGTATTGACTATGGTGATGGTGTTTTTGTTCGGTCACGCCTGCATTAACTGTGGTGATTGTGTTTTTGTTCGGTCACGCCTGTATTGGCTATGGTGATGGTGTTTTTGTTCGGTCACGCCTGTATTGACTATGGTGATGGTGTTTTTGTTCGGTCACGCCTGTATTGACTGTGGTGATGGTGTTTTTGTTCGGTCACGCCTGTATTGACTGTGGTGATGATGTTTTTGTTCTAGCACGCCTGTATTGACTATGGTGATTGTGTTTTTGTTCGGTCACGCCTGTATTGACTATGGTGATGGTGTTTTTGTTCGGTCACGCCTGCATTAACTGTGGTGATTGTGTTTTTGTTCGGTCACGCCTGTATTGACTGTAGTGATGGTGTTTTTGTTCGGGCACGCCCCCTGCAGGGAAGGTGGTGATGGTGTTTTTGTTCGGGCACGCCTGCGGTGACAGTGGGGATGGTGCACTTTCCAGGCACCTCTGTTGATATTATGGTGGCAACAATTTTCCCCGGACACCAGTGTGAAGACAGTGTTGATGTAGCTGTATTACCTGGATGACGAATCCAGAAGAGAGCACCGCTACCGCACGGGCCCGCCTTTTTGTGCACCTTGTCCTTTTTGTCGCCTGAATATCGGCGGAAACTAGGACAAGGGTCTTGGCAAACGTTACGCTTACCGTCCAAACCGACGCGCCATTGCGTTAGCATGCGGCGTCTCCCGGACCGCCGGTGTCTCACCGGTGACAAAATGAGACACTCAGGAATGTTGTCGAATTTTGGTCGTGAGCTTGGCAAATGTGCTGCTGGCCAAAATTTGGTAGCGCCGGCGGACATGGAAGCTCTCTTCTGAGCCACTGATAATCGAGCGCATTGGGTGCTTGAGTTTTGCTTCGAAGGACGCGTTCTGTTTGGTCTCGTCTTTCTCGTCACGGTAACAGTTGCCTATCAAGTTCTTGCAACAGATACCTACCTAGGTGGTAGAAGGTGATTATACTATCCGTTCAGGAGCCGATTTTTGCAGAGATATAATCCTGAGAGAAGACTAGGCATGCCAAATATGCCTGGATCTACTGGCGTGGGCTCGGATTCAGATGAGCCTTAACAAGAAAGCATGGGGATAGAAAAGCCAGCAAAGAGAGCATGGCCTTCAACTTCAAACTGGCTGTCAAGGCAGATTGTGCATTGTGGTGAAAAATCCAAGGATGGTGGTGTGCGTAAATTCAGTGGTGAAGGAAGAGACTTGAAGACGAAGAGGAAAAAATGACACATTTGAATTCCTGAAATTGTCCGGTGACACAACCGGTACTTTTTACCTCTGCTGACGTGTCTGACACGGCTGACGGTGGTTACCTGACGTGTCTGACGTGGCTGACGGTGGCCAACTGACGTGTCTGACGTGGCTGACGGTGGCTGACGGTGGCCAGCTGACGTGTCTGAAGCGGCTGACGGTGGCCAACTGACGTGTCTGACGTGACTGACGGTGGTCAACTGACGTGTCTGACGTGGCTGACGGTGGCCAACTCCACTCACCAGGCCCTCGTTGTCCATCTTCAGTGTGCGGCACTGGACCTGCAGTTGGCTCAGCTGCGATCCGAGGTGCGAGGCGCGCCGCACCAGGCCTCGCTCCCGGTCCGTCAGACTGGCCCTCTGCTGCAGACACAGACATACAGACCGTCAGCCACACACAGACACACAGACCGTCAGCCACACACAGACACACAGACCGTCAGCCACACACAGACTTACGGACCGTCAGCCACACACAGGCATACATACCGTCAGTCACACACAGACATACAGACCGTCAGCCACACACCGACATACAGACCGTCAGCCACACACAGACATACAGACCGTCAGCCACACACAGATATACAGACCGTCAGCCACACACAGACACACAGACCGTCAGCCACACACAGACACACAGACCGTCAGCCACACACAGACT
The DNA here is from genome assembly GCA_034440575.1 of Imbricaverruca yamaguchii. Classification (NCBI taxonomy): domain Eukaryota; kingdom Metazoa; phylum Arthropoda; class Thecostraca; family Neoverrucidae; genus Imbricaverruca; species Imbricaverruca yamaguchii. The sequence continues at coordinate 767,060 of JAOTOL010001422.1, read as the reverse complement.
TACGGACCGTCAGCCACACACAGGCATACATACCGTCAGTCACACACAGACATACAGACCGTCAGCCACACACCGACATACAGACCGTCAGCCACACACAGACATACAGACCGTCAGCCACACACAGATATACAGACCGTCAGCCACACACAGACATACAGACCGTCAGCCACACACAGACATACAGACCGTCAGCCACACACAGACATACAGATCGTCAGTCACACACAGACATACAGACCGTCAGCCACACACAGGCATACAGACCGTCAGCCACACATAGACATACAGACCGTCAGTCACACACAGACATACAGACCGTCAGCCACACACAGACATACAGACCGTCAGCCACACACGGACATACAGACCGTCAGCCACACATAGACATACAGACCGTCAGCCACACACAGACATACAGACCGTCAGCCACACACAGACATACAGACCGTCAGCCACACACAGACATACAGACCGTCAGTCGCACACAGACATACAGACCGTCAGACACACACGGACATACAGACCGTCAGCTACACACAGACATACAGACCGCCAGCCACACAGAGACATATAGAACGTCAGTCACACACAGACATACAGACCGTCAGCCACACACAGACATACAGACCGTCAGTCACACACAGACATACAGACCGTCAGCCACACACAGACATACAGACCGTCAGATCGTCAGACGTACATACCGACCGCCGTCAGATGTACACACAGACTGCCGTCAGACGTACAGAGATAAACGTACTGCACACTGACCCGTGCCGTGTAAATACACAAGCAGAGCATGCACACAGCTACTGATGACCTCTGAACACTGAATAGTGGGCGCTGTATGACCGAAGCAGTCGATGCTCCCCATAAACCCAAATAACTAACCGACCAAACACTGAATGGAATGTGATGGACGGAGCGTGGTCGAGGAAGAGCACATCTACGCACCGAATCTCAACACCGGGAGTGATCAACGCACGCAAGGAGTACCTAGTCCAACCTTACTTCACTCGTTCTTGCTTTCAAATAAGTAGCACAGCTTGTTATCCAAAACAATGTGAGTGGTGCTGCATTACATGGAGTGCGCACGCCTTCTTCAATCCTTCCACGTATCCTTGTCGCAGCACTCTAATTGCGGAACATGTGAACCCGTTTTAGTTGTTTCATTCCTTGAAGCCTTAAAATGGGTGCGTGATGAATTCCTATAGGCATACCGAACGCTTGCAGGCAAAGTCGTTCATTGCACAACACCTTTTCACTCGTAACATATTTGCAGGGCAATGGCCCTGGATGGATGATGCGTTGGCCGAGTTGTTTGGAAGCAGTATATAAGGGAGGAGTAAGGCACCCGAAGCTGTGGTCCACAAACGACCCCACGGTGGTTCAAGCACAGCTCCATCAGGTAAACTATATTAGTATTGAATATTTTGAGTGCTCTTTTCTGCGCAACACCATAGAGCAAATCACACATGTAGCCAGCACTTAACAAACAAAAAGCCACCCACTGGCCATCCACATCTCTAGCGGTTGATATAAAAATGAAATGTTCCCGTATTTCTGGCAGCGAAAGAATAGCAGGGAATTGTAGTTATTCCTAACCAGCCGGCCCCATCGAACAAATAAATACAGATGCTACACAAATACCACGCAGACAGCACACAATTCATCATACGTGCCAGTGCTTCTGAAAAAGGGATGCACACATTCATTTGTGCCCCATCGCCTTCTATGCTTGCTTCTTATCCTCATATTAAACGCAATCATACCCAAACGTGTGCTTTAACATGAATGCCGATGCCATGTTTTTTGCAACGCATGCATGTGGCCAAGTCATAATCAATACGCGACCATACAAATGTTCCCCCAGGTTCAGTGCTATTCCCCTTGCATCAGGTTCAGTGCTGACTATTCCAAAAGACATGCCACTGTAAAAATGACACCGCCTGTTATTCGGATCAGTGTTTCAGAATCAGACGAATTGCCACACCATAGGCGTTGCTCAGGGCCTGCACAAATGCCGCGGACCAGCCGAGCAGGGATCTCCTCGCACTGTCGGCGCTAGTTCGTCAGTCGCTCGGGCACGTCCCACACGTGGCCACTCGGCAGTGTGGTGAGACACGTGACCACTCGACAGTGTGGTGAGACACGTGGCCACTCGGCGGTGTGGTGAGACACGTGGCCTCTCTGCAGTATGGTGAGACACGTGGCCACTCGGCGGTGTGGTGAGACACGTGGCCACTCGGCAGTGTGGTGAGACACGTGGCCACTCGACAGTGTGGTGAGACACGTGGCCACTCGGCAGTGTGGTGAGACACGTGGCCACTCGGCGGTGTGGTGAGACACGTGGCCTCTCTGCAGTATGGTGAGACACGTGGCCACTCGGCAGTGTGGTGAGACACGTGGCCACTCGGCAGTGTGGTGAGACACGTGGCCACTCGACAGTGTGGTGAGACACGTGGCCACTCGGCGGTGTGGTGAGACACGTGGCCACTCGGCAGTGTGGTGAGACACGTGGCCACTCGACAGTGTGGTGAGACACGTGGCCACTCGGCAGTGTGGTGAGACACGCGGCCACGTCGACACATCGGCATGCCGGGCCGTGCTCATTGAGAGTGTCCTGGGATGGTGGGAGAGGGAGGAGCGATTCCTGGGATGGTGGGAGAGGGAGGAGCGACTCCTGGGATGGTGGGAGAGGGAGGGGCCGCTCCTGGGATGGTGGGAGAGGGAGGGGCCGCTCCTGGGATGGTGGGAGAGGGAGGGGCCGCTCCTGGGATGGTGGGAGAGCAAGGGGCCGCTCCTGGGATGGTGGGAGAGCAAGGGGCCGCTCCTGGGATGGTGGGAGAGGGAGGGGCCGCTCCTGGGATGGTGGGAGAGGGAGGGGCCGCTCCTGGGATGGTGGGAGAGGGAGGAGCGACTCCCGGGATGGTGGGAGATGGAGGAGCCGCTCCTGGGATGGTGGGAGAGCAAGGGGCCGCTCCTGGGATGGTGGGAGAGGGAGGAGCGGCTCCTGGGATGGTGGGAGAGGGAGGAGCCGCTCCTGGGATGGTGGGAGAGGGAGGGGCCGCTCCTGGGATGGTGGGAGAGGGAGGAGCGACTCCTGGGATGGTGGGAGAGGGAGGAGCCGCTCCTGGGATGGTGGGAGAGGGAGGAGCCGCTCCTGGGATGGTGGGAGAGGGAGGAGCCGCTCCTGGGATGGTGGGAGAGGGAGGAGCCGCTCCTGGGATGGTGGGAGAGGGAGGAGCCGCTCCTGGGATGGTGGGAGAGGGAGGAGCCGCTCCTGGGATGATGGGAGAGCAAGGGGCCGCTCCTGGGATGGTGGGAGAGCAAGGGGCCGCTCCTGGGATGGTGGGAGAGCAAGGGGCCGCTCCTGGGATGGTGGGAGAGCAAGGGGCCGCTCCTGGGGATGGTGAAAGAGGGAGGGGCGACTCCTGGGTTGGTGGGAAATGGGGGGTGGAGGGTGGCTCCTGGGATAGTGGAAGAGGGAGGGCGACCCCTGGGATAGTGGGAGAGGGAGGGGCAGCTCCTGGGATGGTGAGAGAGGGAGGGGGGCTCCTGGGATGGTGGGAGAGGGAGGGGCCCCTGGGATAGTGGGAGAGGGAGCCGCTCACGATGACCCAGCCCATCTGGGGGAGCACGCTCCGGGCTCATCCTCCACCGCACCAACAACATCCTTCGCTCCACCGACAACAGCGCTGGTGCGTGGCCTATACCGTCACTGGTCTCCACCTGGACAGGCATGGGGATGGCGAAGGCGGTGGAGCAAGCGCCATCCCCAACTACCACATCCAAATCGAGGGCCGGCCTAAGACGACTTGCTCGTTTTCACGGGAACTCGATCACCGGCACATGTATGGGGCGATCGTAAGCCAGCAGCTTCTTTCCGAGAAGAATAATTGGAGGATCTACATATACGGATGTGAAGCAATCTACAGCAATACACAGTGAACTTCTGCAGCGAAATCGTTGGTTGGAAAAAAAGTCCCAGATAAAACATTTCATAGTGTGCTAGAGTCACTGCATATGACATATATCAAACGCAATCCAAATGCACCGTCCAAAGGCTCAACAAGGTCAGTTCTGCCGTCGCGCCCACTTGACATTGATGGGGGCAAACAGTGCGACGGTGGCTGCCACTGAAATAGCAGCGGAGAGCTCTCCAAGTGACTCCCAGATGGCCACTTGGCTCGGCAGCTCGAGTCGAGAGCCTAAATGTGGACGGTGTGGGCTGGCCGGCGGGCGCGAGCTGGCCGGGAGTGTCACACAGAGCTGGCCGGGAGCGTCACACCGAGCAGGCTGAGGGTCACACTGAGCAGGCTGAGCGTCACACTGAGCTGGCTGAGCGTCACACCGAGCTGGCTGAGCGTCACACCGAGCTGGCCGGGAGCGTCACATCGAGCCGACTGAGCGTCACACCGAGCAGGCTGAGCGTCACACCGAGCAGGCTGAGCGTCACACCGAGCAGGCTGAGCGTCACACTGAGCAGGCTGAGCGTCACACCGAGCAGGCTGAGCGTCACACTGAGCTGGCCGGGAGTGTCACACCGAGCAGGCCGGGAGCGTCACACCGAGCAGGCTGAACATCACACCGAGCAGGCTGAGCGTCACACCGAGCAGGCCGGGAGCGTCATATCGAGCTGGCCGGGAGCGTCATACCGAGCTGGCCGGGAGCGTCATACCGAGCAGGCTGAGTGTCACACCGAGCTGGCTGATCAGGCTGAACGTCACACGGAGCAGGCTGAGCGTCACACCGAGCTGGCCGGGAGCGTCACACTGAGTAGGCTGAACATCACACCGAGCAGGCTGAGCGTCACACCGAGCAGGCCGGGAGCGTCACACCGAGCAGGCTGAGCGTCACACTGAGCAGGCTGAGCAGGCTGAGCGTCAAACCGAGCAGGCTGAGCGTCACACCGAGCAGGCTGAGCAGACTGAGCGTCACACCGAGCAGGCTGAGCAGACTGAGCGTCACACCGAGCTGGCCGGGAGCGTCACACGGAGCAGGCTAACATCACACTGAGCAGGCTGAGCGTCACACCGAGCAGGCTGAGCGTTACACGGAGCAGGCTGAGCGTCACACCGAGCAGGCTGAACATCACACAGAGCTGGCTAAGCGTCACACTGAGCAGGCTGAGCGTCACACCGAGCAGGCTGAGCGTCACACTGAGCAGGCTGAGCGTCACACCGAGCTGGCCGGGAGCGTCACACTGAGTAGGCTGAACATCACACAGAGCAGGCTGAGCGTCACACTGAGCAGGCTGAACGTCACACCGAGCTGGCCGGGAGCGTCACACTGAACAGGCTGAGCGTCACACTGAGCATGCTGAGCGTCACACCGAGCAGGCTGAGCAGGCTGAACGTCAAACCGAGCTGGCCGGGAGCGTCACACTGAGTAGGCTAACATCACACCGAGCAGGCTGAGCAGGCTGAGCGTCACACTGAGCATGATGAGCGTCACACCGAGCAGGCTGAGCAGGCTGAACGTCAAACCGAGCAGGCTGGGCGTCACACCGAGCGGGCTGAGCGTCACACCGAGCAGGCTGAGCGTCACACCGAGCAGTCTGAGCGTCACACGGAGCAGGCTGAGCAGGCTGAGCGTCACGCTGAGCAGGCTGAGCAGGCTGAGCGTCACACTGGGCAGGCTGAACTGCAAACCCAGCGCGCCAAGCAGACTCCGACTACCGACGGGGACCGTGGGTGTCACCAGGCGCAAGACCAGCCGACGGTTCTTCACGTGATCAGGCCAGCTATGGACACCTCGCGAGCGGTGCATCGTCAGGAGAGAGCCACTCCCAGCAGTGACCTGCAGTCTCAGCGGAGGGTGGGGCGAGACCCAGCCTCAGTAGTGAACTCGGCCCGGGTCCCACAGACTCGGGAAGAAGTGAAGCGAAGCGCAGCCCCTGCTCAGTTCTGAGCCGACAAGCCTGTCCAAGTGGCGCGACCCACAGTTCAGCACTCTTCGTGACACTCGACGCCGACCCCCCCCCCCATCCCCTCGCTGCCACACCATCACCTGCACCGCCTGTCCGCTGCCTGTCACTTCAATACTTCACCAATAGCGCCCGCCATCTGTCCGTTGTGTGCATACATAGCGCATTGCAAGCAGACACAGCAGGCTTTCTCTGCCCGTGTGTTCATTCCGCCCAGACGTCAGCAGCCTGGTTGCCGTGCATACCAAGCGCACGGTGGATTATCATCGAAAAGCCGACGTGGCAACTTGCAGTCGCTGAACTTCGCAGCACTCTCCGACAAAATCAGTTGGGAGCGGCTCAGCGCAAGGTGGCGAGATCTTGTGGGATTTTACCACGGCCGAAAGGGTCGCCAAATCGTGCAGCTGTTGTCACAGCTCAGACGAGCGTGGACTGAGCTGACGTCACGTGTCGGGCGATGACGTCACGTGTCGGGCGATGACGTCAAGTGTCGGGCCCCGGCGACCTGTACCCCGGCAATGGTGGGCGCGCGATACAGGGGACCGGCGGGGTACAGGGGACTGGCGGGGTACAGGGAACCGGCGGGGTACAGGGGACCGGTGGGGTACAGGGGACTGGCGCGATACAGGGGACCGGCGGGGTACAGGGGACTGGCGCGATACAGGGGACCGGCGGGGTACAGGGGACTGGCGCGATACAGGGGACCGGCGGGGTACAGGGGACTGGCGCGATACAGGGGACTGGCGGGGTATAGGATACCGGCGGGGTACAGGGGACCGGCGGGGTACAGGGAACCGGCGGGGTACAGGGGACCGGCGGGGTACAGGGGACTGGCAGGATACAGGGGACCGGCGCAATACAGGGGACCGGCGCAATACCGGCGGAGACGGAGACGGAGACGGAGACGGAGACGGAGACGGAGACGGAGACGGAGACGGAGACGGAGACGGAGACGGAGACGGAGACGGAGACGGAGACGGAGACGGAGACTGAGACGGAGATGGAGACAATGACGAGTGAAAGTACCAGGTTTATTTTACGACTCGTTCGAATGTCAGGGCATACAGCATTGCCAGTTGGCAAAGCTGTAGAGAATGATCGATAGAGCGCGATAGATTGATCTCTCGCGACGGCTGGCGGCGGGTGGACTCGGTAATCACATCGGCTGCGGTATTCGAATGAGCGAGAGTGAGAGTGGAATTGAGAGAAAGGGAAGAAAGAGAAACGCACAGGGAGGCGGGGTGGGAGGGTGCGGCTGGCGAGAAAATGTGCAAATCGTCCAACGGCGTGTGAAGACAATTGTGATACCTCATTGGTGGTGGGCGGCGTGACGTCAGCAGTCGGCGGCGTCACCGGGCCTTCGGGGTTAGGGAGCGAATCAGAGGCTCATGGCCGATGAAGTTTTCTGCCCCGATGGCGGCGGAGGGCTTCCCCAAAATGAATGGGAAGAATGAGAGCCTGTCCTGATTTAGGCCATAGCATTTGTTCAGTTGGGGTGAGTGAGCAACTTGCCTTCTTCCACCTGTCCTGTGGCGGTGCCTTTGTGCAGTACAGACATTGCTCCATCTAGTCCCAAACAGCGAGGCAATACTCTGCCGGCGGCACCTGCCTATCTACAGAACAGTGATGGCGTTTGAGCCGTGGCGAAGCCCGTTCATTACTCGCCACGTTCCTTTTTCAGCTCCCATGAGTCTGCACCGTCACGAAGTATCCGTCACAGACCGGATGACGGATGGTGTTCTGTTGCGTATTCAGTGCTGCTGAACGCCACCACAAGCATTCAAAAAGCACGGCGCTACTCTGAAAACCACACAAACCCGTTCAGTCACGACCCGTGCCTCGTCGGCCCTTCTCCACGTGACAAAAGCATGTGCCAAATTGGAGGAAATATAGTAGTCGCAATGCGCGTGTTGCACGTCTCGTGGCGGCCGTGACGCCGGCAGAGAATGTCGCCGCGACCACGGACGGCGCCCAAGTGACAACGAGGTCACGTGACTGACCCCGCCGCGTGCCGACGGTCGGGCAGATCAGGTGGGAGGTCAGGTCAGAGCAGGTCTCCCGTGGACACTCACAAGCCGACCACGGGAAGATGTGCCAGTCGCTTACTCTTTTGTTGTGCGAAGGCACTGCTGCAGTTGTCAGTCCTTTGCTTTCATCCGTAGGTATTTCGTTCAAAAACCTCAAGCTGTGAGATGGATCTCCCGTCACGTAAAAGTGGCAGTCTTTTGTGCAAGCCTGCTCTTTATATCCGTCCTGATCAGACTGAAAAAAGGTGTAGTCATGCATACGTGAAAAGAAAAGCTGTATTGTCGCCTTTCGGCGTCATTCAATGGTGTAAGACTCGACCCACGTCTCCGAACTGTCTGTAGTTGACGTACCCACAAGCCCACATACTCAATGAATGCGAATTTTCCCCAGATATGTAAACTGAAGCTTTCGTAATGAGCTTTTGAAGGCGCCGCGAATGGTCTTTATGGGCCGACACGCCGCTAAAAATCACTCCCCCAGTAATGAGCTGGTGCTGCACCGCGGAGATGCATGCTACCATCTCAACCGTTAACCTTTGCCAAAGATAGGCTCAGAGTGACCCGCGGATGAGAAATGACCCTACCGGCCAGTGACGGGTGCTCCTCTGGGTCTTGGGTGCGGTTGGCAGTTGCTCCTGTCTGGAGCGAGTTCTGGAGTGGTCGCGCACGGGGATCCTGGAGTGGCATGTCGCTGGTTGCTGCTTGTCGGTCGACTCCTGAGCCGGGCAGGAGTGCCTTCCGGTCGCCCTGCCCGATGCTGGCCGACTCAGGCTGGTACTGTGCGCTGGTGTTGGCGATGTCACACCCGGGCAAGGCGACGAGGAAGCTGGAGATGAGGGTGCCGACAGAGACGTAGGAGCCGACGGAGGCGGGAGCTGTGGTGGGGGAGCCGACGGAGGCGGGAGCTGTGGCGATGGAGCCGACGGAGGCGGGAGCTGCGGCGATGGAGCCGGCAGGTATGGGGCACGTGACGTAGGGGTTGCATGGTGCAATGCAGAGCAGTCACGTCCGTCCACTGGTGAGCGGTCTTCCATCAGGCGCTTCGCTGGAGGCGAGCGTGGCTTCAAAGCGTGGCCGGAAGGCTCAGCGGCAGACATGGGCAAGCTGGCGGAGTGCCTCGTGAGTGGTGACTGGCCAGGACCAGTGTGCGCCGTCGCTGGGTGATGCTCACGCTCACGGTCGGCAACTGCAGGCGCCGACAAGCGTTCAATCTCCGAGCGCTCCATCGCTGCTGACAAGTATCTACGGCGATGCTCCTTTCCCGTAAAGACGCTACCGCGATGGACTTCACTTGTTGACGAAGGAGCTCGGTGCCGGTGCCCCTTCGCCGACGGGGCACCTTCATCGGGGCCCTCAGCTTCCAAAGCGAGTCCAGAGTCGGCTTTCTGTGTCGTCACTGGATTCACCTCCGCACCGAGACGCCTGGCCGGTGATTCGGCTCCACAGATTCCCTTGGCGTCAGCAGTCGACGTCCGAACACCAGCGTGAGAGCCCGCACTACCGAGATCACCGCCGCCAAGCTCGGCTCTCAGCCCACCGCCGGCACCTGGCAGGCGGCCGCCGTTCTCCCCTCGGCCCCGCGGCCCGGCACGAGCCGCGGCAGCTCCACCTGGCGCCGCGCTGAGTACGGCGACGCTTGCCGGCGCACCGCTGCCGCCACTGCGCCCGCTGCCGGCGCCAGTCCGCCCGGCCGAGCCCGCGCCACTTATCGCAACACTTGTCGCGTCCGAGGCGCCGCCCGCTGCGCGGACAGCCGGCCGGCCGACCCACGTCTGGTCAGCGTCGAGCCCCGCTCCCGGTCCGCCGCTGATCCCCGCTCCTGGTGCTGATCCGGCACTGATCCCCGCTCCTGGTGCTGCTCCGGCACTGATACCCGCTCCTGGTGCTGCTCCGGCACTGATCCCCGCTCCTGGTGCTGCTCCGGTACTGATACCCGCTCCTGGTGCTGCCCCGGCACTGATACCCGCTCCTGGTGCTGCTCCGGTACTGATATCCGCTCCTGGTGCTGCTCCGGCACTGATACCCGCTCCTGGTCCTGCTTCGATGCTGAGCCCTGCGTCTGGTCCGGCGCGAAGTCCCACCCCGGGTCTGACATTAGTTCGTTCCCACTGCTGTGGTCCGACACTAGACTCTGCTCCTGATCGGACGTTAGATCCAGATACGGGCGATGATCCCACGTTGGATTCGGTTCCAAATGATGACCTAACGCCACATTGTTCTCTGCACACTGCTCCCATTCCAGCACGCCTGGCTCCGATGCTGACCCTGGCGTCGGGAGGTTGGTCCGTGCGACCCGACACGTGACACGGTCGACACGTGACACAGTGTGACACGTGGCACAGCTCGTGCAGTCCCGTGCTACCATCGAGCGTCGGTGGCGGGCGGGGCGTCGCTCCAGACCTGGACCGAGATCCGTCGGAGGAGCGCCGCTGCACGTGACTGGTCACCCGCCGCTGCCGACTATCTCTGGAACCGGAGCCGGAGCCGGAGCCGGAGCCGACCTGCAGACCGTCGGGGCGCCTGACGTCACCCACAGACACCTGATCCGTCACGTCACCAGCGCGCGAAGCAGCAGGGGACGGAGGTCGGCGGCCTGGAGACGGCCCGTCGCAGTGCTGGCAGTCGTGTTGCGCCTGGTGCTCACCAGGCGGCAGCACAGATCCGCCAGATGGCGGGTCGGCGGCAGCGCTGCGCTCTCGGCTTCCTCGTCGGTTGGCGGGGCACGCAGTGCTGACTGAGCTCGTCCAAGAAGACGCACCAAGGTCGGGCGCTGGGTTCGGATCTCTGTGGGGCAAGGACGACCGCCGCGACTGCCCTTTGACTCCGAGGCACAGACGAACGTCCTGCGGCAACTCGACATCGTGCCGGCCCAAATTTTCAAACCTGTCCACCAAGTCCTTTCGCAGCGGCGCTTTCACAGACGGGCCCTTGAAGTACTTCGACGACCGCTCCGCCTCCAGACGACGGCGCATGTCCGTCCTCCATGTCGGCGCGTCGCTACCTGTGACTAACAGGTCATGAATCTGTAGCCTGGGGGCGGCTGTGAGCTCAGCAATGTCAACGGCGAGGTCACCGGTAGGGTTACTGGCGATGTCGCACACCGTGGGGTCACCGGCGAGATAGCATATGTCGGGGTCACTGGCGGGGTCACTGGCGGGGTCACTGGCGGGGTCACTGGCGGGGCCACCTGCGAGGTCATTGGAGGGGTCACTGCCGAGCTCGCACGCGGCCGTGTCACCGGATGGGTCACCGACAGGGTCACCGGAGGGGTCACCAGCGGGGTCGCACGCGGCGGCCGACGCGTCTGCTGCCCCCTCAGGGTCGGCGCGCGCGCCCTGCTCGTAAATGTAGCACCACGGTTGGCAGTGTGTGACGTCACTGCGCAGACTGGTGATGGAGCGCCACAGCCTCTGCCGGTCGTGGTGAAACGTGTACATCCTGCGGCCGGCAGAGCGGGCCGGGCGTGTCGGGTCGTCGTCAGACGGACGCGGATGTCGGCACGACACACGCCGCAGTGTTGCCCAACGCAGCGTCGGACGGGGAGCGGCCCGGCTGGGCGCAGACGAGCATCCCGACACACTCGCTCGTGCACACGCAATCGTGGCGCTCGCTCGGCGTGCGGCGGGCCGGGCACGCGCCGGAAGCGACGCGGCCCGTCTCCGGCCGAGTCCCCGCTCCGCTCCTGGCCGCCGGGACGAAGCGTGCCGCGTGCCGGCCGCGGCGCACCGCTCGGTGTGCGGCTGCGCGCGGCCCCAGCCGACCCGTGCCGACCCGAACCGCCGCGACGGCGCGCAGGTGTTCGCCACAGCCCCGTCCGACGGCCCGAGTGGTCTGGCAGGCGGCCCGAGAGGCAGCCTGACGGCCCGAGTGGCAGCGGCCCGGGAGGTGGCCCTGCTCGTTCGGCGACGATTCACACGTCAGCCAACCACCTGTCACTTCTCCGCCGCCGACGACGCCGACGTTGTCCAGTGGGCAGCGGCGTCATCGGCAGCGTGTCCCCGCACTGGGAATCACGGCACGGCAGCGTGTCCCCACACACGGCATGACAGCGTGTCCCCACACTGGGAGTCACGGCACGGCAGCGTGTCCCCGCACTGGGAGTCGCGGAACGGCAGCGTGTCCCCACACTAGGAGTCGCGGCACGGCAGCGTGTCCCCGCACTGGGAGTCGCGGAACGGCAGCGTGTCCCCACACTAGGAGTCGCGGCACGACAGCGTGTCCCCGCACTGGGAGTCGCGGCACGACAGCGTGTCCCCACACTGGGAGTCACGGCACGGCAGCGTGTCCCCACACTGGGAGTCGCGGCTCGGCAGCGTGTCCCCACACTGGGAGTCACGGCACGACAGCGGCAGCGTGTCCCCACACTAGGAGTCGCGGCACGACAGCGTGTCCCCACACTGGGAGTCGCGAGACGGTAGCAGCGCGGCCTTGGCCGCGGCAGCCACCACCTGTGGCAGCTGGTTTCCGATGGGTTATGATGCCGGAAACATGCAATCGCAGTTCTGACACGTGTTGCTCACATGCAGAACATGTGGCTCTGCGACAGGGTGCGGCGAGGTGAGGGTCGAGTTGACAGCGACACGATGGCGGGTGGATAGGCCACTGAAGGATCGCTGGTAGAAGAAGCGACGCAGCATGAACGCCGAGGAGACGACGTCCGGCTTTCCCTCTCTCTCGCCGCGAGTAATCGTCTACCATGATCGGGCTTAAGTCGTCAAAGCTTGGGTGTGAGAGGCCGAGCCAGTTTGAGATGAGATGAGAGTGTGAGAGGCCTGCCCGGATTGTCGCGTTTTCTGCTGCCACTGTGGACGTCGACTGGCAGCGTGCGGACCGAACCGCCACAGTATGGCATGCCTGTCATACTGTGGCGGCCTGTCACACCACGCACACCAGTGCGCCGGCCAGCACCTGGCCCGGCGTCACGCCTCAGGACTCCGTCACGCGACCCGACTGCGTCACCAGCCGCGCCGGCACACCGCCGCAGTCACGCTCGAGGCGTGTCCAGGTTCGGCGTCGTCTGCCTGTCACGCAGCCGACGTTTGCCCCGGAAGTCGCCCGCCGAGCGACAAGAAGCGACAAACGACACGCCGAGCGACAAGCGACACGAAGCGCGCGTCCGACTCCGTCGGCAGTGCCCGCGGGAGAGACTGTGGGAGCTGGCGCTGCGCTCCACTGGAAAGCCAGCGGTCGGACGGCGGCATTATGTCATTGCTTGGCACGGTCGTCGCTGCTTTCACACAATCACCGCTGGAATGTCGCCGGACCGTCACGCGAGACCGTCAGCCGGTGCGAGCCGCACCGGTCATATTGTGAGCTGGCATTGGGTGTGCCGACACGAGGTCACACCAGGTCATGTGTGGGGTTTGATGGGTAACTGCTGACGACGGTCTAGAAAGGAAGGCTCGAGCTATTAATGAAGTGTTATTTGCACTATTTTTTTGCTTTCCACTGTCAATGAAGGCCACCTTTATGCTTCGTTTACAGCTAATTTTCACCACCATACAAGCACGCATTTCACGCTATGCACGCTAAGCATGCACACTATTCGCATCTTCCCTATTGACAAGGCGTTCGAAATGACATCATAGCCTCTTCTAATTTCAAAAACGGTGTTGCTCCAAAGTTTCATTGAAATAGCCAACCTCCACCCGTTTTGCTTCCCGTATGCATCGTTATACCGCAGTCGATATGTCCTCAAGCCAAAATAACCAACTGCTATCGCTCTCCCAGTGGTCAGTCGGGAAGGAAAGAATCATGCACAAGAGAAGGGTGGATAGCTCTAAGTTGCTATCAGTGAGAGATATGGAAAAGGGAGAGAAGGGAGACAAAAGAGTCCTGGCTAACAGGCAGCCGGTACTCAACAGTGACCGCCACAGACACGAACGCTTTGTGTAATTGATGTGCATAACACAATATGACGACGCTTCTGAATGCATTGCAGAATACGTCATGGATACAATTAGCTGGTCGCATCATGTAACCTTGAAAACACTGGGTGCTGTGAGTTGCCTGTTGAATATCAAGGGGCAACAAGCCAATGAGGGCCACGACAGAACAGGTTGCGTTTGAGTGGCTTTCTCGTTGAATCTCCATATCATGACAAACTCCCGATATACTCCTCAAACCCAGCTACTGGCAAGCAGACTGATCATAGTGGCGTGGACGCGAGCAAGTGTCAACCAGAACGCCCCGCCACGGAGTCGACGGACATGTATTGCCACAATGTGCTGTCTTAGATCATGGGTGTAGTTTTCGCAGAAACGTTGCACTGGGCGCTGACTTCAGGTCTCACAAGACTAATTTGGTGTGGTGCAAGCTCATTGGCTTAATGGTCAGTCCTCAAAGCAGCACAGACATTAAATCAGGGAATATCAGACAAGCATATTTACAATCGATGCTAACCACGATTCGGGATACAGATGCAGCCCAAAATCACGAAGCCTGTCAATGAGAGTCGGAAGCAGAGACACACACGATGATGTCCACCGCAGACGAACACTCGGACCCACTTGTCGGGACCTGATGTTCGCCTCACGACTCACGACAAATGGTGACCTTGACGGATCGGTAAATGGCGACCTTGACGAGTCCAACTGACAACACCTGCTTCGGTCAGAAGCTAACCTCAGGTGTGAAATAACATGACCTCCGTGGTCTGCGGGCATCCGGGAATTACGCACGCGCTCCGGCATAGCTGATTACAACCTACTCGGTACTGCTCAGAGTACCGCCACCGCCTACATGGCGCGTGAGGTGGTATACCTGCCCAACCGATTAGGGGAGGGGGATTAACATAGTAGGAACTCCTGCATCAGTACTCTCACCGATCAAGCAAACAAAATCAGCGAGGAGGACAGCTAGAAGTACAACACAGCAAATTCTGGAAATAAAGGGCACATTACCTCTCCTTTCGTCGGAGTGCCCGGCTGGGACGGTTCGGAACTCACCGCCGTAATCGACACGCACTGAGCGCCACATAAAGAAACAGATGGCCAGCATGCCATAGCAGACGGTCCACAGGACTGACTGGCGATCACTGGACCATCACCCGCTGCACGGACACGGTGACCAGTCCGGTCATCTGCATCGGAAATGGTAGTCACGTGGTCTGCTGGTCGGCCTCGGTGAGCTCGGCTGGTGACGCCCACGTGCACACACGTGGGGCACGTGTGTACACGTGCGGCATTGTCCGCCCCCACCACTTCCCACATCCGGGGCTGACTGCGACACCGGCAAAACTAAACTGCACGCCGGAGCATGGGTGCTCGCACAGACGTGAAAGCCTTTGTGTCCAGGTCGTGTTTCCTCTGAGACGCACCGCCACCCACCGTCACTGACCGCCACCCACCGCTACTAACCCCCATCCATCGCCACTGACCGCCACCCGCTGCTACTGACCGCCACCCACCGCCACTGACCCCCACCCACCGCCACTGACCGCCACCCACCGCTACTAACCCCCATCCATCGCCACTGACCGCCACCCACTGCCACTGACCGCCACCCACCGCCACTGACCGCCACCCACCGCCACTGACCGCCACCCACCGCCACTGACCGCCACCCACCGCCACTGACCGCCACCCGCTGCTACTGACCGCCACCCACCGCCACTGACCGCCACCCACCGCCACCCACCGCCACTGACCGCCACCCACCGCCACTGACCGTCACCCACCGCTACTGACCGCCATCCATCGCCACTGATGGCCACCCACCGCCACTGACCGCCACCCACCGCCACTGACCGCCACCCACCGCCACTGACCGTCACCCACCGCTACTAACCGCCATCCATCGCCACTGACCGCCACCCACCGCCACTGACCGCCACCCACCGTCACTGACCGCTACCCACCACCACCCACTGCTATTGACCGCCACCCACCGCCATCCACTGCTACCCACCGCCACCCACCTTAACTGGTCGCCACCCACCGCCACTGACCGCCACCCACCGCCACTGACCGCCACCCACCGCCACCCACCGCCACTGACCGCCACCCACCGCCACTGACC
This sequence comes from Imbricaverruca yamaguchii, assembly GCA_034440575.1. Lineage (NCBI taxonomy): Eukaryota > Metazoa > Arthropoda > Thecostraca > Neoverrucidae > Imbricaverruca > Imbricaverruca yamaguchii. The sequence continues at coordinate 751,082 of JAOTOL010001422.1, read as the reverse complement.
GTCACCCACCGCTACTGACCGCCATCCATCGCCACTGATGGCCACCCACCGCCACTGACCGCCACCCACCGCCACTGACCGCCACCCACCGCCACCGACCGTCACCCACCGCTACTAACCGCCATCCATCGCCACTGACCGCCACCCACCGCCACTGACCGCCACCCACCGTCACTGACCGCTACCCACCGCCACCCACTGCTATTGACCGCCACCCACCGCCATCCACTGCTACCCACCGCCACCCACCTTCACTGGTCGCCACCCACCGCTACTGACCGCTACCCACCGCTACCCACTGCTACTGACCGCCACTCATCGCCACTGACCGCCACCCATCGCCACCCACCGCCACCCACCGCCACCCACCGCCACCCACCGCCACCCACCGCTACCCACCGCCACTTCGGCCCGGCGGTCTGTGCATGTGTACTGTAGTGTCGAAAGCTGACTGAAACCCCGACTGACTGACTGAAGGAATCGAACTGCTGGGGATCGAACCGACTGACTGAGCTAGTGCCTAAAAGATTGACTAACAGACTTACAAACGACAAAATAGTAGGCTGACAGCAGGATAGATAAACACATTGAGACCGGCTGCCGATCTGGCCGGAACACAGCCGACTCACCGATAAATCGTGCCATCGCGTCCCGTCCCGCACAAATACCGCTGAGGCACAGCTGTTGTGGCCTGCTGACACGCGATGAACACGACCCTCTCAAATCTACGGCTGACACCACGTGTTTGACGTAATCAAATCACCGCTTGGCATACAGCAGCCGGGTCGGCTGACGGCGCACCGCGGCGCCACATTCCCCGCGCCAGGTACATCTCTGACCAGCCGGTACGGTGGAGGCGCGGCGGAGGCTCAGAGGAGGACCGGAGGAGGACCAGAGGAGGTGCGGCGGAGGCCCAGAGGAGGACCGGAGGAGGCCCAGAGGAGGCCCAGAGGAGGCCCAGAGGAGGCCCAGAGGAGGCCCAGAGGAGGCCCAGAGGAGACCCGGAGGAGGCCCGGAGGAGGCCCAGAGGAGGACCGGAGGAGGCCCGGAGGAGGCCCGGAGGAGGCCCGGAGGAGGCCCGGAGGAGGACCGGAGGAGGACCGGAGGAGGACCGGAGGAGGATCGGAGGAGGCCCGGAGGACCGGAGGAGGACCCGAGGAGGACCGGAGGAGGCCCGGAGGAGGCCCAGAGGAGGCCCGGAGGAGGCCCAGAGGAGGACCGGAGGAGGCGCGGCGGAGGCGCGGCGGAGGCGCGGCGGAGGCGCGGCGGAAGCCCAGAGGAGGCCCAGGGGAGGCGCGGCGGAGGCCCGGAGGAGGCGCGGCGGAGGTGCCACTGCCACCGAGGCGCGCGCGGTGTGCCGCACCGACGTCGGCTATGTGTGTCAGAACGGTCGGCGGCGTCGAGTGCGTCGTGCCGTCGCGCCAGCTGACCGCACTAACTGGCTGCCGCCGAGTCGGCGGTGGCCGAGTCGGCGGTGGCCGAGTCGGCGCTGCTCGGCCGCGGTCGGGCCGTGGTCAGGACGTGGTCAGGACGTGGTCTTGACGTGGTCAGGTCGTGATCAGGACGTGGTCAGGTCGTGGTCAGGGCATGTTCAGGCCGTGATCAGGGCATGTTCGGGCCGTGATCAGGGCATGTTCAGGCCGTGGTCAGGACGTGGTCAGGGCATGTTCAGGCCGTGGTCAGGTCGTGGTCAGGACGTGGTCAGGGCATGTTCAGGCCGTGGTCAGGACGTGGTCAGGGCATGTTCAGGCCGTGGTCAGGTCGTGGTCAGGACGTGGTCAGGGCATGTTCAGGCCGTGGTCAGGACGTGGTCAGGTCGTGGTCAGGACGTGGTCAGGACGTGGTCAGGACGTGGTCAGGGCATGTTCAGGCCGTGGTCAGGACGTGGTCAGGGCATGTTCGGGCCGTGATCAGGGCATGTTCAGGCCGTGGTCAGGACGTGGTCAGGGCATGTTCAGGCCGTGGTCAGGACGTGGTCAGGACGTGGTCAGGGCATGTTCAGGCCGTGGTCAGGACGTGGTCAGGTCGTGGTCAGGTCGCCGTCCGGCCGCTCGGTCCGCTCGCGAACGGTCGGCTTACAAACGATTAGTCCACGAACGGTTTGCTCACGAACATTTGGCTCACGGATGACTGGCTCACGGATGACTGGCTCACGAGCTGACCAGGTGACCAGGTGATGATTGATTCGCTGGTGGCCGGCCCACTGACGATAACTCAACAATGCTCGACTCATCGTGATGAGCTCACTGAAAACTGACTCACTCCGATTGCGTTGAGTCGTGATGACCGGTTCAACAAAGACCGACACACTGACAACAGATGCAAGTTGGGGCTGAGCTTAGGCTTAGCCAAAACCGACTAAGATGATCAATTTAAAGGGAATGGCACGCATTAAAAAGACAGTTTTACACATTCTGGAGAGATACTTAAGCCACGAAACCGGTGGTACTTAACATGACTTGACTGAGAAACGGTTTACTATGTTATTGCAATATACATTTGTTGCATTGCACAATGTCACAATGCCTGCAATGTAAAAAGTTGATATTTTAAAGTTGAACTACTGCCCATGTACTTTTGATCCCAAAATTGTATGGCAGTAGCGGAGGCTGGGCTGTCACCAGTGTGGCCGGTGAGCGGGCAGTTGGAACAGAGCCACATTGGGACACCGCCCGGTGTGCCGTGGGGGCAGCCACTGCGGGTAACGCTGCCGCCACCACCACCACCAACCATCCGAGGTGCTGGACTCCAGCCACGGCATAGGCGCTGAGCTGCAGTCACGGCACAAGCACTTGGATATAACCCGACTACTGAGCGTCGGTCACAGCACGGGCACTGAATCCTAATTACGACACGGGTGCTTAGCTTTGGTCACAGCTTTGGGTGCTGAATTTCAGTCAAAGCGCAAGCACTGAACTTAGTTAGAGCTGCGGTTCCTGACATTTAGGTACAGCCTTGGGTGCTGCAATTCAGTCGCAGTCCCAGGTACTGAGCCTCAGTCATAGTCTCAGGTACTGAGCACCAGTCAGGGCACAGGTACCGAACCCCATCCGAGCGAAAGTGTCCAGTGAATTGCATAATCCATAGTGAATCCATAATCCATAGCATAGTGAACTTGAATAATATAGCATAATCCCTAACGCTACTTTTGATGTAAACTCAGCACCTCCTGGTATATTGAGGGTCGTACATTTCGTCTCACGTAATGTCTGAAACCCAGGAGCACTTAAGAGCCATTCTTCGTTGTATTAAACAGTTATTGCGTCCCAGTCATGATCCAGGTCATCCTGGAACCGAGTCCTAGTCACAGCACGGAGCACCAGACCCGGTCACGGCCGCGCTGCGCACTTGCAAGCGGCCCATCCCGTTGATTGGTCACCAATTGGTCACAGCGGCCACCGCACTGGTCACTGGCTTTGTGGTCACCGTCACGCCACCCCTCCAAACCGGAGCATGGCGTGGCCGATACCACCGCCCGCGGCGGTCCAGATCCACCACCCTGCACCACCCTGTACCACCCCACAATACTCTGCACCATCCTGCGCCATCCCGCACTAACTTTCACCGCCCTGCACCACTCGGCACCACCTTGTATTAATCTGCACCATCCCGCACTATACCGCACCACCCCGAACCACCCCACACCAGCCTGTCCTTCCGCACCACCCTGTACCATCCTGGCCCTCCACACCACCACCACCATCCTGCACCGTCCTGCCCCCTCCCCCCGCACCCTCCGCACCCCCCGCACCCCCCGCACCCACCGCACCCCCCGCACCCTCCGCACCCATCGCACCCTCCGCACCCCCCGCACCCCTCGCACCCTCCGCACCCCCCGCACCCCCCGCACCCTCCGCACCCACCGCACCACCCGCACCCTCCGCACCCACCGCACCCCCCGCACCCTCCGCACCCACCGCACCACCCGCATCACCCCGCACATATTGACCTGCTGCGACGGCCATACGGTACGACCCCGGCTGACACAGCCAGACTCCGTGACGCGGTAATGTACGATAGCGCGGACAATGGCAAGCGGCAACAACCGCGCGCTTAAATGGAGCAAGTCGAGTTTCGTCGGAGCCGTGGAAACCGAGGCGAGTAGGCAGCTGGCCACCAGCCTGCCGCAGATCAGTAAGACAAGCTAGATGACGTCGGATAAAGGACTGACTTACACAGGGGTGTCGCGAGGGCCACTGGTGCTCCCAAGCATTGATTCGTACCCCACCCCACCACAACCACTTCTAGACAACAGCTTAACCATTGTGTCAATGGACGTACACAAGAACAAAAAAAATTTCGAGGAAGCATCGCCCATCAAAGAGAGTGCTTGCTCCCTCAAACGCCCCAATCAATGGGACAAAGGGACGTCCATGGTGTTATACCAGGTGAAAAGTAGCTTTAGGAAAAAAGCGGTATCACCATTTGTCTCACGAATTGTATTAATAGCATATTTCTTCCCGGTCCCGGACGAATATCCTTGAACATGGTCGAGACAATAAAAAACTACCTCCCTACAGGGTCGGATACCGGTGGATCCACTGGATGCATATCCCCCTCGGCCACGAAAGGCGCTCCTTAAGAAAGCACCCTCTCCCTCACTCCCTACTAAACGAATTTGCATCCAACAGCGCTCCTTCAGATGAAGAGGCGCCCACTGAGGCCAAAACGCGTCTCTCCGGTATGCTCGAGTGTGCCTCCATCCGCTTGTGAAATTTATCCGCAAAAGGCACCTTTCAAAGAATAGGTGCATCCCCTCCCATTACATGAAAATGCCTCAGTCTGCCCATGCCTCGCACCATTGATACTGGCATCGGAAAAAGGCGCGACCTCACCCGGTGCTACAGGGCATGCATGACACGTACTACAGGTCATAACACGTCTTGTGTTTCCAATGGAAGCAATTCGATGGCAACCAAGAAAATCGTGTTTGATTTCGCACCTAGGCGATCCTTCCAAACACCCTGAAATATCAGCAGTTAAATTGTTACGAAACATTGTTTTTGCAAACGTAACCGCTTGTTACTTAGATTGCTGATGCTGATGCGGATGCGGATGCTGAGCGGGGGATCGGGGTTTGGGAACTTAGTCCTGTACCCGGGGTAGGCAACTTCGAGCTAAGCTGTTCAAACATTGAAGCCGTTGACTCCGACCAGACTACAAATGAATGAAGTGAATGCTCTGGCAAAATCCAGCGGCCAGAGTATAGGCGAGCAGCCAGCAACTTCCAAAACCTTCGTACCCGGCCGCTGATCCAACAATGTACCAGCTAGTGTTGCCGTCGCCACGGACGTTCTCTTAGATTACTTGGTGCGTCAGTGCCTGTCTTGGCTATGAGGCTCGCCACCATCGGGGGAGGGTACAACCCAAATGCCTCCATGCTAAACCTAGGGAACATTGTGGGTGGAGGGAAAGCTAGTGGGGAAGCTATACCAAAGAGCATATAAAGTGAACGACACCCTTGGTCCAAGGGTGGATAACGTAGTATTGCAGATATTGCAGATGCATCACCAACATTGGTTCCTGCAACACCAGTCTTTTCTGAACCTGCCTGGCTTAAAGAAAACACGCAACACCAACTTTTTTTTTCATTTGGCAACAACGGTCTTAACGTTTGTAATGCTAACTTTGATGGTGACCTTCCATCTATGCCCCTGCCCTTGCACCTGTGGCACGCAGACTGCACTCACGTGCACACGGCGCCCTGTACTGCCAGGTACTCACCAGAGTCTGATCGCTCCAGAAGCCTTCCTCTATGCCAGTCAGTCGATATATCTCCTCGCCGAGGTAGCATTTCTGAGCCTCGAGCTTGTCGATCTGCTTCTCACGTTCGGCAATCTCCTGTGAAGAGCACACAGCGAAGGCCCGTCAACAGCGCGCTATAGCTGGCTGCAGCACCGGCATCCCGGATTTGGTCGCTTTGTCCAACGTTCCGATGCTTGTTCTCGAGTGAGGACATGCGTGTGTAGCAATGACGTCAGGGTGCGACGCAACGCCTGTATCTCCGAAGTGGCGCAAGAAGGAATGCAGTTGAACACTACAATGATACGGCTGCCGCATTCATCCGTGATCACAAAACATGACGTTATCTTGCTTACGAAATGACACGATAAACAGTTGATGTATGCGCACCAGATCTTAAGCGAAACAACAAATCAGACAAAAGCCAGATCGAGGGCTAGAAACATGAGAACGTGGCAAAAGTCTCCAGATTTGAATCGCTTCTTCCATTAACGTTATGTAATATCCACACATGTGCAAACCAGTTGATGAAAAAAGAAAAGGTGAACGGCTTCCGATAATTCGCAGTTCCCAAACATTTGGTGCATGTCATAAGATGAGTATAGTTACTTCATAGCATAGTCCAGCTGTTTCTTTGTTCGTACTCTTGTATTTTCCAATAGTATATCTTAATGTTTCGAAAGCTAGCATTCAGCATGCGCAGAAATGAGCAGGGAACTTAGGAAGGAAAATTACTCTAAAGTATTCCTAAAAATCAGCGTGCATAAAGGGGAACAACATGATGGACCACAAAACAATGACTACAAAATCATGATTCCCTTCAAAGCCACGTCTTCAGTAGAACACATGAACTGAATCAAGCAGCTATGGACAACGGATAAATTCTTCGCGATGTGTTCGGTACCCGGTACATGGGAGACAACTGTGGACAATGGACGAGTCCTTCTCTGGGTAATGTGTCCGGTACCCAGACCGGTACATGGTGAGGGAAATTAGATACACGTGTACACAGAGAGCAAAATGGATGTCAGGAATCTCCAGGTTGTCCAGTCGGGCACACTTCTGAAGCGCAAACTACTGTGCAAATGCACGGTTCCCAAACTCGCCACAGTCTTGAACGAGTCATCGACGTGCTGTAACATTCTATAAAGTGCCAAGTGTAATAAAAATGTTATACAACATTTGCATGACATGTTTTACACCACACAAATACCAATAAATGCATGAGATCAAGATGGTGAAATAGCAGGTATGTTCACTTCTAAAAACGATATTCAGGAAGCATAATGCATGGAGGAAATAGGCGGGCCCAGAATTATGGCGGCACTCTCCAAAGGGTTCCATGCTAAAAGTCGCAATTATTGAGGAGCAAGACCAACATTGATGGACACTTGCCCCTCAAAACTATTTAAGCCACACCTATGTGCAATGGCGAGTGTCGACAAAGTTGTAGGGAGTCAGCAGTTGCCATGGCGCCCGGGATTTGTGTTTTATCTCGAATCGAGGTCACAAGTTATTGCAACGTTAGGCGCGTGTTACATCAGCTGACGAAAAAGGCATGACGGTGCTACGAGTCACCCGACAAAAATTCGGTAGGCAGCACTCGGACGCCGTATTTGTTTCAGCGACAATGGTGTCTGCCAACTCCGCGGTGTCGACCAGACTCGACAAGGACATTACGCAGGTAAGTAATCCATGGCTGCTTGCTTATGTAGATGGTGCATGGCTCTGTCGTGTCGTTATGTGCTTACAGAGGCAGGTGCAACACATTCGCATCCATGAGCGGCAGGAGCCGATCGCGCTGACTTCTGATTGTCTCATGTTAAGCCTCTGCATGGTGGAGAAACATATGATGTAAAATACGGTGCTGGCCGTGCAAGGGCTTTCATGGTTCCTATCTACTTGTTCGCACTGATTACGCCACCACAGTTTTGACCTAATTTGTATACAAAATATTGCATGGAGATTGCACATGTAGGTTGGGACGGTTCTGGTCTTGTGTGTGATTTCTGGGACCTTGGGACGTGCACACATGCATGCTTTTCGATTCGACTGGAGGAATAAGTCAGTGCTGAGGCGACGTGCACCACTTTAAGTTCCTCAAGATCAACCCTGGCAAAGGGTGTTCTTCAGCTGATCTCGCCAATATGACAAGCCAAACAAATCGCACGACTAGGCAAAAATAAAAACAAAGCGTCCAAAGCAAGCCAGACAAAGGACACAATAACGAACGGATTCGTGTTCATCACCGGTGGACGTCGGTCGCACCGATAAAGCAAAGACCGGGTTTTCGCTAACTTTCATCTCAAAAGGCAACCTTCGTAGGAGAGGAAACCATGGACTATAGATGAGTCCTTTGCGATGTCTGGCACCCAGGCCGGCACACGAGAGGCAGCTATGGACAATGGACGAGTCCTTCACCGTGTGTCCGCCGCCCAGCCCGGTACGCGGGAGGCAGCTTAGCAAGGTCACCGGTAGATGTCGCCGCGGCAGCGGTCAGCTGACTGGCAGCAGCGCCAGCTGTGTGGGCGCCATGTGGGGGCCGCCCCCACGGCCACGGGCCAGGCCGACCGGTGGGCGTTTCCCCGCCGCCTAGTCAGCCGTCAGGGTTCGACGATCGGCCGCACGGCCACGGTCCAGCAGGCGAACGCCGGCATTCCGATCGGCGCTGCCGACGGCGTCTTCGGGTGTCGTCGCGGGGGAGGAGTTTCCGACCGGGCCGCGCCGTTGCCATGACAGCGCAGCGGACGCGGCGCCGGCCGCCGGCCGGCGCGCGTGGACGCGATGACAAGTCACGTGACATCGGAATGTCATCTCGGTGACGTTATCGTCGGCGTGCTTGGCTGCCGCCCGGTTGGCTTGCCGGCGGATCCACGACGCGATAGCAGGCGAGCGTTTGTGGCGGGCCGGGTGATTGCCGCGCTGGGGGCTGAATCCAGACGTGCGATTCCCGGCATAAAAGGGTCAAGTTTGGCTACGGTCAGCACATAAAAGCCGAGGTGTTTTGGTCAATTGCGATTGTTTATTAACTACGCTGACTGCAAGTCACACGGTTGGCAGCCATGCTGGAACCGAGTTCCACCGCTTCCCGAGCGCCACAATGGAAAAGTTCGTGATCACCGTACGCGTAAAATCAAGGCATACCAAATGCCTGCCGACGTACAGGAAGAACAGGCAACCCGCCACCAAATCTTGACAAGCTGTCCCCAAACGCTGGCCAGCTGTCTAAACGCTGGCAAAGCTGTCATCAAACGTTGGTCAGCTGTATCAAAACGTTGGTAAGCTGTCATCAAACTTTGGTAAGCTATCATCAAATGTTGGCCACCTGTTTCCAAATGCTGACAAGCTGTTGCCAAGCGTTGGTAGATAGTGTCAACGCTTTGAGATATGGGAGGTGCATCAGTCACAACGCGGGAAGTCTCACTTTCAGCCGTTTTGTGTGTGCACCACACAACACGGAGCGACATGAATTCCGACGCTACTCGCCACCTACGGCAGCAGGACACCCAACTGCATCAGCAGGACACCCACCTACAGCGGCAGGACACCTACCTACAGCGGCAGGACACCCACCTACAGCAGCAGGACACCTACCTGCAGCGGCAGGACACCAACCTTCTGCAGCAGGACACCCACCTACAGCAGCAGGACACCCACCTACAGCAGCAGGACACCTACCTGCAGCAGCAGGACACCTACCTGCAGCGGCAGGACACCCGCCCGCACCACGCGACCACTGTGCAGGACGACGTGCGCGCGTGCAGGCCACCGCGGATCGGATCGAGGTTTTGAGCAGCGAGCGACGCCATTATCGCCGCACCTGGCGTGAGTCCAGGCTTGAAGGACATACCGGTCACATGGCTGTCCTGCGCCTGACACAGTCCAGGCTTGAAGGACAGACTGGTCGCGTGGCTCTCCTGCGCCCGACACAGTCCAGGCTTGAAGGACAGACCGGTCACATGGCTGTCTTGCGCCCGACACAGTCCAGGCTTGAAGGACGGACCGGTCACATGGCTGTCCTGCGCCTGACACAGTCCAGGCTTGAAGGACAGACCTGTTGCGTGGCTCTCCTGCGCCTGACACAGTCCAGGCTTGAAGGACAGACCGGTCACATGGCTGTCCTGCGCCTGACACAGTCCAGGCTTGAAGGACAGACCGGTCACATGGCTGTCCTGCGCCCGACACAGTCCAGGCTTGAAGGACAGACCGGTCACATGGCTGTCCTGCGCCCGACACAGTCCAGGCTTGAAGGACAGACCGGTCACATGGCTGTCCTGCGCCTGACACAGTCCAGGCTTGAAGGACAGACCGGTCGCGTGGCTCTCCTGCGCCTGACACAGTCCAGGCTTGAAGGACAGACCGGTCACATGGCTGTCTTGCGCCCGACACAGTCCAGGCTTGAAGGACGGACCGGTCACATGGCTGTCCTGCGCCCGACACAGTCCAGGCTTGAAGGACAGACCGGTCACATGGCTGTCTTGCACCCGACACAGTCCAGGCTTGAAGGACGGACCGGTCACATGGCTGTCCTGCGCCCGACACAGTCCAGGCTTGAAGGACAGACCGGTCACATGGCTGTCTTGCACCCGACACAGTCCAGGCTTGAAGGACGGACCGGTCACGTGGCTGTCCTGCGCCTGACACAGTCCAGGCTTGAAGGACAGACCGGTCACGTGGCTGTCTTGCGCCCGACACAGTCCAGGCTTGAAGGACGGACCGGTCACGTGGCTGTCCTGCGCCTGACACAGTCCAGGCTTGAAGGACAGACCGGTCACGTGGCTGTCCTGCTCCCGACACAGTCCAGGCTTGAAGGACAGACCGGTCACATGGCTGTCCTGCGCCCGACACACCCGCAGCTGCAGAGGTAGCACGCCCGCTGTCGGGCTGGTGTAGGACCCGCTGTGGGGCCGGTGTAGGACTCGCTGTTGAGCTGGTGTAGGACCCGCTGCGGGGCTGGTGTAGGACCCGCTGTGGGGCTGGTGTAGGACCCGCTGCGGGGCTGGTGTAGGACCCGCTGTTGAGTTGGTGTAGGATCCGCTGTGGAGCTGGTGTAGGACCCGCTGTGGGGCTGGTGTAGGACCCGCTGTGGGGCTGGTGTAGGACCCGCTGTGGAGCTGGTGTAGGACCCGCTGTGGGGCTGGTGTAGGACCCGCTGTGGGGCTGGTGTAGGACCCGCTGTGGGCTGGTGTAGGACCCGCTGTGGGGCCGGTGTAGGACTCGCTGTTGAACTGGTGTAGGACCCGCTGCGAGGCTGGTGTAGGATCCGCTGTGGGGCTGGTGTAGGACCCGCTGTGGGGCTGGTGTAGGACCCGCTGTGGGGCTGGTGTAGGACCCGCTGTGAAGCTGTGGTAGGACTCGATATGGAACTAGTGTTGTTGTTGTTATTGGGGTTTTGGGGCGCATCAACTGACGGAACTGGTGTGCATCCTGCTGTGGATACGGTGTAATCGCTGGTGAGCTGACAAGTGACTGGCCAAGCAGGGTCACCGGGGTCACCAGGGTCACGCGGATAACGTCACATCCAGCTGACCTGTCAGCTCATGCCACCCGAGGCGGCCCGCACTACCGTCGCCACAGCCGGCTTCAGTTTCTCCCCTTCCCTCCCCCCACAAGTCCACACAAACGCCCTCTGGCAGTACCTGCAGGACAGTAGGTGCAGGAATACAAAGCTCGGAACTTCATGCAATTTCAAAATGGCGGGCATGCATCAAGACTCCAATTGTGTTGAAGTGTGTGACCGCCACGCGGTGGTGCACATCTTCCGCTTCTGGGATTAATCCTCCCAGATCAACTGGGAGGATGTGCATCACCTTTGGATATGCTCTTTCACGCCGGGCATACATTGTACATAGTTAAATACGTGTAATAGTTAAATATACCATTGAGTCAATGGTGCAAAAAAAAAGTCCGCATGGATAGCTTACAGTTGGTGCATTAGTGAAGTTCAGAGGATTGCAGCGGCAACAGCTCACTCGGCAGAGACAAAGCATTCCTCAGATTAGCCAGATATAGCAGGGGCCGCCAGCAAAGTAGACTGTCCTGCCTCGCCAGCAGTGGTCGCACTGTGGAGGAGGCGCGGGAGGTGTGGGATACGTGGGAGGTGTGGGAGGTCGGGGAGGTGCGAGGTGTGGAAAGTTGGGGAGATGGGGGAGGTGTGGGAGGTGTGGAAGGTCGGGGAGGTGCGAGGTGTGGAAAGTTGGGGAGATGGGGGAGGTGTGGGAGGTGTGGAAGGTCGGAGAGACGTGGGAGGTGAGGGAAGTGTGAGAGATGGGAAGGTGTGGGAGGCGTGGAAGGTCGGGAACGTGCGAGATGTGGAAGGTGGGGTAGATGGAGAAGGAAGGTGGTGACACAAAGGAATCGGAAATGTGTCTTCCGTGGCCTAAGGAATTTGTATGGTGTATGTGAAGTCGCAACAAAAGAAAACACCGAGGTTCCTTTTCACACGAAACATGGTGAGAAGCATGCGCAGTAACGAGTGTAATCGTGGAATCCAAAGCATCAGCTTTCCCGTTAGCTGTTCGCAGTAATTTGCTCATGCTACATTTGCTACAATTCGTGGTCTCTGCCGTGCAGTTGCCGCCACTTACACAGTGTAGCACCGGTGGGAGCTTACCAGTCTGAGCCAACAAACAGCACACTTGCTCCCACGAGTTCGCGCCGACATGCGAGCATTACGAGGAGTAGAGACAACGTTACGTGGAGGAGTGATAGTGTCATGGAAGAAGAGACAGCGTTACGTGGAGGAGTGACAGAGTTATGTGGAGGAGTGACAGCGTTACGTGAAGGAGTGGCAACGTTACGTGGAGGAGTGACAGAACAACTCCCCGAGCGTTACGTGGAGGAGTGACAGCATTACGTAGATGAGTGACAGCGTTACGTGGAGGAGTGGCAGCGTTACGTGGAGGAGTGACAGCGTTACGTGGCGGAGTGACAACGTTGGGTGGCGGAGTGACAACGTTACGTGTCGGAGTGACAACATTTCGTTGCGGAGTTACAGCATTACGTGGAGGAGTAACAGAGTTACGTGGATGAGTGACAACGTTACGTGGATGAGTGACAACGTTACGCGGATGAGTGACAACGTTACGTGGTGGAGTGACAACGTTACGTGGAGGAGTGACAGAACAACTCCCCGAGCGGTATGTAGAGAGACAGAGTTACGTGTATGCGTGACAACGTCACGTGGCGGAGTGACAACGTCACGTGGCGGAGTGACAACGTCGCGTGGCGGAGTGACAGAACAACTCGCCGAGTGCCCGAACACGGCCGCGGGCTGGTGGTGATTGTGTCAGCCTGCTGTTGGTGGCCGCCGGCGGGCCGACAGCTGACAGCACGCGTCAGCTGGCGGACCGCTGGTTACGGTCCGGCCGCGCGCAGTCGGCCGTGACGCTATCGTCCGTCACGGCCGACTGCGCACGTGTGGACTGTGGACATCAGTGAACCGCATCGGTAAACTTCAGATGATCGCAGCGGCAGAAATCCACTCGGCAAAGCATTCCAGAGGCGAGGTGGCCGAGCGGCTGAGGCGCTGAGCTCTGGATGCCAAGGTCGCGTGTTTAACACTCGCACCACCCGGGGGCAGTTTCCAATCCCGCGGCCCACTGGCGAAGCAGTGTGTGCGGCGCCGCTAGCCGTGATCGTGAATGAAGTGCATCGTAAACTACCCATTAAATAACAGACAAAGCACGTCCCAGATTTCAAGATATAACAGAGGCGGCAAGCAAGTGCACAGGCACATAAGCATACACGTCCCATAAACAGGTCGACTGCGACGTGTTGCGCCGTCGCCTCTCACGTGTGTGACGCGTCAGGTGGGCACAGGAGGCGGCATCCAACACCGCAGACCAATCATAATCAGGTCGACTGCACTACGCGCCGCCTCTCACGTGCGCGGCGTGTCAAGCGTGGCAGACGGGCTGGGGATAAGGCGCCGCAGTTGCACCACAAACAGGCCGGGGAGAGAGAGGGGGGTATAATAGGTGCGACACTGACGTCACGGTCCAGCTAGCTGGTGAAGTGTTGACGCCACGCCTGTGGGTTTTCCAAGGTGTTTGGGCGGTTTCTGTCTCAGATGACAGCCCGCGACAGCGCAGTAGCCCAGATTCCCTCTCAACAACACTAACCTTTAAGTCGGTGAGTGGGTTCAGAGAATGGCCCTGCGCAACGCAGAGGATTTACCGTGGGCCTATGGACGTGCCGATCGCGTATGGTGCACCCATAGACTCAAAATACTGTCAAATTGCCGAACGACAAAGAATGACTGTCACAACTATTTGACATTTTCCAGCTCTTGATCGTTCGCATTGATTGTTTGTTGGTATGTTCCATAAATCAGTACGGATCTCAGTGTCGTCAGTACCTATGGGAACAGCACATGCAACACAGATCTGGTACACCACCGATAATACCGTCAGCACCACACTCACCAGAAGCGCAGCCGGACAGTATCGCAGGCGACACAAAACAAACATGGCGGCCGAGGCCCAGAACTGCCGGCCACGTCATGGAGGAGTTTGGTGGACCTCGTGCCGCTGCAGAACAGCATCTCTCCTGTCCCCTCCCCTACCCCCTGACCATGACAGTCCTATCCCCTTGCCACCATCCGTCATCGCGTGGCGTGATGCGACCGGTAGATGCGACAGGTAGATGCGATAGGTAAGTTTGACAGGTAGATGCGACAGGTAGATGCGACAGGGAGATGCGACAGGTAGATGCAACAGATAGATGCGACGGGTAGATGCGACAGGTAGATTCGACAGGTAGATGCGACAGGTAGATTCCACAGGCAGATGCGACAGGCAGATGCGACAGGTAGATGCGACAAGTAGATGCGACAGGTAGGTGCGACAGATAGATGCGACAGGTAGATGCGACAGGTAGATGCGACAGATAGATGCGACAGGTAGATGCGACAGGTAGATGCGACAGGTAGATGCGACAGGTAGATGCGACAGGTAGATGCGACAGGTAGATGCGACAGGTAGATGCGACAGGTAGATGCGACAGGTAGATGCGACAGGTAGGTTTGAAAAGATGCGACAGGTAGATGCGACAGGTAGATGCGACAGGTAGATGCGACAGGTAGGTGCGACAGGTAGGTGCGACAGGTAGATGCGACAGGTAGATGCGACAGGTAGATGCGACAGGTAGGTGCGACAGGTAGGTGCGACAGGTAGATGCGACAGATAGATGCGACAGATAGATGCGACAGGTAGATCCGCATCACGCTCATCAACAACGGTACGTGTCGCAACTCCTGGAATGGCTGCGGAGCACGGTCCTCGCCACGAAATGTATTGGTCATGCACACTAATATACGTGACATCTTGCATTGCGCCCATATGCAAATAACTCACTGATCTACTCTCCAACATCAAAACGGCTGACCTTCCTGGCAGGTGGCAAGCTGATACAACTGATCGGCCTCCCACTTTCACACTTTCTCCTACCTTCGACAGTCCTTCCAACGTGAAACATTGTTGATGCCTGATGAAGCCCAACCGTGTCATTTTATGGAGAGGGCACCGGCCGTACGAAGGTCGCCATATGTTTTATTTGTTTGAGCTGGGAACGATAGTGGAAGAGTTGGTTTTCATTTTGTTTCTTTTTCTCATTTTGAGAGGAGGCAGATAAGGCTGATTCGACATTCAAGGCGGAGCCGAACTCAAATCCCAGGGATGGTTTTCAATTTTATGCGTTCAGGTTCTGAAAAGGAAACTTTCGATCGCCGGGGGTGCAGCGCTCACTTGGTGAGCTCGTGGACTCCTGCGCCAGTTGAAAGCCAGTGCCAGTGAGCCCGTGGCGTCGGCCGAAGACGTGTGATCACCCAACAACGTGCACACACGTGCCACCAAACTGCGAATGTGACCCAACCTCAGCGCAGGTGGCCCCACCTCAGCCTGGGCTCGTGAAGGCCAGCACAGGACAGAGATCCGGCAGCTCGTCGGTGCCGATGCGTGAAGACTGTGCTCGACACAGGACGCCGTCGGGCACCGTCCGGCGGGTGTGGCGGCTGCGGTGTGTCGCGGTCAGCAGCAGTGACGCCCCGCCCCGCCCCTGACGTCGGCCGGTGGTCAGCAGCAGTGACGCCCCGCCCCGCCCCTGACGTCGGCCGGCGGTCAGCAGCAGTGACGCCACGCCCCGCCCCTGACGTCGGCCGGCGACAGGGCGGCGCCGTCTGACGGAGCGGCAGCGGCGAGGGCGGCCGTACCGGGCAGGCGACCTTGCGTGCCGCCGCAGATGTCCGGATAGCCGGCCCGCCGGCCGACCGTCCTCCGCACCCCCCGACAACACCAGCCGTCCCGCCTCCTGACAACACCAGCCGTCCCGCCCCCTGACAACACCAGCCATCCCGCCCCTGACAACACCAGCCATCCCGCCCCCTCCCTCCGACAACACAAGCCATCCCGACCACGGACAACACCAGCCATCCCGCCCCCTGACAACACCAGTCATCCCGCCACCTGACAACACCAGCCATCCCGCCACCCCTGGAAACTCGGGGGGGCGCCGAACCAGCCGGGGGTCCGCCGGACCCGGGGTGGAAACCGATGCCGCGCCGCCCCGGGTCCGCCGGACCCGGGGCGGACACAAGGGTGGAGAATCGTACGGTGGACCCTGGCTGGATCCAGCGTACCTCCGGTTGGAATGCGAGGCACCTCGCCAAATGGGGTCCCCCGAACCCGAGCGGACACACTCGTGGAGGGTCGCACGCTGTCCGTGGTACTCCAGCGGCCTGACACGGGTTCCTGAATCACCGGACCAGTGGGCTTCGATGCCTGGCGGATCACGGTGCTGGGGATGAGGGACACCAGGAAGACATTCCGACCCGGGGAGGCCCCTCATTTGGTCAGTGGACGGACAGTCGGTCCGGTCGTAAACTGGGAGCACACTGCCCAGCCTCGGCAGAGGTGGCCTAATTTCGGTGAGGAGGGTGCCACTTGAACATAATAAGTTCGTAGTCGCGTAGTGCCTGAGGCACGAGCGTCCTCCTCAGAGGATGACCCGAGTTGTGTTTTATATCCGCCTGCCACGGCACTCGTAAACAGGAACCTGCATGGTATGTGCCAGGGACCAGAGGAGTCGCGGTGACCAACGGTCTTGAGGTGCGCTATAGGTGCGGGGATGGCCGAGTGGTTAAGATGTCGGGCTATGGGTACCAAAGGTCCGGGGTTCGATACTGGCGCCGCTCAGGACGTTT
Source organism: Imbricaverruca yamaguchii (assembly GCA_034440575.1). Lineage (NCBI taxonomy): Eukaryota > Metazoa > Arthropoda > Thecostraca > Neoverrucidae > Imbricaverruca > Imbricaverruca yamaguchii. The sequence continues at coordinate 734,140 of JAOTOL010001422.1, read as the reverse complement.
CCCAATCCCGCGGCCCACCGGCGAAACAGTGGGGGCGGCGCCATTAGCCGTGAATGTGTAGAAGGTGCGTCGTGAACCACCCACTGAGTGGTTTATGGCCACTGGCCTGGAGTGAACACTGAGTGGTGACCAGGGGTTTGGGTCTGTTATGAATAGGTCAAACTGCAGTTGATGATTTAGGGCCGTCCCGATGAATCCTATCCCTCTTGCCAATTATCTCATTGACGTGCTCATTTCTGCGAAGCAGAATCATCCAGAAGCATTATGACCTTCCGGACGGTTCCGCCGTAGAGAACCACATCCCTACGTCTTCTAAGTAATTGTGTCGGCATTTGTGTTCGCCAATCAGTGGACGGGACACAGTCCAGACAACGAGACAGCGCTAACTTTAGCCGCCGCCAGGATCGCACCTGAAGGCCGACAGACCCGGCGCAGACGGAGGCGGAGCATAGGATCAGCCGACGGCGATGCCATCACCTTCCACCGTCGCTCACGAGAGCGCTCCATACACAGCCAGCGATCGCTCGCAGCAGCCCTCCCACGAGAGGCCGGCGTTTCCATAGGAGGCCGTGGTATGAACAGTGACAGTGTATCCTGAGAGCAATAGCCACGAGAATAGCGAAGTCGTCTGACCTCCCTGATAGATATCGGAGGTCCGCCCAAACACTGCAATGACGCCCCCGGTAGTGAGGATTCGTTCTCCTGCGCTCTCCCAGTAGAGACCTTATGTAGAAACGGCCTTAGGTGCAGTCATTTTCTTTCATATCAAGAGGATTTACTTAAAAACTGACATAATTGACGATGAGCTAGATTAAGAGGAAAAAAACATTGTGCCAGACTCTCGGTCTATGTGTCTCTGTGTCTCTGTTCTCTGGCTCGAAGCTCGTCCAATGGCCTGGCCTTCCGCCATAATTACACCATCGGTATTTTCGAAAGTGTTCTCTTCTCACACTCGTCAGGACCGGGATTTATACGTCCCCAGGTCGCGTACAGTGATGGTCGGGCGCCGTTTTCGCTCCAGAGGTCCTGCCCTCTATAATGAAGCAACTGCCAGTTCCCACGTTTGGTCGCCGCCTTAGGCGGCATTTGTGCATGAGACCGATAACATTGACCTGATCTGCTTCCTGACTTCTTAGCATGCTCGACCTCTTTCATACTCGCTGTGCTATCTTCTTACTTGCTGACTTCTTTTTATAATTTCCGTACCTGCTGACTCTTTCCGTACAGCTGGCATGAGGAATTGTTATGTTTTTATGTGTGTCTGTGAGAGCCTTTTTTCATGACACTTGTTTTAAAAAATCGACAATAGGCTGTAATAGCCACGAGTTTATTGTGGATGGCCCGAATATGTCTTTGTCATGCTGTCCCATAAAGCTTTCTCGTTTTTCGCCAACTTTTACCAGGCGTTTGACCTGGGAGCAAATTCTATCTTTTTGGGTGCTATTCGATGACTTCAGAAGTGCAGCATTCTACTTTTACCGATGCATGCGAGGAATGCAGACCAACGTATCAAACACCAAGAATTTGAGGATAGATTCAGCATTGAGTGCGTGCGTTAGCACTGAGGTGAGCCTCTTCGTTCGCCCGATGGCACACACCCAGGACCGCCGTGTTGACCTTGGGGCTTCATGACGCGGGTGGTGTTGGTGCTGAGCGTCGATGGTGTTGGTGTTGGCGCCGGCCACTGATCGTGTTGGTGCCAGCCACCGATGATGTTGGCGCCAATCACCGATGGTGTTGGCGCCGGCCACCGATAGTGTTGGCGCCGGCCGCCGATGGTGTTGGCGCCGGCCGCCGATGGTGTTGGCGGCAGCCGCAAATGCAGTCGCCAAGACTTGGGTTCGCCTCGCTGAACAGTGAACGCCCCAAGCCATGGAACGGAAACTGCGCCACCAATGAGCGCTGAACACCGAGTCCAGAGGTGAGGTCACAACATCGACCGCCGAGGCCTGAGATGAGGTCATAACCCTCGTCCAACGAAAACATGTGTCGCCATCTTCTCCTACCGAGGGGAGGCTTGCTTTTAAGAATTTTGGACTAATCCGGGGTGGCTTTGAGTTAAGTTCCAATTTACCAGCCATTTTAACCCACGATAAGTGAAAAAAGAGGAAAATTTGAGCAAAAGTTGGAAAATAAAAGGAAGACTGACCTCATATGATACATTTGCGATGAGTCATAACGTTATGCGTGACACGTCATTAGACTGGCAAGACCAGAAGGTACGCTTCAACAAGTATTTCCCACGCATATTTCCTACGCAGAGCGTGCAAAACTTGCACAAGATCTGACCATTTACCTCACCGCTGAGGTCAATCAGTGACCCTACGGTGTCATGCTTAATGTCAGTCTCGAGACTTTGGAGCAAGCTGTACGCTAGTTATTGTTTCGCTCTACAGCCTATTACATTTGGAATTGCCAAACGGGGGTCGTACCATCCCTATCCGTGCCATTGGACGGTGGCATTATCTGAAGGCTAGCGAATGTCAGTGCCCTTGCATTGTCAGGACTGTGATTGGTGGTCGTGATCATACAAGAAATACACCAGTATTTCCGAAGTCATTTTAAGCACAGGTACAGAGCCTAAAATTATTGAATACGTGAATACTGTTGTGTAACATTAAAAGGTAATGTTCATGTCAAGTTGGAAAGGTTACTTATTTATCTTCTAGCTGTTTACGGCTGGTCAATAATGCGTTGGTGCAGCGCAATGAGCTTCAGTTCACTTATGCGGACGCGTGTTTAACTTCATGCCCTCAAGGATGACGTAATATGCCAGCGACCTGACAAGATCCGGATGTTTCTTTGCATCAAAGTATGCCCAACAGATGAAATATAAGACATCGGAAACTCCATAGCGCTCTTTCAAATGGCATGACCCCCATAGCTAAAGACAGACTTGGGCCGAGGGGTATCCATCCCCCTCGGTAGACAAGAGTTGGCATCGACCACCGGGGACTGAGACGAGGTATTGGCACTTGACCTCGACGCCTCGGCACAGCCCGCCTGAAGTCTGCCGCCGCCCGCGAGTCTGAACACCGACCGTCGAGGCCCAGGATGGAATCTGAACACCGACCGTCGAGGCCTAGGATGGAGTCTGAACACCGACCGTCGAGGCCTAGGATGGAGTCTGAACACCGACCGTCGAGGCCTGAGGCGGAGTCTGAACACCGACCGTCGAGGCCTAGGATGGAGTCTGAACACCGACCGTCGAGGCCTAGGATGGAGTCTGAACACCGACCGTCGAGGCCTGAGGCGGAGTCTGAACATCGACAGTCGAGGCCTAGGATGGAGTCTGAACACCGACCGTCGAGGCCTAGGATGGAATCTGAACACCGACCGTCGAGGCCTAGGATGGAGTCTGAACAACAACCGTCGAGGCCTGAGGCGGAGTCTGAACACCGACCGTCGAGGCCTAGGATGGAGTCTGAACACCGACCGTCGAGGCCTAGGATGGAGTCTGAACACCGACCGTCGAGGCCTAGGATGGAATCTGAACACCGACCGTCGAGGCCTGAGGCGGAGTCTGAACATCGACAGTCGAGGCCTAGGATGGAGTCTGAACAACAACCGTCGAGGCCTGAGGCGGAGTTTGAACACCGACCGTCGAGGCCTGAGGCGGAGTCTGAACATAGACCGTCGAGGCCTAGGATGGAGTCTGAACACCGACCGTCGCGCCCTAGGATGAAATCTGAACACCGACTGTCGAGGCCCACACGAAGCCGCTTCGGCCAAAACATCGGCCAGCTCAGGGCCGGAGAGCGAGCGGGCGAAATGGGCCGTGACATTTGACAACCACAGAGGAAAGTTGGGCGAGGCCGCCGCACCGCCGCCGGCAGTGTTGCAGCACGCCTGCAGTGGCAGTTGTGTCGCCTGAGCCGGCAGTGCTGCAGCACGCCTGCAGTGGCAGCTGTGTCGCCGCCGGCAGTGTTGCAGCACGCCTGCAGTGGCAGCTGTGTCGCCGCCCAGGCAGTGTTGCAGCACGCCTGCAGTGGCAGTTGTGTCGCCGCCGGCAGTGTTGCAGCACGCCTGCAGTGGCAGCTGTGTCGCCTCAGCCGGCAGTGTTACAGCACGCCTGCAGTGGCAGCTGTGTCGCCTCAGCCGGCAGTGTTGCAGCACGCCTGCAGTGGCAGCTATGTCGCCACCGTTCACGTGCTACCACCGACCATGTCATGGTCGCATGGCATGACCGCAGGGCGGCATTAAGTTAGACATTGTACGGCGTGGTTAACTGACTGGCCTCTCCGTCTTCACACTCGCACTCTGAGTGGCATTGCCGTGAACTGTCAGTCATAATAACTACTAATGATATCGGTGCATAGTATATATTAGCAGCAAGACATTGTTACCGGCAACTGCGGTCGCTAAGTGCAGCGCAAAAGTGGCCGTTTCGCACGATCAGAGGTGCACCACGGGAGAAGGTCGCGTGTGGAAAACGAGCCAGGTCACCCGTTTAAGTTAGTCCATCACGAGTCTCCGCCTCCCGACGGAAGTGTTCCCAAACATGTTCAATTTTCCCTCATCCCCAGACGTCCGGGTGGGTGGTGATATGAACGCGGCGGCAGTGAACTGTGGACACTATGAGCTGTGGACATTATGAACTTGTGGACACTATGAGCTGTGGACACTGAACTGTGGACATTATGAATGCCCCCCCATATAGGCACTGCATCAGGAGCTGGTGGTCAGACAGAGTCTACACAGAGCAGCAGCGCCGGCGGTAGTGGCAGCGGGCCGACGGCTGCGCACGAGACGGCCAACTTCACACGCCATTGGCCGTCCGGACGTGATAAGCCTGATAAGCACGGATAGTACGTGGTGAGGAGGCGTGACTTAATCCACGTGCCACGTGATTGATGTTCTCCCAGCATTGGAGATAGTGAGGCGGGCTGTATAGCTGCATGCGAGGAGGCAACCATGTCTATCTTTTCGCGCACATGTGCATGCACACGTGCATGGGAAGAGACTTTTTGGTGGCGCATGCGCTACCAAAATTGGCGCCAGTCGCGTTTGGCTGCACATACTATCTAGCCGATCTTGGCGGCGCGTTAAATAGGTGTCCTTTCCAGAGCGCATGCCGAGGGTTCCAGGTAAAGGTGATTCCATCGTTCAGTCGAAGTCAGCTCATGCCACTGAACAGGAAATCATGGCACCCGAGGAAACTTGCACGAAGCATGACAATGCATGCCTGCTCTCTGGCAGCGCAAAAGCCTTTCACGCCAGTATTCACAACCTCCACGGCGCCTGAAATGACCGATCAAGTTTCTCATTGCAAACGACAGGCCTGATAAATGAAGTGCATTCGACTTGTGCATGTTCCACCGCAAAACATGTGTGGATTTTCCAAGTAAAAGATGACGAAAATTGCAAACACTTGCGAAGTTCGAGCGAATTCGCTTCGTGCACATGCACGTGGAGCGAGTTCATGTGAGCAATCCGACCAGGCCCGACCTGCTTCAGACCAATCACAGATATCGCGTCCCCGTCAGTGTGGTGAGGGGACCGGATTTTGTCACGGAAAGGGCTTGGAAAGTCGGTCCGTGTGCCGTGTCCCCCTGTCTGGGCACATATCCCCGAAGGGGCGCCTTCGGCGAAGAAAAAAACGTTGAGCATGGGTGGAGGGTGCACTTGTGCATCCTGAATCGATTGTGTCCGCCCCTCTGGAAATGTGACAGTCTATTCAACTGAAAATGGCGTCTGCCTGAAAATTCGTTGAACGGGGAAGTGATGCACTCCAGCCCTCGTGAAGCTTCAACTTTCCCGGTCGAGGATGGATCACCTTTCCATTTGGGGATGCCACATGCCCCAGTGCCCCCTCCCCCCTATATCCGGCCCTGCTGGATGCATCTGAGAAGTTGGATCTCTATCAGCTAACGAGCCTCTTTGGAAAGGCTGTCGTAGTTGCATATACATTTCCGGACAGAGTTACCCATGCCAATGCGAACATCCGGTCGACACCATACACTTCGTTCACCATGGGTTCCCACCAGCAACCGAGTCCCCATCCATTGCATGTCTGATACCTTCGAGACCACCTCCATCCCGATCCCTTCTGAGATCCCCTTCCACACACTGAGGTCATTTTCAATACCCGGGCCACTATCTGAAAGAATACAGTTGTACATACAGGTAATCACAGGGCACACGGCTTGGCTTTAACCACCGTCCGTTTGGTCATTGCACAACACTTCCGCATTCCAGGCAGGTTGCGATGCCGCAGAATGCATGAATAGGCGGCTGCAACTTCGCCACAGACCAGGCGACATGAAGCGTGATGAGACTCGATGAAACACGAGGTTTAATCTTGCAACATCACGACCGGCTCTGTCGGTGGAGCCACAGGGCATTTGGCAGGCATGAATGGTACCTGAATGGTACCCGAGTGGTGAATGGTAACTGTGAATGGTATTGCGTGAACTGCGCCGGCGAAACAGCGGTGTGGCATGCCATGCAGCCGCACCAGATCAACACTCAGCACCGACATCATGTGAGACAGGATGACGTATTCGCAAGTGCGTGGGAACCGGGCTGGGAGAGAGGAGACAGCCACCCCACCCCACCCCCCACCCCACCCACGCACACACCCGCACACACACCCACACACACATTGACCCTCTATGGATATTGCACGGAAAAATCGACCTCGAACTGGCTCGTGGCCGCTGCCTTCCGGACCAACTTTGAAACAGCTTCTGTCCGACTGCGTCTTCACACAATCCGTGCAGAACCCACAGTGCACCGGTGTCGCGGACAGTGCACAGTGCACAGTACACAGTGCATCTGTTCAGCGGCGGTTCGTGTGGCCTGACACAACCGACACAGCGCCGGCCGTGGCTGCTGCAGCACATCAGGCACAGCAGGTCTCACTATGCATTCCTCTGTCACCGCTCGACGTCTGTCAGCGGTGGCACGACACGATATAGTCGGCGCGGTGTGCCGACAGACGGTCGTAAAGCGGTGGTACGACTACAGCGACTACAGGTGAGCAGCGACTACAGGTGAGCAGTGTCGCGTGCTGGTGCACCAGGCAGCCGGGCAGTACCACACGCCAGCAGCGCCGACAGCTAAATATGGCCGCAGAGACTAATGCACTGGGTCGGTCACATTCCGGCGTTCGACACACGGCCGGCGCACTTTCCCCGGGCGGAGCTGTCGCTGGCCGCACCGGTCGACGGCAGCGAAACCGGTGATGCAAATCTGCCCGAGGTGAAACCCACTCGGACGGTGGTTTCGCACCGGCCGAGATGCGACATTCGCTCATGTCGATTGTCGGTGAACGTCCAGCGGCAAGGCACGTTCCCGGGCGGCTGGCAGGCCTCGGCGCAAGTTTGGGTTAGTCTTGGGTCCGCGATATTTCCAGCGTCGGCATCACCGGTGCACAATACAATTTCGTGGAACATCGCTTCAGCAATACCGCTCGTTTCGACCGTTTGTAATTGCGCTTCCCGACTTTGATTCCACGTAATATTTATATGTTTCGGTCAGCCGGGTCAACAAGCGCTTGCCTGCCGCGGCCCACTGGAAGCAAAGGTGTCAAAAGGTCACCACACCGGTGACCTCTTGACACGACGCCGTAAAAGGCCACAGCGCAATGACCGACTATGGCGCGGCATATTTGACGGCGTCGCGGTGTCGGGGCTCGTACACGATATTTGCTTTGTTCGCTACGATAGCAAAAAAAGCAAATATGGCGAACAAACAACGAACACAAAAAGTCGGTAGTACAAACCGTGCCAGCTTGCGTACTCCCACCTGAATAGGGTATTTGCTTTCCCAAGAGACTTGCTAACGTCTGCCAAGCGAAAAAAGATAAACCTTTCGCATATAACGCTACAAAACGTAATTCTTCACTAGTGCACTATTATGCATTCCAGTCTTGCAATTGCAATTCCGTAGTATGTAGGTTCACCGGAGTAGGTTCCTGCAGGTATTCGGTGCAGAATATTTTTTGTTCAATCCGGACAGCTACCGACTGACAGTTGGACCGACAGCTTATCCCGCTGTGTCTCGGGTGGGAGCAATGTCACGTGACAGGACGCTCGACGTCATCGCTCCAGCCGAGGGTTAAAGGTCAAGGACGTGCCACCCGACCGACAGAGGACGCTCGAACACTCGGTCGGGGCATGAGCTGCCATGACAGGCAGAGGGGAGAAGGTATACCACTTAAACACATGTTGGTGTTTGTGAATACATGTCCATGAACACAATCATCTATTCATGACAGAATAATCATCCAAGAATAGTATATCCACGAGAGTATATACAGCTTCTTTTCAAAATTGATGCATGATTTTCATGAAAATAGCGAACTAAACAGTCGTGTAATGCACAACACAAACTTGAAATTCATGCGCATGCAATGCAGTGTTCTGTCTGAATGTTTGCGCACTATGCATACTATTGATGCGCCGAGATACAACGGGCAGATCGTAATTTGGAAACATGGCAGCTTTGTTCCACATCTGCACAAAAATCGGCTTCGCTGGCCCAGGTCGAATGCAATGTCCAGCGCGCTGACAATCCTCGCAATACCGGAATGGAGGGCCAGTTCCATCTCTCATATTTGCATGATGTAACTCCCAAATCGTGCAAGATATCGCTTTCAAATTTGGCATGACCATTAACAATTGATGAACTTACACTTCGCAAGAAATTAACTTCAAGTCCATTGAGTACCTCTAGCTGGTGCAGGTTCAAGTCAGGTCACGACCCAGTCCCAATGCGGTTTCTAGGCGTGCAATGCGCATTGCTACGTGTTTTCCGTTAAGAAGCTGTAGAAGATATGGTCAAAAGATAAAGCTAAGTGTAGATATGGATGAATGAACAGAAATGCAAAAGCATGAGAGAAAAAAAGATTCCAGGTCAGGTCACTGTCAAGCAGAGGTATGACCGTGACACTTTTTTTCATTTATGTGTGACTAGGCAAGAATTTAGAGGTGAAAAACCTGACTACATGTGTTGACAAATTATATCCTCGAACAATGTTTCACGTTCCAAGTCAATACCAGGTCAGGTCACATGCATTACCTGAAACGTCCCAAGAGTGCATGTATTGTAGGCGCTCTGGTCACCATTTGGAACATTGCGCGGTAAAAATGGCTAAACCGACGTACTTATAAGCTCCGATTTGGACTTATCAGCTAATAAGCTTTTAAGCTCCGACAGTGATCAGGATCTACGAGCACGATCTGAAAGGTTTTATTTCTTTGATACTTGCACAATGTTTAAAAATAAAAGGAATTTATCATTTTTCCTCATTATTATAAAAGAAGGACGAACATTTGAAGTCCTTTGTCTATACCGTTACCCCTTCTTAAGCACAATCCGTTTCGAAAATTGTCAGTTTGCACCGTTTATCACATGCGTCCAAGTACTTCACCTTGCCCTGATCGGTGTCCTCAGCCTCTATGTGTGTCAGTGTGTTGAAATAAGTCTTGCGTTAGCCATTTCATTTATACCGAAGCATGAAATCACAACTTGTTTCACGACTAGCAGTAACGTGCGACGAAAACCTGATGATCGACGACGCTCCAACATTGACCTGTTTGACCTGACTTGGTAGGTCAAATAAAACAGGTAGAGAATATGTTCCGCGTAACCCTGACAGTCCAAGCATGGAACTGCAGAATAATGTTTACAACATCCTTCTATGAAGCTTGGAAGCAAAATTATTTGTAGTAAATTAGCAATTCAAATCGTATGACTCGATTCGATGGATTCCGAGGTAGTTTGACTTGCGGAGCACAGTTTGTATTTTCACTTTTGTGTTTTGCTCATTATCCGGCCGAAATTCAGGACTTCTCGTCATGCATATAACCAGCAAAACAATGCCTTTTGCATTCATGATGGTGTGTGACTACCGGGAAAAATGAACTCGTGAATCCAAACTAACGATTCCAATACCGCTCCCGGCCGAGGGTTAGCTAGGTATTCGATCACTTGGCCGCATACGTTTGTGCGTGATGCGTGTGTGTGTGTGTGTGTGCACACACATACACACACACACACACCCACGTGCACATGCACACATGCACGCACGCACAAGCACATACCACCAAACATCCTTGTGTGGTTCTCCTGGAGGTAGCCCGCCGTTTCCCATTCGTCAGTTCCGGCGACGCCGAGGCGGCAGGCACCTACCTTATCCTTCTGTTCGGTGATGGCTCGCAGCTTGGCCAGGTCGCGGCTCTCTCGCGCGCCCTCCCGCCGGTCCTGCTCCAGCAGCCGGCGCACCTCCCGCTCGTGCTGCTGCTTCTGCCGACGCAGCTCGGCGGACCGCTGCTTCTCTCTGATCCGACACAGCTGGGCCTGCGACACAGCAGGACACGGGTCAGGCGGCATGGTCGGCTGATCGAGCTGGTCACTGCCGGGTGACGGGATGGGAAGGTCAGGCAGGTCACCGGGTCAGAAGATGGGGCGAGGGGGGACTGTGTAGGAAGGCGGACTGGCAACTTGATCGGGCAGTGGATTGGGCTCTAGACATGCCGATGGCTGAGCAGGGCAGGATACTGCGATATATCGGGTAGGCATGATTGTGTGAGCAGCGGGGCAGGGAGCACGTCAGACAACCAGCAGTCTCCAGCACTGGACAGTGGCGACACCACCTGAGGTAGCACGCGTCACTGCGTCGCTACGTCACTGCGTCGCTGTGCCACCGCGCCACTGCGTCGCTACATCACTGCGTCGCTGTGCCACCGCGTCACTGCGTCACTGCGTCGCTGTGTCGCTGCGTCACTGTGTCACTGCGTCACTGCGTCGCTGAGTCACTGCGTCACCACAGCACCGAGCCGTCCTATCACTAAATACGGCGCGGGAACGTCATGTCCACAAACAGTACTGTGTCATGGCGAAACTAACCGAAGCAAAACAACTGACAAAAAGGCGTGCGGGTCGCTCTAACAGCAAAGTTCCGGGCTTTCTCCGACGGTACCCGTTTCGGATATTGTCGACTGTGTAATCAGGAGTGTTTTGGTGAGGCGGTAGTCATTATGCAGTTGTCGTGGCGGAACCCAGGGCGAACAATGGCAGATAGCATAGTCACGACGTGGACATTATGACATTGCAGGCCCGACAGAGTCTTTGCAAGTCGGCCACACAACGCACCACTGCACAGCCGCTGACGGCGCAGTGCGGGCCGGCTGGTGAAGTGCACGTGGAGCTCAGCTCGACCCAGCACAACTGCACCGTGCTCACCATGGCGCACTGGTGAGACAGACGTCAAAAGCTTCGCGTTGACCTCACCGGTGCATCATCACCAGCCATACCATGTATCCCATGTACATGTACAGCGCATCGTACACGTGATACACGTACACGTGATACATGACATGGCTGGTGAGCCATGTCATGTATCACGTGTACGTGTACGGCGCATCGTCACCAGCCATCCCATGTACAGACGGACGGACCCGTTCTCGTCTTCCCTGCGATGCCCCGCGACCTGCGACCGGACGGGGTAGCGAAAGACAGTCGTGTCTAGGAGAGTGCAGCCGAAGGCACGCGCCGGCCTTGCGGCGGCCAGCCAGCCGGTGGAAGTTCACGTGCGTGAGTCCGCTTCCCGATCCCTGAAGATGCCGGCTGTTGGTTGGTTGTTGGCTTTACGACACGTCGACCGTTGAGTCACGTAGCGTTGCCAATCTCTCACGCCGATTGGTCGCGGGCGAAGAGTAGCGACAGGTGAGAATCGAACGCACAACCTTTCGATTGTGAGACGAGCAACTTACCCCTAGGCTACTCGTCCCCTGAAGGTGCCGGCTGTGAATTTGGTCGACGTGTCGCCGGGGTGGTCGGCGTTTGCCCTGCTCCCGTGCCCGTCACGGTATCGGCGGGTGGTGCACGTCCCGTGGCGTGGGTGGTGCCGGGTGACACACCAGTGCGTCGCCACCCGGCCACTCACGACGCGGTACAGAACAGACACGACTGGCACAACACCTGGCTGTAGGCAGGGCCGGTAACGTATGATGTTCCGCATCTTTTGCCATTTAGAAAACTATCCCGCCCCGGTAAAGTTGGCATTTACTTTTCGTCGCCGCTAGTTTGAATGGTGATGTTGACAATTATCTCACGGATATTGCCTTTTTCTTTTAAAAAAATGATCAGACTCACTGGGAAGTATGTAAAGCAGTGTCTCAAGTCCCAAACTGACGCGGACACAAGATAGAAGAAGGCATCCTTTCCGAATTTGATATCCCGAGCATCTCTTTTCAAATCCGTGATAAAAATAAATAAATCCAACCCCGACTGCGAGTCAAACAAATAAATATAAATTCAACCCCAACTGCGAGTCAAACAAATAAATCCAACCCTGACTGCGAGTCAAACCAATAAATCCAACCCCGACTGCGAGTCAAATAAGTATAAGTATATCCAGCCCTGACTGCATCCCGTCTGTCACTGAGTGACAGATGCGTAACGGGCGTCATCCGAGTGACAGATGCGCGACGGCAATCCGATGAGGCGACAGATGCGGCGCACCAGCCGCCGGTGCGACATGTGCGCCAGAATTGGTCGCGTTTAACAGTTACACGTCGGCGTCAACTCGGTTCCGCGCCAGTCAGATCGGCAGCCGAGTCGGAACATACCGACCGACGGCAGACATTAAAGCTCACCGAGACCAAGGCATGACCGATGAGAGACATTAAAGCTCGCCGGGACCAAGACATGACCGACGGCAGACATTAAAGCTCGCCGGGACCAAGACATGACCGACGGCAGACATTAAAGCTCGCCGGGATCAAGACATGACCGATGAGAGACATTAAAGCTCACCGAGACCAAGACATGACCGATGAGAGACATTAAAGCTCACCGAGACCAAGACATGACCGATGAGAGACATTAAAGCTCACCGAGACCAAGACATGACCGATGAGAGACATTAAAGCTCACCGAGACCAAGACATGACCGATGAGAGACATTAAAGCTCACCGGGACCAAGACATGACCGATGAGAGACATTAAAGCTCGCCGGGACCAAGACATGACCGACGGCAGACATTAAAGCTCGCCGGGACCAAGACATGACCGATGGCAGACATTAAAGCTCGCCGGGACCAAGCCGTGACCGACGGCAGACATTATAGCTCGCCGGGATCAAGACATGACCGATGAGAGACATTAAAGCTCACCGAGACCAAGACATGACCGATGAGAGACATTAAAGCTCACCGAGACCAAGACATGACCGATGAGAGACATTAAAGCTCACCGAGACCAAGACATGACCGATGAGAGACATTAAAGCTCACCGGGACCAAGACATGACCGATGAGAGACATTAAAGCTCGCCGGGACCAAGACATGACCGACGGCAGACATTAAAGCTCGCCGGGACCAAGACATGACCGATGGCAGACATTAAAGCTCGCCGGGACCAAGCCGTGACCGACGGCAGACATTATAGCTCGCCGGGATCAAGACATGACCGACGGTAGACATTAAAGCTCGCCGGGACCAAGACATGACAGACGGCAGACATTAAAGCTCGCCGGGACCAAGCCGTGACCGATGGCAGACATTAAAGCTCGCCGGGACCAAGACATGACCGATGGCAGACATTAAAGCTCGCCGGGACACCGGCATTTGGCGACGCCCACGAGCCGATCTGGGGGCGGGCGATACGGTCTGCCCTTCCTCTCCGTCACGAAAGGGAAGTGGGCCAAATAGTCACCTTCCCCTGCTGATTTTTAGCTCATTAAATATCTCACTGAATGCAGTCAGCATGTCATTTGCTCCCCCAGTCGCAAGTATTTTGCTTTGTTCCTGTGCGGCCACAGAGCCCACCCTCATTGCAAACCCCCACTCACAGGTTCTTTGTTCCCGATATGGCTGCCAATGATTCTCCCCCCCTCGGAACTGGCTGTAGCGGCCGGTGGCGACCTCTGCCGTCTAAGCCGCACTGGGCTTCGTCGGTCTCGGTTCGCCCTGCCCATTGCCCTGTCGGCTGAACTCGGTGCCGAACTCTTCTTGAGTGGCCGCAAATCGAATGCTCAAGACGCGGGTGTGAGTGTTGGTTCGATGTGCGTAAATGTGTTGGTAACCTGCAAGTACCTCGCTATCCCAGGCGCACATCCAGTTGCACTTCCACCGGTGCTGTGATGAGCGGCTCAACCAGGCAGTGGGGTGTTCCAGAGAAAATGTGTTTCTATCCACTGAATTCCTGCGATTTTCTTCCCTGAAACTAAATCTTTCATACAACTTTGTCGATCTATAGCGAGATAATTTCGAAACATATGCGTACTTTTCCATTCACGGCTGGTGTTAGTAAATTTGCATAGCCATAATTAGCACTAATCGACAAACATGTTAAATGGTGTCCACATGAGCGCGATTTTTTACGGTGGGTGCCGGGGAAACGAGGTCAACTGTACTTAGAAATTGGCTCCACCCATTTTATGTGCACAGCGCCAATTGCTCAGTGCGTACCCATGGATTGTGACAGTTCCCGCGAGCAATCCAGCAACTGTACTGCTAACCACCCCGTGGCCAGAAATCCTGACGACGCCCCCGGCCATACTTGTATGAAATGTCGCTGATGTGTGCCAAGGGACAACCAGCCGACAGCCGGCCCGCAGTACTGTTCGGGCATGTCAAAAGCCTTGCCACAGTCGCGTGAGAACTTCACCACGCCGGAACCTCACCACCCGCTCCCGCTATATAACCTCCCTCAAGTGGAAGCCATTTAACTGAGTGTCACTAATTAGTGGATCAGCCAGAGACCGCGAGTTACTGCGACGCGCTGACGGGTATGGGGTGGTGGAGAGTCGGGGGAGGAGCAGTCGACGGCTGTGTGACCTGCCAGTGACCTCCGCAGATTCGGGGCGGGGGGAGGGGGCATCGGCGAGTCAACGTTGACGGCGTGGTGAAAGTGTCGCCGCTCGGCCGAAGCTCGGCGGTGGAAATCGGTGGGAGCGCAGACACCACACAGTGGTTAAAACGAACCGCAGTTGGGGCCGCGGCTGTACCACGGCAACGTTCAACTGAAACGTGCCAGTTGCACTCGGCTGTCACAGACTGGGACGTGACACACACTCTGCCGTCACAGACTGAGACGTGACAGTCACACAGACAGAGACGTGACAGTCACACTCGGCTGTCACAGACTGAGATTATAGCGGCCACACTCGGCTCTCACAGACTGAGACGTGACACACACTGCCGTCACAGACTTAGACGTGACACACACTCTGCCGTCACAGACTGAGACGTGACAGTCACACAGACAGAGACGTGACAGTCACACTCTGCTGTCACAGACTGAGACGTGACAGTCACACTCGACCGTCACAGGCTGAGACGTGACAGTCACACTCTGTTGTCACAGACTGAGACGTGACAGTCACACTCGGCTGTCACAGACTGAGACGTGACAGTCACACTCTGCTGTCACAGGCTGAGACGTGACAGTCATACTCTGTTGTCACAGACTGAGACGTGACAGTCACACTCGGCTGTCACAGACTGAGACGTTACAGTCACACTCTGCTGTCACAAACTGAGACGTGAAAGTTACACTCTGCTGTCACAGACTTAGACGTGAAAGTCACACTCTTCTGTCACAGATTGAGACGTGACAGCCACATGTGGCCGTCATAAACGGAGACGCGATAGCGGGACAATGAGAACTAATAATCATTTTCATCGGTTGTGAGCCTTAGTTCAGCTCTTTGCCAAAGTAGAGCAACTAAGGGGTATCCCAAGATTCCGTAAACACACCTGAACACCATCCGGTCGGGGAGCTCTTAACGTGGAAATAGATTCTCAATAATCTAGTTTCATCTTAGCTCGGTTGATGCTTAGTTAGTCTGGATTATGTTCAGTCTGTTTCCCAATCGCTAAGTGTTTGTTAGTATTTTCTATCCTCTTAATCATGGCACAAACTTGACGACGTCTGCGGCCCCCAATGGAAAACAATGCTGGCTGCGCGTCTGCTCAGCTGGTCTGTTATTGGGTGTTCATTGCACACCGACGAACTGTGGTCCCCTGGTGCCTGTGACGGAGAGGTCAGGCGGGCGTGTTCATCCATGTGGTCAGCTAAACCGCTCGTTATTCAGTAAATAAAAGGAACAATAAAATAGCCTTTTGAAACGCAAGGCAGGAACTGAATCCATATGACATTCAGATTGCCCACCCAAATATCTGAACGGTTGTTTGTGACGCACATATGACACCCCCCTTCTCCCCTCGACACACACACTCCACCGCGCAGGGACGCAGTAGGGCTTAGCTCACCACAGCGGCAGCACGCCTGACGCTCGTCGCATTAAGGTGACACAGAGTGGCGGCCGACGATGGGGGGCGGGCGAGGTGGAGCGAGACAGGCATGCGTCTGTGTCAGTGATGTTGGACGGAGATTTGTGGTGTGTCTGCCGAGCGGACCGTGTACGGCGTCTCGCGTCAGATGGCTGATGACATGCGAGCACACCCCAGAAAATCACTGTTCCTGGGACAATGTCGACCGATCCAGAGAAGAGGCGTTTCTGGTTCAAGCATCGCGTTGTTTGCGGCCATACTCAATGTGCTATTATCGCCGAGGCCAATACCCTGTGTTCATCTTTCACGTTAACAGCCTAAATGATCCCAAACATCGGTTAACATGAATCTTTTGTAACTGAAACTATTGCGTTTCCGAGTCAATATCCGGAATATCTGTTGTGCAATGCATCATCAGAGAATGTGATTATGGCATGTCTGGAATACATTAGCATACGTAAGTATTAAGTACGTACGTAAAACCAAAATAGAAAAGACTCCAACACTATACTCAGAGCTTGTTAGATATAAAACGTGCTATATTGCTCTAAGCTTTTGGAACAATAAATATAACCCTACTAGACTCGAGCCTAGTCATTGTCCACAATCATGCGAAGCATAAAGTCACGCCTACCTCTGCCTTGAGTTCGTCCCGTTCGACTTCCAGTTTACGAATGACGTTCTTCAGTTTAACAACGTCGTGTTCGTGCGATTGTGCTGACACCTCTCGGTGACCGGCGGCGGCTGTGGCCGAGCGCTGTCGGTCCGCCTGCAGGCGGCTGCGCAGCAGCTCGATCTCCTCATTCTTGGAGCCGATGGCGCGCCGAATCTCCAGCTGCTTCTGGCGAGTCAACTCGCGCCGCACGCGCTCCAGCTCGGCTTCCTTCTCCTGGTGGAGACGCGTCTCCAGGCGTTCGAGCTCCTCGGGAGCGGCGCCATCCTGGTAGTTGGACTCGAGCGACGAGCAGATGCCCGACTCGCTGCGCAGCGACTCGAGGCCGGACAGGACAGTGCCGAGCGCCGGCGACTGCGCCAGCTCGCGCAGCACCCGCTCCTCCTCCTCCTCGGCCCCGTCCTCCGCCAGCACCCGCTCCTCCTCCGCCCTATCCTCGGCAGAGCCGCCGACCGCGCCGGCCGCCCCGTCCGCGGCGCGCTCGTCGCCATCGGCGGCCTCCTCCTCGTCCGCCTCGACGCACGTGGCCAGTGAGCTCGCCTCCTCGTCCTCGTCCTCGCCCTCGTCGGAGCCGGGCGCGCTGCTCTCGCGCCGCCGCTCCAGCAGTTCGCCGTCGGCGTCCATCGGGCGTGATCACCTGACCGCTGATCGGCCGGTCAGGCGGACGGCGCGCGTCGCGTCTCCGGCACGAGCTGTCCGCATCGACAGCGTCCGCAGCGGGCCGCCTTTCAGCCGCTGTTCAGCCGCTGTTCAGCCGCCGGCCGGCCACGGCTGCTGGCGGGCGCACGGCCGCGGGTTGCACAAGAGCTGCCGGCAACAGGCGCCCGAAACGGCTATCTCCGGGAGCTACTCACGGCGGCCGACCGCCGGCGCTGTCGGACGTCCCGCCCGGCGACCCAAGGACGAACGCAGGATCTACGAGGCGAAAGGATCGCCTGTCGGTGCACGGCTACGGCGGCGACACACGGCAGAGTCTGCAGCAGCCGTCCTCAGCTAGGGAAGTGCTCCTCAGATGCGCTCCACTCTCCACTCTCCTCAGATGTCTCGGGGGATCGCATGTGGCGGCGGATTAAACTGCCGCCAGCAACTGATTTTGGATTTTTTATTACGTCGCCGATGGATGGTGACGAGTGCACCGGCACTTCACTTGGTCGCCGCTTATCACCAGCCGACCACCTCAGCCGTGTTTCTGGTGCGGTAGCCCTCCGCTGAAGGCACGCATGGGTCGCCCGCTGTCCAGATGTGCCGGGCGAGACCGGTCAATTCCCGGTCGGTTCGCGTGCCCGGGCGTCCAGGAGCGCGCTCCGCTCGAAGCGCCACTTCCACGTCGTGTGGTTGACCCACTCGCTGTCCACACCCGACGTCGGCCGGCCTGACACGGACGCCGACACTGACACCGACACTGACACCGCGGCCGGGCGCGTGCGACACTGTCACGACTGCGGGCTCGGCGCGGCCGGGACGGGCCCTCACCGCTCCAGCGCGCCACCAGCACTGCGGCGCGGCTGGAGGCGGCCGGCGCCGCTCACCGCGCGTCACGTGACCGCCGCCGTGCGGGCCGCCGCGCGTCACGTGACCGGACCGGGCCGGCCGTGGCGGAGGGCGGCGCCGGCAACGGGAGACCCACGCCGACCGGTGAAGCTGGCGTTATTTTACGGCGGCGCATCTGACTACCGGTGCGATCGGACCGCCACTTTCTCGCCGGCTGGAGGCGAGTGGGACCAGGCGCAGTTGAAACTCCGCGGGTCCACGCTGGGACATGGTGCTTTTCCTTAATGTCCAACATACATACAGACATGCAAGCACACATGGGCGTAGAAACGGCCAGCGGCGGTGTCTCGCGTGCAAAAATAGCCGAGCAACATAGAATGAGTAGTTACGCTTAAGGATGCATAAACACACACACACACACACACACACACACACACACACACACACACACACACACACACACACACACACACACACACACACACACACACACAACACACACACACACACACACACACACACATATATATACATATATATATATACATATATATATATGTATATATATATATATATATATATATATATATATATATATATATATATATATATATATATATGTGTGTGTGTGTGTTGTGTGTGTGTGTGTGTGTGTGTGTGTGTGTGTGTGTGTGTGTGTGTGGCATATATATAGAAGCACCCCTCCATGTGAGTGCTACTTCCTCCGAGGAAGTAGCACACACATGGAGGGGTGCTACTTCCTCGAAGGAACACTTTTTCATATAGGCACACCACTACCTTGGAGGGACGCCACAGCGGAAGTGCTTAAAGTGTCGCCTCAGCGAGTGGCGGGGTGTATTCCAGCATACTATAATGACTCCCTTTCGTCTTAAATAGACGCAATTTTCTCCGAAAAGAGCCCTTTTAACTGATAAATCCGTTGAACTTTATGGGTACTCCCTCCCTCCCTCCCTCTCTACCTCTCTCCCACTACTGCAGGACTGCTAAACAGCTCAGCGGCTGAGACAAGATGCATGTGCACCAAACTGCCGAGTGACACAGACAGCCAGCCTGATTACCGAGCCAGATAATTGGTGGCGGCGCGCCGCTACCAAGAGGCGCCCAGTGAAACCCGGCTACCATAACGCCACGCTCCAGATACGGCGGAACGTTCTGACGTCGCAGCACGCGGCCAGCCTCAGAGGCGGTGGGGTGGGGGGGGGAGACTCGGCTGCGGGTAGGTTCTTGCCGGTTGTGAGCGGGGACATCGGTGGTGAAGCCCCAAACGGCAACTGTGGTGGCGGCCCGCACCGACTGAATGCCTGGCTGCGTCTCTGATTGCAGGTGCGTTCAGGTGGCGCAATTGTTTCCTCGGCCTCCACGCTGCCGTGGAGGAAATGCATGGAATGAAAGGAAGTGTACGCTCCGGCGGCCGTGTGCACACAAGCATGCGCCCCGGGCCCGGCCGCAGACAGGCATGCTGGGCATACTGAGTCAGGCATAGGTGCAGGTCCGCTGAGGCTTCAGACCTGGAATGCCCTGAGGGTGAGGCTGAGCTGGACCGGTCCGCTCAGACCGGTCAGGTCAGGTCAGGTCTGATCCGTCAAGTCCGATCTTGTCGCATCCAGTCGGATCCCACCGGACCCGTGGCTCGGTTAGATCCGTCAAACGCATGGTTCGACTGGACCGAGCGGAATATTACCTTGGTAATATTCCGCTCGGTCAGATATGACCCGGTCAGACCCAATCTCCACTATGAGCCGGCTCCGGCCCTGTTCACATCGAACGACAGGAGTGTGGCTTCGCGAAGGATATGTACTCACCCACCAAAGCTCCTGTGACGAAGGAAATCCTGATATAAGTCTATACACATGCAGCACATGGAGCAAATGTTAGAAACTGGAAGTTTTACGAGCCACGGCCTGTGCATAAGAGGTTACAGCTATGCGGGAAGAACTCGGCTAACACTAGTTCCGGCAGGGGGCCTAAACACTGAGCTTAAGTTCGTCCTGTGTAGTCAGCATACTGGCCCAGTGATTGCCAACAAATTGTACGCCCAACAGCTTGTTCACGGCGATTCAACGGGCATGTCGGTGTGTCTGGCACGCAGAACACTCGGGGGCACACGAGGAGTTCAGTCGTGCGCACATTTCTGTGGAACGTGACGTCATCGGTAGTGGCTCCACAGTTGACGTGTCAGCTGCGTAATGTATCAACAAAGCCACACAACCCAATTATTTGACCAGGCGCTTCAGCCGACCGTGTTCGCAGCTGACGTCTACCCAGCGTCGTCGGGGTGACATGGCGATCTGACGTGTATCGTATGCACCCTCATCAGGCGCGCACCCAGGATTTTTCCATGGGGGCCCGGACAGAAAAGGGAACATTGGTCTCATGGGGGGGGGGGCTCCCTGCGCCCTCCTCCAGTGCGCTACTGACCCTCACGATAATGCACACACCACCCGCTGTTGACAATTTCCGAGCATTCCCGTTGTGTCCACGCATGCGCCACCCCGAGCAGCATTACAACGCCACCAGCACAACTGTCGTTTCCTGCTTGCTGTTATGCCTTTTCCCGCCCCCAGTGTGTCTGTCGTGCAGAACACTGATCGGCAGCAGGACGCGGTCGGCCGGGACCGACACACAAACTGCCGGCCGTCACATTCGACCACCAGACCGGGGGCCCTGGGGGGCCCTGGGTGGCTGGGGGGGGGGGGCGCTGACGGTGGCGGCGGCGGCAGGAGACAGACGGTGCCGACCAATGCCCGAGCGGTGACGCCCAGCCGTGCGGTGACGCCAGGTGCTCTGAGATGCTGTGCGTGTGGGGGGTGCGGGGTGCTCTGGGCGTGCTGAGGGTACAGGCAGACGTACCGCGGCACACGGCGGTCTCTTACGGCTCGTCACTCGACTAGGCTGGGGTTATTAGGGGGTGCGGTGACGCCAGGCGGGGAGCGTGCGGTCACAGACGAGTCCTCTCAGACCAAAGCTGAGAAGCACCGGGGGGGAGTACAGATCGAGACTGCTCAGTGAGCGTCCTCGAGTCGCAACTGGATCGGTCTCGCAGGGAGGCTGAACGTGCGCCGGGCTCCGACAGAATTTGTGCTGAGCGGTCACACGGCAAATGTGGCCTACACCACTCTGACCCCTCGAGACCAGTCGCCACCTCACGACATCGCGACTGCGAGACCCTCGTGGCCTCACCTGTCAAACGGTATCATATCACAATAATCACAATGGTGAGTAGTACGGCAGTGGCGACCGAACGACAGCGCTTGGATGAGCGCACCTTACAAATGATAATATGATGATACTGAACTATATTACGAATGATATACTACAATATGATATCAGGATGCCACACTATGATGCAAATGATCCATGATATCGTTGTGCACATCGGTGTGTCTAACGAACGCTTTCTTGGTGAACAATAACCCCAGCCTAGTCGAGTGACGAGCCGTAAGAGACCGCCGTGTCCCGCGTTACGTCTGCCTGTACCCTCAGCACGCCCAGAGCACCTCGCACCCCTCACACGCACAGCATCTCAGAGCACCCCGCACCCCCACACGCCCACAACATCTCAGAGCACCCCGTACCCTTCACACACACAACATCTCAGAGCACACCGCACCCCGTCACACGAACAAAACTAACTCGGCAGTCGACCCGACGCGTCCCGGCCCGGTCCAGTCCAGGTGACCCGGCCGCATCCGGGGGTGTCAGATGACACCGGCCGGGTCAGTGTCACGGCCGGACCGGCCGGCGAGATACCCGACCCAGGTGAAACTCGGCTCAGCCGTGAGCAGGTCCGCCGGACGTGTGGTGTGGAATGCAGCCGCATCGCGTGCCGGCGGCGCCGCTGACAGTCGAGGACCCCCACCCACCCAACCCCATCCCCACCGCGGGCTGTCGGGAGTAGGGGGCGCAATGTCGACCGTCAAGCGAGGTGTCAAGCGAGGTGTCAAGCGAGGTGTCAAGCGAGGTGTCAAGCGAGGTGTCGGACGTGACTGTTGGCGCAGCTGGGAGACGCGCCGCCTGCTGGCTTCAGGTGCCGGCTGGAGACTGAACAGGTTGGAGACTGAGCCGGCTGGAGATTGAGCCGGCTGGAGATTGAGCCGGCTGGAGACTGGGCCGGCTGGTGACTGAGCCAGCTGGAGACTGAGCAGTCTGGAGACTGGGCCGGCTGGAGACTGAGCCAGCTGGAGACTGAGCCGGCTGGAGACTGAACAATCTGGAGACTGAGCCAGCTGGAGATTGGGCCGGCTGGAGACTGGGCCGGCTGGAGGCTGAGCCGGCTGGAGACTGGGCCGGCTGGAGGCTGGGCCGGCTGGAGACTGGGCCGGCTGGAGACTGAGCCGGCTGGAGACTGGGCCGGCTGGAGACTGGGCCGGCTGGAGACTGGGCCGGCTGGAGACTGGGCCGGCTGGAGACTGGGCCGGCTGGAGATTGAGCAGTCTGGAGACTGGGACGGCTGGAGACTGAGCTGGCTGGAGACTGGGCCGGCTGGAGATTGGGCCGGCTGGAGACTGAGCCGGCTGGAGACTGAGCAATCTGGAGACTGAGCCAGCTGGAGATTGGGCCGGCTGGAGACTGGGCCGGCTGGAGACTGAGCTGGCTGGAGACTGGGCCGGCTGGAGACTGGGACGGGTGGAGACTGAGCCGGCCGGAGACTGAGCAGTCTGGAGACTGAGCCAGCTGGAGACTGAGCAGTCTGGAGACTGGGACGGGTGGAGACTGAGCCGGCTGGAGACTGGGACGGGTGGAGACTGAGCCGGCTGGAGACTGAGCCAGCTAGAGACTGAGCCGGCGCAGTCTCCAGTGTGACTTGCTGTGGCGGTGTTGGGCGCCCCGGGAAAGGCGACTGCGGGCGACGGCAGCAATGAGCCCGGCAGCCATGACATGTCCGACACAGGCGGCGCAAAATAGCTCGCTCAGCTGGAAGGGCTGAAATTGTTTTTGAATGTTTCTGTAATATGTTCCTTGCAGCATGTATGAAACATTATCGAGCTAATTAAGGGCGACGTTCCAAGGCTGGTGGAACATTGTCCAGTTTGACAGCGCAGTAACTTTGCTTGTGTTGACAGTTCATATTCTCACATGTACTGAACTACACATTCAGGGAGGATTACCGGAATATCACGTAGCTAAAATATGGCAAACAGAATACGATGCAAAAAAGACAGAATAATGCAGTGCAAAGATTCGATTTGTTTGACCAAACCTCAGCTGGATTAAGCTTTGGGTTAAGAGGAGCTTTTATTCCCATGAGCCTATGACTGTTCTACGGTGCGCTTCAGACTTCCAGGAATGCTCTGGTACCACACGGATGCTGCGCTTAAAACGTGAAAATAGGCTCAGTTCGCATTTACCCTCGCGTTGTAGGTCCGCCCCATGAGCTCCACTGGAAAACGTACAACGAGGTGGCTGATTCTCTGCCGAGTCGTCCATCAGGACCATCGGTGCCAGACAGGCACCAATCATACAGGCACCAGCCATACGGGCACCAGCCATATGGGCAACAGCCAGACAGGCACCAGCCATACGTGCACCAGCCATACGGGCACCAGCCATACGGGCACCAGCCATACGGGCAACAGCCAGACAGGCATCAATCATGCAGGCACCAGCCATACGGGCACCATCCATACGAGCACCAGCCATACGGGCACCAGCCATAAGTGCACCAGCCATACGGGCACCAGCCAGACGGGCACCAGCCACACGGGCACCAGCCACACGGGCACCAGCCAGACGGGCACCGGTCATACGGGCACCAGCCATACGGGCATCAGCCATACGTGCACCAGCCATACGGGCAACAGTCAGACAGGCACCAGCCAGACAGGCACCAAGCATACAGGCACCAGCCATACGTGCACCAGCCATACGGGCAACAGCCATACGTGCACCACGGGCACCAGCCAGACGGGCACCAGCCATACAGGCACCGGTCAGACGACTGCCAATCAGACAGCCGCCAACCAGATAGCCGCCAATCAGACCAGCGTAAATCGGCCTGCCTGTCGCCAGGTATTGCTCGATTATGCAAATTGCGGCACTCGCATTCCTCTATCTGGGACGCCGGTTCGCGAAGGCTTTCTATCCCGTGCGCTTTCTGGTCTTCACATTCTTGACTGCATTAATTCTTACGACGAATGATTATGGCCTTAGGCCACATCGACTACAGCAGGACTATCGATATTTTTATAGCTAACATCTTCTCAAGTTAGATGTACATAAAATACCCAACGACAATCGTATAGTGTGCTAACTGTTGTACCGCTGGTTGTCAGGAAAATGCGCGAATCGAATAATATTGTATTTTCATTGTTTGGGATTTGCATTGGATAGTATTGCATTTGTATTGATGAGCAACACTGACTATACCAGGAACTGAGCTATGCATTTGAATTAGACTGAGGAGGAGACACTCGTCCAGAGGTGCCGATTTCTCTCAAACAAGCGCCTCTGGTGAAAAAAGAAACCATGGAATAATATACAAGGGGGCACTGGGGCACTGTGCCTTCCCCCATGGGAAGACGGCACCCCTTCCTCCTGGGAAAAGCGCCCCTTTGGGAAAGCTCAAGTTTACCCTCTCGATCATTTTTCAGCCAGAGGCGCTCCTTGAAGGCAAAGCCGTCTGACGCCCACTCGGGTACTTTCGAGGTGGCGCCCTCCTGGACATGTGCCCTCACGACAATTCCCGAATCTGCCCCTGTCCTGTGGAACACCGACTTCCCTCGAAGAGCCGTCTTTGACGACAGAAATGAGTCCGGGTCCTCATGACGGGGCCATTCACAAATGCAATGAGGAAGCAATCCACGAAAAAGGCAATCATATTCCGTCAATGCGGGGAGGGGGTGCACGTGCTTTCGGTGCATGCCCTAAATCCGCCACTGAATCATTTCGAGCGCTACAAGCTGCATCGCCTACCATCGTTGAACACTGTCGGTGCCACTGTGGTACCGAGAGGTGTCAACATACTGTACTGACGGCAGCCGGCACACCAATGAGTACCAACGCCCGCAGACTTGATAATACGAAACCCAACTGTTGTGGCTGTACACCGAGTTATGACTGACAGCTGGGAGGCACATCACGGCCTCCGTCCTTGGGCGCAGCTCTCGTCCCAGCTCTCGACAGCAGAGCAGCTGCTTGTTGAACAGCTGTTAGCCACAGCTGTCAGCTACAGCTGTCAGCTGCAGCCATCATGAAGGGGGGCCACCACTGTCGGTATGCCTATCGCCGCGTTATTGGAGCTGCACGGGTGCCGTGACAGTGCTACACGGGGTCGTGTCGGTGCTATACGGGGTCGTGTCGGTGCTGTACGGGGTCGTGATGGTGCTGCACGGGGGTCGTGTCGGTGCTGCACGGGGTCGCGACGGTGCTATACGGGGTCGTGTCGGTGCTACACGGGGTCGTGACGGTGCTGCACGTGGTCGTGTCGGTGCTGCACGGGGTCGTGACGGTGCTACACGTGGTCGTGTCGGTGCTGTACGGGGTCGTGACGGTGCTGCACGGGGTCGTGACGGTGCTGCACGGGGTCGTGACGGTGCTATACGGGGTCGTGTCGGTGCTACACGGGTCATAACGGTGCTGCACGGGGTCGTGACGGTGCCGTTTGGGGGCCGTGACAGCACTGCGAGTGATACCAGACGCGGCCTTATCACCGAGTCAACAACAGCGCATGTGCGCCGCCCGCGCGGCAGCAGCAGCTATTCCGTCCGTGTGAAGGTCGTCCACTGCTCCGTGGCAGGCAGCGTAAAGAGGAGCTGAGGAACGCAGCGACGTCGGCAAAAACGTCCGGTGCGGTCCTGGCCTTCAGGAGGCATCACAGGAAGGCGGGTCGGACGACGCGAGCGTGTCGCGGCGACACGTGCGCATCGTCACACGCTCCGTGCCGGCGCGCAAAAAAGTGAGCGCGGTGGCGCGGGGAATGCGCCGGTGAATCGGCGTCGGGACTGGATGTCGGGGAGGGGCGGGGTGACAATTGAGACGTTCCACGACTGCGGCGAATGACGGAATTGACGGTGGTGAAGGTATTTCAAGATATTTCCTGTAGCGCAGGGAGGGAGGGAGGGAAGGAAGGAAGGAAGGAAGGAAGGAGGAAAGGAGGGAAGGAGGGAAGGAGGGAAGGAGGGAAGGATGGAGGGAGGGAGAGAGAGGGAGGGAGGGAGAGGGAGAGAGAGGGAGAGAGACAGATAGAGGGGAGAGATAATTCATTGTGGATAAAATTTGCCGGAATTTTAAGGGGTTGTTACCACACATGACCGCGTAAAGAGACAAAGTTGTTTGTTTGAATTTCTTAACATTCGGTGACCTTTCAAAGTGAAGCGGACGTCAAGCACGATGTTTGAAAGCATTCTCGAGGCGTATGCGAGGTGGTGAAAGATCCGCATTGCCCGCAACCGGTGGCACATGGAGGAACAGGTTTCTCCGGCGAAAGGATGTCACGTGATCTTTCTGGCTCTCCGTTCCAACCAAAGCCATGAGTTGTCAAAGCAATGTGTGGCAGAATCCAGTCGGTGGTGTACATTTGCCGGAAAAATCCCTCGCCGACGCTTGGTCTCGAACCCACGTCACTGGGTCCACCACCGCCTCGAGGAGACATTCGGTAGTGCTGATCGACCGCACGATGTGCGGCGCGGAGCTGCCGGCGCGCTGGCGGAGCTGCCGGCGCACGCTGGCGGAGCTGCCGGCGCGCGCTGGTGGAGCTGCCTGCGCGCGCTGGCGGAGCTGCCGGGGCACGCTGGCGGAGCTGCCGGCGCGCGCTGGCGGAGCTGCCGGCGCGCGCTGGCGGAGCTGCCGGCACGCGCTGGCGGAGCTGCCGGCGCGCGCTGGCGGAGCTGCCGGCACGCGCTGGCGGAGCTGCCGGCGCGCGCTGGCGGAGCTGCCGGCGCGCGCTGGCGGAGCTGCCGGCGCGCGCTGGCGGAGCTGCCGGCACGCGCTGGCGGAGCTGCCGGCGCGCCGCTCGTTCGGCCGACGAGCAAAACACGCCTTCCGGAGCCCTCACTTGGCGTTCGTTCGCGGCAAAAACTGGCGTCGCCATATGGAAAGTGGGTGGCCCACAGTGCTGTCGGCACGTCTGGGCATACTTCGCTGGTGTCCCGGCGCCGCTACCGTCGCCAGCGCGCCGGCGGGAGACTCCGCGGGCCGCCACCGGATGTCGCCACTGGCGCACGGGCCGCCGCACCGCTATGGACTCACCGCGGCCGGAGATGTCGTCAGCGCCGGCCTGGTGCCGGGGCCAAGTCATGGCGACGGCCGGGCGGAGCCGGCCCCGTCTCGTGAGCAAACGAACGCTGTGTGACGTGCCGAGCTGGGAAAGTCGGGCCGGTGTTGTATTGTCCGGCAGTCAGCGCCCGATCAGCGGTGAGAAGTGTGCAGCAGTGCACCGGTCCGCTCGCTCAGGGTACAGCTCCGAACAGCGGGGTCGCAAAAAGGGTCTTCCATCCCGCTGCCTAGTAACTGTGGATCCACGCGAATGCACTGCCTGTGTTTTTATTTATAATGATGGCAATCACCTTTCATGAGCTAACAAAAGTAAAAAATCAAAAGGACCTACATCACGTGTAATCATACACTATGTATAAATGTGTCAGTGCATCATTTGTATTTAACGAGGGTTAATGCACCGCCTGTGATAACGCACGTTCTAGGTTGTGCGCATTTTATGGAGTGGCGCCAGCCAAAATTAGATGAATTTACGCACCAATGAATTTGGGTACGAGGTAGTACTTAAGTGTGTTTTTATCAATTTCAGCTATTTCAGCCTATTCTCGACGTTGATCGTTATGCCTGCACAGTCACATGGCTATTAAAACACTGCCATTGCGGCTGCGCTGAATTGCGGCTTGGCTTGCTTATATTCTGAGCTCAGCCGATTTACCATCAAGAGATTACAGAAATGAATGACGTATTGTTAAAAAAGAATTATGCTTTACATGTTTTTCTTTCTCATCCGTTTGAATAATTCGTCGTTTATATTGCATTTTATTCTCGCTCTTAGATATCATCACACTATTTTGGAATACGTATGCCAATTTGACATTGAAAGACATCAAATCCTATCGTTTATAAAGCAGCCACGATGTTGTCAAAATTACACTATTTGTGATTACAGACAAAGACCTTTGTGAACGTAATTGACTCAGCTGGTGATTTTCATCACCATGTTTGCTAATAAACAGTGCGACGAGGTTCGAAGCTGGACATTTTACAAAGATGCTCCGGGGTGATATCAGTCATGTTGCATGCGGTAGGCTGGGATAATTACGGCGTTGCGATGCAGACTTGCTAAAATCATGTCTCCGATAAGGGCAGCACCCACCCAGCCGCCTCACCGCACGCTCCACCAGTGACCACGTGACACGAGGCACCCTAGTCCCTTCCAACCACCAACGGCCACCGTCCGACGATTCCTTCACGAACAGACCAAAACGCCAGCCACAGTCGGGTTCCCTTTATTTGTTCGTCAACATAGTTGCGGCGGGCAGAGCCGTCCCCACCACCGGTCAGACCCGCTCCTGTCGGGGCCAGATCCCGGCAGATCTGCTCGCGCCCAAGTCGGAATCGCTCGGCACAACTGTGTGAGAAGGGCTGGAGACGTGGACGGCAACACTCACGGCCGCGCGACGGCGGCCAGTCTACGCAGCGGCTACCGAGGTCAGGCGGGACAGACGTCTACACGGCCGCAGTAAGCGGATGGCGGCCAAGCATTGCGGACGAACGGCCATTGGTGCGCCACAATCGTCACACCCTCGTCGACATCTGAAGCCGACGCGGACCACTCGGCCAAACACGGTGCACATGACAGCGCGAGGAGAAAGCGTGGCACGGCGCGTCCACTGGCTTCATGTAAATACGCATGTATGAATGTATGCATGTATGTATGTATGTATGGAAACGTGCTCCAAGTCGGCGCCGAAGCTCTCGTCACGGACGGGAGACAACACAGCCGGTTACTGTGCTCTCCGTGGGGCGCCCGTCACCAGTCCGGCAGCTCTGGTGCCACTGGCCGGCGGTGTAGAGCACCAGGGGAGCTCAGCATCCAGGCTGGACAGACGTGGCGAGTACTACATCCACGCAGTGCAGACGTGGTGAGTACTACATCCACGCCCGACAGACGTGGTGAGTACTACATCCACGCCCGACAGACGTGGCGAGTACTACATCCACGCCGGACAGACGTGGCGAGTACTACATCCACGCCGGACAGACGTGGCGAGTACTACATCCACGCCGGACAGACGTCGCGAGTACTACATCCACGCCGGACAGACGTGGTGAGTACTACATCCACGCCGGACATATGAGGCAGGCACAGCATTGACATCCAGCAATCACACAGTTCAGCCACAATTTGGCCACGGGTGAAAATGCACCTAACCATTACCACACACGTATCGAATTCGATGTCTATTTCCAAGTAACATTGCCACGTTGAACACAAGGGCCATACTGGTACGTAAAAGGTACAAGATCGACATTGAGAATACAGCTCACAGCTTGCGAGCCGTGTTAGGTGCCTTCCAACCACCATTTGTTGAACAGTTGAGCCAACAATTTGTAATGGTGCAAGTTATAACTAGATGAAAAACTGTGCCTCAAAGTCTGGCATCAAGGTGAAACACAGATACATAGTCGTGCTGCCACAATTTGCAGCATAGTGCACCGAAATGCGAGATTCGTAACCATGTAGGCGATAAGACACCACACCCAGGAAAAGCATCCATGAATCAGGATGCGTAACATACCACACCCGATAAACAACAAACATGCACTTCCAGTGCAGACAATCTGAGGTTCGCGCAGCAGACCAACACCAACGGAACACAGCGATACTGGAGTAGGGGAGTTCACAATTATTAACATCAAATCAACAAAACGCTAAAACCGTGTTGCATATTGGACTTGAAGGGAATGTCCGACCTTTCTCACTTAGAACAAATTATGGTTATATCATATCTGTATATGGTCTATGGTATATGGTCCCAGTCTGAGGAGCACGTCTAAAGAATGCGGCTTCGCGGCATTTATTCATGGCGATACCAAACTACGCCAAACCCACATATTTATATTTTGCTTCACTTTGTACTTAGAACTGAGTTTCTGACAACCATCATATAGTGCTGTCAGTCACTGGTACTTGGTATTGATGATTGCTTACGTTCACGGACTTACACGGCTGTAACATCATGCAGCGGATAGGTGTACAAGCCGGTGGCGAAAAAGTAGAAGTCAATGTGTAATGCCGTCTACCACAGGTTTACGAATGAAATACACCTCGTCTTCGGGTAATGGACAATGTGTCGGGGTCCCACTGTTCTACCAGTTTAACCACTCACGCTCTCACAACAAAGACCAAGCGTTGTAACGGTAACTCAATCATAATGAAGACAATGTGGGGCGGGGATGGCCGAGTGGTTAATGTGTCGGGCTATGGGTACCAAAGGTCCCGGGTTCGACTCTAGCGCCACTCAGGACATTTCCCAATCCCGCGGCCCACCGGCGAAACAGTGTGGGCGGCGCCATTAGCCGTGAATGTGCATAAAGTGTGTCGTGAACCAACCAATAAACAATAAACAAACAATGAAGACAATGTTCTTCACACTATCTGAGCCCCTTCATTTTAATTTGATCGAGAGGATTAAAAACCACCCGAAAAATTTCAGATCGACAACTCACCAGTCTGTTCAATTTTGGATCTAGCCAGCACCACCAGTCGCTCCCTGCGTTCAATGGCCTTAGCCATATCAAGATAGTACAGTTCGTCGCACCGTCTCACAATCGAAAGGTTGTGGGTTCGAGCCTCACCTGTCGCTACTCTTCTCCCGCCACCAATCGGCGCGAGACTGGCGACGGACGCTACATGACTCAACGGTCGACGTGTTGTAAAACTAATAACCACCACCACCAGTTAGTGGCATCTGTGGCGCAGGTGACGCGCGCGGAGAAAACGTGCAACAAACTATGTGAAAATTTGGAATACCTTGCTCCCTATGGCGGGTTTAATGCATTGTCGGAGGATATTTGACAAGCACTAGCTTAACATTTATTTCGGATCAAGCATGATCTGAGCAATGAAAAGGGACAAGGAAATTTCACGTTACTTTTTGACAGTGTCATAAAATTACTTAACTATTAACTGTGTGGATGAATAAAGAAGTTGCTTGGGAATTGTGAAAGATTGGAAGAAAATAAAGGATCCCCACTTAAGGATTAAAAAAGCGGAATGACTTTCACTTCAGTCAGATGCATTTTACAGTATTTAGCAGTCGTGTGCATGATAACTGCCCATACATCATGTGGCAAACTCGTAAAAACCTAAGACAAGGATGAAATAGCACAATTCCATTAACTGTGAATTTCCAGGTCACATCGTCAATTATTTTACACTGCATTTTGAACACAACTAAGCCTGTAATAAAGGCGTGATGTTAGCCTAAACGAACAAGTACTTCCATACCAACCACAATTTTCTAATCAAAATTGCCTGACAACCGAACCAATTTTGAGGTCATTGTACATTCCAAGCTGTTTTCTAGCAACATGATTTGCAAAGGTTTTCTGACTTGTTTCTAGGCAAAGATCGGACATTCCCCCTAAGAACACCTAAATAATTTCACATCACTCCAACCTTCATTTCACCATCCTGATCTCCACATCTTTCATCAATTTTTCCACCTTATTTCGCCTCGGATCTTATCACCCCACGCGTGGATGCGTCACGGAGCAGATCCCCTCCACTCAGATGAAGAACTCTTTCATCTTCTCCACGTGGTGGCCGGTGCGCCCCTGCGTGACCGCGTCGTCGGCGTCCTCCGCGCCGTCGGCGCCAGAGTCCTCGCGCGTCAGGTAGTCGCCCTTGTGGCGCGACATGTAGCGGGCCACCAGCACCGCCATCACGATGATGGCGATCAGCACCACGGCCAGCACGCCTGTCGCCGGCACGTGGCGGTCAGAGGTCAGGTCGTGACGGGTCATACCTAGTCCGAGGTTGGGTCAGATCGGTTCTGTCTGTGACCAATGCGCCTGCCGTGAGCCGGAACAGCCGGTCGCCAACTCCAGGCCCTCTGTTCAGTACTCCACATCCCCACCGCCGATTAGCGGTTTGAAGTTTTTGTTCTCGTCAGGACACGCCTTCAGTGCCGAAAATAGTGTGACACCGAACTTCGCAACACGAGCATATACAACTTACAGCATACAAATTCATTCAAAATTAGACCTGCACCGATGCGCACCTGCACTGAGCGGTTTTGAGCGGCATTCAAACAAAACGCCAAACTCGCGTGACGAAAAACGTTGACTTAGCGGCGAGACAACCTTTCACGCACATGCAGCAGCCAACACGGCGTGGTCGCACTGGCCGCCGCCGCCGCCGCCGCGGGGCTCACCTCCGAGCACGGCCGCGTCCAGCTCGTTGTAGAGCGAGCTGACGATGTCCTCGTCCACCTGCGGCGCCGGCCGCTGCTCGGCCACCTCCTCCGGGTGGCGCACCGGCTCAATGCCGCAGTAGTCCTCGTGGATGGTGCCTGTCGACGATAGGACGGCACACTCAGCGCGAATACGGGATGTTTGTTTGTTTATTGGTTGGTTCACGACACATTTTATGCACCTTCACGGCTAATGGCGCCGCCCACACTGTTTCGCCAGTGGGCCGCGGGATTGGGAAATTCCCTGAATGGCGCTAGAGTCGAACCCGGGACCTTTGGTACCCATAGCCCGACACCTTAACCACTCGGCCATCCCTGCCCCGAATACGGGATGTCATTCCCAAACGTCGCAGTAGTCCTCGCGGATGGTGCCTGTCGGCGACAGAACGCTACCGTATGTGTGAACATGGAATGCCACTCCCAAATGCTGCGGTAGTCCTAGTGAATGGCGCATATTGGTTGGTTGGTTATTGGTGTTTAGGGGCACATCGACTGCGCGATGTCATGCAGTGCCCAGCATGGTGCCAGTTAGGGTTAGGACGGCACACTCAGCGTGAATGTTTCAAGGGACCTCTCCAGCTTCAGGGGACCCTCCAACTTCAAGAGGCCCAGAAGATGTAGTCCTCCAGAAAACTGGAAGACCACTTATTCAAAAAATAAAAACTAAGTTTTTTCGACATTTGTTAACCATAACATGGAGAACACGATACGAGGCCCATTTTTAGATCTTCCACCAGTGCATCTTTGGTAAGTATCCTTAATAATTGACCACAACCAAGAAGTTGCACAGTTGGATATATATGTTGGCATTCTGGATCTAAAGGACATAATTTGCATCACATTGGTAGTAGTAATGGCATTCCGTGACAAAACTTACTTTTTTAAATCAGGAACTACTCCTTGATCACACAGATATTTGTGCAAGTGATTTACAATTCGTGCAAGAACTCACAAGCTCGGACATTATTATTGACAGGACACTTGCAGCATATTATCTATCATACGGCACCGTTCCATTTTACGGTATACAAACGGACAGTGTTATGCGCAGGATAATGCTCTGGATCACAAAATCCCGGACGACAATCTTCGGCACTGTCCAACCGACCCTTTCTTCCCAAAGTCGCTCTACTCACGCGAGTTGCCCATCACATTGGCCGGCCGGT
Source organism: Imbricaverruca yamaguchii (assembly GCA_034440575.1). NCBI lineage: Eukaryota > Metazoa > Arthropoda > Thecostraca > Neoverrucidae > Imbricaverruca > Imbricaverruca yamaguchii. Next base: position 700,126 of record JAOTOL010001422.1, on the reverse strand, counting down.
TCTCCTGGAACATCAGCTTGAGCGGGTAGATGTCGTCGAACTCGACCCGGCTGATGCAGCCCACGAAGCCCTCGAGCATGCTCTCGTTGCGGCCGATGTAGAGGTACTGGATGTTGTTGAACTGGACGTCGGCCGACGGATTCACGTAGAACGTCTCCGAGTAGGGCGGGTAGTCGTCCACCTGACACAGCCAGACGCACACGACACGGTCAGAAACGCCTGACACACCCGCCACGCCATACATTCAGACACGTCTGACACACCTGACACTGATACAGCTAGAAACGTAATGTGGAGCCGCCGGTCGGTCGCCCACCTGTTGGTTGGTTATTTGGACTTTCGGGCGCATCGACTGCGTTGGTCATACAGCGCCCATGGTCGCCCACCTGCATCTCCGGTGTAGGGCCGCCGTTCGGTCTCTCACCTGTATCTGCAGTGAAGGGCCACCGCTTGGTCTCCCACCTGTATCTGCGGTGAAGGGCCACCGTTCGGTCTCACCTGTATTTGCGGTGCAGGGCCGATGTTCGGTCTCTCACCTGTATCTGCGGTGTAGGGCCGATGTTCGGTCTCTCACCTGTATCTGCGGTGTAGGGCCGATGTTCGGTCTCTCACCTGTATCTGCGGTGTAGGGCCGCCGTTCGGTCTCTCACCTGTATCTGCAGTGAAGGGCCACCGTTCGGTCTCCCACCTGTATCTGCGGTGTAGGGCCGATGTTCGGTCTCTCACCTGTATCTGCGGTGCAGGGCCGATGTTCGGTCTCTCACCTGTATCTGCAGTGTAGGGCCGATGTTCGGTCTCCCACCTGTATCTGCGGTGTAGGGCCGTATCTCGGTGCCGTTCGGTCTCTCACCTGTATCTGCGGTGTAGGGCCGATGTTCGGTCTCTCACCTGTATCTGCGGTGCAGGGCCGATGTTCGGTCTCTCACCTGTATCTGCAGTGTTGGGTCGATGTTCGGTCTCTCACCTGTATCTGCAGTGTTGGGCCGATGTTCGGTCTCTCACCTGAATCTGCGGTGTAGGGCCGACGTTCGGTCTCTCACCTGTATCTGCAGTGTTGGGCCACCGTTCGGTCTCTCACCTGTATCTGCGGTGTAGGGCCGATGTTCGGTCTCTCACCTGTATCTGCAGTGTAGGGCCGATGTTCGGTCTCTCACCTGTATCTGCAGTGTAGGGCCGATGTTCGGTCTCTCACCTGTATCTGCGGTGAAGGGCCGATGTTCGGTCTCTCACCTGTATTTGCAGCGTAGCACCACCGTTGAGTCGGCGCACACGCACGTCGTGGAACTGCCCCTCGTTGAATATCTTCTCGGGATACACCACGTCGCGCCGCTCAAAACCGAAGTCGTACACCACCCGGATGTGACCTGTCGCAGATAGGATCGCGGTGCAACAGGTCACTACCGACTTGTGATCTGACACGCACGTCACTCGAAGCTGACCTGTCGAAGATATCGCAGTGCGACAGGTCACTACAGACTCGTGACCCGACACACACACCACCCGAATGTGACCTGTCGCAGATAGGATCGCGGAGCAACAGGTCACGTCAGACTCCGTGGACTGGCACGAACACCACCACAACTGATCCGCGAACGTATGGCGTCAGTGCGACAGGCACAAGCTCGGCTCCCGATGGCGGACCCCCGGGCGGATTCCGTGCACTTACAGACAATTGAAAAGGCGGACAGAGTTAGAGGTGGCCCGCCTCTGTCCAACAGCAAAATGATTTTGCACGCCAGCTTTCGAACTACAACGGGCACACGTAAAATGTCTGTGCTTGGCCACCTCTTGTCACCAATACCCCTTCCCCTCATGAAAACCCCGGCTGCTCCACTGCAAATTAGCCGGTGAGTTAAGGTTCCAAACACAGTGGAACTTGCTACAGTAGGAGGTTACTCGGTTTGCTGCAGTAATAGCCAGAGGACAATTGTCACCGATATGAATAGCAACTACAAAACAGCTACCCTACTGCCAACTGGCCTAAACGAGACTGTGGAGCACGAAGTGAAGCAAGAATACTCGAACACCATAATACGCCAATTACCACACGATACATGATCATATTATAAGGAAACACTTCATGCAGTGTTGATCATGATCACCACGACGCAGGTCATCCCTTGACCGACAGCAGCAGCCAGCATGGGCACAACGAGAGTGACGTGAGTCACACCTGGTGACCAGACCGGGAAGCGGTCCAGCCGCACTGACCGCTGTTGGAGACCATGATGGTCATGAACTCCTTGGTGATGTTCGAATACAGGCCGATCAAGAAGCCGGAGGGACTGGTGGTGGTGAAGCCGACTCGGATGTTCTCGGCGATGGTGGACTTGTAGCTGCCCTCCAGCTCGTACTTGATCATGTAGCTGCGCGTCATCGACACGCCGATCTCTGCCGGCGGCGGACGGGTTACAGCGGGCGGGCACACGTCCGCCCTCAGCAGCGACGAGCTTCGTTGCTATTGGAGTTCAGGGGCGCATCGATTGTGTCGGTCATGCAGCAGTCCAGCAACAGCCTTCGGCCGGAAGCGGCCTTGGCGATCGAGACCAATGGCCAGCCGGTAGGCGCATCGCAAGAGGACCGCTCGGGGTGCCACACCTGCAGCGCTGACCGCACCGAGCACACCACCGCGCCGGAACAACAGTCCGACGTCCACTACAGCAAAACGGGCGGAACACTCGGTTCACCGTCCCACGTGTGGAAGCGCGGTCAGGTGGGCGGTGTTCCTTCTACGAAATATCACATAGCTGTAAAATTATCCGTCGAAAATTGCTGTGGCATGGCGCATATAGCTGTTTCAGAATGCTCCTTAAAACTAAATCAGTAGTAACGTGAGTCATTTGAACCTCAGATCGCGCCACCAGTCATCAACGTGCGCGAAGTGCATTTATTCTCTCATACGTCATCCAAACCACATAGTGAGCTGGCAATGGCAGCATCTCTACGAGGGCAACTCATGGTGGGAGCATGGTCCGGCCTCTTCTCTGGAATCCTACTCGCTGACCCTAAAGCTTTCGTGTGGAAAAATGAAGGACACAGAAAGTGATGCCCACCAACTCTTTGCCAGACATCGCAACGTCTTCGAGCATGCCTGTACTAAGAAATGTCCCACAGCTGACACAACCATCGACCCGCGCCACACACGTGTGCCACACCCCTGCCCCTCCGTCAGCGATCAGCTGACCGATACAACTGTCGACCCGCACCACACCCCTGCCCCTCCGTCAGCGATCAGCTGACCGATACAACTGTCGACCCGCACCACACACCTGCCCCTCCGTCAGCGATCAGCTGACCGATACAACTGTCGACCCGCACCACACACCTGCCCCTCCGTCAGCGATCAGCTGACCGATACAACTGTCGACCCGCACCACACACCTGCCCCTCCGTCAGCGATCAGCTGGCCGATACAACTGTCGACCCGCACCACACCCCTGCCCCTCCGTCAGCGATCAGCTGACCGATACAACTGTCGACCCGCACCACACACCGCCCCTCCGTCAGCGATCAGCTGACCGATACAACTTCGACCCGCACCAACACCGCCCCTCCGTCAGCGATCAGCTGACCGATACAACTGTCGACCCGCACCACACCCCTGCCCCTCCGTCAGCGATCAGCTGACCGATACAACTGTCGACCCGCACCACACCCCTGCCCCTCCGTCAGCGATCAGCTGACCGATACAACTGTCGACCCGCACCACACCCCTGCCCCTCCGTCAGCGATCAGCACCGATACAACTGTCGACCCGCACCACACCCCGCCCCTCCGAACGATCACACCATACAACTCACCGCACCACACCCCCCTCGTCAGCGATCAGCGGCCATAAATGGACCCCACCACGCCCTCCGTCAGCGATCAGCTGGCCGATACAACTGTCGACCCGCACCACACACCTGCCCCTCCGTCAGCGATCAGCTGGCCGATACAACTGTCGACCCGCACCACACACCTGCCCCTCCGTCAGCGATCAGCTGACCGATACAACTGTCGACCCGCACCACACACCTGCCCCTCCGTCAGCGATCAGCTGACCGATACAACTGTCGACCCGCACCACACCCCTGCCCCTCCGTCAGCGATCAGCTGACCGATACAACTGTCGACCCGCACCACACCTGCCCCTCCGTCAGCGATCAGCGGCCGATACAACTGTCGACCCGCACCACACCCCTGCCCCTCCGTCAGCGATCAGCTGGCCGATACAACTGTCGACCCGCACCACACACCTGCCCCTCCGTCAGCGATCAGCTGGCCGATACAACTGTCGACCCGCACCACACCAGCGCCACACCCCTGCCCCTCTGTCGGCTAACCGTCGGCGCAGATGGGGCCCTTGAAGGCGGTCCAGCGGCAGTTGCACGTGTAGTCCGAGTAGCCCTCGACGCAGGTGCCGTTGTTGAGGCACGGGCTGCTGGCGCACTTGCCGTGGCAGTCAGCCGCCACGCCGTACAGCGGCCGGCCGTAGAAGCCGTGGTCGGCCAGGTACTTGAGGTTCTGCAGCTGGCCGTTGATCATGAAGGCGCGCATGCAGCCGACGAACCCGTCCCGGAACGTGGTGGTGGCGCCTGCGGGACAGGTCGGGTCGCGCATCACACAGCTGTCAGGTCAGGTCGGGTCACAGGTCACATGGCTGTTGGGTCAGGTCGGGTCACCAGTCACAGAATTGCCAGCCACACAGCTGGCAGGTCAGGTCGGGTCACAGGTCACGCGGCTGCTTGGTTATGACTGCTCACCAGTCAGAGGGTTACCAGGTCAGGTCGGGTCATCGGTCACACGGTTGTCAGGTCGGGTTGGATCGCGAGTGCGAGGTGAGGTCCATCTGCTGGCGAGGCTGACGTGAGGTCAAGTCGGGGATCAGACCACCACGAGGCAGGCTGCGTCGTGGCCCAGAACCAGGTCGTCAGTCTCGCTTTGTTGCAGGTCAGAAAACGCTGAGGACACCGTGTTTCTCCGCACCCTCAAGCATCAACTAGCACTCTTCAATACTACCCAGTGTCCCTCATTACCACTCACTGCGTCCTTCCTTACCACCCAATAACACCAAAAATCATTCAGTACCACCCAGTCCAATACCAGAGTCCCTCATTACCACGAAATAGTTACAAAACACCGAAATACCACCCAGCGACTTCCACCGCCAGCCAACACCAGCCGACCAACACACCACACGGCGGCTTCCACCGCCAGCCAACACCAGCCAGCCAACACACCACCCAGGGGCTTCCACCACCGGCCAACACCAGCCGACCAACACACCACCCAGGGGCTTCCACCGCCAACCAACACACCACCCAGGGGCTTCCACCGCCAGCCAACACCAGCCAACCAACACACCACCCAGCGGCTTCCACCACCGGCCAACACCAGCCGACCAACACACCACACGGCGCGACACTACCAACACTCACCCACACCGGCCAACACACCACCCAGCGGCTTCCACCACCGGCCAATACACCACACAGTGGATTCCACCATCTGCCAACACCAGCCGACCAACACACCACACGGCGGCTTCCACCGAAGAAGCAGTGCTGCACCCCCGACCAGCAATGGAGCGCACCGGCCCGGCCGGCTCGCGGACCATGCTGTTGAGCGAGTTGTCCACCAGCAGGCGGCCCTGCTTGCGGTTGCGCTCCACCAGCACAGAGTGCCAGCGGTCGTCGTTGAGCCGGCTGCTGACCTGGACGGTGGCGCTGAGCGGCACGCTGCCGGCCCGGTACTCCAGCTGGATCGTGTTGCCGGCTGAGACGGACCAGTCGGCTGGTTGGTCATTGGCTTTACGACACGTCGACCGTTGAGTCGATCTCTCACGCCGATTGATCGCCAATCGCCAATTGTTTTTTTTTGCGACACATCGACCTTAGAGTCATGTAGCGTCCCCAATCTCTCACGCCGATTGGTCGCGGGCGAGGAGTAGCGGCAGGTGAAGCCTCGAACTCACAACCTTTCGATTATGAGACGGGCAACTCACCCCTAGACTACTCGTCCCCACGACGGACCAGATGACGACGGTCGGGTGGGAGACGAGCGTACGTGTGGTCACGGCCACGGCGTGTCCAAACAAACGACTCTCGGCGTCGAGACAAGGATAGAAATACAACTTCGAATTGAGATAGTTTCCAAATCCTGGGGAATACAGTCATCGAAGTCTGAACTTGGGCATATTCCGTGGCAAGATATTAGCTGAATGTGGTTCCATTTCAATTCTCTGTCGCAAACCATCTAGTGGAGTTTACTATTAGTACTTCCACTCTGACGTCAGAGCAAATTTGGACACCTGGTCAGGGGTCACATGAGCGTTCGAGTCGTACGGGGAGGCCAGGCGAGCGGAGAGGGGCATATGACAAGAGTCATACAGGATGCATAGTCACATGGAAAAATCACATCAGGAGATATGGGCATACGCGTCACGGATGACATGCAATACCACAGGTCACACGAGGAAATGGTCACATGGGGCGGGGTTGGGGGATACGAAAGCGGAGAATATCACGCAACGAAGAGGATTACGCAGGAGCGGGGCATACCACACGAGCTCACAAGAGGAAAAGAGCGAAATCAGCCATCAAGCAAGTGATCGGTGACATTGGTTAGTTATTGGGGCTTTAGGGCGCATCGACTACTTTGGCCATGTAGGGCCCAGATCGGCGACATGCAGGGTCACACAGGATGAGGGAAGACACACAATGACAATGACCACACGCGAAGCAGCAGCGACATCCGATGCCGGCGCGAATTTGCAACCGAGAATCGAAATGGAACCACATTCAGCCAATCTCTTACGACGAAATAGGCCCAAATTCAGACTTCGATGACTATATTCATCACGGTTTTGCAACTATCGCAACTCGAAGTTGTAATTTCATTCTTGCCTCGACGTAATGTCAGGCGGCACACGACGTGAAGCGTCATTGCCTACGCTGATGCGCCGCACAACATGAAGATTATATGTGATAATTTATGACACAGTAATTACCTTTGCCATTTAGATACATATTGCGCGAGTTTTAGAGGTTAGACCGAGTCAATAAAAATGGTCATACATAGATGCACATGAACAAAAACATCAGAGTCTCCATTCGCATGAAAATAGACATGCTACACAGTCTCTAGGGTGCGCAGATAATGCAGGGATACACAACTGGTGTAAATGCAATACACAACACGGTCAATTTTTCGCACGTAACATCTGAAGCAATAAATCTGCTTAGCAAAATGATGTACTCAGCGTGGATTACAAGAACCAAAGAAAAAGAAAACCTAAAGAGTGAGGGGATCAGGCATGCCTACAACAAATATCGACATCAAATGCACATATCGCATGCGGGTTTGCACCGCAGACGCACAAGTACGTCACTGGAGAGCACAGACCAAACGGACCCGCATGATACCACACGCTACAATGGTCTCTCACGGCCAAAACACCAATCTAGCCTTCCACTCACCAATGATGGACACCTTGAGGAAGTCGTCATCGCCCTCGATGTGGAAGAAGGTGCCCATCTCCTTGGTAGTTTTGAACTCGAAGTAAACGTCGCCGCTGTAGCCCATGTCGAACGTGGGCAGATTGATGGTGGCGTCCGCCAGACGGAACGTCACCGTGTTGTCGAAAATCGCTGCCGACGACAAGCCGGAGACCACTCAGCAGAGGCAACTGGCTATTTGGGCTTATGGGCGCATCGACTGCTTCGGTCATACAGCAGCAGAGGTCACCGGTAGAGGTCAGTAGCCAGGGGCAGAGCCGGCCGACACTCGGCGGAGGTTGGATGCTCGGAGCGGCACCAGGGCAGCGCGTCGCCACCCGGCGGGAACTAGCTCACGCACGGGCAGCCTGACCAGCAGCTTTGCACAGCCTGTTACCCCGCCTGTCCGCTATCCGTACACACAGAACGGCACGTCACTTCCAGACTGCGGCATCCACCACTGACTGATGACCAACACAGATCCAGTGGGTCAGCGCTCCCTACCGCAACACCACACTGCCGCAGTGATAAATTATTCGTGAAATAGGGTGGAATATACCACTTTTTGAGCGTACAATTGACATCCCTCTCCAGAAAGAACCGACATTATGCTCCTTAGGACCTACACCATCAGCTCGAAGTGCCTGCACCATCAGCTCGAAGTGCCTGCACCAGCAGCTCGAATTTGAGCCTGAGGCATCAAAAGTATTTTAAATGATACTAATTCCACGTCAAATTTTGACATCCTGCTAAGCGTTTCGACATCTCACACCTAACAAAAAAGAACATTATTTTAACCCTGCACTGCCGACCATGACATTCATCACTGACGACCGTCCCAGGATCCGCGGGTCAGTAGTCGCCACCACAACACCACACTGCCGCCCCTGAGGCCATGCCAAGTCGTAGCTCCTGCGAGGTTCCGGAGACCCCGACGGCGGTTCTGCAGAAGGGCACACGAGTGCGCCCGGGCCGGACGCCGGCTGCACTGACCGTCACCCTCGCAGATGAGACTGCCCAGCCGGTAGATGCCTCGCTTCTCATCTCCGGGGCTGCCCGTGTCGCCGAACCGCAGCTGGCGCACCGGCAGGTGCTCCTTGAAGGTCAGGTCGCCGCCGTCCGACGTCTCCGTCTCGAACACTGGCGGACAGACCGGCAACGGTCACAGTACGGTAGGGTGGGGTGGTGCTGTGGTGCGAGGCGGGGCGGCGGCCGGTGGCGAGCGGCGCACTGGCAGTGCCGCCGCCTGAGAGGGCCGCCGGCGTCGCCATGGCGACTGCGTCTGACGGCTGACGCTCACGTCGGTGGTCAGGGCAGGGCAGAGCATTGCCGGCCCCGCCTCAAGCTCAGTCGGCCACGTCAGTCAGATCAGGCCGTGTCGCCGACACATTCATCTCGAACACCGCGAGCCACGTCGCTGAAAGTGGGGTTCCCTCCGCTGCCGTCTCAAACCTGCCGACTGGGTAGGATTATGTAAGGTCACCGCTGTCACACGTCTCTAACCCAAGCTCAGTTCAAGCATGTCCAGCAATGCCAGCCTGGTCAATCCCGTCGGGATCGCAACGGCAAGGCCACGCCGACGATCTCCGCAGATGTCAGGCCACGACAGAGCACCAGCATTCGCTGATTAAACCCCGCCCGCGTGCGGTCAGCGCTCCCCAAGCGAGCACGGTGCGGCCGGTCGGCGTGCGCGCTGTCGCCAGCCGCGCCCGCCCCCCCCCCCCCACCCCCACCACCACCACCCACCGGCGTCGCAGTTGCAGTGTTTGCTGCGGTCGATGCAGGTCTCGAGGATGCCGCACTGACACTTGCGACTGCCCGGCTGCGAGCCGCCCCAGTAGTCCATCAGCTCGTTGTGGCGCGACACCCACCACGAGAACGGCTCGAACGGCTCGCCCTCGCGCACCGGCGTGTTGAACAGCCGCGCGCGGCGGCACGCGTAGAACAGCTCCTGCTTACAGCTGAGCGAGCTGTTGATGAGTCGCTCCACCTGGCGACGGCACACGAGGTGACGGCACACGAGGTGGCGGCACACGAGGTGACGGCACATGAGGTGACAGCACATGAGGTGACGGCACACGAGGTGACGGCACACGAGGTGACGGTATACGAGGTGACGGCACACGAGGTGACGACACACGAGGTGACGGCACACGAGGTGACGGCACACGAGGTGACGGCACACGAGGTGACGGCACACGAGGTGACGGCACACGAGGTGACGGCACATGAGGTGAAGGCACATGAGGTGAAGGCACACAAGGTGACGGCACACGAGATGACGACACACGAGGTGACGACACACGAGGTGACGGCACACGAGGTGACGGCACACGAGGTGACGGCACACGAGGTGACGGTATACGAGGTGACGGCACACGAGGTGACGGCACACGAGGTGACGGCACACGAGGTGACGGCACACGAGGTGACGGCACACGAGGTGACGGCACACGAGGTGACGGCACACGAGGTGACGGCACACGAGGTGACACGAGGTGACGGCACACGAGGTGACGGCACACGAGGTGACGGCACACGAGGTGACGGCACACGAGGTGGCGGCACACGAGGTGACGGCACACGAGGTGACGGCACACGAGGTGACGACACACGAGGTGACGGCACACGAGGTGACGGCACACGAGGTGACGGCACACGAGGTGACGGCACACGAGGTGACGGCACACGAGGTGACGGCACATGAGGTGAAGGCACACGAGGTGACGGCACACGAGGTGACGGCACACGAGGTGACGGCACACGAGGTGACGGCACACGAGGTGACGGCACACGAGGTGACGGCACATGAGGTGAAGGCACACGAGGTGACGGCACATGAGGTGAAGGCACACGAGGTGACGGCACACGAGGTGACGGCACACGAGGTGACGGCACATGAGGTGATGGCACACGAGGTGGCGGCACACGAGGTGACGACACACGAGGTGACGGCCTGCCACTGGGCACCGTGTCAGCTGGGCAGGAGCAGGGCGAGCCGAGCGACACGAGCCGCCAGACCGCCGAAACAGTCCGGTGGGCAGAGCAGGGTTACGGGCAGGGAAATCAGGCACTGGGGTGGGGTGGGGGTGGGGGTGGAGTCAGGAGACAGGGTCTGCTTGGTCACACCAGCGATGCACGACCACAGCGCCTTTTGGTTATTGTTTTTACGACACATCGACCGTTGAGTCATGTAGGGTCGCCAATCTCTCGCGCCGATTGGTCGCGGGGGCAGAGTAGCGACAGGTGAGACTCGAATCCACAACCTTTAGATTGTGAGACAAACAACTTGCCCCTAGGCTACTGCCACGCATCTCCGCCAACCTGCCCCACACATCATCTGTCACCTGCCACACATCTCTGCCCATTTTCCCCACCTGCCACAAATCTCCACCCATTTTCCCCACATATCACCTGCCACCTGCCACAAATCTCCGCCCCCTTGCCCCGCACGTCACCCGCCACCCGCCACCTCTCACCTGGCGCATGTCGGCCTCGTACGTCACGTCCTGCACGAAGCTGCCGCGCCGCTCGAAGCCGTCGACCAGCTGGTCGCCGCGGAGGTTATGCTCCAGGTGGGTCTCCACCATGCCCTCGGGCGTCTGCACGCAGGTGACCGGGAAGGCCGGCAGCCGGCCCGAGCCGTCCACGTCCACCTGGATCAGCTCGCGCCGCGACGGCCGGCTGATCTGGAAGTACTGCTCGCACGACACCGGGTTTGTGGCTGCCGGGCGGAGTGAGGCGTCACTGTTGGGGGGGGGCGGCGGCAGGGACGTTGGGCGCGACGCGGGTGTTCTCTCACTGATCTGAGCCATGGCGGCGAGCAGTTGGCGCGAGCTGGGACAGATTTAGCGGCACGCTGACCCCACGAAATCAGTGGGGAATGCAGGCCAGCTGGTCGTGACCAGCAGGGCATGTGGACGTATCGGCGGCCGCCCCCGGCCGTTGCCGCACGCTGGCACAAGTCAACACAAGTGCACGAGCGACGACAGACAAAGTATTACAGCTCTGCGGGGCCCTCAGCGCGCGGCAGGTGCACCGCCACAGGCTGCTCAGTCCCCGAACCCCGGTTGGTTGGTTATTGGTCTCACGACACATCGACCGTTAAGTCATGCAGCGTCGCCAATCTCTCACGCCGATTGGCCGCGGGCGAAGAGTGGCAGCAGGTGAAACTCGACCCCACAACCTTTCGATTGTGAGACGAGCAGCTTACCCCTTGACTACTCGTCCCCCTCCCCGAACTCCGAGCGTCGTTCGCCAGTCTTCCCATCCGAGGGGAGTAGCTGCCACCGCATCGCCATTCCACCCCTCATTTGGACCGAGTCGCAAACCATAACCAATACACACCCAGCTGTCACTCGATGCGAGTAGTGACAGCTGGTTTTCATAGTTTCTGCTGGCGGGCAAACCTCCAGCGCAGATCAGAACAATCGACCTACAACCACAACCGTGTGGTGGACCTGTTCTGGGTGGACCGGCAAGCAGGCGCCACGGTGTAGCGGGCGTACGGGACACCACGGCATCCACCGAACCCCGTCACGTGACAGATTATTAATAGCAGCAATTATACGGACATTGTTTTATAATAAGCAATTAAAACCAATAATTATAATTGGGCTAATTAATACGCGTCAAATATTTTGCATGCTACGTGTACAAGGTTACTCAAGGGACCTTGTACACGTAGCATGGACCCAATCTTTGGAACACCATCATAGCAAAGCATTTTCTGCATTCAGAGATACCAAATTCTAAGACTGTTCTTAAAAATCACATTAAGACATACTTCTTGAGCAGATATTAAAATACTTAGCAGCTAATTGTTGCTGTGTGTGTATTTTTGTACAGGGATGCTGGCATGCGAGTGTATGTGTGAGTGTGTGTGTGTGTGTGTGTGTGTGTGTGTGTGTGTGTGTGTGTGTGTGTGTGTGTGTGTGTGTGTGTGTGTGTGTGTGTGTGTGTGTGTGTGTGTGTGTGTGTGTGTGTTTGCACTTAACCATATATAAAGTTGAAAACACCCAATCACGGGTTCCTCCCACATTCCACCCAGCAACAAGCCCATGCTTAGCTGGGTGGAGTTGTGGGAGGAGCCAAAGTTAAAAAACAAAAACAAATCAGGAGTGCTCACCACCATCGGGCCACAAACCAGCGTCTAACATTGTAGTTTAGACCCTAATTTCTTGTTGGGATGGATTCAGGGTCAGTCATATGCCTCCTTTGGATATGACTACTAACAGCATTCTTTATTATTAGTCTTACTGCTCTAATACCCGATGCTTTGTATGCTTATTTATATGTTTTCCATCTCTTAGCTGGGAGTGCCGCGACTTTACTGTTTATTTTATGGTGTTAACGTAAGGTGCTTGCAGTCGTTGGGTAAGGGGAGGGGGCGCTCCTGGTCACCTGATCTTGGGTGGCGGACATTAATTTAAAAAAAAGGACATTACTAGTCATTTGGGCTTTAGGGCGCATCGACTTCATTGGCCATGCATCAAGAGACACTACCAACAATCACAGACGACAAATTGCAGTGCTTGGAGCAGCACGGTACGTGCACGATTATCCAGCGCGCACGACTTCTGCGTGCGGAGCAGGTCGCGGCGACGTCCGCTGGCTGTCCAGCAGGGGGGCGGGGGTCCACTCACTGGCGTGGCACACGGCGCCGGCGTAGCCGGTGTCGCGACAGTTGCAGAAGAACTCCTGCGAGTCCTGCGAGCAGACGCCGCCGTGCTCGCACGGGTTCGGGTTGCACTTGTCCTCCATCTGGCAGCCGTCGATGACGATGTACTCGGCGTTGAACTTGTTCTGCGGGCCGCCGCACACCGGTCAGCGGGCGGCGTTCGGCTCACAGCGCGGGGCGGGCATGGCCGAGCGGCTAAGGTGCCGGGCTTTGGGTGCCAAACGTCCCGGGCTCGACACTGGCGCCGCTCGGGACATTTCCCAGTCCCGTGGCCCACCGGCGAATCAGTGTGGGCGGCGCCAACAGCCGCGAATGTGCATAACGTGCGTCGTGAGCCACCCAACAGACAACAACAGATCACGGCGCCCTTCGAGGGAGGATTGCGTGGGAACACACGCGTGCAATAGATGTACGATGCAAAGATGTACGCTTAACCTCACGCTTACGGGTGACGGTAAGCGGTAGCGCAATAGATGTAGATAGCAGATGTGCCGATGGTCGCCAGCATACCTACAGCATGCTTTCACATACACTGGGGCGACTCCGATTGTGCATATATTTTGGCTATCATACTCTACAGTCGTTCCCATGCTTTGCTTCAATCGAAACCGTTGGGATACTCCATTTTAGCCAAAGATTAATGAGAGTTAGGTGTCCCTTACAGAGCTTGACATTTCCTTTTTGAAGTAAGGTGAGGCAGGGTTGACATTTGGAAGGCAGAACTGAGGGCTTAACGTGACCTGAAGCAGTACCCATGAGACACAGTACTATAAGGTACCACATGAACCGCAAAATTCTGCGATAGCATATACTGAACGTTTCGAAACCGTGAAATGAGTAGTTGAGACACGATGCTGGGCTAAATAAAAAATGCCAGAATTTTGTGAACATTTGACATACCATCTGGCGGGCGGGGACGGCCGAGTGGTAAAGGTGTCGGGCTATGGGTACCAAAGGTCCCGGGTTCGACTCTAGCGTCACTCAGGACATTTCCAAATGCCGCGGCCAACCGGCGAAAGTGTGGGCGGCGCCATTAGCCATGAATGTGCATAAAGTGTGTCGTGAACCAACCAATAAACAAATAGACATACCATCTGGCAAGTAATGACACTTGCTGTTAAGGCAGCAAAAAAGTTATAAAAAGGAAAAAAAAGGAAGCTATATAGTTATAAATGTCAACCAGTGGCTAGGCTGAGAAACTTTGCAAATGATAGCATATCCATGCATTATGAAGATAGTGTGCGAGGCAAGAATGGCGACGGAACACATTTGTTACATTCTGGATGAGGGTTTTTCTCTTTGCAGACGGAATGAAGACATTCCGTTTGAACTCATTTCCCTTACCTGGGAGATTCGCGAGATATTCTCAGACACTAGAATCATCTGATATGGAAATAAAAACCCCACTTGTGTGCTTATGGAGTATAACACCTCACAACAAAATATCTAGCATTGCCCCCTTTGAGCTTAGACCCCATCCATGATGCATTTTGTGGTGCAATTTTGAGGATCGCAAAAACGACAATAACTCACCTTGGCACCTCACCAATGCCTTAACCTTGCAAAGAATAAAAAAAGCAATACGCTTGACCACGAGATCATTTGAGTCTGCTGCCAGACGAAAAAAATGCCCTGATAGACGGCACGGGAGTTGACCCCACAAACTTAGCGTTAAATGGCACCCTGAGAAATGGTTGACTAAACTTCGAGTAAACCCTTCACTACGCCGTTTCCCAGTGCTATGGCGTCAAAGCAAGACGCTTTGGCGCCAGAACGTCCAAGTCGTCACTGGTGTGCATCATGGCATCGACTGACAGTAGCACCGGTCATCAGCTCCATTGCGGACGGAGCATTCTGGAGAGTTGCGAGTAGAGACAGAGCATTCCCGGGAGTTGCGAGCACAGACGGAACATTGCGGAGAGGTACGACCAGAGACGGAGCATTCTGGAGAGCTGCGACCACAGACGGAACATTATGGAAAGCTACGAGCAGAGGCAGAGCATTCTGGAGAGTCGCGAGCAGAGACGGAACTTTCTGGAGAGTTGCGAAGAGGCGAATTGCGAAGTATTGACAGAGGTAAAGGCCCATGGCCATCTCTTCGTTTGTCTGGAGCTCCTGCAATTATGCTAGCAGAAAACAAAATTCGTTACAAATCAGGGACCTTAAAATGGAGAGAAAAACGAGTTAAGTGCCCTTCAATTCCGGTAGCGATACTTGCTGAAATACGTTGAAACCCCGAAAAGAAAAAGTACACTAAATACCCAGGGAAGGCGAGAGACGGTACAGGTCCAACTTCATCGGGGAGCATCGATGGACGGTAGCCCACCCAATGAGGTAAGGGATGAGAACAACACAGTGAATGCATGACCAGATTCCTCGAAACTTGGAGACACCAGGTTCCTCGCAGAGTGGTACGACTAACGCAGCCGGGCAGCTGAATTGATCGATATCTAGCGCGGAGGGAAAACCAGTTTTGCCCTCCACAAACGCTTTGTTTTTGCAGCCTTGGAATTAGAAACAAGGTCACATATTTAGCGCAAGCGCCGCATATTTCCCACATGCCAATCTCGTAATTACGTTAATGTGCACTGATATTGTATCCGCGAAGGTGACCAGGGCAACTAGACCTTCGAACAGAAACACTTCAAGCATAAGCGCCCGTCGTTCCTTGCGTGTTGTACGCCATACTGACTGAAAACATCACCAAACTTAGATTATGTCAGCTTGGTCGCATTCACAATGTTAGTGTGGAGGATATCGCGAATAATCGCAACTTCCACCGGATGAAACAAGCATGAAATAAGTTAAATTTTGGATTCAATTTTGAACTATATGATCGTAATATTCACAATAAATCAAAACATCCAGGGTATCGTGCCTGAAGGTGCACTCTTCACATTCAGCCCTTACGACTCACAACTGGTAACTGCTGGGTAGCATCGAGCTCTGGTTAAAGTCCCGCTACATTGTATTACACCACAGCCACATGGAGGAAACCAGACAACATAGTCACTTACACATGAGTGCTAGAGGTTAAATCGGACTCGAAGGCAGCATTAGCCGCCCCCCAATGTCCGTTATTGACTTCTGGCGATCCAGTAGTGCCCAGCTCAGCCTGACCCTCACCACCGACAGACGGTGGACCGCTCTTGCCGGCCTGCAGGTGCATCTCTGCGGTCGGATCGGTGCCGCCGCGGCGTCGCGCGCTCGAGGAGGCCGAGACGGCCGCGTTCTGCAGCATGGTCTGGATCTCCTCGAGCGTCTTGCCGGCGGTGTGCGGCAGAACCGCGAGCGCGTACACCACCTGCACGACGTTCACCACCGCGAACAAGAAGAACGGCCCGCCCTCGCCCAGCGCGTGCTTCAGCAGCGGGAACGTGACCATCATGACGAAGTTGGTGACGCCGAAGGTAAAGGACGCGATGGCGATGCCCGGGACGCGCACGGCGTTGGGCAGCATCTCGGTGGCCAGGATCCAGCTGATCGGGCTGATGCCGAAGGTGAACGAGGCGGTGTGCGTCAGCACGCCGACGGTGACCATCCAGCCGTGGCCGGCCAGCGCCGCCCGCCACTGGAGGAACACGCCGGCGACGACGCAGCCGACGGCGCTCGCCGCGCCCGACGCCACCAGCAGGGTGATGCGGCTGAAGCGCTCCATCAGGCTGCTGGCGCCGAAGCCGACCGCCGTCTGCAGCGCCGCCATGGCGATCGAGTCGCGGTAGGGGCCGCCCGCGGTGCCGCCGAAGATGACGCTGGCGTACGACGAGACGGCCAGGCCGCCGGTGAAGATGAACAGGAGCATCTGTCCGAGCACGAGCAGCAGCGGCCGCAGGTGGCGCCGCTCCAGCAGCCGGCGCGCCAGCTCGCCTAGCGTCACGTCGTGCCGGTGGTCGGCGTCCAGCGACGAGCGCACGGCCGCCACCTCGGCGTCCGCGTCGTGCTCGTCGCCCTGGAAGAAGGCGATCGAGCGGCGCGCGGCGCCCTCGGGCCGTCCGTGCGTCAGCAGCCAGCGCGCCGACTCGGGAAAGGCGAGCACGCCCAGCGAGCGCACGACCAGCGGCACCCCGCCGGCCAACAGCGCGGCCGTGCGCCACGGCAGCGCCCACGACAGCGCGTACCCCAGCAGGATGCCCGACAACCCGAACGCGTTGGTGAGCGCGACGAGGCTGCCGCGCACGTGCTTCGAGGCCACCTCGCACACCGAGTTCTTGATGACGCCGTGCGGGATGCCGATGCCGACGCCGACCAGCACGCGGCCCGCCAGAATGCACGCCACGTTCGGGCCGAGTCCGATCAGCAGCCAGCCGGCGGCCAGCACGGGCGCCGTGGCCAGCACCAGCCGGCGCGTGCCCAGCCGCGCGGCCGCCGCCGCCGACACCATGAAGCCGGCCAGCAGGCCGAGGAAGAAGGCCGAGCCGACCCACGTCACCTGGCCGGCCGACGGCGACAGCCGGCTGCCGGGTCGCGACGCCTCGGTGCTGAAGACGCCGACGAACGCGAACGACACGCCCATCATGGTGGTGTTCTGGGAGACCACAACTGTGTATAGTATCTGGCGCAGCAGGCCGCGACGTCTGGTAACCAGCGGCTCCGGCATTGTGCAGCGCGGCCGGGCCGGTGCCCAGCTGCTCCAGCTGCCCAGCTGCCGAGCCGGTGCCTAGCTGCTCCAGCTGTCCAGCTGCCAAGCCGGTGCCGAGCTGCTCCGCACCGTTCAACTGCAACACACACCCCCAGCCATCGTGCACACCAAATTAACGCTCGGAAAACCGCGCCGACTTCCGAACTCTCGAGTTCGGGTAGGTGAAGCGAGAGCTTGTGCAACTGGAGTGGAACTGACCGAAGATGTCCACCAAATTGCTCAGAACGGCTTCAAAGCGAGTGCCGAAACTGGTCTTTTATTGGCTGGTGAGTACCGGGGCGGGCTGACGGAGCGGGCGGGGAAAAACTCGTCTGACAGCTGCAAATGGCATCCAGCTGCGATCTGACGATTGCCAGCGGCCTCCTGGTGAATGCACAATTCGTAACTAATGACAGCAGGGCGGGGCGAGCTTAGGCGCAGCATCTGGGGATGAAGCAAATGAACCAGATGAAGGAGGAACGCAGTTTTACCGATCGAAGCATTGCCGTTATTTAATTGTTCCTCTTGTTTTACTGTACATTTGTACACGGAGATGAGCCAGTTTTCTGCAACAGTAGGGATGATTCAGAGGAATAATTCAGTGTTTAGATACAAAACGAAAACGAAGGTCAACGTAAGTTCCATTTTTTCTAAAGAACTGTTCACAAGATAAATGATGTGTCTTCTGGAAGATTTGAAATCATGCTATGAAAATAATTCCCGTGAAAACAAGTCAACCTTCTAAATTTACACTCAGAAGGGACTAGAAATATAAATGCCCAACAGATACAAAAAGTGGTAATTAATCTTAATGAATTGTTTGCATATTTATTGCTTGTACCGTTCTTGTACTTCGTTCACCTTATTTACCGGGTGATTACACTCGTGGCGACGCAATTGGTGGTGGTGGATTGTAGTTTAGGGGTGCGTCGACACCCAGGGTCATTTTGCGCCCATAATGACGTTATAACTTTATAATAATTGCGCCCGTCGCCGTGGCGACGCAATTACACGTGCGCTATGTGGAGATAGCGCAGCTTCCGTGGCGAGTGACCGTCCATCCTGAGCGACTTCCTCCTGCCCGGAATGCCTAACGGACTGATCACGGGAAGCTTCCGCAAGAGCGTTCTCAATATGTTGGATTTGACGATTCGGTGAAGCATACTGGCCTGGCTCCATCCGTCTCACATGTCCAAGGCCTTCTTCCATGCACATGCATGATATGCAGGACAGGTCAGGACGCGTCGAGTCCCGAGCAGTCCTGCTCCTGTAAGTCCGTCCTGACGGCACGCCGCTCGAGGCTACGCAAACTGATGTCCAGCCACCCGGCGGCGGCTACACTAGCAGAATCAAGTGTGCCGTGATGTGTGCAGGCTGTCAACCCGCTTGACGTCCGCTTGTCTGGCACCACGATGTTGAAACAACTCCACAAGACCGAACTCCACGAGTCTGTGAATGGTGTGGGCAAGAGCTCCTTGGTCTGCTTAGGAACCAGGGGAGGAGGGGGGGGGGGAGGTGATGTTCGTGGCGGTCATCAAAACAAGCAGAACTGTCCTGGAGACTGCTGCAGGTGCCCCCAGTGGACGCCCGAGGTGATCGAGTTGTGACACAGGAGGCCGGCAGCAGGCCGGCAGCAAGAATCGCCGGCCCACATAAGTCAGACGTGTCGGACGACTTGGCCACCTCTGATCCAGAGGCACGGCGCGATCACCAGCACGGCAGCCAACAGTCTCCAGTACACTGTAGCTGAGCCGCCCGCCCTCAGCCGTGACGGACTCCGGGAACCAGACCCGGTCGTCGGAAGACAAGCGTGCCGCCACGTCACGTGATCGACCCCCAGGCCGTGGCGGACAATGCCGACCTCGGGCCGCCCATCGGTCGAAGACAGCACACTACGATAAACAAGCGATCCGGTTCTGCGCAGGGACAAGATCGTTGAATTGTGGCTTTACGACGCACTCAGCAGCTGGGACCATATGGCGCCGCCTGCCTCTCACCCTGGCAGGAAGGGCGGGCATCGCGTGGAATCGAACCCCGTGCCTCTGGCTTTCCAGACGCTCAGCTCAACTACTGAGCTACCGACGCCCCGACAAGATCGTTGGACGGGAGCGTTGGACTAGTCGGATGCGCTACCATCACCTCGCCAGCCACGAGCTGGAGGTGTTGCTACAGTCGGGGCTCGGCCGACATCAGACGACTCGCGGTGTCGGCGAGGGCAATGGAGGACATCGACATCGCTGCGCCACTGGGGACGGTGAACTGGCGTCGACACTTCTGCAGGGGCGTCGGAGGGGAGCAGGAGCGTCACAGGAGCAGGAGCGTCACAGGAGGAGCAGGAGCGTCACAGGAGGAGCAGGAGCGTCACAGGAGGAGCCGGAGCGTCACAGGAGCAGGAGCGTCACAGGACAGGAGCGTCAGTACAGGAGCAGGAGCGTCACAGGAGGAGCAGGAGCGTCACAGGGGCAGGAGCGTCACAGGAGGAGCAGGAGCGTCACAGGAGGAGCAAGGAGCGTCACAGGAGGAGCAGGAGCGTCACAGGAGGCCAGGAGCGTCACAGGAGGAGCAGGAGCGTCACAGGAGCAGGAGCGTCACAGGAGCAGGAGCGTCGTAGGAAGAGGAGCGTCACAGGAGCAGGAGCGTCACAGGAGGAGCAGGAGCGTCACAGGAGGAGGAGGAGCGTCACAGGAGGCAGGAGCGTCACAGGAGCAGGAGCGTCACAGGAGGAGCCAGGACAGGAGCGTCACAGGAGGAGCAGGAGCGTCACAGGAGCAGGAGCGTCACAGGAGGAGCAGGAGCGTCACAGGAGGAGCAGGAGCGTCACAGGAGCAGGAGCGTCACAGGAGGAGCAGGAGCGTCACAGGAGGAGCAGGAGCGTCACAGGAGCAGGAGCGTCACAGGAGGAGCAGGAGCGTCACAGGAGGAGCAGGAGCGCAAGGAGCAGGAGCGTCACAGGAGGAGCAGGAGCGTCACAGGAGGAGCAGGAGCGTCACAGGAGGAGCAGGAGCGTCACAGGAGCAGGAGCGTCACAGGAGGAGCAGGAGCGTCACAGGAGCAGGAGCGTCACAGGAGGAGCAGGAGCGTCACAGGAGGAGCAGGAGCGTCACAGGAGGAGCAGGAGCGTCACAGGAGGAGCAGGAGCGTCACAGGAGGAGCAGGAGCGTCACAGGAGGAGCAGGAGCGTCACAGGAGGAGCAGGAGCGTCACAGGAGAGGCAGGAGCAGGAGCGTCACAGGAGGAGCAGGAGCGTCACAGGAGCAGGAGCGTCACAGGAGGAGCAGGAGCGTCACAGGAGCAGGAGCGTCACAGGAACAGGAGCGTCGCAGGAGCAGGAGCGTCGTAGGAAGAGCAGGAGCGTCACAGGAGGAGCAGGAGCGTCACAGGAGCAGTAGCGTCGTAGGAAGAGCAGGAGCATCACAGGAGGATTAGGAGCGTCACAGGAGCAGTAGCGTCACAGGAGGAGCAGGAACGTCACAGGAGGAGCCGGAGCGTCACAGGAACAGGAGCGTCACAGGAGGAGCAGGAGGGTCGTGGGAAGAGCAGGAGCGTCACAGGAGCGTCACAGGAGCAGTAGCGTCACAGGAGGAGCAGGAGCGTCGCAAGTGAATGGCGAGGCCGACCTCAGGTCGATGGACCCGGCCTGAGCCAGACTGCGAACATTGGACACACTCGGATAGTGTCAGCTTGGAACTATGGTTGGTTGGTTATTTGGGCTTTTGGGCTTTCGGCCGCATCGACTGCGTTGGTCATACAGCGCCCAGCTTGGAACTATAAAACAAGTCAAAGCCTCACCTGCCACGCAAGGAACCTGTGTTGGCTGTTACATTGCTGCCTGTCGTACATTACTTCATGTGTGTCACCACTGCATGCTTGTTGCATATGTACATTTCTTCAGAAACGTGGCAGTTGGCCAAATGCCGCATCATCTAATTAGTGATGCACACGAATCCATTAACGAGACTTCCTCTGTCCCCATCCAACTACCTAGCACGACCACAGCGAAAGCAGCGGACTTGAAATCGCCAGCAGGGACAGAAAACTGCGAATGAAAACATAACTACAAGAGATAGTGACGTTCTCTCGTGGCTTCTCTAGCAATTCGTTTGCCATCGACTAATGCATTGCTTGTCATTCGAAATTGTATCCGGTTTTACCCCTAGCAGTCAAAAATATGGCGGAGAGCTGTACTGAACATTGTCCAATTAAAGAGGATTATAAAATGGTAATAAAATAAAAAAATGATGTAGCATGTACGTAAAATGTGGCTGTGTATATATTCTGCCTACCCCCATGAAGGGTCATGCGCGAAATATACTTTTTCGATTTGTGATTATATTCTACGTAATATGAGCAATTGGTTACTTTTTATAATCGTGTTTTGTCGCAGTTAACCTTGCACACTACAGAGGTGGCAACAGCTCATTCCCAGTCAGGCAGCACTGCATGCATCGAGGGTATGTCTAGCGATGGGGCCGTGAACAGTGGCGCACGCGGCGTGTCGGTGAGTTGCTGCGACCGGAGTGGGGCGTCGCCGGCTGACCCACCTGCGGCCCCAGGTTCAGGGGACTCTGGTTGTTGCCGCCGGCAGAGATGCTCCGCATACAGCCCATGTAGCCGGGGTTGTCGACGCCCGGTAGGCCGCCTGAGGAGACATCGGCACAGTCATCACCCACCCAGCCAGCAGCACCAGCAGCACCACCAGCCATCGGTAGTCATCACCCACCCAGCCAGCAGCACCAGGAGACACCGGCACCAGCAGCACCAGCAGCCATCAGCACAGTCATCACCCACCCAGCCAGCAGCACCAGCAGTGCCAGTATCAGCAGCCATCAGCACCACCAGCCATCGGCACAGTCATCACCCACCCAGCCAGCAGCACCAGCAGCACCACCAGCCATCGGTAGTCATCATCCACCCAGCCAGCAGCACCAGCAGTGCCAGTATCAGCAGCCATCAGCACCACCAGCCATCGGCACAGTCATCACCCATCCAACCAGCAGCACCAGCAGCCATCAGCATCAGTACCAGCAGCCATCAGCACCAGCAGCCATCGGCACAGTCATCACCCAACCAGCCAGCAGCACCAGCAGCACCAGCAGCCATCGGCACAGTTATCACCCACCCAACCAGCAGCACCAGCAGCCATCAGCAACACTAGCCATCGGCACCAGCAGTGCCAGCAGAACCAGCAGCACCAGCAGCCGTCGGCACAGTTATCACCCACCCAACCAGCAGCACCAGCAGCCATCAGCAACACTAGCCATCGGCACCAGTAGCCATCAGCAGCCAGCAGCCAGCAGCCATCAGCACTACCAGCCATCGGCACAAGCAGCCAGCAGCCAGCAGCGATCGGCACGAGCGGCCACCAGCGCCGATCCAGCGATGGTTGGGCTTCCACGCCCTGTGAGTGCGGCAGCGGCCACCTCGACAGTGACACACCACCCACACACACACACTCGCCCGCCACCAACCGTCGCAGACCACGCCCCTCCCCCTCCCCCACCGTCTGCTCACCGGCGAACAGGTAGTCGACGCCGCTGGTGAAGGTCATCAGCCGCTTGGTGTACATGGGGTAGCCGTCGATGACGGTGACGGCCCGGTTCTTGGCCAGCGCCACGGTGACCGAGTGCCAGCGGCCGTCGTTGTAGACGGCCTCGAACGGGTCCAGCACCACCGACTCGATCTCCTCGGTGGAGACCTCCACCTTGAAGCGGCCCGTCTGCAGGTACACCTGGGCGGACGCGCGCCGGGCGGCGTCAGAGGGGCCGATGCGACATCGCACCTCGCAGCGGTGCCGCACCTGGCGAGAGGCGAGCGCAGGCCGAGACGGTCGAGGGTGTGTGCGGCGTTCGGACGGGTGGCGCCGGACGCGGAAAGTCGAGGAAAGCCACCACGACAACGGAAACAACAAGCTGTTTGTCATGACAATCAAGTGCATGCCATGCTGGTGCATAGTTCGCATACTATGGTAGCTGCCATTTCAGAATCATTCTTCAGGAACGAATGCAACTGAAAGATGTGGAGATAACTAAATGGTACGAGGTGTAAGCAACCACCGGAATGCACAAAATACAGATGATCGACTGGGAAGCAGGATGCATTTCCACATATGGTCAATTTTAACTGCAAGCATAAGAGAACAAACCGTTTTCATTGATTATTTGGGTTTAGGGGTGCATCGACTGCTTCAGTCATAAAGCGCCCAGAACAAAAAGTTTTACAAAATCGTATGAAATTCCTTTTATAATAAGCAGACACAGCATACCGTAGTTGCCAGCGCGAACAATTGAAATCCACATTAAACCAAGGTAGATGCGTGGTGGATTGGATGTTGGTAGACTTTTGCGTTTATAACCACCTGGTCCATAAGAAGGTTCAGGACCGAAAGGTCTGCTCCACATGAAGGCTCCACAGTGCCACACGACACATAGGTAGCAAGGAATGTCTCTGGAACAGCACCCCACGGCTAAGCCAAGCCATTCTAAATTCACCATCTACCCTTGTCAACTAGCTCCATGTTTTTAAAACGCACAAGTACACTCAAGTCCAATAATGAAAGGATATAATTGGGAAATGCGTGCTGATGCGAAATCTACCAGCAGCAAATAAATCGCTGAGAGGGCGATACAAGGACCGTTGCACGACTAGCAAGCAACATAAGCCACGCTAAATACAATGCGTTGCAAAGCATGCATACCGCATGCATTCCAACATGCACCACGTACATGCATGAGCGCAAGCACAGTCAGATACGCCCGAAAGCAGGCAAGCACAGCTTAAAATAGCTGGATGGATCAAAGGACTACGCTAATTTCAGATACCTCCGGAAGACATCCATTTCTGACCAACGGTATTAAGGTGTGGCAAAACGCAATACATGCTATTATGTTCGGGCGTGCATCGTACCGAAATGTGCCTCCGTGCCTTCGACGACGTGCATGCGACATGCACGCCGGATCGGCACAGTCAACTGCCTAGCCCACGTCGACGAGTTAGCAAGGCTGCCACCACGGCACCACACGTCACGACAAGTGAGCCGGTCTGCAACACACAGCGTCTTCTTTTGAATGTAGCACCTGACCGGGCGAAAGCGCAGGATTGCCTGTTAGGCAGTGTCAGCAACGCAAAGCTTGTCGGGGTCCTCTCGGCAGCGCGCGTCTACCGATAACACTTCCGGATACGCGCCGATTTGAACTCGCAACTACGATCATCGGGTGGCGTGAACTGAACAACTATCATCCCTCCGCTACCCGACGCCTTCTCCGAGAACTAAACGGGTCAATGGAGCACGCAGGAATGTTGATTATGTAGAATTGAGTACACACTACATGCGATCGTCGTGCGGTTTTCAACTGCTGTATACATGCACTACGGCACACGACAAGCACACGGCAGGTGAGGAGCTTACCTTGACGAAGCCGGGCGAGAGGAAGTTGTGGTAGGCCAGCACGCCGTCCTTCTCGTAGGTGCGGAACCCGAACGAAACGTTGAGCTGCGTCTGACCCTCGTTGCCAGTGACCTTGATGAAGGCCGACCTCTCGCTGAACGTCACCGGCACCGTGTGGACCGCCTGCGGCAGCACGGGTCACGCCAGGTCACCGCCAGCGCTCGTGCCCCGCAGCCGCGCCGCCTGCACCGGCGCCGTGTATTCATCGGTTGTTGTGAAGAAAACCGGCACGCTTCATCGTGCGCTCCGTAGCATCATCCATCGGCGAGGTGGGTCGGCGCAGGAACTTTGGCAGAAAAACAACGGCACCACCACACATGCACAACATTTCGCCAGGCCTGCATCACATTGCAATGCAAAAACACATGATTCACGGAAAACAACAATATACACGCGCACGTCGTGATGTATTTACATTGTGAGATGGGCTATAGTTGGACAAATTGTGCAATACAGACAACTTGTGCCATTCAAGCACGAAAGCATGCTCAAAACGTACCAAGTTCGGTACTCCGCCCATAGCCAGATTGACTTTGAAATGCGGTGCCATGCGCAGCACACAAAACAACCGCAATGCATCAGAGCAAAGCTTATAACACGCCCTTTCAACATGTCCAAATGTCCAGCTTCACGAACTACGAAACTAAATGCTGGTGCGTTGTCAACGGAAGCACAGGACCAATCAAAGTTGGAGCCGAAACCCACTCCAAAGGCCGGCGCAGCGGCCATCACACCAGACAGTCGCAGCTGAGCATTCGGTGGGTGTGTACTGGGAGGTGCTGGGGGGTGGAGGGGGGGGCGTACCGGGCAGTTGAACTCGCCGCCGTAGTTGGTGTACAGATGGTGACGATCGCGCACTTCACCGATGAAGTTGGAGCTGTTGACATAGAAGTTCTCGATACAGCCCGTGTAGTTGTTGGACACCTCCATACCCTTCTGGATGTACGGCACTCCGCCCAGGTAGAACTGAAGAAAAAAACCAGATGGACTAGAATCAGAGATAGCTGCAACTGAAAGAACTGAACAACACTGGCAGGTAAAGTGTAAATGTGGACAAGAGTAACTGACAAGAGCGAACACAGCTAAAGAACCTACGCCGACCCACAATACGATCAGACGACACGGAATAACGGCAAAACAGCGGCGGAAATCCGTGTCAAGATAGCGGCTTTACGGCAGAACAGCACGGACAAAGTGAGCAACAAAACAGCACAGAGAACCGGGGGCCCGACAATCGTCCATTGAACACTTCCCGGCATGGGCCAGGTACCAGCCGGATCGGAGCATAGACCAGATCATACGCAAACCAGTCACATGGCCGCAGCCAGCGTGGAATAGTGTGCATGCCTTCACCGACTCGAAGCACTGCCCACCAATGGCAATACCAATTAAGTAATCGGATACAGAACGGCGGTCGCATGCTTACAAGATCGCCAAACTCACACACCAATGCGTGAAATAGAGTACGCGGAACTAGAGTAAAAGCATCGCCGACTTTACTTGGCTATTTTAACCTTACTTCTCGACTGCGATGGCCATATAGAGCACATAGCATGAAACACGGTGACAGTGTACTTGTGCGCGGTGTTGGTTACACAGTACGGCTACACAGCATGGCTACACAGTACGGATACACAGCACGGCTACACAGCACGGCTACACAGCACGGCTACACAGTACGGCTACACAGTACAGCTACACAGCATAGCTACACAGCACGGCTACACAGCAGGGCTACACAGCACGGCTACACAGCAGGGCTACACAGCACGGCTACACAGTACGGCTACACAGTACGGCTACACAGCACGGCTACACAGCACGGCTACACAGCACGGCTACACAGCACGGCTACACAGTGGCACGTTTCAGCCTGAGTCAGTGGCACACCTCACAGGTGGACAGCGGACACGACATGCATTGGCGCGTGTGGCTGTGGACAGCGCTTTGCAACACTGTCAGCATATAAGTACACATTGCTGAACACGACACCGCAAACAGGACGTTCTTGAGTCGTCCCAGCTGAAAACGCATTCAATGTCGGCATGGCTTTCAGCAGGAAAATCGCCTACACACGTCCGAGATACCAAACACGTCCGAAATACGCTCGCCGTCCAACGTGCGAGCCATTCCTCCTCGAATGTTCAAGAGTCGTTCGCCGTCGAATGACCGAGTCTACCGTTGTCCACCGTCCTAAATACTAAGTTTGTCAGCATATGAAGGACAGGCGACCAAATCATGGCGGATATGGTATGCACGGTAATTAGAAGATCGAGTTTTATCGTCACCATACGACACAGGAATGGAAGGCGTACATATGCCCAAGGCGCAGTGATATAGTACCATATCTTGTCTCAGTTTACGCGAGGACACGCTTCATTGTTCGAGACCAGGGCCAACGGCTCTGTTTATTCGTAGCCAGTTAGCAATCGGAGGTCGCCTGCAACTATTCGGCATGACGATATATAGCTGGACAATGGCCCGATGCATATGGCTGCCAAGGTAAAAGCTGCTGCTCTGCTCCACCGCATCCCTATCTGACGTTTCACATAGTTACAGCCTGCTTCAGCCGTCATTCAAGCTCTTGAGCCAACCAACCGTGGCGCTGTTACCTTATCGTTGAGGTCGAGCCTGCGGAAGACACCGTTGACCTCCTGCGCGACCTCAACTCTGTCGACGGTGAGGTTGACCATGCGCTCGTGTCTCTCCACTCTGACATCGTGCCACAGGTGGTCATCGAGCAGGGAACCGACTGACAGCGTCGTCATCTGGCGGGAACCTGACGGGGCGGGAGGAGGTCATCTGGCGGGAACATAACCAGGAGAGAGGGGGTCATCTGGCGGGAACATAACCAGGAGGGAGGGGGTCATCTGGCGGAAACATAACCAGGAGGGAGAGGGGTCATCTGGCGGGCACATAACTAGGAGGGAGGGGGTAATCTGGCGGGAACATAACCAGGAGGAAGGGGGTCATCTGGTGGGAACATAACCAGGAGGGAGGGAGTCATCTGGCGGGAACATAACCAGGAGGGAGGGGGTCATCTGGCGGGGACATAACCAGGAGGGAGGAGTCATCTGGCGGGAACATAACCAGGAGGGAGGGGGTCATCTGGCGGGAACCTGACGGGGCGAGAGGGTGTCATCCGGCGCCAGTCTGACAGGATGGAGGGCATCATCTAATAGGGCCCTGGCGGGACAGGGAGTCATCCAATTATAGGAGCGGTCATTTGACAGTGCTACAAAACATTGACGAGATGACACATCGCGGAGAAGAACAGCTTTCTGCGGGTGTGGGAGAGAGAGAACCCACCGTGACAATCGTGACCAACATTCTGGTTATTTCTCAGGACAGATAGTTTAATGTTTCTACTTTGCATGCACTGGATCCAACCTAGACATCTGCACCCCCACCTTACGCCCCCGACCCACCGACGCGTTGCACGCAGGCTAGCCATCCACCGAGTCGACCGACACGTGACCCCACGAGGGCCTGTCTTGTTTGCTTGTTTATTGGTGGGTTCACGACACACTTTATGCACATTCACGGCTAATGGCGCCGCCCACACTGTTTCGCCGGTGGGCCGCGGGATTGGGAAATGTCCTGAGTGGCGCTAGAGTCGAACCCGGGACCTTTGGTACCCATAGCCCGACACCTTAACCACTCGGCCATCCCCGCCCGAGGGCCTGTCTGTCAGCCGGGCCGGCGTCACGGTGCCACACGCGACGTACCCAGATCGATGTCCAGTCGCAGCTTGTTCTCCACCAGCTGGATGGCGAAGATGTCCCCCTGGGCGCCTCTGCTATACATCAGCACTCCGTTCGGGTACGATGTGCGGAACCTTTGTTCAGAGGTCAGGGGGCAACAGGTCAGGGGTCAGAGGTCAGGTCACGGGTCGCGTAACGACTCGACGTTATTAGTGCTAAGTAGGTCGCTGCCAAGGTGACGTTGACACCTTGCGACAGACGGAGTGAGCACAAAAACAACGGCAGGCGAATTAGATAGTAACACCACAACTGGTTTATCAGAGCTGGCTACACTGGCAGGCTTATTAGACAAGAGCAGTACAATAATGCCAGAATATCTATATAGGTGTCAGAGCTGGCTACACCTGCTACACCTGATAAAATATACAATGCAGCGCTGACTAAATCCAACACCACGCAACGGTGGAATGTTCGATCAGGTTGTCAGTGATGCACTGATAGTACGCATCGCTCCGTGTGGCCACCATGTGGTGAAACCACGTCACGCAAGCTATGACAACAGCCAACGACACATGTGGCCCTCATGTGGTGAAGTAGCGTCATGCAGACTATGGTAACAGCCAACGACACATGTGGCCCCCATGTGGTGAAGCAACGTCACGCAGGCTATCACAACAGCCAACGACCCATGTGACACTCATGGGTGGAGCGACGTCCCGCAAACTGTGTGTGACAACAGCCAGCCACGCAACGTACGCTGTCACGCTGGGACGACGCAGCGATGCAATCAGTGGTACCGCCCCGCGCGCGGTCTGGTGTCGTAGCATTAATAGTCGGTGGGTGGGCGGGGCGTCGGGGTGGCACGTACTCTGCAGCGGCAGGCGGTGCCGACTGGGCCGCGCACCGGGGCCGGTCGCGGCCGGGCGTACCTGAACTGCAGCCGGTCGTGCAGCGAGTGCACCTCCTGTCGCACCAGGTCCTTCTCCACGAAGCCGTCGCCGGAATTGCGAGGGAGGAGGTTGTTGGGGGGGGGGGGGGAGGGGGGGGGGGGGGGGGGGGAGGGGGTGTGATGCTCGTCGCGGGCGGGCAGAGCGGACGAAGCGGGAGACGGTGTGATGCTCGTCGCGTGCCGGCTGGGAGCGGGAGCGGAGGCGAGACGGTGTGATGCTCGTCGCGGGCGGGCAGGAAACGGACGGCAGTGAGAAATTAATCGCGAAATATGGTAGAACTTACCACTTTCTGAACACTCAATCGACATCCTTCTTCAAGAAGTATCGGCATCCTGTTCCTGGATATGAACTATTCGTGGCTCCTTTCTAACAGTATCTCGCTTATGAAATATAGCTCTTCCTAAATTATCAACCTCAAAATAAATGATAAAGGTCCAGTCATATTTACCTACAACATCAACTCGAATTTTAGTCTGAAAGACATCAAAAGCATTTTAAATTACACTACTTACGTGTCAAATTTCGACATCTCACACCTAACGAAAAACCAATATTTTAACCCTGACGGATGGGGTCGGGCACCACGCCGGTCGCCACAGCGTTCGCCGCGGACGCGTGGGGACACGGCCACGTCACTGGCGCAGAGCGACAGCCGCCGCCATCGGTCACGCGGGCGCGAGAGGCCGCTTGTTTACTCCAGAGTTTGGACAACAGGTCAGCTCCCGGTGGGATCAGTGATCCATAGCAGCACGCTTACACACAAATGCACATACAGCTAAAGTGAATACGTGGCGAATCCACTGGTCATTGACGCAGGCAGCAGATTGGCAAACATGCAAACATTCACAACGCTAAACAGTGATACAGACGAACAGATTTTGACAATACAATGCTCGGTGAAGATCTGTTTGGGCAGCATGTTGACGTCAGGTTGATTTACTAGTTGTGTGTGTGTGATTGTGGTTTTAGGGCGCATCGACCATGGTTGGTCATTTAGCGCCCATTGATTTACTAGTTAGAGAACTAATGATACTAATGATATGATAATGATAATGATAATGATAATGATATATATATATACAGAGCAGGCGTCATGATAGCAGGCGTCTCACTTACAGAACGCGCATCCATATAGTTCGAGACGCAGGGCCATGCGGTCTTGCCATCTGGTGGGCCGAATGCGCACGAACTGCGCGACGATCGGCGTTTCGAAGCGGTTCTCCACGATGTCGTTGCCGTTCTGATTGCCCTTGAACTCCTGGAAATGGCGCGCGATTTGTAAATTATGGCGGCTGCGCGACTGCGGCCGATTTGTAATTTACTGCGTGCTAAGCAGGCAGTGTAACTGTAGCAGAATGCTGCCGATTGGTTCTTTGAAGTGAGTATTTATCTGCGTCACTTAAAATCCACAAGTGGTATTTATATATGATACGGACGCATGATGGCAAGCGATGTATCCAGATATTGAAAACGGAGGTGGGACAATGAGCAAGGCATCGCGCTGGAAGACCCCATGTGGTACACAAAGGGAACCACGGCCATCGAGTGGAAGGACTGAATTATCATACAAACATTGAAACCCGTTTTCTGAACTAAAGCCAAGTTCGAGTTAGAACACTGCACATGACATCATACAAACTTGGAAAGCATCAAGTTGCCATAGTAAATAGCCTATAGAGCATGCTTAATGGACACAAGGCAGCAGACAACCCAACAAAACCGTGGGCAACACGAAGAACCCAAAGTCCATCGATAACGCTTCAACACGAGTATGTGAACTATCCGGAGTAGTGAACGAGAACGAGGTGCACCATCCGGCCAGCAACAGCATCCGCTACTGCTGAACCCGTCGCACCATCAAACCCATCCACCGATGCATCGAAAACAGCAAATCTCGAAGACAAATGGACGCAAACGTACCGGGCTGAAAATACCAGACGTCCAAAACAAAAACGCGGCAAGCACGACAAAAAGAAAACAACCAAAACGTGTCCGACACACGGCGTCCAGCCGGAGCGGAGGAGAAGCGACGACGGCGCGTCGGCCGTGCCGGGCATCCCGAGCGACATCTAACCGAAACCTGCGCCAAACCCGGCACTTCACTACACAACCATCAAAACCAACTGCCCGAGCAAGCAGCGACCCGGACAGACGACGTCCAACAAACAACACCAAACGCGACCCGGCCGCCGGCGCCGCCGCCGCCGGCCGAGCCGCACGGCGGCAGCCGAGGCGGCGGCGGCCCAGCGCCGGCCTCGCGCGGCTGACCTCCGGCCGGCCCAGCACGCTGCGGTACGGCTGGTACGCGACGCCCGTCAGCGAGTGTTCCACCTGGAACCGACGCACGAACCAGCTGCGGCGCGGGTAGCCCTGCGTGGCCAGCCGCCGCAGCCGGAACACGTCGCCCAGGTCAACCGTCAGAGCCTGCAGGCGGTTGGTGATGCGCGCCGTCCACGCCCGGTTGCCTGCAGGGTCAGGTCGGGTCACCTCGCGGGTCAGCTGTCGGGTCACCTCAGTGGTCAGGAGTCGGGTCAACTCAGGGGTCAGATGTCTCACGGGTCAGACATCTCACGGGTCAGGTCGGGTCACCTCACGGGTCAGCTGTCGGGTCACCTCATGGGTCAGATGTCGGGTCACCTCATGGGTCAGATGTCGGGTCACCTCATGGGTCAGATGTCGGGTCACCTCATGGGTCAGATGTCGGGTCAACTCAGGGTCAGATGTCAGGACACCTCACGGGTCAGGTCGGGTCACCTCACGGGTCAGCTGTCGGGTCACCTCATGGGTCAGATGTTGGGTCACCTCACTGGTCAGCTATTGGGTGGCCTCGTGGGTCAGACGTCGGGTCAGGTCAGGTCAGGTCGTCTGCTCTCATCAGGTATGGTTTCCTGCATGATCAGCTGTCAGGTCAGGTCACTTGATTGACCAAGCTAGGTCACCACTCTGGTTACCTGCTGGGCCAAGTCCGGTAACCTGTTGGACAAGGTTGGGTCACCTACCGTGGACCAGGATCGTTTACTTGGCCAAGACGGGTAAGCTGCTAAGCTGCGGGCCAGCTGTGTGGCAGATCAGATCACTTGTACGGTTAGCTGCTAGGTCAACCCACCCACAGCTTCCGAACTTGCCAAGATACACGTCGGCTCAACTCCGGTCGCTCGACAGGAAATAACGCGTTTTGAGTGTCACAAAGGCTGGCGACAGTCACCTGTAGGCAGGGTTAAAATAATGTTTTTTTCGTTAGGTGCGAGATGTCGAAACGAGCACAGTAGGATGTCGAAATTTGTCATTGAATTAGTGTCATTTAAAATGCGTTTGATGCTTCAGGCTCAAATTCGAGCTGGTGGTGTAGGTTCCAAGGAGCAGGATGTAGATACTTCCTGGGGAAGGGCGTTGATCGAGTGTTCAGAAAGTGGTATATTCCACCCTATTTCACGAATAATTTATCACTGCCTGTAGGGCGACAGTGACCTGTATAGCCGCGTGGGGAAGGTCATCTTGTTCTGTCACCTACCGAGGCCAACTGCCATGCCTGGTTGGTAGGCTGATCGTCGTGCCACAGGGAACGTTCCTTAGGGCATGTCATCCGCCAGGCCCGGGAACGCAATTCAAGCCTGTTATTGTGTGGTGCGCCTGGTACGAGTGTGTACTAACCATTCATGCGGTATTAAAAGTAGCGTTCTTTGTCTTTTACTGTTCGTTATTTTCTCAGCCACTTTGTGTCATTTGGCACTTCTGTGCTGGTGAAAATTATGGTACGTCTTCGCAGGATTGTATCTGTGGACTGTTTGTCCTATTGCCAGGTGAAGTGTGTTCACCTGCTAGATATTGAGCGATGCTCCCGTGAGCAGAGCCAGCGACAGCTCCAGGGAACCGAACTGCAAGGGTATAAGTGAGGAAAACGGAGAAATATGTTTTCCTTCATTATCTTTACCTTGTGAATCGCCCTTGCTAACTACGTTTCATAACTTGATCAGAGAAGCTCTGAAAGACCTCTAGGAGGCACTTCAAGCCCATCCGTACATGACCAAAATTTCGGACAATTTAAGAGAATGTTTCACCTTTAAATACAACCACAGAGAACATATCAGTTGTAATCAAATTATATCGTCCATGAACAATATTTATCAACAAGCGCCTTCCGCTGCAGAAGTTCGCAGGCGCACCAACTGCGGGGTTACATAGCGCCTCCATATACTGCGGCACGCCTGCACAGTGTCAATCGCTCCGGACAGCGCGATGTGTACTGTGGGCCGGGGTGTGGGGCCTGATGGGTCGTCTCTGAACGGGCCGGACCATGCTTTATGTTATCGGGAGTACAAGGCGTCAACAGGGGACAGGTGAGCAGGTCAACGCACGGCGCCTGCGGTGAAGAACAACCCTGGACTGGAACGACACCCCGAACCCGGAGTGGGCTCTGGTCAGGCCTTGGCCTCTGAGTTACCACCAGAACCTCCGAGTTACGGCCGACCTCCGAGTTACGGCACGACCTCCGAATTCCGGCCCGACCTCCGAATTCCGGCCCGACCTCAGAGTTACGGCACGACCTCCGAGCTACGATGAGGCCTCTGAGTTATCACCAGAACCTCCGAGTTACGACCAGACCTCCGAGTTACGATCAGACCTCGGAGTTACGACCAGACAGAGTTACGACCATGCCTCGAGTTATGTTCAGGGTCTGGCAGGTATAATCTGAGATCGGGGCAGGACTTTGTGAGTGCAGGCCCGAAGTAGGAGCTGAAGTTCGATCTGCTGTCTAACTTGTGGAGGGTTTGTCGTCAGCGAACATATGGCCATACCTAGTCCAGCGCCAGGCCCGTTGGGCCGGTGCTGGACGTGCCCAACCCCTGTGTTAGTGCTCAGGACCCGTGTTAGTGCTCAGGACCTGTGGTGCCGCTCAAGACTTGTGGTGCTGCTCCGGGCCTGTGTTAGTGCTCAGGACCTGTGGTGCCGCTCAAGACTTGTGGTGCTGTTCCGGGCCTGTGTTAGTGCTCAGGACCTGTGGTGCCGCTCCGGGCCTGTGGTGCCGCTCCGGGCCTGTGGTACCGTTCCGGTCAGGACCTATGGTGCTGCCCCGGGTCAAGACTTCTGGTGCCGCACCGGACCTGTGTTAATGCTCAGAACCTGTGGTGCCGCACCGGTCCTATGTTAGTGCTCAGGACCTGTGGTGCCGCTCAGGACCTGTATTAATGCTCAGGACCTGTGGTGCCGCTCCGGTCCTGTGTTAGTGCTCAGGACCGGTGGTGCAGCTCAGGACCGGCGGTGCCGCTCCGGACCTGTGTTAGTGCTCAGGACCGGTGGTGCAGCTCAGGACCGGCGGTGCCGCTCCGGACCTGTGTTAGTGCTCAGGACCGGTGGTGCCACTCAGGACCGGTGGTGCCGCTCAGGACCGGCGGTGCCGCTCAGGACCGGCGGTGCCGCTCAGGACCGGCGGCGCCGCTCAGGACCTGTGTTAGTGCTCAGGACCTGTGGTGCCGCTCAGGACCGGCGGTGCCGCTCCGGGCCCAGCTCGGCATGGCGTGCGGCCGGCCTATCCAGCGCCGTCCGTTGGCAGCCACTGGCTATTACGTCCGCCGAAGTCCGTCGACGAGACGTCGTCACGCCGAGCGGAGTCGACTGCCGCTGACCGCCCCACCCACCCTTCACACACATGCGTCCAGCTCATCGCCGCATGCAAGGCATGCATGCACACAGACACGAACACATCGACATGCCGGGCGGGCGGCTGGCGACTGTACACGTGCCCACAGCTAGCACCGGCGAGCGAACACAACACCTACCGGATGGGCACGGCTGGTTATTGGTTTTACGACACATCGACCGTTGAGTCGTGTAGCGTTGTCGATCTCTGATGCCGGTTGGCCGCGGGCGAAGAGTAGCGGCAGGTGAGACCCGAACCCACAATCTTCGAATTGTGAGACGGGCAACCTACCCCTAGACTACTCGTACCCACCGGATGGGTACGAAGTGACCTCACGACAAACCACTGCACCTACCACTCGATACCGTTGCCAGTCTACCACCAGCACATCTTCACCTACCGCCCGTACGACAGTCTACCACCAGCCCATCTTCACCTACCGCCCGTACGACAGTCTACCACCAGCCCATCTTCACCTACCGCCCGTACGACAGTCTACCACCAGCCCATCTTCACCTACCGCCCGTACGACAGTCTGCCACCAGCCCATCTTCAGTCGACCGACCGCCTGTGCCCGGTAAACGCTGGAGAGGCAGCACCCCGACAGCCGATGTGGCCAGGCGAGATAATGCTTTTGCGCCGTCAGCCACGTCAGCTACAACTACAGCGTAAGCGACAGCTCTCACGCAACCTACCGCGCCGATTGGCGTGTCCATCAACTGCCTCAACGCATACCGAGACCGGCGACCAGCCGTACCGGTGCCGACCTGCTGCATCGACACCGCCCCGCTCCACGCGCGACCCCACCGCCTGGACACGTACCCAGGCGCCGCCGTTGGGGCCGCGGTAGTCCATGAAGTCGAGCCCGTTGAAGCCGTACCGCAGACTGTACTGGCTGACCCACTGCGGCGAGGCGGCGCGGCCCTGGGTCTCGATGCGCGTGATGCGGTACACGTCGTTCAGGTCCACCGTCAGACTCTGGCCCACGCTGGAGAAGCGCGACGTCCACGCGCCGTCGCCTGGCCGCAGCGGTGCACGTGCGAGCGGACGGACACGTGGCACGTGCCGCCGGACACCGTCACGTGCGGCCCGAGACGAGCGGGCGCACACGGCACACGGTGGCAAGGCTGACGGCTACTGATCGTGCAACACAAACACACACACACACAAACACACACGCTCAAACCCAGAACAGTGCCTGGCAAGGCTGACGGCTACTGATCGTGCAACACACACACACACGCTCAGACCCAGACCAGTGCGGGACGCGGTTGGAAGCATTTCCTTGTCTGCATGTTTGTCATTCAGAACATTCAGAACAGAACATCCTCTCTGGAAAATGATTCGCTACATTTTAACCGAAGTACTGAATGGAGTTGTTTGAAAACCACTGCAAACCTATTGGTTTTCGACGAACGTGTCGCAGACGAC
This sequence comes from Imbricaverruca yamaguchii, assembly GCA_034440575.1. Classification (NCBI taxonomy): domain Eukaryota; kingdom Metazoa; phylum Arthropoda; class Thecostraca; family Neoverrucidae; genus Imbricaverruca; species Imbricaverruca yamaguchii. The sequence goes on along the minus strand of JAOTOL010001422.1, from coordinate 663,183 downwards.
TGTGATGTTCAAAATGGAGCTTTTGATGCCAGAAATAGAAAACAAATATGATCTCCGAACTATAATGCCCCAAATTTTTATCTACAAATACAGAACTCCATGACGCAAATCCAACCCGGTGCCAAGTCACAGTCACACTACGAAGACGTGCATGCCTGCTGTTGAACAGGCGCGGCAGTGCAACGCCAAACAACCATTCCCAGCTGAAAAGAGGGGGCAGCGAAGGAGAGAGAGGGAGAGTGAGAGAGAGCAAGAAAGCGAGAGGGAGAGAGAACGAAAGAACGAGAGAGAGAGAAAGAAAGAAAGGGGAGAGACGGAGAGAGAGAGAGAGGGAGGAGAGAGAGAGAGAGGAGAGAGAGGGAGGGAGGGAGAGAGAGAGAGGAGAGAGAGAGAGAGAGAGAGAGAGAGAGAGAGAGGAGAGAGAAAATCTTGAAATTGAGATTAGCAAATCATCCATAACAAAACGAGCCATTGCTTCACATCGAAGTCATGCAACACGCTCAACTTTAATGCAAGTAATGTTCGCTGTTTGAAATGTAATAAACACAACAAACAGGAAACTCCACCTTATAATCACACAAGAGAGATGGAGAGATAAGAGAGAGATGTGCACGCGGCAATGCAATGAGCTAGCAAAACGACACAATCATCACGGCAATTGCACACCAAATCAAATCAGCATGATCCAGTCCAAGTAACACCCAACCTCATGTAACCTCACGTTTTGTCCAGTGAACCAAGCCTGGAAATATCTGACGAGTGGTTGGTGCAGGGTATTTGAGGTCCGGTTAATACACACACACATACATATTATATATATAATATGTATATATTATGCCTGAGAATGGCTGCAATCACCTTCGTTACGAACAAAAACAAAATTATGAATATTGTTAGCAGCACATATTCCATACTTGGTCACGCATAGTTTACATCCCAGGAATAACCGGGTACCCAGCAGTATCGTACGAAAGGCATACAACCGGCGCGAGGATCAAAATGTTAGATGATCAAAGCAAAAGCACATGGCGGACATGTGCATGTACCCCTACGGTGCACACCCGTGACCAAGTTTTCTTTAGCAAATAAGGGTAACTGCACCCGGAGGGCAAGCGGACGCCGAGGCGTTTGGCTGTGGTTTCTCCTTACAAACATGCATCGGCAACCAACCAAGGCCGATCGGCAACCGATTGGGGTCATCGGCAACTGACCAGGGTCATCGCCAACAGACGAAACCTTTGGTAAACCGTCGGATGACCTTCGGTTACCGGAAGGAATCCTAGTGCTTAGCACCCCTGCCGAGTCCCGACCACGGGGAGGAGTGCCATGGGACAGAGGCGGGGCTGTTGACCCGCCGCCATTCGGCGACCCGATGGCGACTCCGTGTCCAGCACCTCTGCCGTGCCCCGATCTCGGAGAGTGGTACCGGTGACCTGTGCGGGCCTCATCAGGCCGCGATAATCGGCCTCGCCAGCTAATCAATATCACTGCGGCGTGGCAGGCCAACGCCGGAGGGACAAACGTGACGGCGTTACGGTCACACCAGGTCCGTCGTGCCCAGCGATAAATTTTTCGTGGACTACGGTGGAAAATACCACATTTTGAACATTGAATCGACATCCCTCCCAACGGATTATCGACATCGTGTTTCGTGATGAGTCGCTATGAAGTCTTCGTATCTAATTTCTAGCAGTCTCTTGTTCATAATTATCATGCTGATACATGCTGACATTGTGGTTTATGATGCACAATTCCAGGTAAGATGATTATCTATGATTATCAGTTGATATGGATATATATTTTGTATCGTTGTCGCTAAAATAGTTACCCCTAAATTTGGTATCTCAAAACGAAGGGAATCGTTGCATGTAGGAGTACGCTGTTGGATAATATTTTTTTCTGAAGAGCTTGTAAGTCATCTAAAGTGGCATCGTTTGTGGTTAATTTCGCCATCCTACTGTACTCGTTTCGACATCTCACACCTAACGAAAAACCAATATTTTAACAATGGTTGTGCCCACCGGCTCGCTCTGCTCAGACTGGGAAACGCGGGCGGGAAACGGCATCACGGACGGAAAATGCAGCATCTTCAGTCAATTCTTCGCTCTAATTCACAACGTTCAATGGCCAATATTGGTTGCGTCCGATGTACTGTCATGGTATATAATGCACAATTACCGTTCATCCCCCTTAGCTTCGGGAATGTATGAGGCCATACAAAAAGCCATGCAATATGCAACACACAACGCTGTTGGACGACACGTACGTACGTGTAGTATACCATTGTGGAAGTTCTATGCATATAATTTAAAATATTTACATCCTTGATGGCGATAGGTACAGAAAACACCCCTGATGCCCCAACAAGAATGAGTTTAGACGCACACGATCTCGCGACCCGGTCACAGTGTGATCCTAAGCATCAGCGAATCTTGACAAAATAGCAGAGAAACACGAACGGTGGTTCCGTCCACGCGTTTTCGGCAGCGTCTGTGAGATACACGATCCAGTGCGACGGCAGGGCAGCTAGACATTCCACTGGCCGGCCACGCTGAACAGCGGGCCGTCTTCTGCTTTCCGGGTAAACCAGGCGCCGGCATTTTCCCGCTGGTGCACAGCCATACGCCAATACACTCGGGCCCGCACAGGGCTCATGTCCGTACGCGCACTCACAGCTGGTCCCTGCTGGGAGGGTATGCTGGCAGCACAGGATTCGCTTGGGTACGCGCACTCATAGCTGATCCCTGCCGAGACGCTAAATGATCCACCATGGTCGATGCGCCCTTAACCCGTCCCCTCTCGAGGTGGTCTTCAACCGCACCCCCCTCTCAGGTTTTTAGCGGATAGCGAAAGAACGGCACGCGGCAGCGCGCCAAAATCTGGCATACATGTTCCCACATTAATTTGGCATGCCTTTTCTAAATTTTAAAGTCAGGTCATCCAGGGTAAACGAGTTACTCAAGGTCAAGTGAGGTCACCTCCAACAAAGTTAAACCAATCGTCACGCTTTAACGGCTACAGATAGTTTAATGAAGCTTTCAGCGTTTGCTTATCTTTAGGGATGCAACAAAACGTACGATATACTTTTCATTTTTTCTGTTTTTCACTACAGATACATTTTGTATATTTGGCTATTGCAGTTCAAATCGAAGATTCTGGCTAAAGTAAGCATTTTTTATTAGGGCAAGTTGACTTCCAACGTTTCTAGGTCTGCTCTACCCATTAGAAAAGGAAAATCAAAGAAAACTTGAACTGAAACTTTTGGAATAAAAAAAACTGCATTTTGGGGGGCCCAAAGCGCGTATATATTGGCCCAAAGCGCGTAATAAAGAAAATTTGCGTATGGCCCTAGTCAATTTCGCTGTCCTTTTCTGATTCCAAATATTTTTTATCTCAAATATCCTCCAAAATGAACTCCCCAGAGCCAAAAACTTAATATTAGAAGTCGTAAAAAGTCGTGAAAATCTATCCCCCTAGTGACGTCACTTTTTGGGGGGGATTGTTCTGGGGCGGATCCGGAACCTACTCGTCAATCGTTTTCCGATGACACCTCTTCCGTCTTCGTGCGACGCTTAGTTTGGATTTTAGAGGGAGGTACTAAATGCCCCTCCCCCGACACGGGGTGTGAGGATCTGACCGGAGAGACGGGGGTTGACCTCCCCCATGCTGAGACGGCACGCTGGCACAACACCGCCACTTGACCCCAAACGGTCGGTGCCACGATGTCGGGGCGGCTGAGCCGGGACACCGAAGACATAAACTCTGCCCGACATTTCACCACCTATCTTGAGGTGTGATAGCCGGTGGTGGGTTGGGGTTCTATTCAGCACGCTTTGTCGTCGTAACTTTAGCCCTGCATGGCTACTCGGATGTAGTTCATACATTACTTTTACATACACTCACGACGAAGCCAATCATCTTCCTTCCACTGGCACAGCTGAACATCGATCCATGGGGTCCTGCTACTACAGCGACAGTTAAAGTCGCGCCTATTTACATATGTGTCTTTCTTTCTGAGCGTCATAAGTTGCGAATTGAAGTTGTCGATAACTTGAAGCGTTCACTCTTGTGGCAATAATATCATCTCAGTCAGTTCTCTAAGTTGGCCGACATTTCACGTTGTTTCAAACCACGTCTGGGCACTACCCCGCTATACTTGCTCACTTGCACACAGAAATCACTCTGACTATTACAAGGTGCTGTGCTATATATAGAACAAGGATTCATGTTTGTAAAAAAACGGATGAGGCTCACCTTTAACCATTTACAGCTTCTTTATGTTCCCAATAAATTTGTTTCGCTTGCTAATTTTTAACAGAGTATGCTGGCTAAAATCAAGAGAAAAACAGCGCGGGAATTAATTGACAAGGTATCACCAAGGCAAATGATACTCGGAGTAACATATTCGTACAGTCGTTGGGTAATACTCCCATGGACTGGTCAACGGTGCTATTTGCACAAGCTTAGGATACCAAAATTGAACTGCAAGGAAAGTTAAAAGTGCAACTAACTAAAACGCTAAGGTTAATATTATAATGAAAGTGCCTTTCATGGGTGTTATATAATGTTACAGGCACATTATGATCCAATTTCCGAACAAGCCAGTTGTGGCATTGGGGGGATCTAAGCATAAACAAGGATGTTGATTACTCCAACACCTGCAGCTCGAAAAACATCCTGAACGACCTGAGCCTCAGCTGGTGATGCAGCCAACCCACCTCCTCCCTATACCCACGCTGCTGGACCTCATCACATCGAACATCACAGACCTCTCCACATCCGCAATTGTACTCCCGGGTCCAATAGCAGATCAATAGCCCATTCTCATCGACGCCCAGATCCGCAGACACCGCGCCCCGCCCCCGTCACCACCAGGTCGTGGAGACGCGTAGACTGGGATACTCTCTGTCTGGGCCTACTGATAGCTGACTGGGGGACACCCTACGGGGCCACCGACGTTGATGGGAAGCTGGCGGCCCTCATGATGGTTTGGAACGCGGCCGTAGATGAGCACTGCCCGCTCATCACCGTGACACGGCGTCATTCACACTGTCCGTGGCTCAGAAATAACGCCGAGCTCACGTCAGCCATGGTGGAGCGTGACGCAGCGAGAAGAGAGTGGGAGACATCCAGAACACCGGAAGCACGACAGACCTATCAACAGAGCCGAAACCGCCTGAAAGGTAAACTTATCCGAGCCCGCTGTGAGTTCCTGTTTGGTGGCCTGCTGACTGACCGACGGAAGTTTTGGCGTCGTTTCAAAGAGTTTGCATTCCGACCGACAGAGGGACCCACCGACAGTGTTGAAGATGTGTTAGCTCGTGTAGACAAGTTCAATTTGCACTTCGAAGAGGTGGGCGCACGCATAGCGGCGGAGGTGGTGCGCGACGGTAGCCCCAAGTATGGTCCTCGACCGCTCAGAGTGTGCGCGTCGGCGCTGATGCTGCACCCTGCCACTCTACCTGAGCTCTCAAATGCGATAGGCCGAATAAGTTCGTCCAGGGCAGTCGGAGTCGACGGAGTCCCTCTCCACGCAATCAAAAAGTGTTTCGCTGTCATCGGTCCACATCTGCTCCATCTCATCAACTGTTCTATTAGCACGCAGACCTTCCCCACTACGTGAAAGGCCGCCCGCGTCACGCCAATCTTTAAGTCAGACGATCGTTCTGATCTTATAATTTTTTTTTATTAATCTGAATTCTGTCTGTACTCTCTAAAATCACGGAAATGGTCATCTCCATGCAATTGGTGTCGTACCTGCATGACAATCATGCACTCTCGCCTCTACAGTACGCCTACCGACAAAACCACTGTACGGAGGACGCCATGCTCGATGCTGTCGAATGGATGCTACAGATGGTAGACAAGGGCCACGTCGCCTCGTTAACAACGATAGACCTCAGCAAAGCCTTCGACAGCGTCGATCATGGTGTCCTTATGACCAAGCTCGGATGGTATGGCGTGCAGTCGATTGAATGGTTCCGCAGTTGCCTCAGCGACCGGAAGCAGACGGTGAGCGGAGGCTCCTCCATCCTTCCCCTGACTCACGGCGTGGCACAGGGTTCCATCATTGGGCCAATCCTTTTTCTCATCTTCATCAATGACCTGTCCTCTTTCCTCCCCATGGCCGCCTAATATCCTATGCTGACGATACCCAGCTTCGAGATCATTCTCTACCCAACGTCACGGGCTTATTCAGCCTCAAGGCACGCGCCGAGGAGTCTATATCTCGTCTACAAAATTGGTTTCAGTTCAACAGTCTAAGGATGAACCAGGACAAAACTCAATTCACCCTCTTTGGCGCCAATGCGTTCTTTAAAAAGGCAGTGAACTTCCAGACCACTCTTTCAGGTTCGATCATAACTCCACGTTCCACCGTTAGTGCTAGGTGTTCTCCTCGACCAGCAGTTTAGTTGGGAATTCTCACATATCCATGGTTGTGCGCAAATGCATGTCACGATAGCACCCCTATACAAATGTTGCCATCATTTCACCACGGATGTCCTCAAGCTCTCAGTCCAGCTCCACGTTTTTCCCCACATCCTGCACTGTCTATCTCTCTGGGGCGGGGCGGCTCAGTGCCGTCTGCAACGCTTGCAAAAATGCATCAACTTTGCCGCGCGACTAGTCACCGTTGTGCGCCGCAACGAGCGCGTGCCCTCTGCACTCGAGTCATTAGGATGGCTGAAGTTTGCAGACATGGTTCGGGAGCACGATTGCATTCAGGTATACAGAGCCATATGTATTGGGCAATGCCAGGAAGCTGTTCGTGGGATGTTTACCTGGCGGTCACACGTATCGTAGAGGGAGACCAGAGCCGGGTGAGTCGGTGAGCTTCATCTCACAAGATGTCGACTCACGCAGATCCAGCGAGGTTTGGCATACCTCGCTGGATCTGCCGCATACCTCGCTGGATCTGCATATCTCGCCGCGGTCGCTTGGAATAGGTTACCGCCCGTCACCAGGAAAGCACCGAGTCGCTCTGCATTCATAAGTGCTTTGGCGCAGAGTCGCTAGTTTTAATATAGAGGTGTCTTCATACGCTGTATGCTCTTGAAATGTTTCTGATGCAATTTTCTATACCTGATGTGTTCACGCAACATTGTCTGGGTGCAGAACAGCCACCACGATGAAGTACCCCAATACATGTCTTGACTTTGACAATTTTGACGTTATGATCATGACCCAAGCCATGGGCATGTTACATTTAAACCGCACTGGCGATTTATAAAGGTGACATAATGTCACTTGTTTGAAAGCATATGGTCATGGGTTGTACGCGAAATATAATGCGGTTAATCAAACTTACGAATCAGTGTAAGCAGTCATTTGAAAAATGCATACTGGACTAAAATATATAGCAACTGAATAAACTACGTCGTGAGCCACTATTATCAATATATCATAAAAGCAAACACAAACCAACAAAAAAAAAGCACAGAAATCAACCACGATCAATTACCCGAAACAGCCTTGCAACGATTACCGATTAATGTCAACAGGTAACATATATTGCACCATAAGCGAGCACAATGCTAATTTAAACCCAAGGTTGAAGACGTGTCTCCTAAATGACGTCCATACCTCGAGTGGTGTACTTAAATGCATCCAACACCGAAAATAGCTTTTGACATCGACTCGCGTGCTGAATGCATTCTTACAGTTCTGTCCATTAGCGAGAAAAGTGACCACCACACGAGGATTGCCACTTTGTTACTTTCAACATGTTCTCTAGGCACTAATCAGCTCCAGGACACCCAGTAGTACTTACAATGAAGTTCCTATTTTAACCCGTCACAATTGGCGATTTTGTCCACAAAAAGAAGATATGTACGCGACGGTTCTATAAGCATACAAGAAGTTAGTGTTTTGTTCACGAAAAGACAGGCGGCCACGTGAAAAATTAAATATCAGCTATAGTTAGACAACTGATAGCATTGGAGCATACCATTAAAAGTACCAGAAATAATTGGAATGGTTTCTAACATCATCAGTTCTATTCACTGCGGAGAGTCAAACGCCGCTCAGTATGCCTGGCAACACCGAATAGAAAATAATCAAACATCAAGAGCACGAATTCGCAGCGGGAGAATTCGCCGAAATAAAAAACGAACGCCTGGATATAGGAATATAAGAATAAACTAAGCTAATTAGCCGCACACCAGGATGCGCTACGCCACCAGCACATGTGGATGAGGAGCTCTGAGCGCCACCAATCTGATCCATCGATACAAGGCATTTACAAACGATACCAAGTAATGCGCGCCACGCTCACGACAACCGCACAAATCGCGTCCGGGACACGGCGTCATGTCCGTGCTTACCGTTGAGGCGCGCGTTCCGGGCCTCCTTGCCGACGAGCTCGGAGGTGGCCGTCAGTTCGGCCCCCTCCAGCAGGGCACTGTTACACTCGTCTGAAACAGAGCGCGCACGGTGAGCGGGACGGTCACGTTCCGCCCCCTCCAGCAGGGCACTGTTACACTCGTCTGGAACGGAGCGCGCACGGTGAGCGAGACGGTCACGTTCCACCCCTCCAGCAGGGCACCGTTACACTCGTCTGAAACGGAGGGCGCACGGTGAGCGAGAAGGTCACGTTCCGCCCCCTCCAGCAGGGCACTGTTACACTCGTCTGAAGCGGAGCGCGCACGGTGAGCGAGACGGTTACGTTCCGCCCCTTCACATGTTACATGCTGCATTCACATGTCACAATAATCAACTGCACTGTGTATCATCTTGCCAGAGTTTCACCAGTAGTGAGCAGAGTTCCTGCAGTGCCGCAATGAACAAGGCTACTGCTACTGTGCATAGTTTTTTTTATACAAATTGACCAGCATTTATATATTCTTCTGTAAGTACATAGGACAACTGTTGGTGAAAAAATTGTGTTCCTCCCGGATAGCATTTGAATAGATTCGATATTCATTTCCTTGGGAAAGAACAACTTTTTAAGATGTTATTTGATCACAAAGAATAATGCAAGATTACAAGAAAAATTTAACCAAACTTAAGTCAACATAATGTTGATCACATAATACCTACTGATGTTGAAATGTCTGAAGTATATGCATGATGGATCACATAAAACCTACTGATATTGGATTATGCAAGCTCTGCAAGATCTTAGCACCTGGCACCTACATCTCAATAAGCACTCATTCCACTGAACCAAGTTCAAATTCATTCATACATCATTCCAAAACACCACAAAGCACATTTTTGGCATTGCATACATATGCTATTACCTATCTCCCCAACAGTATGGCTTGGGTGGGGAATATGTCATGAAGAAAAACAAAAAAAACTACAACATGAAAGAACTTAACCAAGAATAAACTAACCTGATGCTTAATCACATAAAACCTACTGATGTTGGATTGCTTAAAACATGAATTTTTAATTGAACTGCATATGGGTGTGAGATTGCATAAAACCTACTGATATTGGATTGTGCAAGGTTACTTATGTCAGAGCTTATAATATCACATTTCCAAAGGAGTGAGCATCATCAGCTGTGTCAAGGCCAAACAGTGTGATTTTAAATAGTGAATATCTTGCTTACATATGACTTGCCAAACAAATGGTACATGAAAAAGCTCCTAGTTAAGCTTCAACAACTCCATTCCATACATGTTCTTCTCCAATGTGTGCTCAGGGGCTTTTTCTATACAAATATCTTTTTGAACATAAATGACATGCAAGTCCATTTTGGGCACACATGTACTGCTTGAAAAAGATCCAGTGTACTTCTCAGGTTGTGGACAAAAGCCAGGAAGTGTGAAATGTATAAACAGACCAGCTCAGCTCATTGACCAGCTGCAGTAGGCTATGTGATCACTCAAATTTGACTCACCAGCTATGGCAGAGATCCTCAAAATATAAACAGAACAGGAAATGTGATTATTTATACAGAAGACCCTGTGCACTAAATTGAAGACCCAACATCCATAATTATCAGGCAATCCAACATCCATAGATGCCTGGAGATTCAACATCCATATGTTTTAGGCAAACCAACATTTGTAAGCTTTAGGTAATTCAACATCTGTAGATGTTAGGTGATCAGGCATCAGTAGGTTATGTTAGGTTAGGCTTGTTTAATTTTGCATTATTCTTCATTAGATATTGACCTACCCAAATCCCCTCCTCCCACCCCAACTGTTCTAATAGTTTGCTTTTGTCAAATGGAATAACATGCATATGCATTGGCAAAATGAGTTCTGTTTTTATTTCAATTATTTTATTCTATTTTGATGTTTTCTAACAAAATGTTTACTTCTTGACACAACAGCACTTAAACTTCAACTGCTTATATCTAAAAAGGTGACATTTTCCAAAGAAATGAACATCAAATTCATTCAAATGACATAAGACAGGTCCTGAAGGTATGTCTTTGAAAAACATTATCCCAAGGGTTTCTATATATCTACCAAAAGTTTGTTTGCACACACTAAGATCATGTCTGTATTATTGTACTTTGAGGTATTCATAAGAAATTTTACACACATTATACCTAAATGAAGCAAAGGGATCAGGTTTGGTTAGGCTGTAGCATGATTACCCAAATCGAATAGCCCTCTTGGGGTTATTTTTCCTGTTTGTTATTTGTTTATTGGGTGGTTCATGATGCACTTTATGTACATTCACAGCTAATGGCACCACTGTTTCACCAGAGGGATGCACAATTGGGAAATGTCACAATCTGTGTAGTTGTCATACCTGGGACCTTTGGTACCCAGAGCCCAACTCCTTAATCACATGCCCACCTCTTCTTATATCTTTTTATTTATTTATTTTTATTAAATAAATTTAATCCGAGTTGTTGGAGTGGCTTGAGGAGCCAGGGTTCTATTGCTAAGCAGAGCTTGTTGTGTGAACCCTGGCCCCACCACCCGATCCATGAACTCCAGTTCAACAGCAGAATTTAGACTGAAAGTTTAATGTGCCGCCAAGGCACCGACACTGCCGCCTGGTAGCTCGTCCCCGGCCTTATCGGGCCAGCTGCCAACTGACACTCCTGGCCAGGGGCCAAATGCGAGCATGCGAAGCGACTCAAACCCTGTGTTGCCAGTACAGGGGAGACCAGTGCAGGCCAGCACTCTAACCAACTGAGCTACCGGGGCAACCGAAAATATTTTGCCTGCCAACTGAAAAGTAAACACTTAGAGGAAATACATGGTCACATCATGCTAACCACCTTCACAGACATTGAATTTGAAAAGTAAATTCCAAGAATTCAAGAACTACACTAAAGCACAACTTTACCATCTGGTTATGTTTGTCATTATTTATGATTGTGTCTAAACACAAATACCTAGATGGTCATAGTAAAACACCACTGGACATTAATCATTTTACATTAAAATGCTTTCATCTTCATTGCAAAACACTTGCACAATCATCTGCCTCTTGTATAAACATTACACGTAGTTGGTTGGTTATAAGCTTTACAATGCATCAGCAGTTGAGTCATGTAGAGTCACCAGTCTCTCAGTCTGATTGGTCACTGGCATAGCAACAAGTGAGACTCAAACCCACAACCTTTTGGTTGTGAGACAAGCAGCTTATTCCTAGACCACTCGTCCCCAAATGCTACAGGTAGGTAAGTAAGACATAGGAATATGTACCTAGGGGAAGAGGGGGTTTCTGAACACTTAAGGCACCATGCAACAAATAGCTCTACTGCAGCTTTTGTATGGCTGAATCAGTAATTCTACTGTGTTTACTGAACACAAAATTGAACAAGCTATCCATACTCAATCAATACCTTTCAATGAAAATCCCATAACCACTTGTAAAGAGCAATTTTAAGAGATAATTATTTTGTTGTGGTGTGCTGTATTCTGAACAGGAAAATGTGGTTCTGCAGGAATACTTCACTGTATCAATTGTGGTACAAGCTATTAGTAATGACTAAAATATGCTGGTAATTGCAAAAAAAGTAAAGCACTTCCCTGTGGTTTTCTTAAGCCAAATGCCCTTTGAAGCCTAAAATCATCCCTGTGAAATTTGTCTGTTCCATTCACAAAGAATTAATAGAACAATGTAATCAGACATTCATATTTAGGTAGAAACAAGTCCATCATTTCTGAATACCATAATACTTTTGTTATTTATGCACTGAACATGTGGGAGACATCAAAAGGTAGGTGTTCAGGAAACAGAACATGTTCAGGTACCCCCTCTTCCCTTACCTACCTATCCAGGAAAATAGGAAATCTGGAATAGTTCAGTCAGAACCTACATTGACATAACCTGGAATTCTTAGCCTGATATAACCATAAGCTTCAGATGACATAACCATAAGTTTCCTTAGCCTGATACCTACCCTCGTCCTTGTTGCAGTCTATTGAGCCAGCGCCGACTGGCAGCAGTGCTCTAGAATGCAATGTCCCTAATCCCTATGTCCTTTCAGCTATTCAGCTGACCTATTCATTCATATCCATCCTGTGCAATAATAGCCACCATCTGAATTGATGCACTTGTAAGTAAATATAATATAAATGTGAATCCATCATCATGCAAACTATTCATTTCACAGTTAAAAAGTTATGTATTTCTGATGTACATATACCTGAGGAACACCTACCTGAGGAACAGTAGCTCGCCAACAAGCAGAAAAAGACAGAAAATAGTTGCCACCTCATGTTAGAAAATATAATATTCACTGGTTATGCAAATATGATCTGCAAGATCAAATTAATATCTTGTACTCCAAAAGCAGCATGGCCAGTAGTCAAATCCAGATCTTCACGATATCGTAGCTTGAGAACTGCTGGCGAAGTGAGATGAGGTGAGGTGAGGTCCCATACGCAGGTTCGGCCTGAACCTTTTGTCGCAAGCGATTAACCTTCCGATGTGTGGTCGGTGAGAGTGAAGAAATAGCAGATATTTAATGTATCAATGAAAGGAATGGATGCACCTGCAAAGGGATCTGGAATCTAATTCCAACGGCTTCATCGGAATGTATACTGGAAAACGACTTCAGCGCGTCCCACTCTCCACTGCGCAGCGCTCCAATCAGAGCGCAATAGAGCACATAATCAAATCGAAGATCCAGAGGGCGCGGCCTTATAGCCAAAGGCTATCGTAAATGTTGTAGACGAAACAAGCGCGCCAGTTTCGGTCAAAGGCTGCTATTTTTCCTGGCTCATTTTATACTCGCTGTTATTGTTTACTAACACCAATGATCTTCAAGTATGCAAGCCAAGTCCTGCTAAGTCCAAGCCTAAGCCAGCCTAAGCCAAGGCCTATGGAGTCTAAGCGTCATTATGCCCAAGTGCAATGTAGCTGTAACATTGGCAAGGCACCATTTAACATGTAATTAGTTGATTAGCTAGGAACCAATTGAATTTTGATCGAACCATATGCAGATTTCGCAAATTCTGTCGAATTTGGGATTCGGTGCCTTTGAACATTCTGCCGCACGCCCGCGATTATAGTTGATGGATACTATGATTCTTGTACGATTTTATGTTAGTGTCAATAGTATAGCATTTTAATAGCTGTGGGTAGTATTTTGATAGCGCTTGCAGGACCCGCATGGTGGTACCACATTTGAGCACATTTCAGCGCATTTTGATAGCCGTGGTCAGCGTGCGGGATCGTGCTGACAGCCTTTATTTTGATTTTTGTTAGCGGGGGTGTGCGCGGGGGATTAAATACGAAAATAAAGAAAGGTACATATTGATGGCACTGTGTTTTTGCGCTCTAAGGTGTTCACGTTACAAAATTTACTCATTTGACCTCCACAAAGCAAGCGAGTTGGTCAGGTTGGGTCATCCAAGCCGGGTTGCCCTAGGATTTTCAAGTTTTTTTTTTGTGTGGGGGATGTGACAAATACAAAATAACAATATATTTCATAAAAAGGTTATGGTTGGCTGGGTTTGGTATTGTTACTGCTAACTGTTGTTTTAATTTTTATTGAATAAAAATTAAAACTCTTGTGATGTATAAGAGCAGGGATGTCATGAAAAAGTTGTTCTTCAGCTGCAAGCCACCATACATGAAATAGCATATACAGGCATGGAGCCTGGCCTCTGTTAACAAAAATATTATGAAATGTGCAGAGGGGCAGGGATGGCAGAGTGGTTAAGGTGTCTGGCTATGGGTGCCAGAGGTCCATAACTAGCCCTGCTCAGCACATTTCCCAATCTGGATGTGGCCCACTTGAAACAGTGTGGGGGTGCCATTAGCTCTGAATGTCCATAAAGTGCATAGTGAACCACCAAATAAACAAACAAACTGAAATGTGTCAACAATTCGGTTCCAGACAAATTCAATAAACCTATCATCATAACCTAGCCAAGTATAACTTACTTTTAATGAATATAGTGAGTTCAATTTATGAATTACATCCAACTCCTCAATATTTTCAGAAATAAGAAAACCAATCCTACCTCAGCCTGGTATCTTGGTTTGTTTTACAGTGGTGAAGTGTGTGGGCAAAGTATTGTAACACTTGAAATATCAGTAATGTTTCCTAGGCAACCAAGCCTAACCTCTTCAGAAAAAGAAACTATAAAACAATATAATATTGTATAGACAATTACAGTTGCAATACACACATTAATAGTATAATAATGCAATATTATAATTTTGAAGACAACATATTATGTTGGTTGCATATTCTGCTATTATTCCACTTCCTGATGGAACATTTTGTATTATCTTCCATTCTTGTTGCAACAATTAATAAGTGCTCATAATTAATGTGGAATTAAGAGGTAAGCTGGGCTTTCAGCAGTGATCAGTGTTAAATTAATGGGTCTTAAATATTCTTGTAATCATGGGGAAGCACCAGCTATGGATAATTCAATAGATCTTGTGGCCAAAAGCACAATAATATAATTTTTCAGTATCACTCATCAAAGTGATAATGAATACATTGTATTCAGCCACCCTGGTAGCTCAGTTGGTTAGAGTGCTGGCCTACACTGGTAGCACAGGGTTTGAGTCTCTTTGCACCCTCTCATTTATCCCCTGGCCAAGGGTGTCAGTTGCCAGCTGCCCCAATAAGGCTCGGGATGAGCTACTGGGCAGTGTGTTGGTGCATTGGTGCCATGCTGAACTTTCAGTACAAATTCTGCAGTTGAGATGGAGTTCATGGATTGGATGGTGGGGTCAGGGTTCACACAAGAGGCTCTGCTTAGCAATAGTACCCTGGTTCCTCAAGCCACCCCAGCAACAACTCAGATTTTTTTTTTTTTAAGAAAAGTCTGATTCAGAATTGTCCACCTGTGTCTTGCACACCTGTTAGTGTACTTATCCATGCATAAGCATAATCTAAGATTCCTAGTAACATTATTTCCATGCTATTCCTTCCAGTCCCTATCCCCTACTGCACCACTTGGAAATCAAATATTACTTTTTGGTCATAATTAATTTATCAACTTTGTTGTAGAGAAACCATTGACCCCACAGTGTTCCCATTGTCACTCAAAATATGCATGGCAAACCAAAGGAGATATACTGAGTATGCTACCATACACATCTGTTGCTATAATAATTCCCTATTATCTAAACCACTTTGTACCATCAATTTCATGCCCTTGAGGCTTGGTGAGTGTTTATGAAGTCTTTATGTCTCCTTTCTTACAGTATCTTGTTTATATGTGTCATGTTATTGCTCTCCATAACAAATGGTAATGTGCAAACATTTTGGAACTCAGTTTGAGGAAAAAGGATTGCCTATCATCAGGTATGGCATTACCATACCAGTTTATAGCACAGATAATATTTTCGTCTGAAATATATCTCTTCCTAAATTATCAACCTCAAACATGGCCTGGTACATATGGCCTGGTATAAAAAAGGTCCAACTGGTCCTGAGCTCTCCACGCCGCACTCCCACGCCGCTCGCATTCGACCCGGCACAGCTTCCGCCATTGGGCGAGTGGGGAGGAGGAAACCAACGGTCGCTGATTCGAGGTAATCCAGGAAATATGATCATTGATCATCTTTAAATTAATTTTTTAATTCATTCATTTGACTACTATCTTTAAATCAGTCAAGAGTGTTTGGTTGGGACATTTGACTGATTTGCCATCTTGCATGTTCATCTACTGCATTACGCCAACAACTTTGGTGCCATTTTCGCGGACTGCCAGAATTTTGTGGCATCTGAAACTGGTAATCAAATGCACCCAGTTTCTCTTTTTGAAGGGCCTTTGTTGGTTTAGTGGGACATTTTTCCATCCGGTTTTCCCTCACAGTACCGGCGACACGGTGTCACGATTCCTGAGCTCCTCGAGCGGAGCCCGACACGTGAATAAGTTGTCAAAGTAGGCCTCGTGACCTCTTGGATCTGAAATGATGCTTATCATGTCGAACACCACTCTCGTTTCCATAAGCATGTCCTGCAACTGAGGGTGCTGCTCCTTTCCACAGCACATTTTCCCGACACAAAGCCCACAGTTTGTAGCCAAAATGGATGGGCTTCGCGTGGATGAATTGCTTCAGCTAGTGACATCCACAATAGTTGACGATCTCTAGTACACAGCGAGTTTTCCTGATCTATGCCAAACTTCCGGCATCTATGATTCAACATATCAATCAATGGCCGGACTTTGTACATTAAATCCGTGCTTGTCTGCTTCCTCGAGTTGTCCTGCAATTGAAGATACTGTTTTATTTACATGCTCTTGCTGCGTCGCATAGCCTTCCGAACTCTGCCATGGGCTAGATACTCTGCCTCTGACCAATAGAGTTTTTCGCTTGGCAGCGTGGCACAGCCAGAGATAATTATGATTCCGGTGAACGTCTTCAGGTCGCTGTCATCTACTGAGAAGAGAGGGTCATTTTCACATGTAGAGTACCGCAGTCTTCGTCTGGATGTGCTGAAATTTATCCAGAGTCAGCAGCTCTTCCAGGGTCTCCACTGGTGCACATCCATTCAGTGATGTTTTGGCGGGATGTGAATCGAGCCAAATTGCGCGCCTTCTCCCGTCGAGTGTACTCGGGTAAAGCATGCCGTCAAACTGGCATGTTTTTCTCCTTGCGTCGCCTCTTTGCTGGGACGTTGTCAGCTCCTGACGCTTGACTTCAAGGGTCTGCCTGTTCGGATTCATCCAGGTCAAGATTCATATGCACCTCCGGGGTGCCGGGAACGTCGTGCACTTCTGCTGGTCCAGTAGCATCGTCATTCAGCTCGCCTGCATCACTGTGATCAGTCAGGTGGCACGCTTATAACAGTCAACTCATCTTCATCTTCCAGATGGATGTCGCCGAGCATTTCGGCCCATTCGCTCGCAAATACACACCGTTTCGTTGTTCATGACATGACGCTAAACTTGGCGAATCCTGCGAGCACCAGCACCAAATTGTTCCCAAAAGAAACGACGCCGGCACACTCCCACGAACGCACTGCGTTCCCCTCCCGAGCCCTCAGTCTCCCCTCCCGCGGCCAGCGCTCAAGACCTATGGATCCATTTGGCACCACCAAACTTTGGCGGCGTTCAGCGCGGTCCGGGTATATATGGCATGTATTTTGGCATCGTATATATGTCGTGTCAACGTCATTGACATGAACACTGTCAATGATACATCACATCCCGGAAAAAATAATAAAAATAGTCATTATCAAGGCATATTATTTTATAAGGGACTCCGACATCATTATTTCTGCCAACTTTAGGCTCCACCATATACCACCGCCACCCTTCCCACAAACTGGTAAGGGCCTCCCATGATACCATCAGTCTTGCCAACTTGGGAATGCCATTAAACCCAAGGCTCATTACCTAAACCGGTTAAACCGATTAAACCGGTTCTCACCATAGGAACACTTCCTCATAATCCGCTCTGAACATATGGTACCAAAAGGGCCCACTGATCCTTAGTAGGTTAAGCTGGGGATGGAATGTTCATAGTGAACAATTTACAGTAGCAACAGATCCTCCCCCATATGAACGGTCTAGCCATATTTTCGCTATATAGGCGAGTCCAACGAAGAGCAATCCTTCCTCAACGAGACGAGAGCAGCCCAAATCTTCAACGAGACCAACGAAGCAAGCTGTAGTATGCCACCCTTGTATACAGTTGGTTAGAGTGCTGGCCTGCACTGGTTTCCCCAGTCCTGACAACACAGGGTTCGAGTCGCTTCACAAGCTCGCATTTAGCCCCCGACTGGGATGGTCGGTTGTCAGCTCGCCGATAAGGCCGGGGACGAGCTACCAGGCGGCCGGGTCAGTGCATTGACAGCACGTTAAACTTTCGGTAAAAAATTATGATGTTGAACTTGAGTTACTGGATTGGGTGATGTGGCCAGGGTTCACACAACAAGCTGCTTAGCAAATGAACCCTGGTTCGGGGCGGGGATGGCCGAGTGGTTAAGGTGTTGGGCTCTGGATACCAAAGACCCCTGGTTCGACACCCGCACCGATCGAGACATTTCCCAATCCCGTGGCCCACCGGCGAAGCAGTGTGGGCGGCGCTATTAGCCGTGAATGTGCATAAAGCGCGTCGTGAACCACCCAATAAACAAGCAAACGAACCCTGGTTCGTAATGTCACCCCGGCAAGAACTCATAATTTTTTAAAGAAAAAAAACTAACATTGGATTGACAGCTCACCATTTGGGATATGAGATACTAGGTTAAATCACTATTGTACATGTGGTGACTTGGGTGTCGCAGGCGCTCCTTGACACTTCTTTATATCATTGACACAGCAATGGAGCATCTTTAGCTCAAGTTCCATTCCTTTGCCATTTGCTCATCTCGGAAGACTGGGTTCAAGCTGCTGCAGTTGCAAGAGCGATTACGTGATGTATCAATGCGCATACCACTCGTGATGACCCCGAGCTCGGTCAACGTACTTGTCACGCCTGACCGTGCCGATCGGTCCCCTGCAGTGTGGCGGCCGTCACGCCTGACCGTGCCGATCGGCCCCCTGCGGACGCCACGGCCGATGGTCCCCGCAGTGTGGCAGCGCACGCCCGGCCCCGCAGTGGGCACTCACGCCACCGCCGGTCCCCCTGCAGTGTGGCACCTGTCACGCCTGACCGTGCCGATCGGTCCCCTGCAGTGTGGCACTTGTCACGCCTGACCGTGCCGGTCAACCCCCTGCAGTGTGACGGCCGTCACGCCTGACCGTGCCGATCGGCCCCCTGCAGTGTGGCGGCCGTCACGCCTGACCGTGCCGATCGGTCCCCTGCAGTGTGGCGGCTGTCACGCCTGACCGTGCCGATCGGCCCCCTGCAGTGTGGCACTTGTCACGCCTGACCATGCCGATCGGTCCCCTGCAGTGTGGCACCTGTCACGCCTGACCGTGCCGATCGGCCCCCTGCAGTGTGGCGGCCGTCACGCCTGACCGTGCCGATCGGCCCCCTGCAGTGTGACGGCCGTCACGCCTGACCGTGCCGATCGGTCCCCTGCAGTGTGGCACCTGTCACGCCTGTCCGTGCCGATCGGTCCCCTGCAGTGTGGCGGCCGTCACGCCTGACCGTGCCGATCGGCCCCCTGCAGTGTGGCGGCCGTCACGCCTGACCGTGCCGATCGGTCCCCTGCAGTGTGGCGGCCGTCACGCCTGACCGTGCCGATCGGCCCCCTGCAGTGTGACGGCCGTCACGCCTGACCGTGCCGATCGGTCCCCTGCAGTGTGGCAGCTGTCACGTCTGACCGTGTGTCCCCTGCAGTGTGGCACTTGTCACGCCTGACCGTGCCGGTCGACCCCCTGCAGCGCGAGCCGCCATGAACCGGCAGAGCGGAGCGCTGTCGGCCGACGCGTACATGGCGTTTTTCCGGACGGGCGAGCTGCCGCGCGACGTGCCGCAGCCGCCGCCGTCGGCCACCGACGGCCTGGGCGTGGTGGAGCGCCAGCCGGAGCCGCAGACGCCCGCCTACCGACTGCCGCACGGCCAGGCCTACGCCGAGCAGTACCGGCGCGCCGAGGAGCGCGCGCTGATGGAGCGCGCCGCGCCGGCGCCGGCCGACGCCGACGCCGACTCGACGGTGACCGGGCTGGCGGCCAACATGAGCCGGCTCGAGGTGGACACGTACGACGAGTCGCTGGCCGAGCCGGCGGCCCACCCGGCGGCCGCCGCCGGCACCGAGGTGAGGCCGCCCCCGGGCCGCACGGTCGCCGTGTCACTGTGTGTGCCGTGTGGCGCGGGCAGTGTGTGCCATTTGCCGTGTGACACGGACACTGTGTGCCGTGTGATAATGTGTGCTGTGTGACAATGTGTGCCATATGCCGTATGACACAGACAGTGTGCCATGTGACAATGTGTGCTGTATGCCATGTGACAATGTGTGCTGTGTGACAATGTGTGCCATATGCCGTGTGACACGGACAGTGTGTGCCGTGTGACAATGTGTGCCGTGTGCCGTGTGACACGGACAATGTCTGTCGTGTGACAGTGTGTGCCTTGTTCCATGTGACAATGTGTGCCTTGTGGCATGTGACAATGTGTGCCGTGTGTCGTGTACCGTGTCCCATGTTCCATGTGCCATGTGACAGTGCACGTGGTGGGCTGGGATGCCGTTGTGCGACGTTGCTCTTGTAAAGGTGGTAGTCGAAAATGGAGGTGCAAAAATTATATAGAGCTTTTAAGATTAAATACCTGGTGTGACTTGAATTGTGTGGCATCGCCGAAGAAGAAACCACAGCTTGCTTTTGCTGGTTGTAGATGTTTTTGATTGATTGCTATTTTGTGTGCAAATGCAGGAAAAGATGGAAGTGGAATATTACTGATACATAGGGAAAGGAGGAATCTATAATTATTCCACACTAAGTGTCATCTCTCACCAAATTCTGGATATTTTAGGCCTATTAAATCTGATGGTTTTCTTCTTTGGTGATTTTTATAACGTTTCGCGATCCCGATTGTGTGAAGAGGGTGCTGAGCTTGCAGTATGCTCCGGAATGTGTTATGAAGATCCTGAGTTTGCCGAATGTCCTGCAAAGAAATATGTTTATTTAGGCATAATGGGCATGAACCACAATCTGGTTTTAATTCAAGCTTCTTCACCTTTGTTTATGTGTTGAATAACCGGAATAAATAAGCTGTGGTTAGCTCGCCTCTGGTGTCTGGACTCTTCCAGTATCATTCAGGAAACAATGTGTTGAATGTGAAAGGATCATGCCATTGAGCAGATTGTAACTCAAGTCAGGTTCGGCAGATTGTGTTTTGGGTAGACGCTCGAGTCTCCTCGCCATCAGCAAATGTAGTGGCACATTCGCGCACCTGTACTATGTTGTTGGTGACCCAAATTATGGTTGGAACCAAGGTTGGCAGTTTTTCCCACCAGACCTCACTTTTTTCCGACAGGTGAGGCCAACATGTCAAAAAATGTCTTACCGGTAAAGTTCCTGAAATACTTCTTTTAATGCTTTCATATATGTAAGCCATGCTGTTTGTAGGTATTAGAGTGTCATGTGCTGTGCAATAGATTATATATTAGATAGTGTAAAATTGGAACTGAAAATTTCGAACAGTACAAACATGTGACCATTTTTTTGCCGGTTTTGCCGGTTTTACCGGTAAAACTGGTCACAATAAAACTACGCTTTCTATTAAAAGCCAACCCTGGCTGAAACAGATATGATGCATGAGGAGCAATGGCATAACAAAAGTATTCAGCCTTGTTCTTCAAGATTGTCGAGATCATTGTATTTTTTAAATGTATTCCCTATCTGGTTGATATGACTATGAATATCATGCCAGCCTTGGTTACCCCGGGGCCTGGTCAGAGGACCAGGCGCCGGGGTCGGCTATCGCTCCCTGTCGGGGCATCATCATCGGTCGGCTATCGCTCCATGTCGGGGCATCAGCATCGGTCGTCTATCGCTCCCTGTCGGGGCATCATCGGCGGTCGGCTATCGCCCACCTCTCCAGTACTGACGGGGCACCTGTCCGCCCCCGCAGGTGTACAGCTGCTACGACTTCAATCACGTGGACGGGGCCGCCGCGCGGCTGCCCATCCATGCCAAGCGCAAGGAGATCGTCGACAAGGTCAACGCCTTCGAGGTGGTCGTGTTGGAGGGGCACACCGGCTGCGGCAAGACTACACAGGTGTGGTGCCGAGCCGCTGCCGGCGGGCGGCTACTGCGTGACGGCGGAATGAAAGTCCAGCCGATCATGGCATGGGATGCTTACAATATTGGTTCTTTGTATCTTGTGAGCATTTACTGGACTTGTGTTCCCATGCCATTTTCGTGAGGTAGGGTCACACAACAGATGTGACATGCATTTTACCGTATAGAAGCGTTGAGGTTGTCTTGTTTTGTTACCAGTGTACCCGTGCTTCACAGCGTTATGTATGTTATACCTTTCAGTCAGCTTAGTACGACCACAGTAACATGTGTCAAGATTCTGGGCAGGTACTTCTATTGATACATCTGGCATCACCCGTGCGGAGGTTTCCTCATGTTCGGGCGGGACATCTGAGACACACGTCAGCGACACGTGTGTGCGCGTGCGCAGGTGCCGCAGTACCTGCTGGACGAGGCGCACCGGCTGGGCCGGCACGCGCACATCGTGGTGACGCAGCCGCGCCGCATCGCCGCCGTCAGCGTGGCGCGCCGCGTCGCCAGGGAGCGCAACTGGCCGCTCGGCACGCTGGTCGGCTACGAGATCGGGCTGGACAAGCGCACCGGGCCCGACACGCGCCTCACCTACTGCACCACGGGCGTGCTGCTGCAGCAGCTGGTGCACGAGGGCAACATGAACCGGTTCACGCACGTGGTGCTGGACGAGGTGCACGAGCGCGACACGGACACCGACTTCGCGCTGCTGCTGGTGCGCCGGCTGCTGCGCACCAACTCGCGCCACGTGAAGGTGGTGCTCATGTCGGCAACCTTCAACACGCACCTGTTCGCGCAGTACTTCGCCGTGCCGGTGTTCGACCGGCTCGACCCGGCGCCCATCATCAGCTGCGGCAGCGAACAAATGTTCGTCACCACCGTGCACTACCTGGACGAGCTGGGAGAGCTGCGGCGCGCCGCCGCGCAACCCGAGCTCGAGCCCGAGCCGGACCGCAGCTTGCTGCCGCAGGCCAGCCCGAGCCTCTACGGCCTGGTGGCGGAGCTGCTCAAGGTGATGAACAAGTTCGACGTGGCCGACTTCGGCACGTCCACGCAGCACCCGCGCTTCGGCGCGCAGCGCGGCTCGGTGCTGGTCTTCCTGCCGGGCATGCACGAGATCCAGGAGCTGGCGGCCGTGCTGGAGCCGGAGCGCATCCGCGAGCGGTGGCACGTGCTGCCGCTGCACTCGATGATCACCGGCGAGGAGCAGGCCACCGTGTTCGAGCCGATGTCGGCCGACCAGCGCAAGATCATCCTCAGCACCAACATCGCCGAGAGCAGCATCACCGTCACCGACGTCAAGTACGTCGTCGACTTCTGCCTCACCAAGGAGCTGGAGATGGACGCCGAGACAGGCTACCCGAAGCTGCGGATGCGCTGGGCCAGCAAGGCCAACTGCGTGCAGCGTCAGGGCCGCGCCGGCCGCGTCAGCTCGGGCCGCGTCTACCGGCTGGTGACGAGCCGCTTCTACGACAACCTCGAGCAGTACAGCGTGCCCGAGATGCTCCGCTCGCCGCTCGAGCACGTCGTGCTCAAGGCCAAGAAGTTCTGCGCCGCGTCCGAGCCCAAGGCGGTGCTGGCGCTGGCGCTGGAGCCGCCGCGGCTCGAGAAGATCTACTCGGCGGTGCTGCACCTGAAGGAGGTGGGCGCGCTCATCGACGTGCCGGGCGCCGCGCGCTTCAACCCGTTTGACGGCGAGCTGACGGTGCTGGGGCACGTGATGGCCGCGCTGCCGGTGGACGTGAACGTGGCGCGCCTGCTGGCGCTCGGCCACGCGTACGGCTGCCTGCGCGAGTGCCTGGTGATCGCCGCCGGCCTCACGGCCAAGTCGTTCTTCGCGCGGCCCTTCTACGACGAGCTGCGCGCCTACCAGTCCAAGCTGTCGTGGGCGAACCGGTCGTTCAGCGACTGCCTGGCCATCCTGAACGTGTACGAGGTGTGGCAGGATCACCTGCGCGAGGGGCACTACGAGCGCAGCGGCGGCCGCTCCGAGAGGCAGTGGGCCGAAAAGAATTTCCTGCAGATCCGCTGCCTCAAGGACATGGAGGCGCTGCGCTGCGAGCTCGAGCGCCGGCTCGACTCGTGCAACATCCGCGCGCTGCGCCCCGGCTCGTCGCAGCGCAGCGAGGCCGAGCAGCGGCGCGAGCAGGCGCTCGTGCTGCAGCTGTGCATCGCCGGCGCCTTCTACCCCAACTACCTGCTGCGGCTGTTCCGCGAGGAGCGCGAGGTGGACGCCAACCGGGAGCTGAGCGGCCGCGACCCGCGCAACACGGTCACTGTGACGGGGCTGCCGCGCGACAGCGGCGTGCTCTACTACGGCCAGCTGGTGCGACAGCTGCGCTTCAACCCCACCGACCCCGACCCGAAGGTCACCTTCGAGTGCTCCAAGTAAGTGTGCTGGATATCTCCGTCTCAAAATCAGAGTCGATGGAGGCCTCGATCGATGAATGTGGCACGGGTTTGGTTTTTCCTCGGCAGAGGCAAAGTTTCATCCGCCAGAGGAGAGATACGATAAAGAAAGGACTACGTTAAACCGGCTTATGTGGCATCTGATATCAGGCACTCAAGAAAGGAAAGTAGGGGAACGCTGGAAAAAAATAAAAGTGGCAAGGGTTTGGGGTACATGCATATGATAACAGTACATAAAATTCATACAGACATGCATGCATTCATACACGGAGTTCGGCTTGTGCTGTCTAACTGACTGCGAGGCGTGGGGCTGAAGATCCAGTTACTCAGTTGGGCGAGCACAATAGGCGAATCAGTTCACTGTTGATGCCAGCTTGCCATACTCTTTGTATCCACCGCTTCCCATACTCTTTGTATCCACCTTGTGGCGCTTCCATCCACACTGCGCAGCTCATCACACGTTGAGCCATAATGGCAGTGCCGATGGCGGCAGACAGCTGGACACAGCGTGAAGTAAGCGTGGGTCAACTTGAGCTTAAGACTGATTGTATGGTGCTGGTAACGTGTCTGCGTTCTGCTTTCTGTGTTCATGGGCTCCCAACATTCACATTCCTGTTCATGGAAGGTTGATGTGGAAATGCTACCATACGAGATGCGTCCTGTGTTTTTACTGAACACGCTATTCAATATGCCTTCGGTTATGTTTGATAGTTATGCTTAGTAAGCAATGCTAGAGCTGTGTAGACCTTCATTTGACTGTCTTATTAACACAGGTACAAAGAGAAATAGTTAGATTCCGTGAAATAGTGAAATAATAAACTTGCAGTAATATTTACAGTGACACATTACAGTGACACATTTGCAATGACATGCAAATGTGTCGCTTTAAACTGAAGTTCTTGGACAATGAGGATTTTATATTTCTTGGGTGAACTTTCCTGGTGGGAAGCATTCTTTAGTTGCATTGCAGATCATGTTTCTGCAGTTAATTAGCTCATATTTGAAGTTCATTTTTGCTATATATAAGCTGGTCTGTATTATACAGCCGATGCTATATTATAAGCCGATCTGTCTGTTGCATAGTTTATTACAGAGGTATATAAGGTAGGTGCATGTGAGGATTGACTCACGTTCGTTTTCACACAATTAGTACAGATTACCTGTTGAAAGGAAACAAGAGAAGTTGAATATACATTGCGTAACTGTAAGTTATGCTGTACATATTTGCGTTAGAGCAGCTTTTCTTAACTTCTTCTGAGCCCAGCACCTTTGTAGTTTATCCGGGCTGTCTAGCACACACGCCATCTGGTTTAGAGCAGTGTCCCGGAATTCTTAAATTTGACTGGAGGCCCACACGTAATAGCAATTGTTGTTGACTTCACCTTTTCTTTTTGACATTAGGTGCCATTTTTTTCTGCGGGCTATGGGTGAGATTTCCTTCTTTAAAAGCGTTGATGGCGTCTGGCAGCAGCATTGCGGACTGTTAAAGGCAGTGGATAATTTCTGACATATCACCACCATCAAACAGTTAACAAACGTCAATGGGCTCGTCAATGGTCATTATTCATATGCATTTACTCTTTTTCACATCATTTAGTGGCTTTTTGCAGTAACCCTCCTATCCCTCATATTACAAAACAAATGCAAGGCACTTACAGATATCGTAGTTCCTGTGCTACAGTTGCTGCATTGCAGTTGCTACGCTACATTACTCTAGAAAACGTAACAATATGGGTACAATTTATTTTTCCTGACATTATTTTGCCTAAAAGTGGCTGACTGTCAGATGTTTTAGCCCAACATTTTTCCTTAAAGATGTAAGAATGAACCTTGCCATGTATAGCAAGAAAGTACACAAAAAAGTATACTATGACCTTTGCAGTTGATACGCCCCTAAACTACAATAACTGCTGACAAAAATTAACTAAGTGATGCTTCGTATCCATACTGGGAACACTGCTGTGACTTCTTACGTGTACCGGCTGTCTAACGGCTCATCATGATGCGTTTGGTTGATGGATCTGATGTATCCCGCCGCACATGGCAGATTAAGCTATTTTCTGACACTTACTAAAATACATTTAATATTTATATACCCCGCATACATAAAATACATAAGTGGCTCATTCATCATTCACACACACATTCACTCACCATACTCCCACGTCATACTAATAGCACGCTGGCAGTATGAATGGGAACAGGCCAGGGGCATCTTTGTTTGGTCATTGCATATGAGTTAAAAAGTCCTCCATCAAGAATGCTGGTGTTCACATGCCTGTTTATATGTTTCACTCCATTGAATAAGAACCGCTCAATTTACCAAAATGATTAAGATGATTAGGTTATTATGATGACACCAGTAAGTATTGTTTCATAAAGGTGTCTTGTATATATTCCAGTCATCTTGCACCATATGTTCAGTTGAAGTACATATGTGTGATCAGTTTTGCTGTTCTGGGCTTACTTCCATTCCCCTAGTCCTTTCCCCCCTCTGCCTGCCTTCCCACTCCTGGTTGTCCTGACAACATACTCCCCTAGGTCGCAGTCGATGCTCCCCTAAACTACAACATTTCAACACCCCTGGTTGAGAAGCTCAACCTAAGAGGCATGGACCAGGTAGTGCTGCACAACTAGTTCACCCAGACGTTCCAGTGTGTCGAGCCGAGGGCCGTCGACAGTGGCCGCCACGTTTCGCCAGGGCGTACGTGGAGTTCCCGGTGCGGCGCGGTCGCGGCGCGCCATCGGACGAGGCGGGCGAGGGCGACATCCCGCTCGCCGTCTACCTGGCCGTCCGACTCGGCCAGATCAGGAACCGGCGACTCTCCATCATGCGATACCCGTGAGTGGGCCGAGCGGCCGGGCGGCCGACGGCCGCGGTCCGTGGCGGGTCTGTACGCCGGGGTGGTGTGCTCCTGTCTGTTCTGTCGTGTACGCCGGGCTCCTCGTCCTCGGCTCCTGGCGGGTCTGTACGCCGGGGTGGTGTGCTCCTGTCTGTTCTGTCGTGTACGCTGGGCTCCTCGTCCTCGGCTCCTGGCGGGTCTGTACGCCGGGGTGGTGTGCTCCTGTCTGTTCTGTCGTGTACGCCGGGCTCCTCGTCCTCGGCTCCTGGCGGGTCTGTACGCCGGGGTGGTGTGCTCCTGTCTGTTCTGTCGTGTACGCCGGGCTCCTCGTCCTGGGCTCCTCCCAGGTGATGTCTTGTGACTATGTTCGACTGTCCAGATGGCTTTCGGTTCGAATCGTGCACCAGTTGCTATTCTGCATACTGGTCGGTGTCCATTGTTTCTCTTGTCCTCGGTCAAACTAATATGTGGCGTACTAAATGTTGAAGCATTTATTTCAATTACGTTGTTTATTAAATACGTGCTTGGGAATTTCTTGAATAAAACATTTGAGTTTATATCGGCACTATATGAAACCGCACGTCACGACGCGTTTTTCATCTCCATGCCGATGCGTACCTTTGGTGTACTGGCTCATAAGTGGTCCTCAGACTTCCAAGCTCTCAAAGTGTGGGCGCTGTGGGACCAACGCAGTCGATGCGCCTCAAACCCCAAATAACCAACCAAACAAACTCAAAGTGGCTCGTAAGCAGACTTGTGCTCGACTCACATTTTTTAGTCGACTCACGTGTGACTCAGATCTTGAGATCTGATTCGACTCGCGACTCGAACAGTCTGAGAGAAATTTGAATCGATTCAGATCCGACTTAGTGGTATCAGACTCATAAGCCATATGATTCAGTGTACATTGCCCGTACATGATATTTAAATGATTGACTCATGATGCGACTCATTTTTTAGAAAGATGTGATTCAACTCACGACTTAAAATATATTTTTGGGGAAAGAACCGATTCAACTCGCGACTCATCCAAAAGCGATTGATTCATGAGCCGCCTCTCGATTCAACTCGAGTCGAGCACAGGTCTGCTCGTAAGCAGCTCCGCTTCTGCAGCGGCACTGAGACCGAGTCGCGCTGTTGCAGCCTGGAGGAGGAGCAGCGGAAGAAGGAGCAGTACGCGGCGCTGGAGGAGCAGCGCCGGGGCGTGGCTCCGACCGGGCCCCGCCCACTGCCGACGTGCACTACCAGCACCCGGGGCGTGGCGCGCCCAGACAGCTGCCGGCTGCCCGGCCTGCACAAGTCCGTCATGCCAGTTCTGGTGACCCACGTGAGTAGGGTGTCTGCGCGGGCTGTCTTGGTGGTCCACGTCAGGCAGGGGCCTGTACAGGACTGTCCTGGTGGTCCACGTCAGACAGGGGCCTGTACAGGACTGTCCTGGTGGTCCACGTCAGGCAGGGGCCTGTCCTAGTGTTTCACGTCAGGCAAGGGCCTGTACAGGACTGTCCTGGTGGTCCACGTCAGGCAGGGGCCTGTACAGGACTGTGCTAGTGGTCCACGTCAGGAAGGGGCCTGTACAGGACTGTCCTGCTGGTCCACGTCAGGCAGGGGCCTGTACAGGACTCTCCTGGTGGTCCACGTCAGGCAGGGGCCTGTACATGACTGTCCTGGTGGTCCACGTCAGACAGGGGCCTGTACATGACTGTCCTGGTGGCCGCGTCAGGCAGGGGCCTGTACAGGACTGTCCTGGTGGCCGCGTCAGGCAGGGGCCTGTACATGACTTTCCTGGTGGTCCACGTCAGGCAGGGGCCTGTACAGGACTGTCCTTCTGGTCCACGTCAGGCAGGGGCCTGTACATGACTGTCCTGGTGGTCCACGTCAGGCAGGGGCCTGTGCAGGACTGTCCTGGTTGTACACGTCAGGCAGGGGCCTGTACAGGACTGTCCTAGTGGTCCACGTCAGGCAGGGGCCTGTACAGGACTGTCCTAGTAGTCCACGTCAGGCAGGGGCCTGTACATTACTGTCCTGGTGGCCGCGTCAGGCAGGGGCCTGTACAGGACTGTCCTGGTGGTCCACGTCAGGCAGGGGCCTGTACATGACTGTCCTGGTGGCCGCGTCAGGCAGGGGCCTGTACATGACTGTCCTGGTGGTCCACGTCAGGCAGGGGCCTGTACAGGACTGTTCTGGTGACCCACGTGAGTAGGGTGTCTGCGCGGGCTGTCCTGGTGGTCCACGTCAGGCAGGGGCCTGTATGGGACTGTCCTGGTGGTCCACGTCAGGCAGGGGCCTGTACAGGACTGTCCTGGTGGCTCGTGAGTCTGGGATGCGCACAAGTTTGTCCCGGCGACCCGTGAGCTAAGGATCTGCTTGGGGCTGTCCTGGTGCTCCGCCTGAGTCAGGGGTCTGCGTAGGACTGTCATGATGAACCGCGGGCCAGGGCTGTGCACATATTTGTTGTGATGATCCATGTGAACCAGGTGCCTGCAAAAAAATCGACATAGTAAGCTTATTTTTGGTCCCATGATTGTTTCTTCTGCTAAGTTTATTTATTTATGTATTGTGCTCCATGGTGACATCCAAATTTACTTGAGCTGTAATGCATGGCTAAAATAATGGTTTTAAGTAGGTGTGAGATGTTAAAACGAGCACAGTAGGATGCCAAAATATGAAGCCTATGAAGAATTCATAAGCATGCATCAAGAAATGAGATGTCGATACTTCTTGGAGAATGATGTAGATTGAGTGATCAGACAGCGGTATTTCTACCCTATTTAACGAACAATTTATCACTGTCGTAATGTCATGGTATATTATGGGATTTACCTATAATGCACCATAAAATGGAAGGTAATACATTTTAAAAATTGTGCTGCACGGACTCGTGTGGCACTGAATCGTGCCGCAGAGCTACTGACGACTCCTGTCACACCGCTGCCAGATGGAGGACCTGGGCCATCTCTTCCTGCTGTTATTGGTTATTGGTTTTTACGACACAGCGACTGTTAAGCCATGTAGCGTCGCCAATCTCTCGCGCCGATTGGTCGCGTGCGAAGAGTAACGACAGGTGAGATTCGAACCCACAACCTTTCGACTGTCAGACGAGCAACTTGCCCCCAGACTAATCGTCCCCTCTCTTCATGCTGTACTGGTTTACGAAAGAGCTACTGACGACTTCTGTCATGCCGCCGCCTGGTTGAGGACCCGGGCCACTTCGTCGTGCTGTACTGAACTACCGCAGAGTTACTGACGACTTCTGTCATGCCGCCGCCAGGTGGAGGACCCGGGCCACTTCTTCGTGCGCTACCGCGACCCGCAGAGCGACGACGCCTTCGTGGCGCTGGCCAACGCGATCGACACGAATGTCCAGCGCTGCTTGCCGCCGAGCTGTCGGCCCCAGCTGGGCCACCTCTACCTGGCGCCCTACACCGAGCAGGGCCTCACGCAGTACTTCCGGGCGCGACTGGACGTGCTGCGTCCTCACGACTGTCTGGTGAGTGTTCTGTCGTGATGCGTCCTCACAACTGTGTGGTGAGTGCTGCGTCCTCACGGCTGTCTGGTGAGTGCTGCGTCCTCACGACTGTCTGGTGAGTGTTCTGTCGTGATGCGTCCTCACGACTGTGTGGTGAGTGCTGCGTCCTCACGACTGTCTGGTGAGTGGTGTGTCGTGCTGCGTCCCCACGACTGTCTGGTGAGTGTTGTGGCGTGTTGCGTCCTCACGACTGTCCGGTGAGTGTTGTGGCGTGCTGCGTCCTCACGACTGTGGTGAGTGTTGTGTCGACTGTCTGGTGAGTGTTGTGGTGTGATGCTACCCCACGACTGTCTGGTGAGTGTTGTGTCGTGCGGCGTCCTCACGACTGTCTGGTGAGTGTTGTGTCGTGCGGCGTCCTCACGACTGTCCGGTAAGTGTTGTGGCGTGCTGCGTCCTCACGACTGTCTGGTGAGTGTTGTGACGTGATGCTACCCCACGACTGTCTGGTGAGTGTTGTGGTGTGCGGCGTCCTCGCGACTGTCCGGTGAGTGTTGTGACGTGATGCTACCCCACGACTGTCTGGTGAGTGTTGTGTCGTGCGGCGTCCTCACGACTGTCTGGTGAGTGTTGTGGCGTGATGCTACCCCACGACTGTCTGGTGAGTGTTGTGGTGTGCGGCGTCCTCGCGACTGTCCGGTGAGTGTTGTGGCGTGATGCTACCCCACGACTGTCCGGTGAGTGTTGTGTCGTGCGGCGTCCTCACGACTGTCCGGTGAGTGTTGTGATGAGCTGCGTCCTCACGGCTATGTGGTGAGTGTTGTGCCGTGTTGCGTCCTCACGACTGTCTGGTGAGTGCTGCGATGTATGCGCGAGCATTGCCTCTGCGGTCTGGTATTTGGGGTCTCATGGTTCGGGATGCTCTGGCTATGCGGCTACCGCATGACTTATTTCGTTCCCTTCTTTGACCCCTTCGTGCGTGCTCCCTATTCTTTCTACCCACCCCGTGCTCCTTTTTTCGTTTCTGTTTTCGTTCCACTCCTCTTATCCATCTCTGCCAGCCCGTTCTGTGTCCTCTCGTCCCCTATTTTTCTCCCCTTTCTTCTCATCTCATCTCGCATTCGAGCCATGTCATCTGTCTCCATCTTTCGTATTTTAACCCTATTCCTCCCCTTCCCTTCGTTCGTGTTTCGTCTTGCCCTCTCATTCCCATCAAGGTTGGTGAGTTGTTTAGCTCTGGTTTTAGCTGGTTAAAACCATGTTTTATGCCACTTGAATATAACTGGCTTTTGTTAGTTAGTGACTACCAATGGTAGCTGGAATTTCACTTTGCTTAATGGTGCACTCCATTATATCATAAATGTATAAAAGTGTACGTGCCGATTTTAATATTGCACATACATTGTTGTGAATAAGTGCAAACTGTATTAGCTTGTGAGAATGCTGGTATTATTCCATTTCCGAAAAAGCACGAAATCCTAACCCGACATGACAGAACCGCTTAAGAACCCAATGACTTTTTCTGGTACTTATTGTGTACAATTATTGCCAATCCAATGAGGTATTAGCCCGCTAAGATCAGCTTTGGCAAACTGCATGTGTGAGAGCAAGTTTGATCCAGCTGTTTGCCAGCCGGTACCCATCTCTATACCCGTCCCTTCTCGCTGCCAGTTTCTCTCCGCTGGAAGTCTTTTTCCGGTGTAGTCGAGGCATCATTCAGTCAGACCCAATGATAATATATTAAACTTAGTCGACCCACATGTGTACATATTTTGTCCACACCGTGCTCCAAAATAATATTATTTCGGCTGGAACGTGCCTCGAGAAGTGCTGTCAGTCGTGTCCGAGTCATGGGATTTATGCTGCGATGCGTGTTGGCATTCGTTTGTTGACGTCCACTGTACACACCGCCTATACGCCTGCACGTCTTGGTGTGCACGCGTGACTGGGTGGTGTTGTGACCCTGTCTGGCGTCCGGTGACAAGGTGATGTCGGGTCGCATGCCCTCGGGTCATGTGTAGATGGAGCGCGTCGAGAGTGCACCGATTGTGTGACGGTGCAAACTCGGTCCTGGCAAGCGCATTTTTGGCCACATCATACGCAGTAAACAATGTTAGAGATTAAGCTGGAGGAAAGTTCGTCACACAGAATTACGCTGCTTGGCCTGATGGACTGCTCTCGGAGCACACCGTCATTTCAAGTCTGCATGGTATGTGAGCCACGCGCCATCGCTGGCGGCGCAGTGTTAAAATAATGGCTTTTCGTAAGGTGTGAAATGTCGGAACGAGCATAGCAGGATGACGAAATTTGCCGCGGAATTTGTGTAATTTTGAATGTTTTTGATGTCTTTTCAGACCAAAATTTGAGTTCATGGTTTCGGTACTTATGATTGGACCTTTGCGATTTGTTTTGATATTCATAATTTAAGAAGAGCTATATTCTCGATATGGAGAATAATAGGTATGCTATGTACTGGTATCGTATGCCAAATCACATCATTGGTCATCCTTTTACCTGACACTGCATTGCAAAATGTTCCATTCCTTACCGAGAGCATGCACATGCTATTTGTCAACGAGGTACTGTTAGAAAGAAGACATGAAGATTTATTAAGCTTTCATTAAGGAGCAAGATACCGATGCTTCTTGGAGAAGGGTGTCTGAGTATTCAGAAAGTGGTGTATTCCACCCTATTTCTGGAATATTCCATCACTGTGCCGGCGTGCTGTGGACGGTCGAGTCGACGTCGACGGTCGAGTGAGGCCGTGAGCCGACGGTCCCTCTCGCCCCCAGGTGTACTTCATCGACTTCGGCAACACGTCGGTGGTGCGGCTGTCGCAGCTGCTGGACTTCTCGCCGGAGATGGTGGCGGCCGGCGTGCTGGAGACGCAGGCGCTGGCCGTCGAGTGTTCGCTGTCGCAGCTGAAGCCCGCCCAGGCGATGGCCGGCCGGTGGGACCAGCGCGCCATTGACAAGTTCCGCGAGCTGGCGCTCTACCGAACGTCCATCGGCCACGTCTACTCGGTAGGTGGCTCCTGCCGCTCTGTAGGGAGCGTGTGAGGGCGGAGTCTTCAGAAGTTCACAGGTGGGCAGCAGTGTCCCTGACCGCCCTCATGCGGTGTTCCTCAGGTGGGCAGCAGTGTCCCTGACCGCCCTCATTATGCAGTGCCCCTCCCCAGGTGGGCAGCAGTGTCCCTGACCGCCCTCATGCGGTGTCCCTCAGGTGGGATGTAGTGTCCCTGACCGCCCTCATGCGGTGTCCCTCAGGTGGGATGTAGTGTCCCTGACCGCCCTCATGCGGTGTCCCTCAGGTGGGATGTAGTGTCCCTGACCGCCCTCATGCGGTGTCCCTCAGGTGGGATGTAGTGTCCCTGACCGCCCTCATGCGGTGTCCCTCAGATGGGATGTAGTGTCCCTGACCGCCCTCATGCGGTGTCCCTCAGGTGGGATGTAGTGTCCCTGACCGCCCTCATGCGGTGTTCCTCCTCAGGTGGGATGTAGTGTCCCTGACCGCCCTCATGCGGTGTCCCTCCTCAGGTGGGATGTAGTGTCCCTGACCGCCCTCATGCGGTGTCCCTCCTCAGGTGGGCAGCAGTGTCCCTGACCGCCCTCATGCGGTGTCCCTCCTCAGGTGGGATGTAGTGTCCCTGACCGCCCTCATTATGCAGTGTCCCTCCTCAGGTGGGATGTAGTGTCCCTGACCGCCCTCATGCGGTGTCCCTCCCCAGGTGGGCAGCAGTGTCCCTGACCGCCCTCATGCGGTGTCCCTCCTCAGGTGGGCAGCAGTGTCCCTGACCGCCCTCATGCGGTGTCCCTCCTCAGGTGGGATGTAGTGTCCCTGACTGCCCTCATGCGGTGTCCCTCGGGTGGAATGTAGTGTCCCTGACCGCCCTCACGCGGTGTCCCTCCTCAGGTGGGCAGCAGTGTCCCTGACCGCCCTCATTATGCAGTGCCCCTCCCCAGGTGGGCAGCAGTGTCCCTGACCGCCCTCATGCGGTGTCCCTCAGGTGGGATGTAGTGTCCCTGACCGCCCTCATGCGGTGTCCCTCAGGTGGGATGTAGTGTCACTGACCGCCCTCATGCGGTGTTCCTCCTCAGGTGGGATGTAGTGTCCCTGACCGCCCTCATGCGGTGTTCCTCCTCAGGTGGGATGTAGTGTCCCTGACCGCCCTCATGCGGTGTCCCTCCTCAGGTGGGCAGCAGTGTCCCTGACCGCCCTCATGCGGTGCCCCTCCTCAGGTGGGCAGCAGTGTCCCTGACCGCCCTCATGCGGTGCCCCTCCTCAGGTGGGCAGCAGTGTCCCTGACCGCCCTCATTATTCCTTGTCCCTCCCCAGGTGGGCAGCAGTGTCCCTGACCGCCCTCATTATTCCTTGTCCCTCCTCAGGTGGGCAGCAGTGTCACTGACCGCCCTCATGCGGTGTCCCTCCTCAGGTGGGCAGCAGTGTTCGCCAGCCTGATACGATGTCCCTCTCCTCCGGCGGCGGTAGTGTCTGACAACCTGATACGATGTCCCTCTCCTCAGGCGGGTTGCAGTGTCCGCCCACTTGACGCGTACCGCTCTTCACAGGTTGTGCACGGTCGAATCCACATCGAGCTGTTCCTCCAGCACAACCAGAGCAACGTCGACGTCAGCTGCAGCGTCAACAAGACGCTGATGAGTGACGGGCTGGCCGAGTTCGCCGTGGAGGGCCACTTCTCGCGCCAGAATCATGCCGAGCGGGAGCTCGGGTCAGTATAAGCCGGCATCGCGTGCTAGTGGGCGCGGCCGGACGGTTAGGCGATGACATCCGCTCGGTCCCTCACTCTCTCCTTCGGCACTCGTCTACTCTGTCGGTTTAGCCACCTTCATTCGTCTTTTCATGAACTATGCAGCGACTTGTCCGCTTTTCGACGATCTGGCGGCATTCAGCCACCTTCGTTCGCGGGCTTACAACTAACAACTACGTCATCGGTTGTGCGTCACACAGGTCACGGTGTGTATTGCTCGTCGCGGCCAACATCAGCGAGCGTGTAGAACGTATTGTCGCTGCTGGGTTGTGCCGCGGCCAACATCAGCGAGCGTGTAGAACGTATTGTCGCCGCTGGGTTGTGCCGCGGCGTTGCCCAGGGGCGTGGCGCGCCACTGCTTCTCTCCCTGATGGACTGGAAAGGGTGCATTCCACATCTGACCTCGCCCCCGTGCAGCAGTAGCGGGTGCGGCGGTTGATCTCCCTCTCCTTCGACAGGAATAGCGCGAGCGAAGTCAAACGGCAGCGGCAGGAGCTAGTTAATCCCATCACCCCTGGCAGCAAATAGAGGCGGGACTAACCCTTCACCTGAGCCCTGTGGAAGATCGAGCGCGAATGAGACCCGGGAGTGACAGGAGCGGCGACTCGCCCCACCTCTCCTCCGACAGGTGGAATGCGGACGGGGAGCGATGGGCGCTGTATAACCACTGCAGTCGATGCGCCCTGGATCCCCAAGAACTAACGGACGGAAGGCAGTGGCGGGCACTGCGCCGCCTCTGGCAGGGGAGCAGCAGCCGACGGCCGCCGTCTGCCCCGCTGCCGGCAGGTACAGCGCGGACGGCGCGCAGGAGGACTGGCAGGAGCGCCGGCTGGCCGACGACCCGGAGCTGACCGGCTGGCTGAAGCGGCAGGAGGGCGGCTGCGTGCGCCAGCAGCTGCGTGGCCCCGACTCGCCGCTGCTGCTGACGCTGCACGGCGTGCCGCGCTCGCTGCACACCCGGCCCGCCTTCGTCGACACCGAGTCGTGCAACAGCGTGCTGCTCGACACCGAGCCGCACAATCCGTTCGACCGCCTGCTGGTGGCTGCGCAGGTGGGTGGCCGTGGCCGACGGACGTCGACCGAGTGGCCGCGTGGCCGCCGTCGCTCGGCCGACGGGGCGCCGAGCTCCTGACTGGCAGTCGTGGGTTTGAGTGCCGCAGGCGGCGTGGTTGTCCGGTCCACTCGCGATCAGTCGGCGCGAGGCGTTGGTGACGTTGTGTGACCCAGTCGCCGAATGCTTCGTAAAGGTGCTCGAGGTCACCCTCTTGAGTCGTGACGTCGCCCCGGCGGTCGGGCGGAGAGTGGACGGGTGATCGATTAGTAGCGGAGTATAGACGCGGAACGGGCTCATTCCGCCGGTTTGTGATTTACGGCAATGTAGTACGACGTGTCGTAATCTTGAGTTCCGGATATTTGGTGTCGGCTCAGGATGTTTATGAACTTCGTTGGCTTCTGTTGGTATTTCATTGTATATGGGAGCACGCTGTCGGTCGCTGACCTGATGAACTATTCCGTCACATCCACGGCACAATTGCTGACTATTTTGAGACTTGAATGAGCGGCCTGTGTCGCTGATGAGCTGTCTGGTGGCGGTCCCGGATGAAGCTCTCCAACTTTGGTGTTTATTATTGGGTGATTTACGACGCACTGTTTCGCCACACTGTTTCGCCGGTGGGCCGCGCGATTCGGAAACGTCCGGAGCGGTGCGGATGTCGAACCCGGGACCTTTGGCACCCAGAGCCTAACACCTTAACCACTCGGCTACTGCCACCCCCAACTTTGGTCTGTAGTCTTCCAGTTTGAAAAGCCTGGAGAGCATTGTCACCGAGCCTTCCCCCGAACCACAACGTTTTTGTTCAGTTTTTTTTTCAAATTGGATCTTCAACAGCTAGCTGGCTGCGGCTGGCTCTTGTGTTTCTCCGAGACAGCCATACCAGCTAGATTGACCCGTACTCGTTCGTTGAGTGCTTCCCTCCGGCGACTCCGTCTTTGTTGCTGCGAGCGAGACGTTTATGTCATGTGACATGCTGACCTCAGTGACACATATGGCCGGCCCTCCCTGAAGCACCAACCCACCGCCGCCGCCACACCATGTACCCTACGCCAGCATTAGCACGAACGTGGCTG
This sequence comes from Imbricaverruca yamaguchii, assembly GCA_034440575.1. Classification (NCBI taxonomy): domain Eukaryota; kingdom Metazoa; phylum Arthropoda; class Thecostraca; family Neoverrucidae; genus Imbricaverruca; species Imbricaverruca yamaguchii. Next base: position 625,551 of record JAOTOL010001422.1, on the reverse strand, counting down.
CAGTACCTTCCAAACTATGATCATTGTGCAGCATATATGTGTAAGGTAACATGGAAGCGAATGTGTGGCATGGGAGTGATCTATATTTAAATATATGTTATGGCATTTGCTCTTAATAATCATAGTTCCTCATACGTGTTCGACTTTTTTTTATTATCTGTCAAGATATTGTTCTTCCTCTTTGCGGTTGTTTTCCGTTCGCGTGGCTCAGCTCTTACTTCATCCACATAACATGCCATTTAACCGTATGTTTGTTATGCTGATGTGTACATGCTTGGGTCTACTTGTATTACCTCTGTATCTATAGGCTCAACTCTGTGATATATTGTTAGTCATATGTCTTTTTATGTGACTTCATCTAAGATTGAGATACTTGTCCGTTGTGGATACAACAAAATCAGCACAATCTAAGCTAAATTATTTCGGTGATCTATTTTTATTTTTACGCACATAGTTCAAATATGCCTGTATTTCCTGGTCAGTCATTGTGGATATATTAAAAGCTAAATTAATATTTTAGATCCAAATACGACCCAATGCTATACAAAATGCAGGTATTTATTGCACCGTTTTGGCCAATATTGATTTCCTGTTGACGTGTGACGTGTGGCCAATATTTTTATTTTGTATCAGTTATTTGGTACACCTCGTTTTTCTTCGGAGGTGGTTCACTCGCGTGCGATGCTTTGTTTTATGCTTTATGAGTGGTAGATCGGACCACCCAGTATGCAGCTGTTTCAGTTGTCCTCGCCGCGCGACCGCGGCCTGTGCTGTCCTCGTGTCAAGGTGTGTCACTTCCCGTCCTCAGGTGATAGCGGACACGAGTCCCGCATCCACACAGCCTTCCACCTTCCTCGCCTCAGGTGGTCACCGGTCTGTCCCCAGGTGTGTGACGTGGACATCACCACGCTTCAGGTGACATCAGCTGGCGGCTCTGTCCTCATATTTGACCTGTGATGTCCTCCATCGCCTGAGGGTGACACAGACCGGCGACGGATCATGAATCTGCGCTCTGACCTGACCTCCCCGTCGTCTCAGGTGACACCGACCGTCGACCGGTCCCGGATCTACGCTCCGGCCTGACCTCTTACCTCATCCCGTCAGGTGACACCGACCGGCGACGGGTCACTGATCCACGCTCCGGCCTGACCTCTGACCTCATCCCGTCAGGTGACACCGACCGGCGACGGGTCCCGGATCCACGCTCCGGCCTGACCTCTGACCTCATCCCGTCAGGTGACACCGACCGGCGACGGGTCCCGGATCCACGCTCCGGCCTGACCTCTGACCTCATCCCGTCAGGTGACACCGACCGGCGACGGGTCCCGGATCCACGCTCCGGCCTGACCTCTGACCTCATCCCGTCAGGTGACACCGACTGGCGACGGGTCCCGGATCCACGCTCCGGCCTGACCTCTGACCTCATCCCGTCAGGTGACACCGACCGGCGACAGGTCACGGATTCACGCTCCGGCCTGACCTCTGACCTCATCCCCTCAGGTTACACCGACCGGCGACAGGTCACGGATCCACGCTCCGGCCTGACCTCTGACCTCATGCCCTCAGGTGACACCGACCGGCGACGGGTCTCGGATCCGCGCGCAGGCCACCACGCTGATGCCGAGCGTGCCGGGCCTGCCGGCGCTGGTGGTGCTGCTGTTCGCGCCGGTGGTGGAGCTGCGGCTGGACCCGGAGCGGGCGACCATCTCGGGCGCCCTGTGCGGCCTGGGCGGCGACCCGGACACCAACCAGGCCGTCTACCCCGACCACGACGTCGAGCTGACGTTCGACGTGGCCATCACCACCAACGACCTGCTGGACGTGAGTGACGCCGCGCCAGGGCCGCGAAAAAGCGCGACCCCGTCGCGCCTCTTGCGCCGAGATTGTCATGCTCTCCGGATCGTTTTCCGCCGCCGTTTATCGGCGGGTGATTGAAGAGTGCTGCTTGCCTGGAAGATGTCCCAACCTCAGTGTCCTGGCTAGAAAATCATCACAACGTTTTTGAAAATCATCCCGAACCCGACCTGTGGGCCCTTTTATCCTGTTGTTCACCCCAGTAGCAGAACGTAGCTCTAGGTGTGTGGTTTATGGAAGAAGTTTTCGGCTATATATTTCATTCTTTTAATTTGTTTGTCTGCTTGTGCTATGTCCGAAAAAAATGAGAATGAGCTAGGGACCTAAGGAAGATAAAGGTAAAGGTATGGAGTTGTATTTGTGTCCTTTAATGTTATTTAAGCTCTATATTTTACTTTTTACTTTTTATTTTGATTCTTGAACATATATCATGCATTTATCCTAGCCTAAACTATGCAATATTTGTTATCTCTAAGATCAATGGTTTTGTCATTAGATAAATACAAATCAAAATTGTTTGACAATTATACTGCTTCAGGGATGAAAAGCGCAAGTGCCTTGTGTATTCATTGTAAGTTACGCCTCTATGCCCACAAGCAGTTGTGGATGCAGGTGCAATTCAAATGAGAAATGCTGTGATTATCGTCTATATGGATTCCAGTCTATTAGAAGTATGGAGACGCAAGTTGCACTGATCCATACTGCAGCATGTGTTCTTTATTCTTGGGACTGCAGAATTGATAACCTACACAGTATCTACCTAACTGCATGAGCTCAAAGTAAGAAGTCCACCTCTGAGCTCAATGTAAGAAGTCCACCTCTGGTTGTAAATTAAAACAAATCAAACCGTACTTGGCTCCGTGGCCCTCGTCCTTCAACAAGACTAGAAGGTAGCCATCTGTCGTCTCAGAATTGGTCACACCCTTGCGACACATAGGCATTTATTGTGCGGAGACGACAGGCCGAAATGTGTTAGGTGTAATGCTGCGCTGACTGTGCACCACGTGTTGGTGGCGTGCCCAGCATACACAGAAGAACGCAGACGCCACTTCGGATATGACGCAAATGCTCTTAAGTTCAATGACCTATTGGGAGATGATTCCCGACGTATACACAATAGAGCGGTTTTGTGCTTCCTTGAGAAGATAGGAATTGACGTAATATATTCACCTGCCTGATTGATAAACTGCTTCCTCAGATTTTATATCAAGTGCCTTAGTAGCTACCGGTGCTTGATATTTGTATGTGACTGTAAGGCGTGCTTAGGCAACCTTGTTATGGGTGCAATATAACCCAATGGTGTTGACGCACCCTAAAACCCCAATAATCATCATCATCACCACCTCTGGTTGTGAGCAATTGTACGCCTCCGCCCCCGGGCTGATTCAGTGGTGATATAGGAGTTCGTGGAATGTCATTCGAGCATGTCTATAAGGCCCTTAAGCGATCTCGGTGGTTATTGGTTTCACGACACGTCGACCGTCGTCATGCAACGTCGCCAATCTCACGCCGATTGGTCGCGGACGAAAGGTAGCGACAGGTGAGGCTCGAACCAACAATCGTTTGATTGTGAGGCGGGCAACTTACCCAGAGACTACTCGTCCCTCCTTAAGCGATCTTAAAACCAGTCAGCGAAGGGACAGTCAGGCATGCCGGGCCCGGGGTGTGGTTGACATGCTGAACCGAGTGTATACTCAAGTCCAGTCTGTTGTGTGCGGACTGGCCACCCCAGTTTGCCGGTTCGTAAACGCCAGGACTCTCCAGACGATTTGACGTGCGGATCTGGCGCCTGACAAGCAGCCCGAGATGAGTGGCGATGTGGATGCGCCGGAGGAGCAGCGATGACTTCTGACCTCGTCCACGTACTGCTGCCACTCGCCCCTTTCTGTGCATCGCACGAAGCACTCGTGCGCACCAAATAGAATGCCGTTTCCTACCCCGCCGTCGAATGGATCCTGCGTGAAGCGGCAGAGCGGATCTGAGGCCCCCGTCACCACCACTTCATGCGCAGAGAGGCGGCTCGGCGGGTGGAATCGTCAACCAGTACTGGGGAGTGCAACTGCCGCGCATTTCATCAAAATCCCGCCAGAAGACCATGTAACGATTGCTAAATTTCATTAGCCTCAATTAAACCGTTCACCTTTTTTACCCAGTGGGCGCTTTTGATTTCGGGTGTTTTTTTATATCCGCGCATGTGATTTAGATTTCACGTTACATTTACCTCATAGTACTTCACACTTTTGTTTCTTACCAAAACAAGCTGGTTTTAGCAGGTGAATTTAGGAAGGCGTCTGTTCCAGATTCAGTATATTGGCCTAGACGATAGCTGGTCGCCAATGGATACATTCTTTAGTGTCATCTTGGTAGCCATTGACAATATTTCGGCTTCTGTGCCCTTGAAAATTCACCAGCATTGACGTAAAATAAAATCGACTGAAGTATGTCTCAAAATTAACGGCAGTCCACGGCCGTGATCTCGAATTTTTTTAACGATTCAAATATACGACTTTGCTACTTCGCATTAGTTGAGCCTCAACCACAGGTAATCCCCAAATTTACAATTAAATATGTGCTTCCCTTGAACCATTATGCAGTACTCCTATTTTCCCCCCTATTGTGGCTTAGCTCACCGACCGTAAGTTGTCTGGGGGCTTTGGTTTCTACCAGCTGGTTTTTACATAGTTCTGACGTCAGGTGCGAACAATATCAGCAAATTTGCTGAGTATTTCAGTGCGCCCCACTCTTTCCGCTCACGAGCTGTTCTGTAAACAAGCTGTAAATAACTTCGAGATGCCATTATGTCGACGGATATTCTGCAAGCTTAACTATGTGCAAATAAGCATGTGCGATATATTGACGTGCAAATAAGTTGTATTGTTATGGGCGCTACATGACCGATGTAGTCGATGCGCCCTAAAGCCCTAATAACTAACTTCGGGATGCCCTCCACCCCCATTCGCCGAGGCTCAAAAGAGGCTCCAGGGAAAAAATCACTGTTGATGGGTTTGTTTTCCGACCGACAGTTCACGGGGAACATTTCCGTCATGAGTAAGTGTCTCTCCCGTGTATAAACATCTTGGAAGTGGCACCAATTCGCAGGTTTCTGGTTTCCAGCGTGAAAGATGTCGTTTGCCGTTAGCCTTATCCCTCAACTTTCTCTGCTGCCCTTGCGTTTGTGCAATTAGCGAAGAAGTTACCCCAGCTCGTCCGGCAGATGTTATGTCAAGTGAATTCAACTAGTTGAATCAATCATCTCCTTCGGTATATTATTGTCCCGTCTAGTCCCATCATGTGACCTACCATAGTGTACATCTGTCATCGTGTCGTCACCCTTGTACAGGGTCATAATTATATCTCCCTTTGTGGGTGCACATGAACGCGCAAGCTAAACGTCTGCACCTTTGAGCGTATTTGTGCGCGTACAGAACTTGTAAGAAGTTTGTGGAGCACTCCCCCCACCAGCACTCGACAACATTAGTTGTCCGAAAAGTCATCGGCCATGGCGAAGCACACAGTACGCGCGCACCAGGCTGTTGGGCCGATTACAACACTGTTAGCGTGTGCAGCCGACCGGACTGCTCCCGGGTTCGCGGGTTGACGCGCCACCTGTCGACGTGCGTGTTTTCACCTGTCCCCCTATCGACACGTGGGGGGGGGGGGGCGTGTGGCGCTGCCCGCTCTGACCGCCGGTCCGACCGCAGGTGAACGTGCTGCGCGCCTCGTTCTGGATGCTGTACGGCCCGGTGGAGGCGGACGTGGCCGAGCCGCACCGGCTGCGCGAGTCCGACCGCTCGTCGCTGGAGCAGCAGGTGCGCCGCCGCCGCCGGCTGCTGGCGCTGCTCGGCCGCCGGCGCGTGCCGCTCGCCGGCCGACGCCGCCAGGCGCGCGCGCCGTTCCGCTGGGGCCGGCTGCCGGCCTCCGAGCGGCTGGAGGTGAGCTGTCCGGTGGACGGGTGGGTGTGCCCCGCCTGTCATCACCCCTACTGGTGTTAGTCCGGCCGCCTGGTTTCTGGAGGGCAGCTGTCCAGTGAACGGGTGGGTGTGTCCCGCCCGTCATCACCCCTACTGGTGATAGTCCAGCCACCTGGTGGCTGGAGGGCAGCTGTCCGGTGGACGGGTGGGTGTGCCCCGCCCGTCATCACCCCTACTGGTGGTAGTCCAGCCACCTGGTGACTGAAGGTGAGCTGTCCGGTGGACGGATGTGTCCCGCCATCACTTCTACTGGTGATGGCGGGGCCAATATGGGTGAACCTATTGAATTGAGAGGCAAAACTGCCAACAGTTTTGGCGTGCTGTTCTAATTGTGTGCCGGCTGTTCCAATTGTGTACCTGCTGTTATAATTGTGTACCGGCTGTCCTATAGTCGATGCGCCCTAAAGCCCTAATAACTAACTAACTAACCGGCTGTCCTAATTGTGTACCGGCTGTACTAATTGTGTACCGGCTGTTCTAATCGTGCACCGGCTACACGGACACATATATGTGTATTGTGTGTGGGTGTCGCTGCTTTCTTTTCGTATCCCTCGAGCACAGCCAATAATTGGTTAAATGCAACTAATAATACGGCATCATCCAAACTGCTGATTCAGTCATTTAATTCCCTACGCCGAAGGGGTTAGTTCAACTTCAACTAAAATCGTGGGAGTATACTGGCCCTCTGTTGTTGAGGTGGTTCAGCAAACGTCAAGAAAATGTCTTTGTAGTCGTTGCGCCCGAGAGCCCAAATAATCAATGTATCACATGGGCCAGTGTATTAAGCCAAATTGTGTGTTGAGTGCCCATGGATCAGTGTGTCTAAGCCAGATTGTGTGTTGAGTGCCCATGGATCAGTGTATTTAAGCCAGATTGTGTGTTCAGTGCCCATGGATAAGTGTATTTAAGCCAGATTGTGTGTTCAGTGCCCATGGATCAGTGTATTTAAGCCAGATTGTGTGTTCAGTGCCCATGGCTCAGTGTATCTAAGCCAAATTGTGTGTTGAGTGCCCATGGATCAGTGTGTCTAAGCCAGATTGTGTGTTGAGTGGCCGTGTGCCGGCGTGGGCACGCCGCTTTGACTGGGCGACCGCTCCGCCCAGTCAGAACGTCTGAACCACGGCTCCCACCAGCTGAGCGAACCGGACCACTCCCGAACGTTGGACATTATATTGTGGTTAACTTTGGCTGCTTTCAGGTGTTGAAAATCAGGCGGAGATTTTGTTAGACAGTGCAGTCACATTAGCTTCGATTTGGCTGCACTGCTATCACATCCTGATATGTCAGAAATCACGTGCTGTTTAAAGAGACGAAAACATGCATTTTCCGCTCGTGTACTAGGTTTGTTTTCGACGTCGTAACATTCGGAACCAAGATTGCTATGCACCCGCCGTACTATTTATGCGCACTGTGTGTTGCAGGTGCGGCTGGAGGGCGGAATGGACGAGCGGCTGGAGCCGTTCCTCATCTGCGGCGTGAGCTCGGTGCAGGCGGCCGAGCGGGCCGACCTGCGCCAGCGGGTGGTGGAGCTCTTCACCGTCGCGCGCAACGTGGACATCGACGAGCCGCACCACTGCCCCCTCTGCCAGGTCACCACCCCCACTCCGGTCAAGCTCTGGGCACACATCAACACCAAGGAGCACCTGCGCAAGGCCCAGAAGCTGTTTGATGATGATGACGACGAAGATGGTGATGAAGATTGATGGGGCAGGCCAGTGGCAGCGAGGAGCCGGGCGACAGAAGCAAGTGCAGTGACGGGGTGCTATAGGAAACAGCGGAGCAAGGGACGGTGCATTGGTGAGAGAGAGAGCTTTGGAAGGTACAATCACATAGGCTGTGACTAGGGGTCAATTGCATTGGGAGATTGTGGTCGAACGATCGGGAAATGGTGATGTGTCGTGCGTGGCCGGATGAGTTGAATGGAGGTACTCATGTTTGTTGGTTTGAGCTCGCTTTTGTAAGGCGGTGACGGTATCCGTAGCCGGTGTGTGGAATCGAGGGGCATTGCCATTGTGCCAAGGGCGTGGCTACGATTCTAGTGGCGCCATTGAGTGACCTGAGTTTTATATTCCTCGTAACACCCCTGCGACTCCGACTTCCGGGGAATAGTGTTTCACTCATCAATCAGCTGGCAGAGCGCTAGTGCTGGGAAGGCCTGGAGTCGAAGTGTGAACCTCGGTCGATGGTTCAGCTGATGCGAGGCGTCAGCCGTGTGGCCGGCGCGACTGCTGGGGCGACACGTGGTGTTCCGGGACGTCATGAGAGCCCACTCTCCGCCGGCACGTGGTGTCGTCGGGAAGTACGTCTGGGCAGACAAGGCTGGACGCCACGCGACACAGGTTGCAGCTCGGATCTGTCAGGGGGCTCCAGCATTCCAGAGCCGACAGGGGGCTCTGGCCACGTGGACGACCTGCCGCGGGCGGCCGAACGGTGCGCGGTGGCGTCGGCGCCCTTGCGACGCCGTTCTGCTGTGGCGCGCGGACCCGGACACCGTCCCGCTGTGGCGCGCGGACCCGGACGCCGTCCTGCTGTGGCGCGGGGGCAGGTCTGCGGCATCTCCGACGGACACCGTGCAGCGGTGTACGGGGCATGAGATCGTCAGCGATGGTGGCAGAGGTGGCCTAGTCGAGGCTGTGTGGGGCGTCTCGGGCTGCTGGTGGCCGTGTAGCGTAGATGTCGCCACTGACGTCGGCGGTGTCACCGGCGGGGCCATGTCATCTCGGGTCTAAACACCCGCACTGGTGCCTTATATTCACGGGTGCTGTGAGCACGTGGCGGGCAGGCTGGGGCTCGGGGAGAACTGTGTTTAGTCAGCCATGTTGGGTCGTTTCCTCAGCGACTGCATTCCGGCACGTGTCTGACTGCTGCCGTGTGGCTGTTCCTCATCTGTCGAGCGATTTGTCGAGTGCGAGTCGAGGTGCCATATGTTCCAAGGATAGCCCAGTGCCTGGACGTAAATGCGGAAGTCATCAATATATCCAGGCGACCATCACTAGCCGTGGTTTTATGTTCGTGGAAGGGACACAGAAGTGCGAGTCATAAAATGGATGCGGGCGATGAGGGCCCGCGTGGATCCACCGCCCAAATGACCGACTTTGTGGTGCCTTGTGATCACCGTGCCGACCCCGACGTCCCACTCGCTATCTACACAACACCAATACAAATTCGTTGAAGTTGCTAGGACAGCAAGGAATTACTGAAGACAAACGACCAGCAACCAGCCATCGTTAGTCACTTCTGGTTAAAATCTTCTATTTGCGACAACGAATGTTCTGACGAGCCTTACATCTGTGAAATCAACAAAGCGATTTTGTGCCACAAGACGCTTTAGGCGCGCAGGGGTTATCATCTGTTATTGTGCGTACAGGCAAATGCTTGAGCATTGCGATGCGACGAGGATGTGACGGCAATGAAGCTGTGAATAAGCCTGCATCGTTAGGGGATCAATTCTGCCTTCAGTCAGGTTGAGGGATTCAGTCGATGGTATGCGCTACGCATGTCGCAAGATTTGAAACCCATGTTTTAATCCTGTGAATATGTCACTGGTGTATTTGATTAAATCAATGCAGATGTGAGAAAGTCAAATCCAGCTGTACCTACCGCCACCATTCAGAATGGAGAATACGTTTTGCATGTGGCTTTTCCGATGTTCCCGAAAGGACAGCTTGCCTGTTCTACCAGCTGTTCTACCGGCGCGTTCAGTATTTTGAACTGGAACCTTTGGAAACTAGATGGCCACGGCGCATGGTATTGTTTTTTTTCGAGACATTTGTCGCCACAACTAATTAATTGCATTTCCCTTTGTTTAACAGGTGCCACCCCGGTCCAAGGCGTAGCAACAGGCGCCGCTGGAGCGACCGTCGTTACGGCTTTAGCTGGCCTGTCTATTTCACCATCGCTGGAGCAACCGTAGCTGCTGGGATAGCTGTGGTCAGGCTACTGGGACAGCTGTGCCCGCTTGGGCGATCATCACCGCTAGTACGGTTGTGGCCATTTGGGCGGCCGCCGCCGCTGCGGTGGTGGTGGCGATCTTCGCAGTCCTCGGCAGCATTCATGACTCTCAGGCATATCGTATCTCTGGGACTGACCCTCAGTATTCATCGCGCACATCGCCAGTTACCAAGGACTCTTAGCTCTCAGGAAGCCTCGATCCCTCAGGTGCCCGTTACAAAGCTCAGGAACGACCCAGCCCAGTTCTCTCTGACTCACAGGAGACCTATTCATCCGTCAAGAGCCTTCTCCAGCTTGAATGGGACATTAACAGTCCTCTACAAAGATATCTATTTTGCAGGGGAATTCAAGAAATAAATATGTCACAACTTCTAGTAAACATCACAGGCTCTCGGAACTCTCATCCCTCAGCGTTCCCCCCAAGCCTCAGGAGCATCACGGTCCGAATCTCTAGCTCTCAGGGGACATTCCCAGTCTTCGACAGCCTTTCAGCGCAGCAGTTCTGACTCTCCCCATCCTGTACTGGGTATCCCAGCACAGTCCTCGGAGGTAGCGCGGCGCGCCACCTCCGATGGACGGCGACGCAGGTAGCACGGTCACCCCGGCGTCAAGAGCGACAGCAAGTGCACCACCAACTCGGCCGGCAGCGTCACCGACTCCAGCTGCGCCTCTGGCATCGGGACCTCCGCGACCACGGCCGCCAACGGCGGGCCGATCGACTTTCTCCGCACGTCTTGCTTCTGACTCTCTGCTCAGCTCTCTGCGGGCTTCTCGCCGAGAGAGCGGTCAGCGAGAACGAGCGGCTTCGGCTGCCGCAGCTCCTCGAAGCTGAAGTGCTGCATCAGCGGCGACTGTGGAGCAAGCGGCGACCAGCGTCAGCCCGCAGCGATGCTGTCTACTGATCGGTGTCGACTTGTAGCGATAGTGTCAGCCCGCAGTGATGCTGTCCACTAATCGGTGTCGGCCTGTAGCGATAGTGTCAGCTCGCAGCGATGCTGTCCACTGATCGGTGTCGTCCTGTAGCGATAGTGACAGCTTGCAGCGATGCCTCCACTGATCGGTGTCATCCTGTAGCGATAGTGACAGCTTGCAGCGATGCTGTCCACTGATCGGTGTCGGTCTGTAGCGATAGTGTCAGCCCGCAGCGATGCTGTCCACTGATCGGTGTCGGTCTGTAGCGATAGTGACAGCCCGCAGCGATGCTGTCCACTGATCGGTGTCGGTCTGTAGCGATAGTGTCAGCCCGCAGCGGTGCTGTCCACTGATCGGTGTCATCCTGTTGCGATAGTGACAGCTCGCAGCGTTCCTGTCCACTGATCGGTGTCATCCTGAAGCGATAGTGACAGCTCGCAGCGATGCTGTCCACTGATCGGTGTCGGCCTGTAGCGATAGTGACAGCTCGCAGCGATGCCTTCTCCGTATCGGCCTGTAGCGATAGTGACAGCCCGCAGCGATGCCTCCACTGATCGGTGTCGGCCTGTAGCGATAGTGTCAGCCCGCAGCGATGCCTCCACTGATCGGTGTCATCCTGTAGCGATAGTGACAGCTCGCAGCGATGCTGTCCACTGATCGCTGTCGGTCTGTAGCGATAGTGTCAGCCCGCAGCGATGCTGTCCACTGATCGGTGTCGGTCTGTAGTGATAGTGACAGCCCGCAGCGATGCTGTCCACTGATCGGTGTCGGTCTGTAGCGATAGTGTCAGCCCGCAGCGATGCTGTCCATTGATGGGTGTCATCCTGTAGCGATAGTGACAGCTCGCAGCGATGCTGTCCACTGATCGGTGTCGGCCTGTAGCGATAGTGACAGCCCGCAGCGATGCTGTCCACTGATCGGCGTCGGTGTGTAGCGATAGTGTCAGCCCGCAGCGATGCTGTCCACTGATCGGTGTCGGCCTGTAGCGATAGTGTCAGCTCGCATTGATGCTGTCCACTGATCAGTGTCAGCTTGTAGCGATAGTGTCAGCCCGCAGCGATGCCTCCACTGATCGGTGTCGGTCTGTAGCGATAGTGTCAGCCCGCAGCGGTGCTGTCCACTGATCGGTGTCGGCCTGTAGCGATAGTGACAGCCCGCAGCGATGCTGTCCACTGATCGGCGTCGGTGTGTAGCGATAGTGTCAGCCCGCAGCGATGCTGTCCACTGATCGGTGTCGGCCTGTAGCGATAGTGTCAGCTCGCATTGATGCTGTCCACTGATCGGTGTCGGTCTGTAGCGATAGTGACAGCCCGCAGCGATGCTGTCCACTGATCGGTGTCGGTCTGTAGCGATAGTGTCAGCCCGCAGCGGTGCTGTCCACTGATCGGTGTCATCCTGTTGCGATAGTGACAGCTCGCAGCGTTCCTGTCCACTGATCGGTGTCATCCTGAAGCGATAGTGACAGCTCGCAGCGATGCTGTCCACTGATCGGTGTCGGCCTGTAGCGATAGTGACAGCTCGCAGCGATGCTGTCCACTGATCGGTGTCGGCCTGTAGCGATAGTGACAACCCGCAGCGATGCTGTCCACTGATCGGTGTCATCCTGTAGCGATAGTGACAGCCCGCAGCGATGCCTCCACTGATCGGTGTCAGCCTGTAGCGATAGTGTCAGCCCGCAGCGATGCCTCCACTGATCGGTGTCATCCTGTAGCGATAGTGACAGCCCGCAGCGATGCTGTCCACTGATCGGTGTCGGTCTGTAGCGATAGTGTCAGCCCGCAGCGATGCTGTCCACTGATGGGTGTCATCCTGTAGCGATAGTGACAGCTCGCAGCGATGCTGTCCACTGATGGGTGTCATCCTGTAGCGATAGTGACAGCTCGCAGCGATGCTGTCCACTGATCGGTGTCGGCCTGTAGCGATAGTGACAGCCCGCAGCGATGCTGTCCACTGATCGGCGTCGGTGTGTAGCGATAGTGTCAGCCCGCAGCGATGCTGTCCACTGATCGGTGTCGGCCTGTAGCGATAGTGTCAGCTCGCATTGATGCTGTCCACTGATCAGTGTCAGCTTGTAGCGATAGTGTCAGCCCGCAGCGATGCCTCCACTGATCGGTGTCAGTCGAGCGATAGTGTCAGTTCGCAAGGATGTCTACTGACCAGAGTCGGCCTTTAACCATGGTGTCGGCCTGCAGTTATGCTGTCTACTGACACCACGTCGCATGAGTCAGTCAACGTAAATCGGTCAGTATATGTACGCTGATGCAAAAAGTATGCTGTGTCCTTCTTTCCGGTGATTACATTCCCTGTTTAATAACAGAAACACGAACGAAACCTACCCGACCCTGTTCTCAAACGAGGCTGCACTATCTGACAGCGTTCGAAGCACCAGTCATTCTGTGATTTTTTTTCGGGGGGGGGGTATCCCAATTATTACAAGCTGATAAAAGATCCGCTTCATGTGTTGTTATGTGACAAATGTCACACGTCCGGCACAGCGGGTGACGTAGTAGATTTCACTCTCGCTTCTCACGTCCGGGTCAACTTCGAGCTCGGCTCCGGGAACACCCACCAGACCACGGAGCTCGCGCCCCCACGCCTCGCCCTGTCCTAGCACCGTCAGCATCAGCCACCGGAGTCGCGTGGCGCGAGAGCAGAAGCAAGACGAGGCCATGCCGTGCATGAAGGAGGGCGGCGTGACGATTGTAAAGCTTGACATGGCAGACGTCTGGCTCTCCAAACGGACCGCCATGTGAGTGGGCGCTTAGAAGAGGCAGGATCTCACGCGGTGAGTAAGCAGCATAACAGATTGACATGAGCGCCGTGGAAATGCTTGCATCGTTCCCTTTCGCTCTTGGGGGGACGAGTAGCCTAGGGGTAAGTCGCTCGTCTCGCGATCGAAAGGTTGTGGGTTCGAATCTCACCTGTCGCTACTCTTCGCCCGCGACCAATCAGCGCGAGATATTGGCGACGCTAGATGACTCAACGGTCGATGTGTCGCAAAAACCAATAACCAACCAACCCACCCTTTCGCTCTTCGAACGTACTCCATCGCTTAATCGTGCAGTGTTTTCCCCTCAAATTGACGTACATTCCTATCGTACCGTGATCTACGGGAGACCAGCTTCACATTCCCCTGAGCTCACGTTCCCAGCTCCACCCTTTCCCCAACACGCAATCATTATCCTTCCTAATGTAAAACGTTCTCTAAAATTTGGATCAGTTAAAAGCGTTCTGGAGTGCGCATAAAAGCTTTTGAATATCTCCCAGCTAATGAGCTTGCTCATTTGTATGCTAATTAGTTTCCAACAACACCAGTTCAAATGCATGCAGAGAAAACACCTTTGCATACCATGCATATCAACCAACAAATTGTCGTGCGGTGAGCACATTCAGTGGGCCACAAATCGTCCGGTGGGCTGGGTAAACGGCGTGGCATTTACCTCCGTGAGCCGGTTGTTGGCGTCACATTTACCTCCGTGAGCCGGTTGCTGGCGTCACATTTACCTCCGTGAGCCGGTTGTTGGCGTCACATTTACCTCCGTGAGCCGGTTGTTGGTGTCACATTTACCTCCGTGAGCCGGTTGTTGGCGTCACATTTACCTCCGTGAGCCGGTTGTTGGCGTCACATTTACCTCCGTTAGACGGTTGCGGCGTGACAGTTACGTGACAGTTACGTGATAGTTTCGTGACAGTGAACGACAAATCTCAGCATTTATTGACCTCTGGCTGTACTTCCCGGATCTAGGCAATGTGCCTGTAGCTTCTCACGAGTATCTCGTTTGTACAGCACGAATGATAAATGTACGAGACCGGAAGAAGCCAAATCACTGCGCTATCGCCGAGGCTAAAAATGACCAAGCACGTCGCCACGGTCCCAGCATTATACACAGGCGAACACTGCAACAAAGTACTGGGGACATGCCTGTCAGCTTACATTGGGACGGTAGGGAGAACCCCCAGCTGGGCAATTTCCACACACCACTGACCTGGGGTGCGATTGTTATAATGATCAAAATTATGACTGTACTGCTCGCTTCAGAACAAATGCTATTCTTTGCGTTAGTATTAACCCGCGCCAGACCAGGGAATGAGGGTTGCAGCCCCGCTTTCCGGGGCTTTGCAGTAGTATTTTCTTAACTGTTGGTGTGGACGCGCTGAAGGTTTTGGTAGCCTACGTTTACACGCAGCGGTAGTATCCAAGCTTTTCTTATGGGAACCCGACAGCAAACAGAAATGTGGAGGCCACTCAGGCGAAGAGCACCGAATAATACTGGCATTGTGTTAGGAAAATCACAAAACGTCGTCGGCCAATACTCATTGTTTGGGTAAAAGAGAGTAGCGATCTCTCTTTGCCGCGCCTCTGATTGCGCGTCTTTTAATATAACATTGTATTTTTAGCTATCTCGGCTAGCTGCACAAAGGTCATCTGACGTCAAGTTAGGTTTCAATCCAGAATAACTTTTGATAAATAAATGCCGGTTATGTGAGTTCTCTATCACACTACCACATCCATCATTAATTATTGATTGTGATAGGGACATTAAGTAGATTAATTGCCGACAACTCGCGATTTCGGGGAAAACCTATCCGCGATGTTCCCTCCTATCACGTCATAGATGAGTGGTCTGACACGACATCTTCACTTTTCACATCACAGGGTCGGCAAGGGACGCCCGCAACCTGTGCCAGCCTGCGCCCGTGTCTCGATAATTTGAGGGAACACCGAGTTGAAAAACAACTGTGGATGTACGAGCCTCCCGCTGCCACTCATGGATGGTGGCCGCGGCCGATAGGTGTGCCGGGTTCCGCCATTTTCACATGCGAGACACAATGGCTGCGATAACCTCCTCTTTCTTTCTGCGTTATTTTTTTTTGTTTTTGAATAGAGCGCTGACACCGCCCTTTTTTCTACACGTTGATTGAATGATCAGTCAAGTAGCATACATGCCGCAAGGGGCCAGATATATATATATATATATATATATATATATATATATATATATATATATATATATATATATATATATATATATATATATATATATATATATATATATATATATATATATATATATATATATATATATATATATATATATATATATATATATATATATATATACCGCAGGGGGCCAGAGAAAGCGAAAGGTACTGGTCCCTCATGGGAGTGTGCCAGATCAGTTCAAAGGGCGCCGAGTGAGCGAACCACATGATCGTCGATCTCGAGAGGGACTCAAACCAACCTGAGCTAGCCAAATAGGATAGGCTGCTGCATACGAAACAGGGATCGATATTAGGAAAAAAAAAGTGTTATCTTACTACAGGACGATAAACTGGCCTTAAGTGCGTCATCCATGGTAAATGGGAGCATAATCGCGGGTAGCACGTTAGCCCGCGCCATCTTTCCGGTCAAATCCTGACACCCCGTCTCGGGGGGGGGGGTCGGTTGAAGACCCCCTCTAAAATCCAAACTAAGCATCACACGAAAACGAAAGAGATGTCATCGGAAAGCGCTCGACGAGTAGGGTCCGGGTTCACCCCCCCCCAATTTTTTTTTTAATCCCCAAAAGTGACGTCACAAGGGGGGCTATATTTTCACGGCTTACATTATTTTTTTTTTACTCTGGGGAGTTCATTTTGGGGGATACGTAAACACAAATTTTATTTGGAATGAGAAAAGGACAACGAAATCGACCAGGGCTATCCATTTTTTGCCCCCCCAATTTTTTGTTTGTTTGAAATTTCAATATTTTGAGTTTTAAAGTTTTCTTTAATTTTCCTTTTCCAATGGGTAGAGCAGACTGAGAAACGTTGTTGGAAGTCAACTTGCCCTAATCAAAAATGCTTACTTTAGCCAGAATCCTGCATTTGAACTGCAGTATGGCAAATACGCAAAATTTTTATGTAGTCAAAAACAAAAAAATGAAAACTTCAACTCGTACGTTTTGTTGCATCTGTAAAGGTAAGCAAACGCTGAAAGTTTCATTAAAATATCTGTATCCGTTAAAGCGTGACGACTAGTTGAACTTTTTTGGAGGTGGTCTCACTTTACCTTGACTAACTCGTTAACCCTAGATGACCTGACCTAAACATTTCAAATCAGCATGGCAAATTGATGTGGGAAAAGGTATGCCAAATTTGGGCGCGCTGCCGCGCGCCGTTCGTCCGCTAACTGCGAAAAACCTGAGGGGGGCGGTTGAAGACCCCCCCCCCCGAGACGGGACGGGTTAACTGAGTGGGCAAGTGTCCCAGTCGAATCAACTAGCCACCCAATCGGCCCAGTTTATCCACACAGCTAAAATCTGCAAAATAATACGACGGACGAAAAGTATATATTTTTCGTCGTCCGTGACGGTCGGGCGCCTATCTCACCAATACAGATGCCTTTCCAAATAGCCTTGAGGATGTAGGCACCCTCGTGGGTCATTCTGACTTCCCTCTTCGTCCTATGCGGACCATTATTGGCTACACACGTTCATCTCCCGGCCAAAAAGCGTTCTGCTAGGGGAGTTGGGTGCATGTATAATGCAGGAGCCCTCCTGGACAGCCGGGGATCTGCTTCCAGCCGGACGCTTTTGCGGGCCAGGTAATGTCTCTGTTAAACTTAGAGGCACCGTGTTTAGATAGTTCGCATCCTAGTGCAAACTTATGCACCCTACTGAGGCACTCTGGTGCCTCTCTTAGTACTGGTGCAGGTACCCTCCTGGGCGCCACTCTGTAGGATGTATGTCACATCCGCCAATGATCCGCCAGTTGCAGATAGTCGCGCGTTGGAGTGCATTTCTGTTGTGTACAGTGCGTGTCATCTGAGGAGCTGCATAGGACTGTCCCGGACGTGAACGGCTGTGGCACGTGATGCCCAGGGTGTCTCAGTATCATTTGAGTAAGTGTTTCGGCTTTGACCAACAAGCCATCCGTTACGCATGTGATCAGCGCTAGTCCGACCGCCGGAAGTGTACTTCGAGTGCGGAACCCCCAGTAATTCGCCTCGAAAAAATGGTACGGAGGAGGTCCCGATACCCTGGCCCATTACGTTTTTGGCCAATCTTATCCGTTTCATGTATCGCAAGACCGCCTAGTTCATGGCCAGCTTGAACTATTACTTCGGCAAAAACCCTCCATTATTCAGTGCACAGCATAGTTTTCAACGAAACTACAATGGAGAACTGGCCTTGACATATGTAGCTGTTCACATGTTTATCGTTACGGACAACGGCAACGTGACGCTCTTTGTGCTTTTAGATGCGCGTACATATTTAGATGCAGTTCAACGCAAAGACTACATAAAACTTGTGACCTTGCTGCGGTGCTGGTCTACCAGTGGTGTGGCAACAACTAACATGACGATGGTTCCAGAATGATTCGAAATCCATCCATCCGACCATGTTCAATGCGTACGGTGAACCCCGTCTCTCCAGCGCGACCCGCCAAAATAAAGTCCCATGAAAAACTCGACCGGACCGGAGGGCATCAAGATCCGACCCTGGAGCCCTCCTGCACCTCATTTTCTCTTCCGAAATACGTCAGTGCGCCAAGGGCGGTGTCAGTACCATTCAGTATGAGTCAGTACCATTCAGTATGAGCACGGCAGCCAGATCCTGGTAGCTGAACACAAGGAAATCAAATCATTCGGTCGACGAGTGTAATCCACTCCATCTAATTTTCCTCGGAAGTTCCAGTCAAAATCCAATGGAACTCCATTCCGAAAAGGCACCGCTGGCCAGTCTGGACATCAACAGACGCTCCCCAATATCCTGAGCGGGTCTCCAGTAATCAATGGTGTTACGCTAAACGAGAGCGAACGAGCACCAAAGCAAAGTACAAAAACCTTGGTCCGACCATCGACCGCACAGCGGCAGTCGGACCTGCCATCGATCAGTCTGTTAACCGACCCACTGGCGTTCTCGTGCTCAAATCAAACGCAGTTTGGTTACGTGAACTCCATAATAGTGCACGGCCTTGTGTCATCAACCGTGAGCTACTGCGTTTCTATATATGGTGGCTGAAACATGCACCCATCGTATTTTTTCAACTGCTCAGGTCATGCGCCCGAGTTGCAACTGGCAGACGAAAGTGGACGCGTCGGTGCGTTCTCTGTCACATTCAGTCCTAGCAGTCGGCGGACTCTGACGGCATGTGACTTTCTCTGTTCATTCCTCACGCAATCCGCGCCTATATTTCGTGGATGTCGCGAGGAGCGCATGGACTGCGACAAGCTGCCCATGCCCTATCCGGGGCGGTTTAATGCAACATGGCGACACTCATGTGACATGGCGATCAGACCACGATATATATGGGAACTTCGTCGGGTGCTGAAGATTGAAGAACATGGTGTATGAACTATCTGCAGAGAAAATATGCTTGTGCAATGTGCATGCTACTGATTGCAGTGGCATCTACAGACAATTCCTAGAAATGCACTATCAGTTCGTGGGATATGTGATGCGTGATGTGAAAAATGGTCCTGCGACGGGACCGGTGGTCCTCTGGGGGGGGGGGACTTGTGACTGTGCTGGGACTGACATCCTTGTAATGTGAAAGGCGCTATGTGGAGTAGGTGGCCATATCATTGGACTGATGACATCGTGGAGGCACTTATGATCCCATGATAGGACAAGTGACTGATGGGACAGCTGACCATGAGATGGGACCGATGTAGTGATCAGATACTGGATAGGCAACCATTTGGTGTGACAGCTCATTTCAGGATGGGACAGATGACCCTATGATGGGGCTGAGTCAGGAGTGTTGTTTTATATACTTTTGAAGGAAGATTGTCCCTTCAATGTTGGCTTTGCCCACCCACTCCATAATTTCGATTTTTAACATGGAACCATAAGTCGTGTGCCCCTCCCTCAATTCATTTGGACATACCGATTGTCCTTACACATTTTTCCTCCCCAATAATTATCAGAAATTAATGCCGATGGGCCGAATCATACGACACTGGACAGGCAAGACTGGTAAGACAGCTGTTCCTGTAATAGGACAGGTGACCTTGTGATGACCAGTGGTGTTCTGGATAAACTGTTGACCATGTCTTTAGGGTGCACCGACTGCATTGGTCATGTAGCACTGTTGACCATGTGATGAGGCCAATGACGGAGTGGTGGAATTGTCGGCTCTTGTTCCATCGTCAGAGCTGGGCACTATCTAACTACTCTTAAAGTGTGATTACTGTGCATTGCACAGTAATCACACTTTAGCTGCTCGATAACCGCACAGTATGCATTTATCCCGAAAGTATAACAAGTATCAAGTAGCGTGGTGAGGTACATTACAAGTAAAATGTATTTTCAATAACTGAGTAAATAATGAGATGATTATAGCCGAGTTTATTGGCAGTAATTGAACAGTCACTTCAGAGTAATTGGATATGGTTTAGAATACTAAATTGCCTCTGACATACATTGTGCATGGGCGGAGCTCACACCTGTTTCGCCTACTTGTGTTACACAGAGCGTGATGAAACGACATGAAACATATGCGGGAAGTTCGTCGCATATTTAGTTGCCTCAGAGGTGCCATATGTAATAATTCTTCCTTTGCCAAAAGCCATAGATAATGACTGAGTAATGAAGCAGAATGAACGTCTGATTTTTGTTAAAATAATCTGATATTGCGTTCTGTTGGCGTGTTGTTTTATATGCGTTTGAAGGTGATGTGCGCACTCAATGTTGGCCTTTCTCATTCATTTCCACCTGTCCATTTCGGTCTGTCCACTACCTTCATGTATTTCCCCCCCGCACAATAATTTTCAGACATCGACACCCGTGGCCTTCCGCGTATATCAGCGCTAGCGTTGGAATATATATATATATATATATATATATATATATATATATATATATATATATATATATATATATATATATATATATATATATATATATATATATATATATATATATATATATACATATATGTATATATATATATGTATATATGCTCTGCAGGAACCCGGCGTTGTTCGGTGTGCTCAGCCGGTGACGCTGTACGGTGTCACTTGTCTGATCTGTTGTGCCGCACTAGTTGTGATATTTTCACCTACAGCGGCCAGCAGGTCACATACACGGCCGAGGCAGCTTCGCCTGCGGTTCAATGAACACCCATGCGATGTAATGAACAGAACGTTCTACACACAGGTGGGGATCATTTTAGAGAAGCCCGCACCAGTAGCAGTATAACTTCTGCCACAGCGCCTCCCATCTTGGAGATATTAAACATGCAAAGAATACCCGAAGCGCAAACTCACTGAGTCAATGTACATTCGCGAGTTTAAACCTAAGCTAAATAGGAACTATTCGACCTGGCGTCTCGTGAGGTGAATAGGAACTATTCGTCCGTGTATTGTCATAGTAAATTATATTTGTTCTAGCTTTCATATTCATGGTATGTAATTTTGCGAAACTTTCACATTCAAGGATATATACTCGGGCGAATTTTCAATTCGTCGTCAAATATCATTTGTTTAAGTGCATGTGGTTAAGGGTTGTATCCGAAACATAATACGCGAATGTAAACTTCCGAATCATTGTAGGGAGTGTGAATTGAAAAGTGCATACTGTGAGTTCACCGGAGCCGTCCGACGAGCCCAGCCATCCTATGCTGAAGCCGTAATAACTTCTTTTTTTTGTGATGGCGTTCGGCATTTTACTTTTTCAGTCATTTTACTGTTTCCTTTTACGTTCAATTTTTATCAATATTGTCCTTGCTCTAATGCTCTCACTCTTAGGCAGCTGCGTCCTTCTCACTTTTCTATTTACCAGCTATTATCACAATATTCGTTCTGCAGTGCTCTCAATCTTGTTCAAAGAGAGGGTTTTGCTGCGACGTTCCGGTATCTGACTAACCTACCTGACGCATACTGAGTCTGTGAAGGGCCGGCGGGAGTAACGCGGAACCCCCTCCCCCCCCCGCCCAGACCAAGCGTCGTCCCGGCAACTGCGTCCCGTCAGCGCAATGCATCTAACTCGGCCGCCACCGAGTGTGCGTGTGGACGATAAGTGCCGCGTCAGTTAGTTAGTTAGTTAGTTGGCTATTTAGGCTTTCGGGCGCGTCTACTTCATTGGTCATACGGCGGCCAGGCAATTGGAGGCGACCTGGCCGGTGGTGAGGCGCCGGCGGCTGTTCAGGACACGGCGCGGCTGGATCGCCATTTGCGCGTGGCGATCGATATGATGGTAGCTGCAATATGCACGATTCAGATGCCTACATACCCCTGGGTCCTGTTTACTGCATTCGCAGTTAATCTTCGAAATTCGTATCGGATATTTCTACCTACGCAGCGATGGTGTCAGGAAGAGCTCACGGAAATACAGGATATTGATAAGAAAACGCAATGATTTATTATTTGCTTCGTCGGAGAAAGCATGCCCATTTTTATTTCCGCTGTTAAATTGATTAATTTCTATGGACTACGGGTTGCTGGAGGTGGCGAAGTCATGAGGTCGTGAGGTCAAATGTGGTGAATATTAATATTTTATATGGGGAATGTCTCAGTTAATCATTTTTATTTTGAAGTATACACCATTTCAACCCTTTCTGCTTCTTATTGATGATACATCCATTTTAAACTGAGTCACTTTATTTAGCCTTACACCGATTCCAGAGACTATAGCTCAAAAACCGTTGGTCGAATCGGGCTGAAATTTGCACAGCCACATTAAAAAGCAAACGACAATGTGATATGAAAAAAGTGGTCTCAATCAAAATGCATGGTGTGAAGTGCATTGGTAAATCCGTCGTGGAAGGCACCAGGAAGCGAAATCCAGGAGTGTATTTTTTGTGTAGAATTGGTTAATTTTTTCAGACATTCTCAAGGGACCATGAACCCGCGATCTGGATTCGTTGCCAGTAATTCCTACAAGTTGCGATGAATTCTGGTCGATGTGTTCCATATTGAATTCGTCGACCTTCAAGATCCGGTCAATGGTTGCAATTCGCACCTTTCAAAATTGTTCTGAAATTTAACGTCAATTAAACAACTATTATCATTGCACTTTGCTAGATTGCTCGCAATTTAGACGCCAAGAGACTCTGGGATCATGAATGGTCAACATAGACAACGCATTCGCTGGCAAAATTAATAATTGTTGTTAGATCGTCAGTCAATTCAATAACGCGACTTGACAGTTACGGTCATATCAACTACTACCCAAGTGCTGCACTTGGAGAAAATGACACACGACATCACAGTATAAGTTAACTGCAGGTTATCAGGGCCAATTAAAGTCCGCTGGACGGCGCTGAATCCGACGTCCAGGGACTCGGGCCGGACACAGACCGTTCGAAACACCAGCTATCTGGCGGGATAATCAGACCGGAGCGGATATCCGGTATGGTGTCCCTCCTACTCCGGTTTGGGCTGCGTAGTGTGTATTGTTCAGCTGAGACGGACTGACCGTCCCGACCGAAACCGCCGGCCACCCCGGGCCGGGCTGTCCCGACTGACACCGCCGGCCACCCCGGGCCGGGCTGGACAGACCGACACCGCCGGCCACCCCGGGCCGGGCTGGACAGACCGACACCGCCGGCCACCCCGGGCCGGGCTGGACAGACCGACACCGCCGGCCACCCCGGGCCGGGCTGGACAGACCGACACCGCAGGCCACCCCGGGCCGGGCTGTCCCGACCGACACCGCAGGCCACCCCGGGCCGGGCTGTCCCGACTGACACCGCAGGCCACCCTGGGCCGGGCTGTTCTGACCGACACCGCAGGCCACCCTGGGCCGGGCTGTCCCGACCGACACCGCAGGCCACCCCCTATCGCCTTCTTATACTCCCGCCCTATCGCTCTTCATTGTTAAGTATCACCCCAGTAAACTCATATCGAGAGCCTGTGGACTAGACTATGCGCTCGAGATGCGGGTGAGACGAAGTTCGGTTTGTGGGCAAGACGAATCCTTTGGGCTTTCGGTACGTCAAGCATTTGGGTTATGGGTCAGGCCAAGATTTGGGCCACCGGCCGGACCAAAGGACATGGGCCATGCGAAATCCCGAATTAGGGCTAGGTCACGTACAGGTGCTAACACATCACACTGGCTCGGTCGGTAGCGAGTTAGCTCATCGGCCGGGCGGCTCCCTCGGGCCATCGTAAGTGACCCCTCCCCCACCTGCCTCCACACCCTGAGGTGAAAGGCAGTGCAACGGGCGAGCCTAATGCTTCTGCAGCACTATCTGCGTCGTTGCCTGTTGTGACGACGGGTAAACTTTGCCGCCCCGGTAGCTCAGTTGGTTAGAGCGCTGGCCTGCACCGGTCTCCCATGTACTGGCAACATAGGGTTCGAGTCGTTTCGCGCGCTCGCATTTAGCCCCCGGCCGGGAGTGTCAGTTGGCAGCTGGCCTGATAAGGCCGGGGACGAACTACCGGGCGGCCGTGTCGGTGCATTGGCGGCACGTTAAACTTTCGGTCTAAATTCTGCCGTTGAACTGGAGTTCATGGATCGGCTGGTGGTGCCAGGGTTCACGCAACAAGCTCTGCTTAGCAATAGAACCTTGGCTCCTCAAGCCACCCCAGCAACAACTCGGATTAAATTCATAATTTATTAAAAATTTATTTAAAATAATAATAAAAAAATGTTTAACTCGGCGGCGAATTAGCACCACGGCCGACCGCATACTCCCGGCACCGCTGTTTGGGCTATTCCCGGCTACTTAGGCTATTCCCGGCGCTGCTACTTAGGCTATTCCCGTCGATGGTCAACGACCGCTTATGGGGTTTATCGGCTGGGACCGGAGCATTGGCGCGTGCAGGATCTGTCCGAGGACGAAGCACGAATTTTGTTTTCACCTGGACATTGGGCCACCAATCATTAATTTGTGCTAACCGGTGTGTGCGTGTGGGTGGGGTACGCTCAAAAAATGTCAGATATATTTCCTTGTAGGATCGTATTATAGCTGATATCAGTCTTTGTGAGTGGGCTTCACAACGTCGGGAGTTTACCCGAGGGCCCCGGCATGCAAGGAGGGCCCCTGAGCAAACGCAAAGGGCTCATCAGCAGTTAAGGGGCTCATATCACTGGCAGGGGTCACAGTCTACCAGGAGCTCTTTGAAATATGTGCACTCCTTACGAAAATCACATGTGCGCCCGGGCCCGTGGACTCTAAATATCGGCTCTGTGCCCTCTCCCGCCGCTAGGTGCCCCTCCATCCGACCAGTGGCATTTCCCGTCGCCTCAGGGAACTTCTCTCCTGGTCAGACCCCCTCCGTCAACCGGGGGAGGGGGGGGGGGGGCTTCCAAAGATCTGGGGCTTCCTTCGTCGGCCTGGAAGCCTTTCACGTCGATAGGAATGTTGGTCCTCAGCGTCTGCACGTGAAAACTCTTCGCCGACTCGGGGCCCTCTTCGTCGGCCCGGGACCCTCTCCATCAGCCCGGAGCCAATTTCGTCAGCCCAGGGCCTTTCAAGTCGACCTCGAGCCCTAGCCGGTCGCTCTGAGGCCCCAAGAGTGCCAAATTTGTTTGCTTGTTTCGTCACGGCTTAAGGTGAAACATCGTCACGGCTGCGGCACTCCACGCCATAGTTAGGTCACGTCACGTGACAACCGCATCACATCACGTCACGACCGCATCACACCACGTCACACCACGCCACAGCTGGGTCACATCATGTGACGACCGTGTCACATCACGACTCACCACGCCACACGGCGTCTTACCCACGTCACGGTCGCGTCACATCACGTCTCCTCACGCCACACTACGTCACGGCGTCTCACTCCACGGCACGGCCACGTCTCATCACGTCACACCACGTCTCATCACGTCACTCCACGTCACGGCCGCGTCGCAGCACGCCACAGTCGCGTCACGATCGTCTTGCACACGATGTCGCTACTGTAACACGCCACGGCTGCGTCACACCACGTCTCACGTCTCACCACGTCACACTACGTCACGTCTCACGTCTCACCACATATCACAACGCCACGGCCGTGTCACGACCACGTCACACTACGTCACGGCCGCTTCACGATCGTCTTGCACACGACGTCGCTACTGTAACTCGTCACGGCCACTCGATTCGAAGGTCGCACGTTTATTGCATGAGGTCGGCGGAAAATTATCAACTCGGATGATGTACGGTTGCTTGAAAGGGTGTACATGTGTGTGTTGAAATGCTAATGTAGCTAATATAACATGCACTTATGTGCATTCGTTCCACCACAACCTGAAAGTTGAAAGACAGCTGTCGGATGATTTGGAGCGGGACTTTCCATGCAACTCTGACTGGCGCAGTGCCATACAGTTCCGAAGATGTTTGGGGATGTGCCCCCCGCCCCCGTGTGACGGAACCATTTATGGGTGCTTTGATGTGGAAAGAATTGTGCTGTGGCTTGCCATCGTGGATGTGGCCTCTAGTTAGGTTCCAGTCGTCAGGGTTCCCAGAAATGTTCATTTTTACCTAAGGGCTGTGGTGCTTTATGTGGATAATGACCTGACCACTGAATCACCGGTAATTGTACATTTTGTTATCAGCTACACCCGTACGTTGGTGCCCGCGAACACTGCGGCGTTGAAGATGCAGTGTTTACCTGTGCGCTTACAGGCAAATAGAGGGAGTCGGCTAAGCGGAAAACAGCCGGGGAGTCCCGGCTAAAACAGCCGGGGAGTCGGCTAAGCGTTCCCAAGAGTTTGGGCTTTGGACGATAGTGACACACGATAGTGAATAAACTTAAATCAATGCTGTCAGAATATGAATGCATCTCTAGAATTGGGTTGAATCAATCCCTGCCCACTTACGTGTGCGTGCTGACTCGTCTGTTCCCTTTACTCTTCACATACCATTAAGTTGGAAAATAATGGGACATAGGAAAACGATGTTTGCGTTCGTTACCAAAGTTTCGGCTGTGTAAATGTTCTATCGGTTTGCACAGCCTAGCTCAGAGGCTGCTGTTATCGTCCGAGGACATATCCGTGCGTGTCAACCGCACACTGTCGCACTTCATCTCCTCCATTCAGATGTGCGTCGAGCAATCTGTGTGACAACAGGATGGTGCGTTGAATTGCCGTGCGTCCGACGAGGCAATCGTGCCCTGACGCGCACAAACCTGCTCGACGCGTTCAGAACACGTCACGAGTGAGCTTGGATAACACGGGTGGCATTCTGCTGGGGAGTCGGGATCAGCAAGAGAGCACAGTTTTGCCCCAATTACTCTGATCTACAAAACAGCCGGTGTTGTGCTTGAACGAGCATTCTCAGTCATTCTTGACAGCTGGCTGCGCCGCGCTCTTGAGAAGAATTCTGGTCATTGGAAGTAACTCATCACATCATATTGATAAAGAAACACATTGTTGACTAGGGAGGGTAGTTGCAGACAACAAAGGCTAGAACTAGAACTACTTCTCTCGGAGTGGATTGTCAGTTACTAAAACGGCATTATGTAGTGCGTACTGGGAATGGCATATTCGCTTAATACTCTCCGTCTATTTTGTACCGTAATACTATCCTCCTGCAATAAGTACAGAAACAAGTGATAATATTGAACAGATATGTTTCACTTCTTCAAACAACAGTTGGCCTGAACGCGGCGCCGCGAGCAGATGCGTCTCGGCCGGTCGCCCAGCCTTTCCCTCTCCCTCTTTGGTGCCTCTGTATGCAAGCTGTGTGAAACTCTGAGTGAGAAGTGAACAGAAAGATTGAAAAGTGTGCGAACAAAAAAGTTATATATTGAACCAAACCGGCGTACTTATACTGCAGCTGAGAAGGAAATGATCTGACTGACGACTTGGTGCCGCTCGGAATTCCTGTGTCTTCAACAACAGTGATCGTCTACCTCCTATCATCTATCTTCAGCTCTACCATACATACGGACATCATTAGGCTGCTGCTAACCATCGTCCTGGTACAAATAGTCACCGCCATCACGTCCCCCGGTTGCCAAAGCGTACGCGGCCGTCTCGTCCGTGACGTCATCAACGCCGCGACCTTGGCCCCCGCCAGTCACCAGCCTCACCCCTCCCGAGCGGGCAATCAGACCGAGGGGAGCGTCGACGTCACCATGACAACACCCAAGAACATACGTCGGGGCAGGCGCGGCGCCAAGGGTGGCAGATGACGCGGATCACGGGGCGGAATATGTATATATATATATATATATATATATATATATATATATATATATATATATATATATATATATATATATATATATATATATATATATACATGTGAAACCGTCACACACGTCCAGACGACCACCTGCACCTGCCAGCCATACACAAAGATGCTGGCCGGAGGAGATTTCTCTTCTCGTCCGTCTTCCACTATAACAAACTTCCCACTGAAACAAAAACATCGAGGCTGTCTAACCTCAAGAAACATACACTAGCGTATCTTCATGAGCAATGCTAGTCACACAAAAACTTACATAAAGGATATGTGTACACTATGAAGTCGCCTTTAGGTCATCGTTTTCCTATCACTCCTACAAACCACTCGTTTATAGCTCGTGTTGCAAGCACGGTGTGTGTAGCGCAGAGAGTGATTTGGGTGTTGTGTTATGTTGGTGTACGAATGTTTGCTGCGCATCTGCTCCCACTACTGACCACAAGTATATCCTTTCTTTGCAAATATATGTGAGTTATACCCAGACCGTCCATAAAAGCCACTGCACGTGGAGGGCATGTATTGTGAAATGAATAAATAAATGAATGTAACTTACAAACGTCCCCTTTACCTTATGAGATGTTCAGCTTTCCCCAGAACCAAACAGTGACTTATCGATGTGTCCTCTTGACATGCCAAACATTTTCCTCAGTGAACTGTCGGAGCGTAGATTACACAATTTTTTTCTCGGCAATTCATCACATGTGAGAACAAACAGCGGTTCCTGACGAATGGTTAAACACACTATTTTCATCATCCAGAAATCAGGAAAGGCTCACTCCACTAGGCACTTGGGGAATGGAACACACACGGGAAATGGAATCTCTTGACACTTGAAGGAATCTATAAAATAACAGTGTTATCAGTATTTCCAAGTGATTTTCGGATGTCCCACAATACTGCAACCATTCTTCACGCGAACACTGCGGCGTTGAAGCTACAGTGTTTACCTGTACGCTTACAGGCAAATAGAGGGAATAGAAAATAGCCGGGGCAGTCGGCTAAGCGTTTCAACAATCCTGAAAGCCTCCTGCATTTTCCGTATCTGCACATGTCTGCCAGTCAGCAATTCTGGGTCACGGTGATAAAGGTTTGACATTCCATCTAATATCGATGCCTCGGTCGGTAGGCTAAATATAATGTTGCCGGTGCTTTTTCCTGGCCAGAGCAGTACCACCTCCCCACCGGAAGCACATGACCTTGTTTGCGCCCCTGCACTGAGTGTGAAGACAAGATTCTACAAGCTTGCAAACGAACCCGATTCTTTCCCACTTTGATGATACATAAGATCGAAAATGTCGTGTGGAAAACAAGAAAGTTTGGTTGCAGAGCCTACGGTACTGAGCAATTGTCAAGCCCATGTGACATCACCAATTGCAAACGATATTGGAAGGGCTCAGTTGAGGCTCATGGTTTGCTGCTGAGGGAATTTGCAATTGACGTAATGTGTTTACGCCGGGCGAGTTGTTTCGTCGCTGGAGCTTGTTTGGCTTTTCCTCCGAAGCCGTTTAAAAATTCGTTAAATGTAGCAGTTCATCACATTTCATGGCTCTTGGTCTTGACCTGTTGGGTGACGTTGAAAAGGTTAAAGGTTCGTTTAATTTTAAGTCCTCGCGTTTCGTGGCTATGGCTTAAATTTGCATCATATGGGTGTCAGTCGACATGGCTTGCCGTACGTATCATAATGTTGATATAATGAAATAATTTAAAATGTGTCGGAGGTCCGGCGTGTGTACAATGATGAGTATAATAGAAATAGGAGAGTAGAGCCTTTTCTTCTCAACCGTTTTGATAGCAAGCACTAGTATCCTATATGACAAAGGGCTCCCAAGAAATCCATCATGACCTGATCGGATGGTGCTCTCATCGCTTGCTTTTAATTTACACTGCCACATTGCTGCTCCGGACATATGAAATATAGAACTTTTTCAAATTGCCGCTTTCCTCTTGATGACTCAACTGTAGTTGTCAAATTTGCCAGAGAAGCCACACGCGAATGCGCACAATTTTATAATTAGCCAGAGTTCATAACCGCTAAAGAGCAATGTTGTAATCAGGAGTAGATCGAGGAATTGTCATGGTGGCACTTGTCTGGAGGGGCGTCATTTATTTGGAGCGTCGCCACTGCGAAAGCACCTGGAGAGACGCCTCTGGATGCAAAATTCGAGGGCACGGGATGCACTCGGACCTCCTGGAAAACTCGGCCTTTTTATTTCATAGTGGCGTCTCCGGCTGACAAATTTGAGCGGGCACACAGGAACCTTTTCAGAGGGACGCCTTTCCTGGTCTAGGAGACGCCACCTTCCACGCGTGGGTACATGCCCTCGGTGCCACATCCTTTATCCACACTGGTTGTCATTGTATAGAAATATGTGCCAGTAAAACAGGAAACATGGGAAAGGTAATTGTAGGTCCATATTGTCTACCATAAAATCATCGTCCAATATTTTATGTTTTATTCTGCTACAAGGGGGCAACGCTTGACATGTATGTCAAGCGACCAATGGTGTATACACCATTGGTCTATGGTGATCGTGAAATCGGGTTCAGCCCCTACGACATAAAGCTAGATGTTCATAGGAAGTGTGAAGTAGTGAAACCTGCTAATTTTTATATCGTTTGAAAAGCATCCTTTTTAGCAATAGCAAATCCGAAAAATTGTAATGCATTGAAATTGAATTCAAGCGGCTGAAATTGACATTGAAAAAGTGGCTGAATTACGATGATTGTTGTTCTGGGGGTGAGGATGGCAGGCCCTCTATCGTGTTCAAACTTACTGCGTCCCTGATTTGTCCCTCTCCCTAATTTCGAATCCGTGGTTACGTCAATGCCTGTCCGGAGGAGCACGACTGAATTAGAGGACATTTTTTAAGGCTTTTCTACTCAGAGGGGTGTCACCACTGTAATAAATCTAAGGGGGTACGGAAGGGGGAGGAGTGGTTTATTCCATAATTCTGGAGGGGCCGTCTTTTTCAGCACGAATAGCGTTACGTCACCATAGGAGGAAGCATATGCCCCCCAGTCCCCCTCCCTGGTTCCGCCAACGATACGCTTGATAGTGTTTGAGTAAGTCTTCAGGTTGGATATGATCGACCTTGGAGCACGACTACCTTCGTCTCACGACCTTGGCCTGGATATTTCGGTGGCGACCGGGCGATTGTTCCCCCGACATTGGCTATTTAGCCTCATCTGGGAAGTAAACCAAAAGTGATAGCTACAAATCATCCGAGTGGTGTTGAAAGTTTACGGGTGGGGCTACGTAGTGTCTTTGTTGGAGGTATGCTATGCCGTTTACCGTATTTCTCTGTTCCGGTCAGAAGAAAATATCGTCGGGGAGTACCGTTAAATTCATCATCTCGTGCTGCCTATGATGCTGGGGAATTATAGTAGAGAGCGAGAGTTGCC
Organism: Imbricaverruca yamaguchii; assembly: GCA_034440575.1. Classification (NCBI taxonomy): domain Eukaryota; kingdom Metazoa; phylum Arthropoda; class Thecostraca; family Neoverrucidae; genus Imbricaverruca; species Imbricaverruca yamaguchii. Next base: position 594,349 of record JAOTOL010001422.1, on the reverse strand, counting down.
AGCACAAGCCCATCCACTTCCCATAATATTGATGCATTATATGACGATAGCGGCCAGCCAGATATGACCTCGCATGACCTCTGGCGTGGTTTTTAAGACATCGACTTTCCCTCGCCGTGTTTGCCCTTCTGTGCTTCTTTCTTACACCATGTCTTTGTCTTCCACGGTCGCCGCTCCCTTTTCCGTCATGCGCGGCCATCACTTCGGATGCCAAACACCCACATGGCGAACTATTCTCTTGTGAAGTAAGAGCTGGAGCCGGGGACCATGGCCGCCGCCGCGCCTCGACCGGCGGCGCGCTCCCACTCTGTCCGCGCCTCCGCCGCTCTGTCCGGGTGACGGCGCGTCTCCGTCGGCTGCAGGTGCGCCAGTGAGGAGAGCGCTGCCGAGTGGTGCGGTCGCGCGCTGTCAGCGCAGTGTTTGGTGCGCGCTCTGTGTCCGTGCTGGTGCGACAGTGGTGCGGGGACCACCGCCGGGTCGCCAGAGTCGCCGTAGCTTGCGCGGCGGATGGGAGGTCGATGGCCGGGCCGCGCTGCTAGCTGGTCGGGGACCGTGAAGTGAGCGCAAGACGTTTCGGCCACGCCACCGCCAGCAGCCATGCCGCTGTTCGGCGGGAAGAAGGATAGCAAGAAGATTCCCTACAAGAGCGGCGACAAGCTGTCCAAGGAGGACCGCCGGCTCACCAGCAGCGCCTCCAACGTGGAGGAGGTGTACGAGATGAAGGAGGTGCTGGGCACGTGAGTATCCTGGTGTGCTCTGGGAGTGGTGGTACCGGCAATCTTCTGTCCGGGCCAGACCTGTGACCAGCCTGTGCATTTTACATTTTTAGCAGTCGTGTGTATAATGACTGACCACACATGTAGCAAAATGGTAAAAGCCTAAGACAAGGATGAAATAGCACAATTCCATTAACTGAATTTCAAGGCCACATGGTCAATTATTTTGCACTAACACACACACACACACACACACACTAATTCCTAGTTCGCACCCCTCGGCCAACTCACCCATTCCAACTCCCTCTCTGAAGACACCTCCCACCTCTCGCCAATTTTTACCCCAGAGCCAACTCGTGCTCGATACGGGTCTCCCATCCCTAAGGATGGAATTCAGAAACTCCTCACAGCCAGTAAGTGCCCACCGCGCGGCCCACTGCCGCCCACACTGCCGCCCACACTACCGCCCATAGTCCACTACTGCCCACAGTCCACCGCCACCCACAGCCAGCTGCTGCCCACAGCCCACTGCCGCCCACTGCCCACTGCCGCCCACAGCCCACTGCCGCCCACAGCTCACTGCTGCCCACAGCCCACTGCCGCCCACAGCCAGCTGCTGCCCACAGCCCACTGCCGCCCACAGCCCATTGCTGCCTACAGCCGGCTCTCACGCCCTCCCCACCTCCCACCTCCCACCTCACGATCAATTTCCAGCCGGCCGACCGTGCGACCCACGGTTCCGGCCGGCTGACCCGGCATTGACCGCTCGCCACTGTCCCGTTGTCGTGCCCGGCACGCGTGCCGACCCGCTCGTGACGCTGGGGCTCCATGGCTCCGCCCACGTGACGTGAGGCGCCGGCAGCCAATCCAGGGGGAGGCACAGGGACACTCTCCAGAGCTGTCTCGGGCAAATGGGCTTCCGTATCGTGGGAAATGGTCGGGTCCATTGACCCGATTGACAAGCAGAGCACCTCCGGGGTGCTGCTGCCTCGTGCGGAGTGCCGTACTCGCGCGTGGAGGTAGAGCGCTTGCCGCCATCGGCCATCTGCTGATGGCCCACGGTATAAATGGACAGTCACATTTGCGAGGCACCGTTTGTGGCACTCATTGCACGGTTATTTACAGTTTCATCACGTCGAGAGTGTACTTATAACTCACCTGCACGTCCGGTTAGCGTGGGTGTGAGTTGCTGCATGGCTTAGATTGCATTTGAAAGGGTTCACCACAAAGCAGAACTGTACGAGCATTGCGTTTAGCCTTTTGCAGATGCGCAGGAGTCATTCAGAACGAAGTATTACAAGTGCTCGGTGGAGTTTGGATTATAGGTGCATACATGGAGCTGCCACAGTAACGAATGTGCCCGTATATTCGAAAAACAAAATCCACTTTCCCATATCAAGTGTCCCGGGTGTGATCTTTGTACTTCCCATTCTCACTTGGACTCGCGGATTAATACATGCTTACCCATAACTACCCAAACCTTACATTGGATCATGAAAATAATTTGAGGTGCGGATGATGGATGTATCAGATAGTTGTGAGTTTTTCAAGCAATTAAGGGATACCTCCACATAATCAAGGTTCCTCCAGAGTGATATGGAACTCATTTCAACACATATAGTGATGCTATGTTTGTGCGCTCCCGACACGGTCTGAACGTCTGCTGGATGCGTCTCAGTCGGCTGCTTCGGCGCTATTGCCGGACGTCCGACACAGCACGCAATGTTTGTCGGGACCGCCCACTGACCAGATTTGTGATAATCCTGGGCGCGCCGGCGCGCCCCCAGTTCTGGGCGCACCGGGCGCCCAGAACTGGGCAATTTAGGACAGAACTGAACCACGTCTGGGCGGACGTGGTGCAGGCAGGCGGGCCAGCCGCACATGCCAGCCGATAACCAGACAATTTAGGCGGGAAGTGTTTGTTTTGTTTTACAAAAGAGGAACTGCCCAACCTCGGCCAGACGCCGTTGTGTCCGCAATAATGGCGAGGTGTAGTAGTTTGGCACAACATTGGTGTAGTATTTTCATCAGGTGGCACGTCGATCCTCAGGCTGTTGCCACCCGTTAGCTCTGCTGCGTGTTTGAAGGCAAGCACCTGGTGTTTGTTTGCCTGCTAATCCTCTTCAGGAAAACATGGCGCTGATGAGCAATACATCAGATTAGCTGAAACAAAAACGAAGTAGGTACGATGTTCAGAAATGAGGCGAAGAGCAATCGCGTGTTATATGTTGACATGCGTCGTTTTAGCCTTCAGCAGCGTGATCCTTTACTCGGCATTGCACTCTCCGCCGATAAAAACACTGCGCAGTTGTTATCGGCGGTACAAAAAACAGGTTGTGTACTCGCCGCTCCGGGCGCGTGTCAACCCCGCACTCCGATGGACACCTCTCTGTGACAGATTGCTGCCGACGGGGCGGGCCCTCTACGCTGTGGACACGATTGGAAACAACGCAGATGTGTATTCAGTTTGAGTTTCCCTAGTACAGTTCCGCCGTAGACGAAAAACGAGATATAAACGGAAACTTGTCTTGGAAATGGACTGTGATTTGCATGCTATCTTCGCCAGTCGTGTGCACCGGAGCAAAGCATGATAGGCTTTGATAGGTGTTTGTGCAGAGGGGCAGGTAAAGTTCCTATCCCTACAAGTTACCGAGTTCTAAGCGAACTAAATGTGTGCAGTATTTTGTATTGATGTCAAATGGATACCAAAACATCACCAATACTTGGCTTCAATTCATAGCTTGTACACAAAATCAGAAAATTCTAGTTGTTTTCCGGTTTGGCCGTGTTGCATATGCCTGATGGCTGATGAGCCCCTATAATTTACGCCCATATTAAACACAACCGACATTGAGAGCTGGGGGTAGCCATGAATGTATCAGTTGTGACATATGAAGGCATGAAGTTATGCATACTTATGAAGGTTAGCAGATTCACAGCATTGAGGGTGCCAATTCCATAGCGTGCCACGTTAAATATGGAAGGTCATCGATGTTGCCAATTCCATAGCGTGCCGCGTTAAATATGGAAGGTCATTGATGGTAGACGTCATGGAGTAGATGTCCAGCCACCCCAGTGTTGCTGAGATTTAGCATGAGGCCTGCGGGCACTGACTGAAAAGGATGGCAGCGAAATGGCCATTTGTCCCGCCAATGTTGCCTGCACTCCTCGACTCATGTAGAAGACATTGGGGCGGGACTGGGGCAATCAGCCATTGAGATGACATGATGATAGTCAAAATACACAAAAGGAACCCCTTGAAAGTCACAGCTTGGGTGTGCAAATATCGGAGGTGCAATTACGGCATCAAACTACTTCGGATTTTGCCAAGCTTAGGGGACTAATCTGAGGTTCCAAAGGCAATGCAAGACTTGCAAAAGCAAAAGCAACCGGCGCCAGCCATCCGATATGTCCCCTCCCCCTTCCCGAATACACCGACCAGTGCTGGTCAGTCCGGCACACCTGGTCCGCCAGTGACAAAGCGCAGCTGGTGTTCGCCGAGTGACTCGCAGTCCTGTGCGAACTTCAAATACTGATTTATTCATCAGAGGCCGGCCGTCCCAGCACCATAAATCAACTGTACAACATACAACACCAGAAATACGCCAGAAAAAAAATACCAGAAATACGCCAGAAAAAAAACACCAGAAATACGCCAGAAAAAAAACACCAGAAATACGCCAGAAAAACACCAGAAAAAACGCCGGAAAAAAGCTGAAGTGGGTCACGGAATCAAACCCAGCCAATTTTGAGCGCGTTCGACATTGACACGGAATCGGTTTCCTGTACGCGACGGATGCGGGCCCGACGCAAGGACGATGTCCTGCGCCGGCTGACCTCGCAGTGCTCGGATTGTGTGCGCACGCGCGACTTGTGCCGCGCCTGTCATGGCACTGGACTGTCAGGATCGAGGAGCTTACTTGACAGACATGCGACGCGCCTCACTAGCATTCAGTGCGGAGAGCTCTCTTGGCTCCCTGTCGACGCTGTTAGTGAGATTAGGTCGGCCTAAGCGTTTATGGCGATACGCCAGTAGATGCAGCGTAAGTTTTCAGTGGTTCATTGGTGTGGTACCAGTTGTGTTCCGAATGCTGTGTTCGTTAGGCGTGCAAGACGAAGCATTAGCACCCGCACTTCATTCAACACATTGGATCTCGGAGGCAATCGGAATACCATTGACATCGCATCAAAGACAACAGTTGCTGTTCATATGTTGTTATCCTTCGCTCACCAGATGGTAGTGTAAGTAGCGATACGCCATGTGCCATTTACCTGCAAATTGCATGTATTCCTGGAGTTAAAATGCGTCCAATTTACCGTTATTTCATGTGTAACATCCAGTGAGAGTTTTAGGTTCGCACGGCTCTGGGCTTACCTATGGAAACCACACGAAATATTGGGTCATTAGCGGCAAATGTGGACGTCATTTCGTCACTTCCTTTATATCGATGCTCGGTTTAGGCTACTTTAGCCGGGAACAACTTGAAGGTCGTGTGAAAAGCCACTTATCCGTGCATCTGTCGCCGTGCCAATCAATGGCACTCAGAGCGACCGTGACGCACTCACCGATCGCGACACGCTTTTTCCTGAAGCGGTTCTGCTGCACTAACTTCGCAGAACACGTGCCACCTCTATGAAAAGTCCAGGGCGGAACCAGGAATTTTCGTAGGGTGGGTGCAGTGTCTGGAGGTACGCATTCGGCTGATGATTTGTTCAAAGAGATGGGAGGGAAGGGGAATCGATCATACTGGACGCATGATCGATTCAGCCTTTGGCTGACAAAAAAAAAATACGTTCAGCGAGAGGGGGAGGCACATGGCCTCGAACTTCCCGGGAAGAATGTCAATACGTCCCGTCTCGGTGGGAGGTCTTCAACCGCCCCCTCCCCCCACTCAGGTTTTTCGCGGATAGCGGACGAACGGCGTGCGGTAGCGCGTCCAAATTTGGCATACCTTTGCTCCACATCAATTTGACATGCCGATTCAAAAATTTTAGGTCAGGTCATCTAGGTTCAACGAGTTAGTCAAGGTCAAGTGAGGTCACCTCCAAAAAAGTTAAACCAGTCGTCACGATTTAACGGATATAGATATTTTAATGAAACTTTCAGCGTTTGCTTATCTTTACGGATGCAACAAAACGTACGAGTTGAATTTTTAATTTTTATCGTTTTTGACATACAAATTTTGCGTATTTGCCATATTGCAGTTCAAATACAGGATTCTGGCTAAAGTAAGCATTTTTCATTAGGGCAAGTTGACTTCCAACAACGTTTCTCGGTCTGTTCTACCCATTGGAAAAGGAAACTTAAAGAAACATTGAAAACTGAAACTGTTGAAATTTCCAAAAATATATATTTTTTTATTTTTGGGGGGCCAAAAAAATTATAGCCTGGTCGATTTCGCTGTCATTTTATCATTCCAAATAAATTTTGTTTGTTTTTCAATATATCCACAAAAATGAACTTCCCAGAGTAAAAAAACATAATGCAAGTCGTGAAAAGTCGTGAAAATCTAGCCCCCTGATGACGTCACTTTAAAAAAAAAAATTCAGGGGTGGGCCCGGACCCTACTCGTCGAGCGCTTTCCGATGACACCTCTTTCGTTTTCGTGCGATGCTTAGTTTGGATTTTAGAGGTGGTCTTGAACCGCCCCCCCCCGAGACGGGGTGTGAGGATTTGATCGGAAAGACGGCGCGGGTTAATAGTACGTTTAGCAAGATTTCTCATAGCGATACTAGGAAAAGACTAGCCCATCTTCTTATGGTTTGCCTTGCTGTGCTGTGTAGTTGGCGCGGCGCCGTGAATGAGCCATTACGCAGTACTGCCCGTCACAAGCACTTGGTATTCATCACGTGCACCTGCCCTCTGAGCATGTCTCCGAGTACTCACAGTCCAACCATTCTAATCACCCACTCTCTCAGAACAAACAAGAAGCGTTGCCGTGGCAACCCGACGCAACCGAAGAACCTTGCCGTCGGCTTAACTATTCTGTACGACCGTCACGCTATATGAAATGGTCGAACAATTTGAAACCGCTGACAAATTTCCGACTAACAACAAACAAGTACTTTGTTGAATTGCGAGAACCGCCAGAACCACCAGCTGTCTCCTGTGTTGTAACAAAAATTGGACCACGTCCATGCAAGCAATGTAGGTCGACAGCTTACGATTAGTTTTCGGCGCACGTGACGCATGCGTAGGGAAAAGGCAATGTGTTAATACGAAGTTTCTCATATTCTGGTCCACATAGCGGGTATAATGATTAGTGGTTGGTATGTATTTAACTGAAACTAAAGTTTCAATTGTTTGTAGTTCCGATACGAACCGAGCAGCAAGAAGTGATTGCAAGTGAATTTGACGTAATGCTTCGTACTCGTTTGCACCCGTCATAAGCGCTTGAGCTTAATTTAGTACACCAGTGCTTTCATGTGCACGCATATTTTTTAAGCTGAAAATTGCTTGGCAAGCAGATCAACTTGAAAAGAAGAGAGCACTTGTTCACCGTAATCCGTTTTGAATCCATATGATAATCATTTGCACTCCACTGGCCTGGAGTGCTATTTCCGTGCGTTAACGGAATGTTTTTCCTTGTGGGCCGGATATGATGAATCATGAAAACATTGCTAGTTTTTCCGTCTCACGCCTATTTTTGCTCCGGAAAAAGCGAACATAGCATATTGTGGTAGCAACAGTGACGTAGGCACATCGCTGAGGTTTTCGGATATTCTCCCGTTCTTGCTCACACGTTTGGATATTCAGTGTCCTGTCTCCGGACTGTATCCGGACTGAATATTCAGTGTCCTGTCTCCGGACTGTATCCGGACTGAATATTCAGTGTCCTGTCTCCGGACTGTATCCGGACTGAATATTCAGTGTCCTGTCTCAGGACTGTATCCGGACTGAATATTCAGTGTCCTGTCTCAGGACTGTATCCGGACTGAATATTCAGTGTCCTGTCACAAGTTACTCCTCCGGCTGGTGTTATTGCTGTTGTGTGGTGCATACCAGCGAATACTCCTCGGGTTGGTGTTATTGCTGTTGTGTGGTGCATACCAGCGAATACTCCTCTGGTTGGTGTTATTGCTGTTGTGTGGTGCATACCAGCGAATACTCCTCTGGTTGGTGTTATTGATGTTGTGTGGTGCATACCAGCGAATACTCCTCTGGTTGGTGTTATTGCTGTTGTGTGATGCATACCAGCGAGTACTCCTCTGGTTGGTGTTATTGCTGTTTGTGGTGCATACCAGCGAATCAGCCGAGCAGGTCACTGAATTTCATCCATTCGTTCAGGCTTTACCGCGCTAATAATTAATGAGGTAAAACTTGCTCACACATTCCCTGTGCCCGTCGTTGTTAACACGTGATGAATGCTGGGCACTGCATGACCAACGCAGTCGATGTGCCCGTAAGCCCAAATGACCAACCAACCAACATTATGTTTCTGGGCACACATAGGAAGGTGTGGAAATCCGTTTTAAAAGCCTCCCAGCTGTACTCCAATTATTTTTGGCAAATTTCCACCACCTGGATGGAAATACACTGCAATGGCCAGGAGAAAGTGTATCTCGAACGGTGTCGAACTTGCCTTTGGGACAGGCATTTCGAGTTCCTCTCGAGGGGACGAGTAGCCTAGGGGTAAGTTGCTCGTTTCACAATGGAAAGGTTGTGGATTCGAGTCTCACCTGTCGCTACTCTTCGCCCGCGACCAATCGACGTGAGAGATTGGCGACACTACATGACTCAACGATCGATGTGTCGTAAAAGCCAATAACCAACCGAGTTCCTTTCGATACAAATTCTGGGATTATTGTGAATAAACACTCAAGTAAAAGATCGTTCAATGAACAAACTTGGCAGGATGCACTTAAATTGGATTGATATTAGCATAAATCTCATGCCATACTGGGGTTTCAAAAAGACTTCGCAGCTTGTCATACGTTCTTCAATTGTACATCTAACAACGAGTGGCATCAGTAAACTTTTCCTCGGTTGCGATTCCCAATCGGAAGTTTCAACAATACTGCCCGGCAGTGTTGTTGAAACTTCCGATTGGAAAATATTGCCTCCCCGTCCCCAGAAACTTTCCTCTGCCGCCTAGCTGTTGCGCACTTTGACACCCTGCTTTGATGAGAGGGTCGTAGCATCTCATAATGAGTCGTTGCACCTGAAGCGTTCGCGAACTAATAAGCGGCATGTTGCAGGTTTCTCCGTCTGCACATGGCTGCCTGCATATATCTTAGATGCCGCACTCTCCTGAATGAACTCGGCGCATTCTTGACACACGACGATCAAGGCATTCATTTTACTTTCATTAAAAACATTTCCCGAATTTTCAGACGTCTCAAATGCCTTTTGTCAGTGTGAGCGTCAAGGAACTTTACGTTGCATGCCTCAGTTCTTTCCTTCATTTCCTTCAAAGTGAAGTGACTGCTCGAGCGCTGTATACCGGCAGATAAAACATGCTGGCATACACACGGAACAAATTGCTTGACTTTCCGTCAAAACAGCGTTGCGTGCTAGAAGGCAAAATGACGAACAGTTATTCTACACTGTCGCTCGGCGTTCTTCTCTTGTCAATCTTGCGTTGCATCCAGTGAAGTTAGGCAAATGACGGCATGACACATGCATTGCTAACCTGCTGGGGAAGGATTTTTGCCGACCTGCTATGCCAAAATGCTTTGCACTCGATTTTCGGTCTTGTGCAGTGTTTTCATAACTCGACAGCAAAATTCCTTTCAGCACCACTTACTGTCATATATTGCCGTTTATTAGACTGGAGTAACTGTGCTAGAGGTAATCTGCCGTCTATGCAAGACAATACTTAGCAACTGTTCCGAGGATGCTGCATTAGAAGATGCTGCCCAGCTGTTGCATTAGCAGCTGTTTTGAGGTACATAGTGATAGTGGATGATTCGGGCTTTGGAAGGGTACTAAAGGCACTTGAAGTTAAGCATAGAAATGTATCAGATAAGATGCAAGCTGTGAGAGGAAAAATGTGGGAGAGAACAAATGGGCATGTTTCACGATCAACCTGGGAGAATATAACAATAGACGGAAACTTTAGCTTTAGCATCACGCCTTCCCTCTATGGATGCTGCATCACCGGGAACACCTCCCATATCTTCACGACTTGCATTGAATTATCCTGTGCGGATGTGAACTTCCACAAACAGCGCTGTGCTTTGACGGCGATTTTGACATGTCTGATGAAAACGACAGCGGCGTTGACACTTGTGACGTTCTCGGCAAGAATGCCATTGTACAGCCTCGTGGCAGCTTCGTGGCAGCCTGGCAGCCATTGTACAGCCTCGACCAATATCGTGCGAGCAGCAGACCGCGGTCCGGCGGATGCCGGGCGGATGCCGGGCGGATGCCGGGCGGATGCCGGGCGATGGGCTGTAATAGATGTGCGGGGAACCCCAACTGCCATGTTACGACAGCTCGGCGTGACCCGGCGGTACGAGTCGGCATACCGGCGGCCACCCACCCAGTGTCATCAGTGGCGTGGCGACCGCATGACCTGTCGGCGGCCACCCACCCAGTGTCATCAGTGGCGTGGCGGCCGCATGACCTGTCGGCGGCCACCCACCCAGTGTCATCAGTGGCGTGGCGGCCGCATGACCTGTCGGCGGCCACCCACCCAGTGTCATCAGTGGCGTGGCGGCCGCATGACCTGTCGGCGGCCACCCACCCAGTGTCATCAGTGGCGTGGTGACCGCATGACCTGTCGGCGGCCACCCACCCAGTGTCATCAGTGGCGTGGTGACCGCATGACCTGTCGGCGGCCACCCACCCAGTGTCATCAGTGGCGTGGCGGCCGCATGACCTGTCGGCGGCCACTCACCCAGTGTCATCAGTGGCGTGGTGACCGCATGACCTGTCGGCGGCGCTCACCCAGTGTCATCAGTGGCGTGGCGGCCGCATGACCTGTCGGCGGCCACCCACCCAGTGTCATCAGTGGCGTGGTGACCGCATGACCTGTCGGCGGCGCTCACCCAGTGTCATCAGTGGCGTGGTGACCGCATGACCTGTCGGCGGCGCTCACCCAGTGTCATCAGTGGCGTGGCGGCCGCATGACCTGAAGCCGCTGACAGACGACGGTGGTCACCTCGCTTCCTCCAGGCGCCTGCTGCATGACTGATGCAATCGATGCGCTCTGGAGCCCGAACGACTTACTGCCTACGGGCGCCACAGACTTGGTGTCGAATGTTATCAATCCTGTACGGCACGCAGTCTTCACACCGAGTCGCCGATTCGGCCTGCAGTGTTTGTTCCGAGGTGGGTGGTGGCCGGCAGGCGGTAGGGGTGGACCATCAGCTGCCCACCCGTCGCTGTGGTGCCTGTCCCGAGGTGGGTGGTGGACAGTGGGTAGCAGTCACCAGGCGGAGGCACCACCAGCTGCCCACCCGTCACTGTGGTACCTGTCCCGAGGTGGGTGGTGGACAGTGGGTAGCAGTCACCAGGCGGTGGCACCACCACCAACTACCCACCCTTCATTGTGGTGCCTGTCCCGAGGTGGGTGGTGGACAGTAGATAGCAGTCACCAGGCGGAGGCACCACCACCAGCTACCCACCCGTCGCTGTGGTGCCTGTCCCGAGGTGGGTGGTGGACAGTGGGCAGCAGTCACCAGGCGGAGGCACCGCCACCAGCTGTCCGTCCGTCACTGTGGTGCCTGTCCCGAGATGGGTGGTGGACAGTGGGCAGCAGTCACCAGGCGGTGGCACCAGCTACCCACCCGTCACTATGGTGCCTGTCCCGAGGTTGGTGGTGGACAGTGGGCAGCAGTCACCAGGCGGAGGGACCACCACCAGCTGCCCGCCCGTCATTGTGCGGACGTAACTGCTCTGGGGAAGCCCTGAGCTGAGCTTTGACATCACGCCAGTTGTGTAGAGGAACTTGCGTGAGAGACGGAATGTGCGGAATGTTTTTTTAAATAAATAAATCAATTTATTCCGAATTGTTGCTGGGGTGGCTTGAGGAACCAGGGTTCCATTGCTAAGCAGAGCTTGTTGCGTGAACCCTGGCCCCACCACCAGATCCATGAACTCCAGTTCAAGAGCAGACCGAAAGTTTAACGTGCCGCAAATGCTCCGACACGGCTGCCCGGTAGCTGGTCCCCGGCCTTATCGGACCAGCTGCCAACTGACACTCGCGACCGGGGGCTAAATGCGAGCGCGCGTAGCGACTCGAACCCTGTGTTGCCAGTACAGGGGAGACCAGTACAGGCCAGCACTCTAACCAACTGAGCTACCGGGGCGGCAAAATGCCATTAATGTCATGCAGAATGACAGCCCGCTTCCAACTCTGCAAAGTTGCATCAGCTGACGAAGCTGTTGGCCAGTGCGGCATATCCGTGTTCCGGGAAAACAATTTGTGAACCATTTCATTATCGGTTCTGTGAACCGAATGCCAGCGCAATTACACAGCTGCCTGCATTACTAGGTAATTGCGTATTGCATCGTGGATAGCTTCCCATTACCTTGTGGTGGAGGCTCCTCCGCAAGGTGTACACATCGAGAACTTCATTCGTATTCATTAATTGCTGATTCTCTTCCAAATTAGGGAGCCGATGGATTATTAGTGCGAACTGAACGGACTACGAGCACCTTTTTGCAGTTTATTAGTTTTGCTCTGCCCTTTCCCGTTCCTTTCCACTCTATGCTAACATGATTCAGCCTTTGTTTTTTTGTTGTGGTAAATCAATGAATGTGTTTACATGCATGCTTTGCTGAACGGAACGTCAGTCCGCTTGCATTGGTGTTTCCTTGCGATTCAGGCAAGCACTGTACCCGAATGGTTCGGCGGTCTGTCCTCCCACTTGTCGATCTCCCGGTTCGTTCGGCCACCTCACGAAATGTTCCAACATCTCTCGATCTGTTACGTTACCTCCCGATCTGTTCCGACAACTCTCGACCTGTCCCGTCACCTCTCGACCTGTCCCGTCACCTCCAGACCTGTCCCGTCACCGCTCGACCTGTCCCGTCACCTCCAGACCTGTCCCGTCACCTCCAGACCTACCCCGTCACCTCCAGACCTGTCCCGTCACCTCGAGACCTGTCCCGTCACCTCCCGACCTGTCCCGTCACCTCCAGACCTGTCCCGTCATCTCCCGACCTGTCCCGTCACCTCTCGACCTGTCCTGTCACCTCCAGACCTGTCCTGTCACCTCCCGACCTGTCCTGTCACCTCCAGACCTGTCCCGTCACCTCCCGACCTGTCCTGTTACCTCCAGACCTGTCCCGTCACCTCCAGACCTGTCCCGTCACCTCTAGACCTGTCCCGTCATCTACCGACCTGTCCCGTCACCTCCAGACCTGTCCCGTCACCTCTCGACCTGTTCCGTCATCTCCAGACCTGTCCCGTCACCTACTGACCTGTCCCGTCATCTACCGACCTGTCCCGTCACCTCCCGACCTGTCCCGTCATCTCCAGACCTGTCCCGTCATCTCCAGACCTGTCCCGTCATCTCCAGACCTGTCCCGTCACCTCCCGACCTGTCCCGTCATCTCCAGACCTGTCCCGTCATCTCCAGACCTGTCCCGTCACCTCCTGGCCTATCCAACTGCCTTGCGGTCTATCGAAACTGCCTGACCAGTTACGTCACCCTAACCTGCACCACCAGGTCAGTAAATATCCGGACCTGTTGGACTCCTCCTGACCTGTTAGGCTCCTCCCGAACTGTTGAGTCCCTCTTGACCTGTTGGGCCTCTCCTGACCTGTTAGGTTTCTCCTGAACTGTTAGGCTCCTCTTGATCTGCTGGCCCCGCTTGACCTGTTGAACCCCTCCTGACATATTGATCTCCTCCTGACCTGTTGGGCTCCTCCGGACCTGTTGAACCCCTCCTGACCTGTTGAATCCCTCTGACATATTGATCTTCTCCTGACCTGCTGGGCTCCTCCGGGCCCGTTGAGCTCTTCCAGACGTGCCGAGTCCCTCCTGACCTAGTGAGCCCCTCCTGACCTGTTAAGCTCCTCCTGACATATTGATCTCACTCTGACCTGTTGGGCTCCTCCGGACCTGTTGAACTGACCTACTGGACCCCTCTTGACCTGCTGAGCTTCTCCCGGCCTGTAGGTTCCCCTGTGAGCCATGTCGCCTCCGGCGGCAGCTGAGGAAACCGTGCTCAACGACTCAGATCCGAGCGGCAGCAGGATACCGGGGCCGTCGGCTGATTTGACCGTCGCCCGCTGGCCAGTGTGCAGTCAGTGACCTGGTGACCCGGTGACAATGCCGTGGTGACTCGGCAGCAGTGACCTGGCGGTCCAGCGACAAGTCAATCAGCACCGACCGGGTAGTAATTGGCGATTCACCACGTCGCAGCCCGCTGTCTGCCGACTGCGGATCCTGTGCTGCCAGCTGATGCCCTGCGCGGGCTGCCACGGCAGGGCTGGTCGACGGACGCGGCTCGCGTTGTGTGTCCCCGCGACGGTGTGGCGGTCGTGTGACGGTGTCGCCACGTGACGGTGTGACGGTCGTCTCGGAGCGCCCGCTCTCTGCGAACACCTGGGCAGCCGGTCGAGCCGTGCTTCCTGGTGTCCGCGCGTGTGTTGACATGGCTGTCCTGGTACCGGATATGGTTCTGTTGGCACAGACGTGTCGACACCAGGTGACGCATCGCGCGACACCACGCTCCAATGCTGGGCTCGGGAACGGATTTTCAACCGGCTTGGATTGGGGAGAAACGAGAAAAAAATGATCCAGTTGCGAGAACTGTAGGGGTGGCGGCTCTGCCGTCGGTGGGGTGTCGGGGGTGGTGGCGGGATTGGGTGCACGGTGTTGTGGGGATGTGGGTGTGTGGGGTGTGAGTGGGGTGGGTGTGTGTGGGGGGAGGAGGCGAATGGGGTGTGGGTGACAGGTACTCCAAATAGTATGTATTATAATGTATTTTAAATCGAGCCTAAACTCGACTGGAACTGATTGAACTACTTGAACTAACTGAACTTATTGAGGGATTGACCTAACTCACTCCTTTGTTGATTATGCCTATGTCAGTGGTGTATTGTGTTGTGGTTCGCCGCCATCTCCACCATACATTCCCCAGACCCCAGCCGACGTGATGTTGGATTGAATTGCCGTCCCTAACACGAATTTATATATGTGCGAGGTCAAAGTTTTGGGAACACCATATAGGTAAATGAGAGTCTTTAGCCAGATTATAATAAATACGTTGCATTATAAAATTGATGAAAATGAAATTTGCCATTGGTTTGAATCACATGTCTCGTGTTGGGACTTTTTGGATGCTAGTAGTAGTTTAATTTTGTGCAATGTACCGCACGAAATAGGTGCCTGTGTTGAGCCCCAAGCGGCTTCCGCTGATCCTTAACGCTACCTACTCACATTCATTCTCCTCATTCACTTCACATTCACACGCCCCATTCATGCTCTCCTTATTCATTAATGAATTGCTTGGTTCCAAAATTTAGCTCCAGACCCCCCCCGCGGTACACAAACATATATCGACAGACCATTGCTCTAATTTTGATGGTGCGTTGGCCGAACAAGTAAACCTTTCACTGCCAATCATGGCTGGCCTAGCCATTATTGGCAGCGTTCCTCGCATGGGCAAAGTCTGAACTGACCTAGCCTGAAGTCTGAAGTCTGAACTGACCTGAAGTTTTACCGACATACTTAGCTGTAAGTTCGATCGATGCCACTCGTCGTACACTTGCGACCAGGTCTGGCGTATCCCATGGGCGGGCACGGATCCATACCACGTCGGGTACGTCCCTGGTCGTCGTTATACCCTAGCCGGCCCTACCACTTTTGGCCTCGGGGCTTATGGCATGCCAAACCCCTCCACGTGCCCCTCGAATCTCTGCACCAACCGTGCCAACGTCCAGAGTTCTGGGGTGGACAAATTACCGGGCAGTGATTTGCCCGTACCCTATAGTCCGGCGCCAGACTTCCGACGAAAACAATGTGGTGGCCCATTTATCGGGCCCTCTCACATGCATAATTTGTTCGCCCACTCATCTGCACCCCTGGGTCGCAGAGGCCAGCGGGATTTTGCAGTCAAAGATCCAGAGCAGGTGATTTAACGTCCCTGAAGTGTTCGTTCATCGCACCGTCTCGCAATTAGACATTATCCAAACGCAGATCATATATGTAACAACATTAATATTCTAGTCAATTTAACTGGCTTCCACAGTCACTACCACCACCCAGAAACGTTCAGTCCATAGGAGGACGGCTCGCAGGTCGGCTGCCTCGCTTATAAATTTACTTCATCGTACAAATTAATATCAGGCACATATCCAAGCATAATTGTGCTGCACTCTATCTCTTACTTTATCCGGTCCTGCTCTGCCGCTCCTTCTGTCCATCACTGCCGAAATGCTCCCATCGGTCTCTGCTGATGCCACCAGACAATTTCTATGCTTAATCTAATATTTTAACATTTACATACACCGCATCGCATTACGCACACACACTGCTCATACACTTCTCGACATCTCTGACATTTCCGTCAACTTCCTCCCGATCCTGAATTTATCCGATTTGCCCCCCCCCCCCCATGAGACAGGTCGCTCCCTTCAGCAATGAATTTGGTGAGAAGGCAGAAGCTGCGGAAGAGAATTTAGGTTGGTTCGGAAAGATCTGGGAAAGAGGAAGACATGTCAGACGTATAACACTCACATGCCCGATGGTGAGACCTCCAGCCGTCCGCCATTCTTAGTCTTTCCGAGTCGCGTCCAAGAGAGAGTTCGAGTGAGAGAGCTTCTTCGTGACTGCCAAATTTTCTTCCCTTCCGTAGCACCGCCTCTTTTTTCTACAGCCACTGCCGGGGCTTCGGATCGGGTTCGTGTTCCTGATTGGTGGGGTGCATTTTTTTATTTTCCAGGCCACTCGCAGCGTCAAGTCGCCTGGGGCCTTCATGGCGTTCTAGAAAATTCTACTGAGCGTGGTCACCGACCTCACGGCTGGCCGGGACTCTTCTGTTGTTTTGGCTCAGGTTCGCACCTCCGGCAGCCAGCTGGACGGGGTGCCGGGCCATTACTCCGGTTCGCTCGGAGGTTGTTGCCGGGGCCGCCCTCTGGTTTTAGCGCCGGCGCCACACGCGTTTGATTTTACTTCTAGGACAAATAATTGAATCGGAAGGAGGTGACCGGGATCTGGTTGGTCTTCTGGCGACCTGTTCTGGTGGGAAAATATTACAAATTTGGTGTCGAAAAATGTAAGCCTCCTTACAGAGTCATGTCAGGTTCAGATCTATTTCGGTGTAAGGATCCCTTTGAAGTAAAATTGTATCCGGAAGCTACCTCCGACGTTTCGACAGATCTGCTGATTCTTGTCACACGTCTCCTTTGAAGTGCTTGGCCTGACTGGCACTGGGTCCGAAGGTCAGATCAGGATAGAGCGTGGCAGGGAAATGGTCGTGCCGGGGATCCCCGACTGTGCACCGTGTGGAAGAGGCGCGGCTGTGACGGGGACATGTCATGTGCCGCTTGTGGGGGGGGTGAACGACCACGCCGGAGATCGCCGACTGTGTAGCGTGTGGACACCAGGGATTACGGTGCGGCCGTGGCGGGGTGGTGCGGCCGGCCGGGACGCGTCACGTGCCGCGCGATCCGTTCAGTGCTGACGTCGGCGCTCCACATCCGCCCGCACCAGCCGCTGCGGGGCCAGACTGGTCTTCCGGGCGGCGGCCGCGCCTCTGCCTCCGTAAATGTCGCACAGATAAGCGGCTGGGCTCAATGCAGCGCGCGCCTAGTGCTCACTTCGCCGCGAAGCGATATTTCAATGTCGCCTGGATTTGTGCGTGCCCAATGCGGCCCATAGTGTCGTACTGTGAATGAGACCATCCGTTGGCACTAAAGTCTGGTTAAAAAAGAAAAGGTAACTGCTGCAGAAAGTGATGCATTTTTTATTCTCCAGAACATCCATCCTTCATATATATATATATATATATATATATAAATATATTCACTACTCCAGGACGCCAATCGCTTTGCACAAAACATGCATGCTGTCGTTCTTCCTGTTGAGCTTCCAGTCGTAACACAGCCGAATGGGTTTTCCTCACAATTATCGTAAAGTAATGAGGCCTGAGGCACGCCTAAGGGGAGCGGTACCAATTCGCGCAACTGGCGCGGTGGCACTGTGAGGAGGTCGATGGCTGTGATACGTGCCGGAAAATCAGGCATCTGCCATGTCAGTGGGCATTACTGCGAGGATGCCGATGTCCACATAATAGATGCGGGGACAATCAGACATCTGCCATGTCAGTCGGCACCACTGCCAGGACGCCGACCGCCAAGGCTGCTGCCAAGATAATCGGCCATCTGCCATGGCCGGAGTATTCTGTCTGGATCCGGGTGTAAGTACGCTTACTGGCTATGTTGGTGGCGAGACTTAGAGCATGAGATTTCCGGAAAGTTTTGCTCGTCAGACAAGGTCACAAGCTACGTATTCGGCCACCCGTTGCTATCAGTTTCGGACGAAACGTCGTGGCTGTTTTCTTCGGCTGTTGCTGCGGTTCGGTTTGACTTGGCTACAGTTTTTGTCGTTTTTGTCGGTACTGATGTCAAGTTGAACCGCTTCCGCCGCCGGCGATGCCTCCTAAGCCACTCGAATCGTCACTGGGGCGGGGATAGCCGAGTGGTTAAGGTGTCGGGCTATGGGTACCAAAGGTCCCGGGTTCGACTCTAGCGCCACTCAGGACATTTCCCAATCCCGCGACCCACCGGCGAAACAGTGTGGGCGGCGCCATTAGCCGTGAATGTGCATAAAGTGTGTCGTGAACCAACCAATAAATAAAAAAAGAAAATAATCGAATCGTCACTGAGACAAGCTAGCTGCTCCTGTTGCCACACACGCCACCTGCGCTGCCGCCATCGGCATGACAGCCATGGTGTGCCTGTCATCGCTGATATGGCCTGAGCTGCTACTCCTGCCGTCGCTGATGTGAGCTCAGCTGCTGCTCCTGTCGTCGCTGATGTGAGCTCAGCTGCTGCTCCTGCCGTCGCTGATGTGAGCTCAGCTGCTGCTCCTGCCGTCGCTGATGTGAGCTCAGCTGCTGCTCCTGCCGTCGCTGATGTGAGCTCAGCTGCTGCTCCTGCCGTCGCTGATGTGAGCTCAGCTGCTGCTCCTACCGTCGCTGATGTGAGCTCAGCTGCTGCTCTACCGTCGCTGATGTGAGCTCAGCTGCTGCTCTGCCGTCGCTGATGTGAGCTCAGCTGCTGCTCCTGCCGTCGCTGAGGTGAGCTCAGCTGCTGCTCCTGCCGTCGCTGATGTGAGCTCAGCTGCTGCTCCTGCCGTCGCTGGTGTGAGCTCAGCTGCTGCTCCTGCCGTCGCTGATGTGAGCTCAGCTGCTGCTCCTACCGTCGCTGATGTGAGCTCAGCTGCTGCTCCTACCGTCGCTGATGTGAGCTCAGCTGCTGCTCCTGCCGTCGCTGATGTGAGCTCAGCTGCTGCTCCTACCGTCGCTGATGTGAGCTCAGCTGTTCGTGTTGCTGCTGTTGGAGTACGGCGCTGGCCTTCTCGCTCTCTACACGCAGCCCAGGTGCTTAGGCTACCGCTAGCATTCAGCTGACTATTGCGGATTGCTGCTGCTCACTCACGCCAACTTGTGTACAGTTTGGCGGTCCCATGAGAGAACACCGAACGGGCAAGCCATCGCTAGTTCCGTTCTCACCTGGGGACCAGGTGTTTTGCCCGTCGTTTCAGCTGGAAAATGAACTGAAGAAGCCTCGACATCTGGACATTGATACATTGGCGGCCATCTTAAAAAAAAAATATTGGTTAAATCATGTTCGAACGGAGCAACGTGATTTTCCGACAAGAGTGGGCTTAGACGACCATGGCGCCAAGCTTTGTTGATAATGGTTCCCAATCCCATGAAACCACACCAGCAAATATTGGGATAAAGTTACCTTCTAGGAGCACACATACTTCTACTGCATCGGCTTCTGGCATCACATGTGCTTATGTGCCGGTTACTGACGTTGAGTTTAATTGCTGGGTCACTCATGCCCCACCGTTAAACCGTTCCCGTCACTCACCTGCGGTGTACGTGCACCAGTCACCTCGGAGGTTCAATGGCGTAGCCAAGCTTCGCTCCATGGGACGACGGTGGCTTAGCAGGAGACATTGGGACTTCGGGTGCTCCTTATGCATTATCTGAATATACTCAACCTTTTCTTCTGATATGGACAGTTTTTTTTTTGCCGTTGGCAGGTCTTCTCTCCCATACCTCCAGGGAGGAGTGCTAATCCCTCACCTCCCTGGGATACCCAGGGGACCCTGAAGGTGCGATGGGTTCTTGCGGTGCCATTAGCGATTCATCTGGTTCCTCATATATCCATGAAAGGAAGTAGTCACTCTGCCTCCTATCTTGGGGGCCTCGCCGGACGTTTTGGGATTCCTGCGGCCTCTTAGCAGACCCTCTGGACTCCTGTGTATTCAGGGCAGGACGTGGCCAGCCCCTCGCCCCTCTCGGATTCTCTCGGGAGTTCTCTGGAGGTCTGAAGGACCCCGCAACCCCTAGCGGGCTCTCTATATAGGCCCATCATTCCTCCATGGGATTTGTGACGTCCCACTCGGCCCCCTTTGGACAAGCGAGCCCCATCGGTGTCTCGAAGAGGGCACTGCTGGAGATTCAGACTTCGGAGCACCTGCGGAGCTATGAGGGGCCACTAGGGGGCCTCTCGTGTATCCAGGAGGCTGCCGCCTACTCCTGGCTACGCCTCTGCGGGGCTCCAATCTCCCATCGACTGGCAGGCTGAGGAGATCCTCCCGCTCATCTGACCTTCGGCGTCAGGTGCGCATATATGGGAGTGGCCGATCGTGGTGTGGTCCTGATGCTATCGCCCCCTCCACCGACATATACCGGATGAACAGATCTAGGTCGTGCACCTGATTGTCTGGTCCGTGCTATTGATGATCGGCCCCCGATCCCTCCCTGATTACCGGCCCTCGGTCCCTCCCTGATGACCGTCCCTCGGCCCCTCCATGATTGCTCCCTTGGTCTACGCTCCTGATGGTTCAGCCCGGGTAGCCGCCCCTCGAGATCCGGCCCCGGTCCTCGTCTCTGATGACCCAACTGTAGTCCCTGATGATCTGGCCTCAATACGTCCCTAATGACCCTGCTTCGATCCCGGCCTTAGTCCGTCCCTAATGAACCGCCCGTCTCTGACGATCCTGCTGCGGTTTCTTGTCCCTAATAGCCCGCCCTCGGTTCTCGTTCCTGGTGATCCGGTCCAGGTCCTGGTCCCCGATGACCCCTGACCCCTTGACCCTTGATCCTTGTTTCTGAAGGCTCGGTCGCGGTGTGTCTCGCCAGCGCTGACCGCTCGTGGCCCCACCTGAAGTTTCGGACGGTTTTAGGTGATAGCGTGGCCACTGCAACTCCATAGAGCCCCGTGCCAAATCGGGAAGACATGCGGGGGAGGGGACGGGGAATGAACATTGAGAGGCCATTGGTTTCTCGAAGTAACATAAAACGGCACGACTGCCGTTGCATATCACGTGCATCGTTAATTATACTCAAGTTTTCATGCGGACGGTAGGTGATCGCGCTCGCGGGCTGCTCAGCCGGGGCCGACCGGTTCGCCACGTCTGACTGACTGCCCGCGGCGAACAACTTGTGTGACGTCAGGACGCCTGAGGCTGTGACCCCGACACGTGCTCTGACCCCGATCCACTCCAGTGGCCTGTGGCCTTTCACGTGCAGGTGGGCTCTGGGTGGCTTGGAACACACACATTGTAGCCGAGGGACGTCCAGGAGCTAGGTGCAAGTTCGGCACACACACGGCTGGTGGCTGCGGTATTGTTTGAGGTGACGCAGCGGTTGTTCTATTTCCGTGGCAGGCTATTTGTGTTGCAAAGCAAGGCTATTTCGGATAGGTAGCGTTATTGCGCAGCGCATTGAATATTGCATTTACATGTCGAAGGCAAACTTAATACCAGATGAAGGCATAAATGAAGGCTTCTCGAAATTATCTGTGTGGCCAAAGCATATATTTGATTCCATCATCCCTTCCATGCATCACCATAAACCAAATGCTCAATTTAGAAATTATTGGTGCTGTATTGGCAACACCGAAAGTTGCTTAAACTTTCATCCCTGGACAGATATTCCACAGCCAGCACCTGCGCCCCATAGGTACAGGGATTACTTCCCCACATACGGCTGGAAGCTGAAATCGATCAATACAATTTGGATATTCCAGCTTTGGGCAGTTAATGCTAACTTTCCAGCAATTCGACTCAGGGAATTAGGTAATTGGAGTTACTATTGTGAGTGGAGCGTTTCGAGGTATATCCAGACGAATGCTCAACGGCTCATATAGGAAGGAAAATTGCAATACCCTGATACTGAACGTTCTCTAAATTTCCCAAACTTTTTCACCTGTACCAACGCATTTGGTTGAGGGTCAAAGCTCGTTTGACGTCTTTGAGCGGAGTGGAGCATGAAGCCAGGGGGACGCGCACCCCTACCCCCCCTGGATCCACCAGTGCGTGGCGAGATCATGCTGCACGTGTCGAGAACCTTAGCCATTAACCATGTGAAGCAAGTTTTAACTTAAAAAGCGACTTGCCCGGCCCACCTGGCACCGCCGATGAAGTGGACCCATCCACACAGTGTCGCTATCATTCCGTGCACTGCTCGCCGTTAGATGTGTCGCCAAGCTGACAAGAAGCGCAGAGCGAGAAGCACAGAGTGTTGCCAGGCTGACGAGAAGCGCAGAGCGAGAAGCGCAGAGTGTTGCCAAGCTGACGAGAAGCACGGTGTCGCCAAGTTGCCGAGAAGCGCAGTGTCTGCAAGCTATAATGCAACAATGCTGCGCCATGCAATAATGCTCCAAAGAGGTTATTTGCTTCCAACCTGGCGTTTTCCTGAGGCACGCCTGCGCTTCTATCGCCGCCGGCTGCCAGACGGACGCAATTTACGCGGACTGCACTTCGGCTTTCTCGAAAATGCATGCCATATTTCAGACAGAGTTATCTCTCTGACTGCCTCTCATGCCTGGCTGGTCATCCGCGACGAGTGATTGTCAACGGGGCGGTCTCGGACTGGGCTAACGATACTTCCGGTGTACCGGAAGGGAGCTTCCTGGACCCTGTTATTTGCCCTATCTGTAAGCGACCTGCCTTCCAGGATTGAGCCGGAATGTCTGTTTGGTAATGACGTCAATTTGCTTAGGAAGGTAGCGTCTGCGGGCGATGCGACCCGCCGCCAGAGGGATATTGATTTCATTCATCCACGGGATATTGATTCCCTCTACAGGTGGTCCGCCGACTGGATGCTATTCCTGAACCCACTTAAATGCAGGTCGTTCACGGTGACTTTCCGTCGTACTCCTCTGTGCTTCGAGCACATGGTGCACGATCAGACGCTGGGTGATGAGTAGCCTAAGGGTAGGTTGCTCGTCTCGCAATCGAAAGGTTGTGCGTTCGAGTCTCACCTGTCGCTACTCTTCGCCCGCGACCAATCGGCGTGAGAGATTGGCGACGCTATATGACTCAACGGTCGATGTGTCGTAAAACCAATAACCAACGATCAGACGCTGCAACGTGAGACTGTGACGAGAGAGGAGACCTGGGTGTGTACCTGGACAGTAAACTGACATGGGGTCTGGAGGTGAGACTTGCATATATACAATGGGAGGTAGGAAGCTGGATGTTGTTAAAGAAGAAAAATATTTAGGTGTGCTAGTTTCAAATGACCTTCAAGCAGAAAAAAACAATGTATCTCAGCTAGGAACATGAAAACCAGAATGCCAGGGATCATCAATAGGAGTGTAAGGCATAAGAACGAGGAAGTCATGAAAAAACTGCACTTAGCCTTTGTGTGACCCCATTTAGAACATTCTGTACAGGCATGGAGCCTTACTGAGAAAAATCGATATGCTAGAAAGAGTGCATCGCAAAGTCATTTGACTCATCAGTGAACCATATAACAGAATATGGAGAAAGGCTTGTGGCATTAGATATGTACTCACTAAGCATAGGAGATTAAGGGGTGATGTAATTGAAGTGTATAGAATCGTTAAGGGGTATGGTTAATAGGTTATAATCGTTAATATGAGGTTATGATCGTTAATAGGTTATAATGAGATGAATCTGTATTATGCCCTTCTATTTAGACTATTGTGTGGATGTAAACAATTCAGGATAGACAAGTAGAGGTATAGGACAGTTAAGCGAAAACGAGTCTTCAGTGAAAGGGCTGCTGATCAATGGAGCAGGCCGCCTATTGAAGTGGTGAGCCACTTATTGAAGGTATTAAAACTATATGGTGGACACATTTTTTTCTGGTGGAAAATCTTGTTTTTCGTTGTGAGTAGTGGTGGATTGGGTGAGATTTATAAGTGCGTTTGCGTTGTGCAGGTCCCTTTAAGCAGGCATGGGTGAAGTTTAACAACTATTTGCGGGGCACTCGAGACACGTGTGTTAAGCGGGATCTGGTGAATATGGCTGACCGGGTAAGGTGGATAGTGATTGGGCGTTTGTGGGATGTTGGTGGATAGATTCTGCGAAATTATGGACGTGATGTTGGTTCGAGTGATGCGCGTTTTTTGCTTCCCTTTGGTGTCTTCCCAGGACTATGGCATCTTCCCTTTTCAAACTTAACCTGAATGGGCCCTTTTGGCTCTTGTTAAGTCTGAACACTGTGACTTTGTAACTGTACGACATTCGCACAGCATGTGCAGAGAACTGCGTCAACTGCGAATCGAACTCTCGCGTTGTTTATTAGAAAGTGCAAGCAGAAATGCCTGGTAGTAAATTTTCTGAAAGTGCTCTATTGACAGCATATGACGCGAACATCAGGTCTCGCCTCGAGCATTTCCCCGACATCTGAGCAGGCGCAGCCACAACGCATCTGGCCCAGATAAACTGGGTATAGCGCACGTTTTTAACGTGGCTAGCTAAACACTGCAGTGACGCACCTGGGCAATAGCCTTCGCCTTCATAGCACGACGTCTGTGTCCACCTGTCGCGCACAGGCCGACTTCATGTTCTCACGAATGTTTTATGCTGCAGCACGGTCTCGTCCGTTATATTGCCCAACTTCGGATTATGTGTCTCAGCCGGGAGAAAAGGGCAACCTGTTTTATTGTGATTTGCCATATGTACGTGTGGAGACTATTAGGTGTGGCTCATTCGACATATTACTAAGAAAGACTAACACATTTTTAGCGATGCCACCAGGTGCGAACATTTTCGCGAACTCGCTGAACGCATTTAATACGGAAATGGTTAGATACGTGTGCACTTTGTCGCACGCTCACCTGAATCGCGTGGCCATCGAGCATCGATGCGGTCTTCCCAGCCCTTCACCTGCTTAAAACCTCTGTTCTGTTTAAGCTTTTTAGCGTACGACATCTCCTTCATATGGCTGAATATGATATTCGAGATTGTGGACAATAAACAATAAATAATACAGCTGACTAGAAGCGCAGGGTCTTGCCAAGCTGACGAGAAGCGCAGGGTATTGTCAAGCTGACGGGAAGCTCAGGGTACTGCCAAGCCGACGAGAAGCTCACGGTACTGCCAAGCTGACGGGAAGCTCGGGGTACTGCCAAGCTGACGAGAAGCGCGAGATCAGTGACCGGCGGTCACGTCTGGCACCTGTTTAATTTGCCTCCTCGGCCGTCCTCGGCTATCGGCATCTATTTAATCTGCCTCCTCGGCCGTCCTCGGCTATCGGCATCTATTTGATCTGCCTCCTCGGCCGTCCTCGGCTATCGGCATCTATTTGATCTGCCTCCTCGGCCGTCCTCGGCTATCGGCATCTATTTAATCTGCCTCCTCGGCCGTCCTCGGCTATCGGCATCTGTTTGATCTGCCTCCTGGGCCACCCTAGGCCATCGACGTCTATTTGATCTGCCTTCTCGGCCACCCTCGTCCATCGGCATCTATTTGATCTGGGCCTGGAGTGACGTCCGCTTCAAACCTGTCCTCGGCAACAGCGAGACTAAGTTAGCTGTAGGTACGCTGGAGTCCATGAGCCCTTGAGACGTTGCAGCGGAGCGGGAGCTATTGTCAGTGGACGCTGCGGCGGAGCGGAAGAGCTCTCCCGGTGGCTCCGTTTGTCCACATCGCAGAAGTCCACATGTCAGGCCGGACTAAGTCGTCCACACCTCCCGAGACGGTCCGCGGCCGGTCTGTGTGCGGATGGTGGTGCTGCTGTGACGTGTGCAGATGAGGCGACGGCGCTGCACACTGGCAAATCGAAGTGGCGACACTAGTGCTGACGTGAAAAGCTGCTTCATCACCGCCGTGGTGGAGTACGATTGGAGCGGCGCTACGTGAGCTACTGCAGTGCTCCTTGTGGCTCGTCCAACACTGGCGGTACGCCTCGGCGACCGTGGTTGTTGTGTGACGTATTGTGTGGCGGAGACACTCTGTGGGACGTCTAACACTGGCGGCCGCCATAGCTGTTGCTGTGTGTCGTATTGTGTGGCGGAGACACTCTGTGGGACGTCTAACACTGACGGCCGCCATAGCTGTTGTTGTGTGACGTATTGTGTGCCGGAGACACTCTGTGGACGTCTAACACTGACGGCCGCCATAGCTGTTGTTACGTGACGTATTGTGTGGCGGAGACACTCTGTGGGACGTCTAACACTGACGGCCGCCGTAGCTGTTGTTGTGTGTCGTATTGTGTGGCGGAGACACTCTGTGGGACGTCTAACACTGACGGCCGCCATACCTGTTGTTGTGTGTCGTATTGTGTGGCGGAGACACTCTGTGGGACGTCTAACACTGGTGGTGGTCATGGCTGTTGTGTGACGGCCGCGCCTGACGCCAACTCCCTGGTGGAGCCGGAGCGAATCATGGCCGAGTGTTTGAGCGAACATTTAGACTCGACCGGCCACCGGAATGACACGCCACAGGGAGCGTCGACAGTGGAGCGGCTTTGTTTGCAGAAGCGGAGCCGTTTCCACGCCGTTGCTCTGCATGCAAGGCTGTGTGTGTACTGGTGAGGGTGTCTCAGATTGGTGGGCAGCTGCCGTGTCCGCCTTGTGGGCTGGCTGCTGCGGCCGGGGTCGATTGGCTTTTCGCGGCCCCGGACACGGTTCGCTGCTCCATATAGTCGCTACTTGAGTAATTGCCCTCTGGTGAACGGGCGACTGAAGTTCAATAGTGTCTCCGTTGAACTTACGCTTTTTCCAGTGGAAAAAATTGAGGAATCCATACCCTCCGCCAAGTGGGCACCCAAGAACAGCAAAAGACATAGTTCATTGACAAGTTTTGTGATTGCTTGGTGGATGGCCAGAAGATGAATTTTACGATCGAAAATATTTCGCATGACCATGCAAGTAAAAATAATTCAACCTGAATAGCTTGACGATTAATTCGGTTGTTCAGAAGTTGTGAGGCTGATATCTCAGGTAGACCCGGAAGATGGAAAGGCAAGCGAGGGGTTTCTCTTCCTTTTAATTATTGATATTTTAGTGATTCCGCTTTAACTCCCCTGCATATTTGTGACTGCTGGATGAACGAGACAATGGATGAACGAGGTCCGTGAGAAGTAAAGAATATGTTGGCTGGTGGTCGCTCCGCGGTGAGCAGCGCACTATGTCGGACGGCCCTACAGCTAGAATGTTCTTGGAACCGCAGGAGCTGTCGATAACTAGGAAGGGCCCCTAGGAGCTTGAGAAGGACCTTGATGGCTTACAGAGCCCCCTGAGAGCTCACTGGAATCCATAAGGCTAACAGTTGATGTGAGGAATAACGAGAGACCACGGCAGAGCTAGAAAGCCCTTGAAACTAGAAAGACTACCAAGGACTGGGAAGGTGCCCTAACAGCTGGAGAGGGCTTCTGATGTTTGGAAATGGTCACTGAGTGCTGGAAAGGACCGGACTGGGATGCCCGATAGGCTGCAGGAAGAACAGGGCCTCTGAGATCCAAAGAGAGCCCATAAGGGCTAGCAATAGTTGTGAGGAATATTGAGAGCCAGCCTCAGAACTAAAATGTCCTTGACAGGCCGAAGTGCTATCGATAACTGGGGAAGGTCCCGAAAGCTAGAGCAGACCGGGCTGTCATGCTCCGCAGGCTTGGGAGGAACATTGAGAGGTGGACAGAGCCACCCCAGGGCCAAGAAGAGTTTCGAGAGCTGGTTGTTTGCAAGAAATTGTGAGTCCCGTCTTGGAGCCGCTGGATTCCCCTGAAGCTAGACACGTTGTCGAGGGGTGGGGATGGTCCTCGCAAGTTGGAGGGGGGCTCCTGACGGATGAATAGGTCCCCAGAGAGCCAGAGAGGACTGGACTGGGATATCCCTGAGCTTTGGGATGGGCACCTGAGGGATGTTGGTCCATGGGTCAAGCCATGGGTCCCATCCATGGGTCAAACCATGGGTCAATTGACCATTGATCCATGGTCAATGGGTCCCCTTGGTCCATGGGTCCAAGGGGATCCCTGCGAAGAATACTTTGACTGCGAGGAATGCCGAGGGCCAGCTTCAGGGATATGATATCATTGAGAGTCGTAAATGCTTCTGAGGACTGGACAGGTCAGCCACCGCCACCTGAGCGGTGGCAGCCTCTGCTATGGCAACGGCCACCCCGACGGCAGCGGCCGTCCTAGCGGTGACCACCGCCCAGGCGGTCACAACCGTCCCAGCCGTTCCAGCGGCGTGACCACAGCTTCGCTCGCAGCTACGGTCGCTCCAGTGACGGTGGAAAAGACAGTCCAGCGATAGCTGTGATGACAGTCGCTCTAGCGGTGTCAGTTGCTTCTCCCCGGACCGGGGTGACACAGGTAGGCAAAAAAGAAAGAAAATGTAATTTGCACGATGCTGTGTGTTAGGCATAGCTGGTCAGGTATATTGCCAGTCCTTCCCCTGTCGTTAAATCTTGAAATTATTTCCCCACTGGCATTCACGCTTCATTTTGAGCAAGTATGAAAGTGTTGGAAAGGCGCAACAATGTGAGCTTCACCCTTATTATGATTACCCTCCCTATTAAACTATTCCTGAACGTAGCGAACAACAGAAAGAAGCTGTTGTATCCGTGGAGATGAGAAATGGGATTTTTACACAAGGAAATAGCATTCATCCAGTCATTAGAGATGTGCTAATTTCACAATATCTTCCGCTATGGGTTTTCTTTTCTTGGATGTTGCCGGCAGTTCACTGGATTGTTTTTCTTTCTGACCTTTACCAGACTGAGTCAGAGACCGCGCCGTCGTCATCCTCTTCCAACTGAGTCAATACTCGCCGTCTGGGAGTCTTTGTCGCGGTTGGAGTCGCCGCTGGCCGATGTATATTCGGGCCCGACACGTCGTCCGTGCACACCACACAGACGGGCCAGACACCGGGAGAGCCTGAATTAACACTTGGGGCCGTCGTGTTATTTTCCTTCTGGCACCGCCGCCTTTGTCACCACTGGGGCAGTGCCCAGCTAGATGCGAGGCTTCGCTGGCCAGTCTTCTCTTAGGATGGGATGGGTGCAGGCGACGGTAGAATATCGGCGACAGCTGGTCCAGTGGCACTAGTGCGGTGTCTTGCTGCGACTGAGAACGAAGCCCGGGCGAAAATTTACTCCCGTTGTAAATACTGCAGGCATTCGCCTGACAGGCCTGGTCTGGCTGGGCCGGCAGTTACGGTCCTGTAGCATCAATAATCTTCTTGGTTATAGCGCTTGAAGTCGCCAGTGAAGTGAAGTGAAGCGAAGTGGAATGAAATGAAGTGAAGTGAAGTGAAGTGAAGTGAAGTGAAGTGAAGTTCCTTCACGCGTTATTTTGTTTGTCTTGTATTTACAACGCTCGCAGTTTTCATCAGAATAAGGTCGTCGAAGTGCGAGCACTTGAGTTCAAATTTCCCTGGTGGAATTTAGGCCATGCCGGTCCAACGGGCTCCGGCTCAAGGACATGAGCCAGCCGTCGGTCACGTGGTTATGTCGCCATGCCACGCGACGTGCGTGCCCCGAGGCAGGACGACTGCGTGACTGGGGTTCAGTCCGATGGGGGATGCCGCATTTAACGATTGTGTGCGGAGTAAGCGGAGCGGGAAAGCGGCGAGAGAAAGAGAACTGCTGCACATTGTGGTACATGTGCTAATTTGATCATAGTGTCATTTATGGTTGAGTTAATCACAGTTCATTTCAGTGCAATAATTAGGTACGCCATATTCGGTAGATGAACTTCATTGTGAAAAAAAATGGCAACCGATTTCAGCTGAATTAGATCTTCTTTTTGCAATTCACATATGCCGAAATTGAAAGAACTACTTCCGCAATGAAACTGCTCTGCCAAACGTCGAGCAGGCGCCCCAACCGTGAAAGCACCGCGACGAATCGTTGAAATACATTTTACTAATTTCCGAAATCCCCTCATTTCTATCAAAATCGGCATCAAATGAGGTGCGTATCTCCACGGATTTGCAAGAGAACTCTGTCGCTGCCGGCTGACAAAGCTTCCCAGCTTCCCGTGGCGGGTATATGACGTCCGATCTGTGTCTGCTGCGGGGTAGCCCCACAGCCCCTCCCCTCTTATCGTCGCTCATCCAGCGCCCCCAAGGCGCCATATACTGGCATAATTGGCTAGATATAGGATGTGCAGCCAGCATAGATGAGCTCTGTCTGTATAGCTCCCAATACCAGCAACGACTGGCTTCATTATTCTATGGTATATAATTACGTTGCAGAGGTGCAGTGCACTTCCTTGGAGCTAAATGGCATTTCAGCCACAGGCTATTCCCATTCCACTGTTTATTCTTCTATATACTTTCGATGTTTAGCTATTACTCCGACTACTATCCCGCGCCGTTTCCCGGTAAAATCCTCACACCCCGTCTCGGGGGCGGGGGCGGGGGTTGAAAACCCCCTCTAAAATCCAAACTAAGCATCGCACGAAAACGAAAGAGGTCTCATCGGAAAGCGCTTGACGAGTAGGGTTCTGGCCCATCCTCCAGAACAATTTTCCACGAAAGTGACGTCACCAGGGTGGCTAGATTTTCACGACTTTTCACGACCTACATTATGTTTTTGACTCTGGGGAGTTAATTTTGGGGACAAATAGAAACAAATTATTTGGAATGAGAAAAGGACAGCGAAATCGACCAGGGCTATAATTTTTTTGGCCCCCCAAAAATAAAACAATTTTTTTGAAATTTCAAAATTTTTGAGTTTTCACGTTTTCTTTAATTTTAATTTTCCAATAGGTAAAACAGACCGAGAAACGTTGCTGGAAGTCAACTTTCCAATAACTAATAAAAAATGCTTACTTTGGCCAGAATCCTGTATTTCAACCACAATTTGGCAAATACGCAAAATTTATATGTAGTCAAAAACGAAAAAAAGAGAAAAATTCAATTCGTATGTTTTGTTGCATCCGTAAAGATAAGGAAACGCTGAACGTTTCATTAAAATATCTATATCCGTTTGATCGTGACGAGTGGTTTAACTTTTTGGACGTGACCTCACTTGACCTTGACTAACTCGTCGACCCTAGATGACCTGACCTAAAAATTTTGAATCAGTCAAATTGATGTGGGAAAAGGTATGCCAAATTTGGGTGCGCTGCCGCGCGCCGTTCGTCCGCTATCCGCGAAAAACCTGATGGGGGCGGTTGAAGACCCCCCCCGAGACGGGAAGGGCTATAGTTCCATGATGTATCCCCATTTCGAACGAGACGTGATGTGCAGACTGAATTATTAGTTCAGTACTCATCAACATCGATGGCTGGGAAAACTGGTGGAGCGTTCCGAATGCTGCAATGCCTTTGTTTTTGGCAAAAACAACGAATTATCGTTTAAAAGCTTAAGTATACGTTCCAAGAACCTGCACCCATGATGTTGCACACCACCATGCTTATAAGTCCTCTCGCCAATTTCTCGCCGCTTCTTTCTCGGTAAATAATTGCATGCATAATGCGCCAGTTTCTATCATTAATTTGAAAAATCTTTGAAACGATGGAACTTTGAAAATGCTGCGAATGTCCAGCCAACAGAAAGCCTCGTCATTTATGAAATGAGATGTGGGTAAGTTGTCATATTGGTGACGCACCTGGTGTGTGAATGACATTTGGCCGAATGTTGTGTGAGACGGAGTGGGAGTTTCGATCGGAGGACCGATTGTAGGGGCTTCGTGAGGTTTCCAGGAAGTAGGCACGGGGACGATTGGGCGATGGGGGGGGTGTCATGAGGCAGTGTTGATGGTGGGGCGGGCGGCCGCCATTGTCACGGACGCCACGAACCTCACAAAACCAACATCAAAAGCTGGAACGGCTTTACAATGTTAGCATGGACGCTGCATGACCTCGTAGTCGGCGCGCCCTTAAGCCCAAGTAATGAATGAAACACAAAGGCAACGTCATATTTGTCGGCCCAAGCCGTAGCTGAATCTAACTATATGAACTGCAAAGCAATGGTGTGCTTATATCGTTGCAGATTGATGCTGAACCCTCATGTGGGCGCCTGTTTACAGCCGATGCTCTGCAGAGACCCAGCAATCAAGGAACTCCCTTGACCCAGCCGAAACGGAATTTTCAATAACTATTTGCAGCACAAAATGAGCTATGGATATTGTGTAGTATATGTCCATCCAGGACGACTACGTAGATCGGCGGTCTAAAACTGAAAGTGTCATTCGATGAAATAGATATCAAAAGCTGGATTTCTTTTTGTTGCAGTTTTGAATGTAGTATTGTATTTCCTGTTGTTATTGTGTTGATGATTTGCATTGATGCTACAAATGAAACATAACACCGACAGTAGATCAACTTGAATTGGAGCTCGAATGACCATGTAGTCGGCGTGCCCCTAATCCCAAATGAATACTCGCTAGAACGGCTTTCATATATAATATATCGGCGGTTTATCGCTGCTGATACGACCCTTTCGGTTGTGCTTTAGGTGGTTTGTGAAAGAAGCACGTTGGTTCTT
Organism: Imbricaverruca yamaguchii; assembly: GCA_034440575.1. Classification (NCBI taxonomy): domain Eukaryota; kingdom Metazoa; phylum Arthropoda; class Thecostraca; family Neoverrucidae; genus Imbricaverruca; species Imbricaverruca yamaguchii. The sequence goes on along the minus strand of JAOTOL010001422.1, from coordinate 561,798 downwards.
GTGTGGTACCCTGGACTTGCTGAGCCATTAATCGGTGTTAATCTCGCACGCTAATTAGTTCATAATTGATCTCGATATCCAACAAATGATAAAACTATCTTGAAGAGTTTCTGATTCTGAAGCGAACGTAGCCATTCCATTTCTTAAACTTTTTTATTTCTCTTTCTTTCCTTTTTTGGCCTAAACTTTATCCTAGCTTTCTCTTGGCGGTTGAGCTATTCGTTTTCAGGCTTTGTGCTGGTGGTTCTTGGTACCGACACACGAGGACCATACAACCACGACCAGAGGTGAACAAAAATTGCGCACTTACTTGCCCACCGGGGTATGGGCCACAAAAGTTAATAAACCGTCAGCTCAGGAAGCACCCGAATCTACTTAGTAATCGGCATTCTACGCTTCCTTTCCATTTGCTGCCCAAGATTAACATAAATTCATCCCCGATATTGATTACGCAATAGCATGCATGGGCAACAATGCATCCGTGACGTTGCTGCTCCCATTCATCACCCATATGGATGTGCAATATTATGAGCGTGACTTCTAGTGTACAGCGCTCCCGGCCTCATGACCTTATTAATAAGCCCGTCGGCTAAATATTTCAATAACGCCCCACGTAATTCGTGCGCTGATTCACAAGTGCCCCGCACAAATCGAGCATAATCGTTGCGCCCGGTTAACACAACGCGTTGTTATAATTCTGAAATACCAACGTCTGACCTTTGGCTTTCTTGTGATTATCAGGTGCCCGAGCGTTATCGAGTGCTGATCTTGGAGCGCTTCATGGGCTGTTAATGGGACGGACGTGCCATTGAGGCACTGATTGATGGCTGTTAATTAGGCCACGCTGGCCCACAGGCCTGCTGTTCGCCAGATGACAGGCCGGGGGCCAGGCCGGTCTGATTTTCCGATAAAACGCCACGTGCGGAATAAACCAACCAGCGCTCCAGTTACTGATAAGCCAGTGAGACGCCATGATGCTTCATTGATGCTTCACACGTCAGCACCTAACATGGCCCTCCGCTGCGCGGTGATGCTTCCTGCGCTGGGAAGCGCAGTGCCGGCATATGCCAAAAGCATAGGGTGCGCCAAGACTGATGGCAACATTTGTTTTCTTCACAACGAAAAGACCACAAAGGCAAATTGAGTCATTTTCCATGCGCACGTGCACCATTAAATGAAAATTTGGGTAGCATGCATTTGATTAGTGCAGCAATGCTTCCGCGTAATAAGGAGGAGAAAGCCAGGACAGTTAACGTTTACTGGGGAACAAAATATTTGTTGTTGAGACAGAAAAAAAATTCCTGGTTTATTAAGAACGATAAATGCACCACAACTTCACATATTTTAAGATTGACTTAGCAATTTTTTTAACGCGAGGGAGGCCTAAGCACCATTAGCGCTCAGGTTGGCGGTTGAAAAACACAGTGAGGATATCATAAAGCATAAATAATGTAAAGAATCTATTCAATGAAAACCCAGAAAAATTATTCCGACGTCTCGCACAAGAAGTCGCCGGCAGCAGATCCTCACTGCTGATAATTTTTTAAGAAGGGCTAATGTCGAGGCAAAAAATAGCAACCAATCAAAACTATCAGCCAAGAATGCAGCCGAACGTCGAACGCATCAGCGTGCTTTTCCAGCCAAGCGGCTGAATCGTCCAGCTTTGTCCAAAAATCTGATTTTCCAACGAAGCACATTTTCACCTCGGCGACACCGCAAATTCACAGAACAACCGGTTTTGGTCCACCTGGCAGCCCGACACAATCCAAATAAAGGCACTGCAGAGCAGCAAAGCTGCCGCTTGGTGTTCATCCAGGACAACCGTCGCGCCTTCGTGGAACCCGCAGAGGTCTGTGGAACAGTGACCAATCGACAAAACAGTGACCAATCGACCAGCAGCGCTACCAGGCGGCGATTGGCAATTTGTGGAAGCGTGCCAACAACCCGCGCAGAACACACGAGCGCCATGTGGTTTCAGCGCGACGACGCACCTTCGCACGCAGCCGGGACGGCACCGAAGTGGATCCGAGACCGCTTTGAGAATCGCCTAATGTCCCGTGGGACCACGCTTCAGTGGCCAGCCAACTCACCAGATCTCACCCCATGAGTTTCGTCTGATCGGGTCGCCTGAAAGGGCCAGGTATACCGGCGGAATCCCAAGATCCCCTCTGACGTAAAGAGGTGGCCGGCGCAGCTGTGTGGGCTGCACCGACAGACATTTGCCGTCGGGCCATCGCCGAGCTCCACCTCTCTCGTGGTGAAATAGCCACGTATATACTGTGCTGCAAGCAACCGTGATGTCTAAAACCCAGGAGCACTTAAGAGTTATTCTTCGTTGTATTAAACACTGCAAGCAACCATCAGAATGTGAGCATCCGCTGTCGCTAGCTCGGCATGCTTTCCGCGAAACACGCTTTTTGGCGATACCCTTGGTAGCCAATTGGAATAATGCATGTTTTGTTTAAAATGTTGCCATCCCTTCTGGTCCGCCCTGTAAGTTAAATATTCAAAGAATATCAGCATGCTCCCGTGTTGACCATGCATTTCATTCATGTCAAGCTTTTATTGTTTGCACTTTTCGATGTGCTATGCTTGTCGTTTCCAAAATTGAGAAACCCACAACCCATATAACAGTAAGTAACTACAATCTTTGTCAGTTAACCTGCTCGCGTGCGAGCGTCAAAAAGTCGCAATAAGCGTCAATCACGGAGCCCCCACCCCCGAAATCGCTCGCGATCCCTAAGCGTTTGCGTCGGATTTCCGAAATAGACACAGCGGGGCCGTAAAAGCACACATGTACAGAAGTAAAAGCACAAGCACATAATTAATATAAGATGCCCCTGACTTGTCATCCTGGCCGTCCCTAGTTAATTATAAACAGTGAGATTACCAGGTTCGCTGTCGTTATGTTTTCATTCACCAGTATTGTATTGCCAGCTATGGCTTCAGCATTGAATGGGAGTTCAAGTCCTTGTTTTTAAGTCATATTTTCAGACTTGATAGGAAAAATAACATTTTAACGTTGGCCGGGTATCAAACCAGGGGGTACACACCCAACCCACCCGGCGTCTTCACCCATGGGGATCAACTATGATGCTAAAGGGCAAATGTGGCACCCACCAGACTGACAAGATCCAAGGCTACCGACTACCATCCAAATCGAGTATATCTGTGGATTCCATTCCAAAATAAATTTGTTGGAATCACTGGCGGATTCAGGGAGTAACTGACACATTCCGCTCCCTCCCACACCGTTGACATTGGGAATCATTATTCAGCGGGAAAAACTCCGAAGACGCTCTAGTGCACCGTCTTGATGAACGATCTTTTCTAGCAAAAGGCGCCCCTGAGAGGAAAAAGCACCCACATGGCAAGCTCGAGGACACCCCTCTCCTTCTCTACAAATTTCGAAGCCGAAAAGTGGTATCCGTAAGAGGAACTGGCGTCATTTTGGAGCGAGTACCAATTCGCCATCACCATTGATGGCTATGTCACCGGTAGGGGAGAGAAGTAGATAGAGAGGATTCCAGTTTTCACTCCATCCGACACGAAATGCTATCCAATAGCCCCAGGGTGAGCTGTGTGACACTCCCGAAAACTCGTGGCTCAGCGCTATCGATGTTCATCTCAATCAGTTTGATCCGTCTGTTGGTTGCTGATATAGATTGGGAGAGTTATTCCTCTCCCTGGCAGTGCGGCTCGGCACTACCCCGTCAAGATCGGGTACATGCAGCGGGGTGTCAACACATGTGGCAGCGGGAGAGTTTGTTTTCCTGGCATTCCAGACTGGGATTCTCAGTTAACTTGAGATGCTGACGTAGGATATCATGCTGGAGAGCGAGAACTATACAGCAGCAAACAAACAATCAAACAAAACGTCAGCGAACACAGCTACAGAGATGCGGGCAACTGCATCGTAAGTTTGGAAACAGTACGGGAATCCCATGATTTGGATATGGCGAACTGTTCACATTGACCGCTCCTCGACATTGTAATCGCAGCGATCAGACCAGCGGCCATAGGCTAACGCACGCGAAGACTCGCCGCCCAGCTCCAAATCGGGCGAAGCACGCAATGCTTCCCAGCTCAGCACCGCGCACTTGTGGACATGTGGACATGAGATTGCATGCGGCTGTTTGTGAGCAGCGCAGTTAGTGCGACAACGCAACTGAACAGATTCGATCGACACCGAGCGGCACCAGCATCGGCGATCGGGTGGATCTCCCCCGCGGAACAATCCGAGGATCCGCACGTTCCTGTCCGACGGACCTGTTACACCCGCTCTGGAAACCAGTCGCCGGGCGGCAGCCAAACTGAGAGCAGACCGAGACACCTGCCCGGCTGCGTGCGGCCGTTTCGGCGGTGCCCGCGTCGACTCTGGACTCTGCCGTCGCCGGAGCCCGCTTCAAGCCGACGCGCCAGCTGAGGCGCGTCGGCTTGAACGTTTCACGTTTCACAAACGTGAAACGTGTCGTTGATCCGGGGGCGAATCCGCGCTGCCGACGGAGCCGCCGCAGGCGTCACCGGCAGATTTGATTAAATTTGTAGTTCAATCTTGGCGCCACTCTTGCCCGGATGTAAACCTTTCCCTTCATCCTACGCACGCCCACGCACTTCATAATTTCATCTCGGTCATCAGGTGTATGAATTACAGCTGATGTCAGAAATTCTTTCAACTCTGGCGCGCCACCAACACGAGGCACATGTGTTTCCTTGCACTTTGTTTTTCCATTGATCATGCACATTCTCAAGAAGGCGTCGAGGCCAAACGTTAAGAAATAGCAGCAGGAGGGTTGGCTGTAGGTTTCTTGACATGATTAACAAATTGTACCGGCTAAGCCGCACGCTACACCTCGGCACACCTTGACATTTCAGCAGTCACTCCATGCCAACGTGTGGGGTAAAGTGCATCTCATGTTGCTTCCCATAATGAAACGAAATGTCGCAACTTGTACTCGAGTGGAATCCTGTACCGACCCTGCTTCGGTCCCATACGTCGTATCCACTGTTGAGTCGTACCACAGTCTCATGTGCTTCGTCCACAGCTGAGCAGTCCATACCACAGTCCCATGTGCTTCGTCCACAGCCGAGCCGGCCTTCTCGCCGGGCGGCCGTGGCCGCGGCGGTCGGGAGTCGTCTGGTGTCTACCCTGCTAATTCTTAACCTTTTTCCCCTCTGCCTTCCAGCCTCGAACCACTCTAAATATTTTTAAATTTTTTTTTTTTTTTATTTTTTTTGCCCGCCCGACATTGCACGCCCGACACACTCGCCCAACACACTGCCCGACCGACACACTGCCCGCCCGACACTCTGCCCGGCCGACACACTGCCCGCCCAACACTGCCCGCCCGACCTACCACACCTGCCCGACCAACCGACCTACTCGCCCGCGTGACTGCCCGCCCGACACAGCCCTCCCCCTCTGCCCGACACTCTGCCCGCCCGACACACTGCCCGCCCGACACTCTGCCCGCCCGACACACTGCCCGCCCGACACTCTGCCCGCCCGACACACTGCCCGCCCGGCACTGCCCGCCCGACATTTCCCGCCTGACACACTCCCTGCCCGACACTCTGCCCGGCCGACACTCTGCCCGCCCAACACACTGCCCGTCCGACACTCTGCCTGCCCGATACTGACCGGCGTCTGCGTGTTTCAGCGGCGCCTTCTCTCAGGTGAAGGTCGCCGAAAAGCACAGCGAGCCCGGCAAGCTGTTCGCCATCAAGATTATCGACAAAAAGGCGCTCAAGGGGAAGGAGGACTCGTTAGACAATGAGGTGAAGGTGTTGCGGAGGTGAGTCATGTGTGCATAGCACCACTGTATTTACCACACCACACCACACACCACACACCACACACCACACTTCACACTTCACTCTGTATTTACCACACCACACAACACCACACCACACCACACCACACCACACCACACCACACCACACCACACCACACCACACCACACCACACCACACCACACCACACCACACCACACCACACCACACCACACCACACCATATCACACCGCGCCACACCACACACCACACACCACACACACACACACACACACACGCCAAGACACTGCACACACCGCCGTAGTGGGGGCAAGGCCGGTGCATGACCTAGGCACAGCACGCACGACTTCTTGCTGCCCAGGCTTGCGCACAATGCTCCCGCGTTCATTGTTGATTGGTTTTTGCTGGCCGGTTGATCACGTGGCCGGACTTGACCTCGGGGACTTTTGTTGTGTCTGACGGCGACCCTGGACGGCACGGTGCGATGCCGCTGTGACGGCCGCTGCTCGGCGGTGTGCGCACACCCAGGTGTTCCGAGTTAGCTGCTGGGCGAGGGCAGTCTGGCGGTAAGGCGCTCGTCTCCCAGCCGGAAGGTTGTGGGTTCGGGTCCTGCCGTCGGTACTCTTTGTCCGGGACTAATCGACGTGAGTGATTGGCGACTCGATGCGACGCAACAGTCGACGCGACTCAAAGCCATCACCACCACCACCACCACCACCACCACGTATGTGGTGCTGTTACGTCAGGGTGGCTGTGGCGGTGTGTGGTGCGGTACGTCAGGGTGGCTGTGGCGGTGTGTGGTGCGGTACGTCAGGGTGGCTGTGGCGGTGTTGGTGCGGTACGTCAGGGTGGCTGTGGCGGTGTGTGGTGCGGTACGTCAGGGTGGCTGTGGCGGTGTGTGGTGCGGTACGTCAGGATGGCTGTGGCGGTGTGTGGTGCGGTACGTCAGGGTGGCTGTGGCGGTGTGTGGTGCGGTACGTCAGGGTGGCTGTGGCGGTGTGTGGTGCGGTACGTCAGGGTGGCTGTGGCGGTGTGTGGTGCGGTACGAACGTCGGGGTGGCTGTGGCGGTGTGTGGTGCGGTACGTCAGGGTGGCTGTGGCGGTGTGTGGTGCGGTACGTCAGGGTGGCTGTGGCGGTGTGTGGTGCGGTACGTCAGGGTGGCTGTGGCGGTGTGTGGTGCGGTACGTCAGGGTGGCTGTGGCGGTGTGTGTGCGGTACGTCAGGGTGGCTGTGGCGGTGTGTGGTGCGTACGTCGGGTGGCTGGGCGGTGTGTGGGGTACGTCAGGGTGGCTGTGCGGTGTGTGGTGCTGTTACGTCAGGGTGGCTGGGCGTGTGGCGTACGTGGGGGTGGGTGTGGTGCGGTACGTCAGGGTGGCTGTGGCGGTGTGTGGTGCGGTACGTCAGGGTGGCTGTGGCGGTGTGTGGTGCGGTACGTCAGGGTGGCTGTGGCGGTGTGTGGTGCGGTACGTCAGGGTGGCTGTGGCGGTGTGTGGTGCGGTACGTCAGGGTGGCTGTGGCGGTGTTATGCCGTACGCCAGGGTGTCTGTGGCGGTGTGTGGTGCGGTACGTCAGGGTGGCTGTGGCGTTGTGTGGTGCGGTAAATAGGCACGTACAACTGGGTAAATACAGCTTATCTGTTACCTAAACTGTCAGCTTGGTGGAGCCAGTTTAGGTAAAGGCGGACCAGGTGAGAGTTATCAGCTGAAACAACATCATGCCCTCCAGCTCAGGTATAGGACCAGGATATAACGAAATGCAAATTAGACAGCTTTTTTACCGGAAGTATGTTATTGCAGCAGCGATATAGCCATCCGATTTTATGCATTCCACATGGAGATGGGCATTGCTCACGAATCCGCCCGTCTTACTCATTTCTGCTGCTCTTTCAGGCTGCGCCACCCAAACATCGTCAACCTGCTAGAAACATACGAGGACAAGCACAAGGTGTACCTGGTCATGGAGATGTAAGTATCTAAGCACAAGGTGTCTCTGGTCAAGAAGATCTAAGCACTTGCATCTGGGTCGTACATATATGGAGATCACCTAAGCTTGACACAGTAGTGCATGCGTGTCTGTCATTCTTCTCCATTGCCACCGCTGGCGTAGTGCGTCTGCTTGCGGTGCTCTCAAATGGTGAACGGGTTTGCCACGACAACGTGATGTTCGGCAACATCGGCGAACCGATTGTAATTTCGTTTGAACATCGTCGACGTTGGGTGCGGAGAAGGCGACCGTGTGCGCTACGCTGCCTACTGATGACTGTCGTAAGGAAGCTGGAGTTTCTTTTTCTGCGGCGCGGAGTTCTGTCGCCCAAACGCTGGCTGGGAAATGTAGACCAGCTCCCAGCGCCAGTTCTCGACGACGAGTTTCTCTGATCTTCGACTTGAAAGACTTCTGGGCCGAGTTGGATTTCTGATTCGATGTCCTACACGAGGAGAGCATAATAGTTTGACTGCTTAGTGTCGCAGACGGTGATCTTTTAAGCATCAAGATATACTTATGAGTATGAAATTGATCGTGGACTATTAAAAGGGCCGAATTTCCGGACAGGATCAGGCCAGCTCAGACACATTATGCTAAGCTCTTCACCAAAAGGTCAAGGAAAGCTTGATTGGTTTTCCAGGGAGAAGAGTAAAATAAGCCTCGTTATGTAATATTCATTTCACGGAAGGACCCGCCATCAATGCCAAATGTTTATGGGTGAAAATCATTCTCATTTGGCCACCAATTATGTGACTTATGGGGAATAAAATGTGTTTAAGTTGAAATGAGAGAAACTAAAAATGATGTGGTTTGTCGAATCCATTTATATTTTGTTGGAAATTCTCCAAAACGGGAAAATATTACCGTGCAAACGTAGCTACTTTGAATGTTTCGTGAATCTCCACTGGTTGGTTGGTTGGTTATTTGGGCCTTCGGGCGCATCGACGGCGTTGGTCATACAGCGCCCATGAATCTCCACTGGAGTGGACACACAAAACGTTCTCTCCACAGAGAGGACGTTTTGTAGGCACACATAATGCCTCTACTGAGCGCCGGGATAGCAGCCCGTCGATATAATATGACGGCATTTTTGCTTTGATATTGGATCTTCTGAGCGAGACGTTTCGGAATGCAGTGCCATCTGTTGTAAACATTCGGTGTGTGGCTGCCAGTTCTACTGCTGTGTGAGGTGGAGGAGGCGAGGTGGGTATGGATGATCGACTTCAGAATCATGCATTTCAAAGTTGGTGGCGGTCGTTGGGTGAATATTTAGATTCCCAAGTTAGTAGGAGTCCAATTATGTGGAAGTTATGTCATCCGTTGAATGAGATATGGACTGCGTATTTTCGGAGAGAAAAGCTTTGCGTGGAGGATAGCTTTCTGGATGACGAAAACCCTGAACGAGACTGTTTTTCCAATCCTGCATCTGAATGATCCCAAAACATCAGAGCAGCTGCCTACCTGTTCTATACCGGCTGCTAGATAGGTGACCCACCGACTGGGAACTTGCGAGGCGAAGCGAGGCGAAGCGAGGCGAAGCGAGGCGAAGCGAGGCGAAGCGAGGCGAAGCGAGGCGAAGCGAGGCGAAGCGAGGCGAAGCGAGGCGAAGCGAGGCGAAGAGGCGAAGCGAGGCGAAGCGAGGCGAAGCGAGGCGAAGCGAGGCGAAGCGAGGCGAAGCGAGGCGAAGCGAGGCGAAGCGAGGCGAAGCGAGGCGAAGCGAGGCGAAGCGAGGCGAAGCGAGGCGAAGCGAGGCGAAGCGAGGCGAAGCGAAGGGCGAAGCGAGGCGAAGCGAGGCGAAGCGAGGCGAAGCGAGGCGAAGCGAGGCGAAGCGAGGCGAAGCGAGGCGAAGCGAGGCGAAGAGGCGAAGCGAGGCGAAGCGAAGAGGCGAAGCGAAGCGAGGCGAAGCGAGGCGAAGCGAGGCGAAGCGAGGCGAAGCGAGGCGAAGCGAGGCGAAGCGAGGCGAAGCGAGGCGAAGCGAGGCGAAGCGAGGCGAAGCGAGGCGAAGCGAGGCGAAGCGAGGCGAAAGCATGCGTCGTGCTGGATGACGTCGGCCTCGTTGCCCAGCTGGCGGGGGCAGGCACAGGCGGTGGTACCGGCGCGGTGACCCTGACGGTGTAACGACCTCCAGCCTCTCCGACTGATGTGGGTCACCACTGGCGCACGAACTACGCGCCGCGCCGCTGGGCCGTCGAGTTTATGTATGACGCAAACGGAGCATCTGTTGCGGCGGCGGCGGTCTGCCGGACGCCTCCGGCTGCCCCCCCCCCCCCACCCCCGACCCCCCTCACCCGGCGATCGATTGTGGCAGCGCGCGCCCAGGTAGCAAGATTGCCCAGGCAGTAATATTGCTGGGATCTAATTGGAGCCCAATCAGACAAAATCAGCCTGCTTGTGGCTGCCTGATTTGAGCCTACCTGGGTCCTGCCCGATTACATCCCGATTGAATTACTGTCCGGGCGCCGGCCGAACCGGCCTAACTGGGCCTGAGCGGCACTGAGTGGACCAGAGGGGGCCCTGAGAGTGAGGGAGTGGCACTTAGCAGGTCTGACGGGGCCTGAGAGCGAGTGAGTGGCACTTAGCGGGTCTGACGGGGCCGGAATGGGTCTGAGCGGGCTTGAGTGGACCAAACGGGGCCTGAGCGGGGCTGGGCGGGCCAGACGGAGCCTGAGCGGGCCTGAGCGGACCAGACTGAGCCTGATTGGCCCTGGGCGACCCTGGGCGGCCCTGGGCGGCCCAGACGGAGCCTGAGCGGGCCAGACGGAGCCTGAGCGGGCCTGAGCGGGCCTGAGCGGACCAGACTGAGCCTGATTGGCCCTGGGCGACCCTGGGCGGGCCAGACGAAGCCTGAGCGGGCCAGACGGAGCCTGAGCGGCCCTGGGCGGCCCTGGGCGGGCCAGACGAAGCCTGAGCGGGCCAGACGGAGCCTGGGCGGGCCAGACGGAGCCTGAGCGGGCCAGACGGAGCCTGAGCGGGCCAGACGGAGCCTGAGCGGGCCAGACGGAGCCTGAGCGGCCCTGGGCGGCCCTGGGCGGGCCAGACGAAGCCTGAGCGGGCCAGACAGAGCCTGGGCGGGCCAGACGGAGCCTGAGCGGGCCAGACGGAGCCTGAGCGGGCCAGACGGAGCCTGAGCGGGCCAGACGGAGCCTGAGCGGGCCTGAGCGGGCCGAGGGGCGGCCTCCACCGCGACGCGACGGCTCGGCCCTGGCCGCCTGGGCTGCGCTCTGGTCTGTGCCGGCGGCGTCAGTGAAAGTGTAGCGGACCCGGGCGGCCGGCGACCGTGCGCTATGACGGCCCCGACCGCCGCTGCCCCGCTGGACGGCCCCGACCGCCGCTGCCCCGCTGGACGGCCTCGGCCGGCGCGCACGGCCGCCCACTCGGAACTGACCTGTCACAGGCTGCCGCGTCTGATCTCCCGCGGGGGCCAGCCAGCAAGACCGCCTGTCAAGCCGCCAGCCGGACACGCGGCGTAGCCGAGGCAGCTGACGCGCGGCCAAAATATCCCGACCAAACACAAGCCAGACCAGACCGACTGCCCCACCGGGTCAGCCCGCAGGACCATGTGTCAAAGCGCCAGCCTGACCACCCCACTGGACCGCCCTGTGGTCTGCCGGACCGCCAGCCTGACCACCCCACTGGACCGCTCTGTGGTCTGTCGTACCGCCAACCTGACCACCCCACTGGACCGCTCTGTGGTCTGCTGCAACGCCCCACTGGACCGCCCCATGACCTGCCAGACCACCCGCATGCGTGTCTCTGACGGAACCACCCTCCATGATGGCCAAAAAACTCACTTTCCTCTAAATATTCAATTAGGTGGTCGGCACCGACCCTGCTCGTGTTTGTTTTCACCTTCTTGTTTGGGCGCTCTGCACCTCACGCGGCCAGACCGCCGGCGCCCGCCCACACCCGAGACCGGTGACGTGTCCTCTGGTGACGTCACGCGGCAGTGGTGGGCACCTCCGAGCCGGAGATGCGGCGGCGCGCTTTCGCGACGACTGTCGCGATCGTGGCCTGCGTACACCTGTGTCTGCCAGCGAGCTCGGAAACCCCGTGTGCCCAATTGCGGCCGAGTACGCAGTAGAGTGCATTGCCACTTATAGCAGCGTAATTGATACACGAAGGACGATGCACGTGGGCGTGATGTTCGTCGGATGGAAATGAAAACAGAATCGTCTCATCTAACTGTTCCCAATGCATAGCATTTTGCCAGCTCCCCCAGTGCACGTAGTTGGAGGAGGCAGTGAGTTTTTCTTCGATTTTGTCATCGGCGCGGCGACCTCGAAAAATGGCAATTCATTTTCTTTCACCGTAAATTTGAGCATTTGTTTTTCGAATTTTGGCGGGGAAATTCGGACAAAAAAATTAACCATTCATGGTATGAAGACGTCTGGGATTTCTGGCACGTTTATCCGAAAACCCGAAATTCGCCAATTATGCCCCAACCAATGAATTATGACATGCTAATCATGTCAATTATATCCCACTCCAGTCGGCTATTTTTCGCACCAAAGTGGAGGAGAGGAACGTGTTGCAATGTAACAGGAAGGAGGGAATAACAAGCATTCTGAAGCCATCCATGATATTCCTAACCCTCGACCTAACCGTCCAACTGGCAACTTCAGCTGCCCTAAGAATCAATTTTAAAACTGGAAGCTAATTTTCACAAAATAAAGAGTTTCTACCTTGAGCCATCCGAGTGTTGAAAGATAACAGTTGCTTCATTAAAGTTTCAGCAGAGTATTTCGCAGTATCTATGAACGCTAAAATACAACTTGTTATATTTTGAACGAGCTCGGCATGTTTTCATGCCTATGATGAAAACTGGACGCCATATTCAGGATTAGCGTCCAACTTCTCCCCAGAGTGACTTATAAGTCGAAGAGGGTCGTCTGAGATAATCTAAGTCAGTGACCTAGAATGCTTGGGGAATATCAATGACGTTATGTTAGTAGGCTAACCGAGTTGCCTAATATCCGGGAGCTTTGGGCGTGGTGTCCAGCAGCACTTGGGGGCAATAAGTGAGACTAATTGCTGAAAATGTGCGATTTCGGTAAAAACGGCGTGGCATATTCCCCCTGATGACGTCACAGTCCAGTGAACTGCCACGACATCTTCCAAGTTTTGCATTGCGTAAAGTCGGCGAAGGGTGCTAACCATGCCAAGCAACGGTTCGCTGACGCGTGCTATTTTTCCTTCGTGCAAAACCTGGGAGAGGGGAGGGGTGGAGAGAGTACCGCATCAATCGCCCCTGCATGGGCGATGTTTGGCATAAGACAATGCATATACAATACGTTCATTAAAAAATAATAGACAATGCGTATCACGGTTTTAATATTCTGTCCGTAGAGTCTCGAGAACATAACAGCTGTAAAATCAACCGGTTTCTTTGAACAGATCCGTCGGGTCGCTTTTCTGGACGACAGATTGAATTTTACGTCTTCAATATCTTCCGGCCGATCTGGTGTAAGCGGTCGGCGGCTGGTCGGACGAGATCGCTCTCCGAGCACGTGCGGCAGCCGCCTTTGGCGCCGGCCTGTTGACGTGCCGGCGGAGGCCGCCGACCGACCGGTGGTGTCGTCGGCGTCGACGGCCGGCCGGCCGGCTCTCTGGTCACGTCGGCAATATCCGGTCGGGTGTGTTGTGTCCCGGCGGTGGCTACGACCTGTCGTCACGTCCCCGGCCGTCCCTCGGAGGGGGCAGGGGGGGGGGGGGCGGGGTTCACACCACGCCACAGCCGCTCTCAGGCTGTCGTCTGAAGCTGGTCGCCACGCCTTAGCCGTCTTCAGAGGGTAGCCGTGACCTACCGTCACCGCCCGGCTAACCTCAGGCTGTAGCCATGACCTATCGCCACTGCCCGGCTAACCTAAGGCTGTAGCCATGACCTATCGCCACTGCCCGGCTAACCTCGGGCTGTAGCCATGGCCTATCGTCACTGCTCGGCTAACTTCAGACTATAGCCATGGCCGGTCGCCCCCCCAGCCGTGCTCGTGTGGCGACTGTCCGACCTGTGCGCTCACCGCCGACAAAGCAGTCGTCTCGGAAGGTGTGAGCCGCGGCCCGTGGAGACAGAAATGACCTGAAACGGCTCCGGAGCTACCTGCTATCGACACGCCTTAAAATGTTCCCAGCTGTCGTGTTGGAGCCCGAGACGTCGTGCGTGGTGGGCACCCTCCTCGGGCTCTGCCACTGTCGAGGCCGTCGTCGATCGTCTCTGATCAACGCTGGCGATCGCACACGTAGTTCGTCACGAATATCACAGTCGGAATTAATTCCACAGTCAGAGTTGCCACCGTGGAGATGACCGTGGGCACATTGTCGAAGGGTGCAATGAACGGTGTCGCTATCATTAGTCAGAGGTGATGCCATCATCGACTGTCTGGTCCGCATTATCACGATCAGAGGCACATCAGCACCGGTCATCGGGGCCACATCATCATAATCAGAGAGTCTCTGATCTGACGTCTGATGATGATGCGTCTCTGACAGAGACCCACCATCATCACCGGCATCAGGGTTCTGTCGCCACCTTGAGCTCAGAGTATGGACCGACCTGGACCTGGACCTGGACCTGGGTCTGGCCCTCTTCAGGTGTCGCGAGCCCGTCCATGCTCTCTGTGCTCGCCGTGGTAAGATGGCGCACGGGTTGAACAAGGTCGCTCTGCAGTTAAAGGCACGCTTCGCACCTGTCATGGGCGCGTGGAACTTGATGGATGCTGAGATATTGTGAGATATTGTGCGCACGTGAGACTTGGTAGATGGTGAGATATTGTGGGCACGTGCGACCCGAGAGATGGTGAGATATTGTGGGCACGTGATATTTGATGATGGCGAAATATAGTGGGAGAAGTCAGGTATCGTTAGAAGTGTGAGGCACAGTGTGAGTGTGTCCAGAGGTGTCCCGGCAGTGGTAAGCCAGGTCTGAGGCGCGATGTAGCGCAGGTCCTGGTGAGAAGTAGGGGCAACTCGCTAGGTTTGGGGTAGATAGCTATGCCGAAGTAACGGTTGGCGTCACCACGAGCGCTTCCTGGTCGCGAACACCAAGTGCGTAAAAGGCGGTTTTCCCTCATCAGCTGGGAAGTGGGCGGTGATGCGACCCCGCTCGGGCGGCGACCACGCCCTTTCGTGCACGTGACTTCATTCATGGCCGCTGGAGCGGCGACCACACCCTGCCCACCTGTCAGCTGACCTGTCGACTGACCTGTCGGCTGTGGCTGACGGCCGGACCCCTGCGCTGACCCGACTGCCGGCCAGCTGACCGCCGACGGGGGCTGACAGCCGCTGGGGGAGCGACGCACTCCGGTGGCGACGCGCCGCCCGTCGTCACCGATGGGCCGTGGCCGCGGCCCGGTCTGGAGCCGGTCCGGGGGCGCGACGCTCGTCACCCCCCCCCCCCCCTACTGCACACACATGTGCGTGTATGCATATGCATGTGTGTGTGCGTGCACGCACGCACGCACGCACGCACGCACGCACGCACGCACGCACGCACGCACGCACGCACGCACACACACACACACACACACACACACACACACACACGCACGCACACACGCACACACACACACACACACACACACACACACACACACACACACACACACACACACACAGACACACAGACACACACACACGGGACGACGGCGGCTGTGCCCGGATACCGACACCTCCTCCGCCGTCGGCCGGCGCCTCGGCTCAGCCACCATCGGCCGACCCAAACCGCTGATTACCGGCAGAGGCGGATCCAGCGCCGACCAACTGATCAGAATCGCCGACAGCTGCGTTTGCCATAAACTGCGCGCGCCGTGTGTTTATGGACACGCCCCTGTTGGCGCTGCTCTCGCCCCACCAGAGCGCGCCCGTGACCGGCGAGCGGCGATTACAGGCGGCGCCGCCCCGCGCGCGACGCTGGGTCGGGCTGTGGTAATGCGCCGCCGGCCGCCCGTTATGAGCCGCCGTCGCCGCCGCTGCGGCCGCGGCGCGCTTTCTCCGGTGATTTTCTCCGAGTCGCGGCCGTGACGAGCCCGGCGCCGGCCGCCGTGCTCTGATCGACTGGTGTGGGGTCTGGTGGGGAGGGGTGGGGAGGGGTGGGGTCTGGTGGGGAGGGGTGGGGTCTGGTGGGGTCTGGTGAGTGGTGTGAGGTATGGTGGAGTGGTGTGGGGTCTGGTGGAGTGGTGTGGGGTATGATGGAGTGGTGTGGGGTATGATAGAGTGGTGCGGTGTGGGGTTGGTCTGGTGGGGTCGTGTGAGGTCTGGTGAGTGGTGTGAGGTATGGTGAGGGTGGGGGAGGGGGGGGGTGGGGTGGGGAGGTCTGGTGAGTGGTGGAGGTCTGGTAGGGTGTGAGGTCTGGTTGGTGGAGGGGGGTGGGGGTGAGGTCGGTGAGTGGTGGAGGTCTGGTGAGTGGTGTGGGCTGGTGAGTGGGTGAGGTCTGGTGAGTGGTGGAGGCTGGGAGTGGTGTGAGGTCTGGTGAGTGGTGTGAGGTCTGGTGAGTGGTGTGAGGTCTGGTGAGTGGTGGAGGTGTGGGTCTGGTGGGGTGTGAGGTCTGGTGAGTGGTGTGAGGTCTGGTGAGTGGTGTGAGGTCTGGTGGTGGTGTGAGGTCTGGTGAGTGGTGTGAGGTCTGGTGAGTGGTGAGGTTGAGGTATGGTGGGGTGGGTGGAGTCTAGTGTAGGGTGGTGCTCTGGTGCAGTGGTGTAAGGTCTGGTGGAATGATGTGAGGTATGGTAGAACGGTGTGGGGTCCAGTAGATTGGTGTGGGGTCTGGTGGGTGGTGTGGTGTCTTCTGGTGGAGTGGCGTGGGATCAGATGGAGTGAGGGCTGAAAATGACCTTGTCCAATATTTTGTCGTCCAGAACATTCTCCTCAGAAAATACGCTCTTCTGGTTCATACTGAAAGACTGAGTAGGCATATTTGGCAATGCAATTGTGGAAACCTGTTCTTCTTTCATACAAATTTACAATCGTTGCCTTGTGAAACCCTGGCTTGTAATTCAGTAGTAATACACTGTTTCCTGTTTAGTAATGGAAGAAGCATAATGGAACAGTTGCATCACCGAATTTTGTCGAGCCGAATGATCCTCCCTAATTATATATGGGTGTAGGGTATTACATCAAAATTACCGGGAAAAGTAGCGCGATTGTCGGCCAATTGTCTGTGACAGATACAGAGGCACCAACTAGTCATACAGACACACAGCAATTGGCTGGTGATTATCATGCTGACAGCGACAGCAGTCACGAGCTGCGAATGGGGCGGGGAGGGGGAGGGGTGGCGTTGGTGAAAGGCTGGCCATTCCCGTGCTGGTGTTATGTGCCCCACTGCCTATCCTGGTTTCGGCAGGTGACATAATTGACGGCAGAGTCTGACGTGGTGGCGAACGTTAGCCCGGTGTGACGTTCGAGACTAACCAGGTGTGATGATGTCCGACACCGAACCGGTGGGACGTCCGACACTGACCAAATGTAATGTCCGACACTTACCCAATGGAACGTCCGACACTGACCCAGTGGGACGTCCGACACAGACCCAGTGGGACGTCCGATACTGACCCAGTGGGACGTCCGGCACTGACCCAGTGGGACGTCCGATACTGACCCAGTGGGACGTCCGATACTGACCCAGTGGGACGTCCGGCACTGACCCAGTGGGACGTCCGACACAGACCCAGTGTAACGCCCGATACTGACCCAGTGGGTCGTCCGATACTGACTCAGTGGGACGTCCGACACTGACACAGTGGGACGTCCGATATTGACCCAGTGTAACGTCCGACACTGACTCAGCGGGACGTTTGATACTGACCCAGTGGGACGCCAGATACTGACCAAATGTAACGTCCGACACTGGCCCAATGTAATGTCCGATACTGACTCAATGTAACGTCCGATACTGACCCTGTGGGACGTCAGATACTGACCCAATGGGATTCCAGTTACTGACACAGTGAGACGTCAGATACTGACCCAATGTAACATCGGATACTGACCCAGTGGGACGTCCAACACTGACCTGATGGTAAGCATAAGCGTTTGTTGATTGTGGGGGAACTTCCTTTTAGGCAATTTCTTTATACCAAAACGGCAATGTTTAAGTAGCTTTGTCCTAACTAGGCGGAAGACAGGCCCCAATATAGCTAGTGAGAGTGCCGGAGGACTATACGACTAAATATCTCCCAGCTGGGCGGAGGACCGCCCAACCATGGTTAGTGAGAGCCACAGAAGACTAGAGGACTAACATTGTCCCAGCTCGGCGGAGGACCGCTCCACCATGGCTAGTGAGAGTGACGCCAGCGCATCGCCAATGGGATTGAGTTCAGTTGATGATGCACAACACTCGTGCAGCGAACCATGGTTAAGGCACAATCCCAAAGAAAAGTGTGAGGATTACCAAACTCTGTCAGCAAAAGACCCGTTTGGTTCTTGTTGTTAAGGTTGGTTGCAACCATATCTTTGTTAGCTGCTCAGGCTGGGAACACTGTGAGCATGAATAGTTATTAGCACCATCTTTTAGCACGTTGTATGGAGTTTTCAACTCTGGTACGGCTATTGTTTCCCATGGAGCATTAAAAAACATCCCCGTATCAAATACAGTGGCCAATCCTTTATGGCTACATGCATATTCATAGGGTCTTTCAATGCGGGGATTTTCTTGGTGAGCTGCCCATAAATCAGGGCAAGCAACACAAGGGTGCCTCAGGAAGAAGATAGTAGATGCCATGCAATGTAACACAAAACTCGTGCAATTTTCATCTTTTTGTTTTGTTTTTGCGAGCAGGCCACCACCAGTTTTTAGTAAGTAATGCGAGCCTGAGACACTGGGCAGATAGCAAGTTAGCAACGTCCACATCATTTGTCTCAGTCAGTGCGTTTGTCTCGGAATGTCTCGGGATATTTCTGGGTTTCTCGGAATGTTGCAAACCTGCCACTGAACGCTGCGCGTTATTTAGTTACGATACGAAAATAGGCTGGCCGGAACGTAATGTATTGAGCGATGACTGTCCGGTCAGCGTGTTTGTTTCCAATCCGTGTGTTGCGATGACCGCTTGCGGCAGCAGGTGCTGTGTGCCCTGGATCTCAGCTGGCCTGGAACCACCCGCGGCACTGGCTGCTGACCTGACCTGACTTTGGCATCGAGGAGGCCCCAGTCCGTCGACACCAACTCCGACTCGATTCACGCAGAACTCGGTCGTCATCGGGCCCGTCCCCGGTGACGGGTACATCCTGTGACGAATGTGTCCGGTCGCCCACCTCGCCGGTGTGACCTCCCGGTCGCCCACCCCGCCGGTGTGACCTCTCGGGACGCGACATCGCCAGAGATCGGCGTTGACGACTGCCGTCATCAGCTGATTGTCCACTTCGTCCGAGCGAATAACGCCTCACCACGTCCATCGGCGCCGTTTCATCCCGCCTGTAAGGACCAGAGCGTGACGGACACGGCAGTAAAACGGAGCTAAACGCCGGGAGGAGCCGACGCGGTGTCAGCGGCTACTGGAGACAGACGTTGGACGCCCTGTGGACGTGGGACGCCCTGTGGACGTGGGACGCCCTGTGGACGTGGGACGCCCTGCGGACGTTGGACGCCCTGCGGACGTTGGACGCCCTGGACGGCCGCCGTGACGTCCACGTAGCGCCGGGCCCGACCTCCGCCAGTGGCACGGACACCCGCCCCGGAGGCGACCGCTTCCACGAGGTCGTACCGAAGTGTCCGACTGATGTCATCGCATGGCTTTCAGCGCGAGAAACGATAGTGTCGACATGCGTGCGGCGCATACCATGGTCACTGGTTTTACGACACATCGACCGTTGTGTCATAGCTTTACCCCTAGACCACTCGTCCCGGCGCATACCGTTGGTGATGTGTCACCCTGGGCAGAGGCGGCCCGAGGAATTCTCGCATTTATTTATTTATTTATTTCACAATACATGCCCTACGCACGTGCGGTGGCTGTTACGGACAGTCTGGGTTTAGCTCACAGATATTTACAAAGAAAGGATTAGAGGGTGGCACAAAGTCGCTGTAGATGAGCCCCTGGCTGACAATTAGTTGGGAGGAGGGGAGGGGAAGGTGCACTCGAACATACTGGACGTCTTTTCTCTGCGAGTGTCGCCTTTGGCTCAGGGACTCTGTTGAGCTTGGGCGGTGGGTGGCTGCACTCGAGTCCTTGCAGAGCGACGCCACCTTTTCATGAAGGGGAGGTGGCATGTCTGCGGTGTTTCTTGTCCTGTATCCGCCCCTGATCGTGGGGTTTGGACTGCTTACAGTTTTATGGCTGGCCTGTGAAGCTGGGAAGACGCATTAAGATTGTGCGCACAGATGAGGCAGCCGGAACAGCCTAGACATATCCTATGCTTTATCCAAGATGCTGGTCATTAATAAATAAAATTATATTAAGCACATAACCGTTCCGTGTGAAGCGTATACTTCGTTGTATAGCCACATGTGAGTTATGTGCAACATCACATGCCAATGTACATGGCGACATCATATGATTTACATGTGACATCACATGATGATGTGTATGCTCACACCATGCGAATTACACGCGAAATCATGTGATGACTTGTCAGTCGCTTTTTGTAGGCGAAAAATGCGCTGCGGTTGTTAGTGGAATATATGCATTTCAGCATGCTTGGCTGCTGGTCGGACGTGCTCGTGTATTAAGCCACGGCTGGACACAGGCCGTGACGTGCCCAACACCTCCCCGCGGTGCCAAGCGTGTGTGTGGGGGGGGGGGGGTGGTCAGCGGGCGGGCGTGGCTGTGTGTCACGGTCTTGTCCGGCACGCTGTGTACCGCACCGACCGCCCGCCCGCCAGGCTGCTGCTGTGTGTAACGTGTGACCCCTGTGGGTGGGTGTTCGCAGCACTCGCCGGTGCGGGCACTGGCTGCGCTAATGCACCACCGCACCAATCGGCCGATTTGTCTCCGTGGCGCCGTGGGCGTGGGAAAACGGCGGTGTCTGTTCGCACGCGGTCCGGTGCGGCGTGGGAGAAGACCGTACGCATCCGGGTGCCGTCTGAACGGTGCAGGGCGTCTGTCCAGAGCCAGGTGTGTCCGGGTGCCGTCTGAGCGGTGCAGGGCGTCTGTCCAGAGCCAGGTGTGTCCGGGTGCCGTCTGAGCGGTGCAGGGCGTCTGTCCAGAGCCAGGTGCGTCTGGGTGCCGTCTGAGCGGTGCAGGGCGTCTGTCCAGAGCCAGGCGCGCCCGTGCCTGTCAAATGACGTTTCAGTCTGATGCGGGTGATGCCGGTGTGTGCTTGGTGGAGGGCTTTTCAATCAGGATGCGATAACCTTTCAGTCCGCTTGACGTGTGAACTAAAGTGGGGAAAAATGGCGCCATCGGTGTTAATTGCTTGATTATAGGCTTCAACTTTGGCGAGTCGTGTATGGTTGTATGGAGGCAAGCACTGGAAGGCTCCATGGATGGCATTTAACCGATCGCCTCTGTGGATCGGTGAGACCGCATCCAGCAATGACGGCTCAGTCTGGTGTCACGGGAAAGTAACGGACAAGCTACGCGGGAGAGTCACGACACTGGCAGTTGGCGCGGGAGCGATGAGTCACGACACTGTGGCAGTTGGCGCGGGGGAGTCACGACACTGTGGCAGTTGGCGCGGGGGAGTCACGACACAGTGGCAGTTGGCGCGGGTGAGTCACGACACTGTGGCAGTTGGCGCGGGGGAGTCACGACACTGTGGCAGTTTGCGCGGGAGCGATGAGTCACGACACTGTGGCAGTTTACGCGGGGGAGTCACGACACTGTGGCAGTTGGCGCGGGGGAGTTACGACAATGTGGCAGTTTGCGCGGGAGAGAGTCACGACACTGTGGCAGTTGGCGCGGGGGAGTCACGACACTGTGGCAGTTGGCGCGGGGGAGTCACGACACTGTGGCAGTCACGACACTGTGGCAGTTGGCGCGGGGGAGTCACGACACTGTGGCAGTTGGCGCGGGAGAGTCACGACACTGTGGCAGTTGGCGCGGGAGCGATGAGTCACGACACTGTGGCAGTTGGCGCGGGGGAGTCACGACACTGTGGCAGTTGGCGCGGGGGAGTCGAGTCACGACACTGTGGCAGTTTGCGCGGGGGAGTCACGACATGTGGCAGTTGGCGCGGGAGTCACGACATGTGGCAGTTGGCGCGGGGAGTCACGACACTGTGGCAGTTGGCGCGGGGGAGACGAGTCACGACACTGTGGCAGTTGGCGCGGGGGAGTCACGACACTGTGGCAGTTGGCGCGGGGGAGTCGAGTCACGACACTGTGGCAGTTTGCGCGGGGGAGTCACGACAATGTGGCAGTTGGCGCGGGGGAGCACGACACTGTGTCGCCCGCCATTTTCGCCGGCGCGGGCGCGACCGCCTGGACGCAAACTAGTCCATTCGGCAACATGTCAGCAGCTGAGTAATGAAGAGAAATAGTCGCACATGATGCATGCGCTGGTGATGTGTGCAGATCGGTGACATGCTGGCTGCAGCAGCCAACTCGGGATCGAAAGGTTCCGGGTCGGAATCAAGACCGTCCGAACATCACTAATGACATCTGGATTCACGCTCATCGTTAGCATGTTGTGAAACCCATTAATCTATGATTAAATGTGAGCGAAATTAGATAACTGCGCGCGTACCAGCATCCGTAACCGTGCTGACGTCACCCTCTGGATGACGTCAGCACAGTTGCGGGAATGGATGACGCACAGCACGGCTCCGGTTTCCACAGCTTGACATATAACACTGATTCCAGTTGAAGGTCAAACGTCCGGCAGATTTTCATGGGATATCCATTGGGCACGCACCAGTGTCCTAAAATTACTTCACCATTAACTGTGTGGATGAAGAAAGAAATTGCTTGGGAATAGTGAAAGATGGAAAGAAAACAAACGATCACCACTTAAGGATTAAACAAGCGGAATGGCTTTCACTTCAGTCACATGCATTTTACATTTTTTAGCAGTCATGTGTATAATGACTGCCCACACATGTGGCAAAATGGTAAAAACCTAAGACAAGGATGAAATAGCACAATTCCATTAACTGTGAATTTCCAGGTCACATGGCCAATTAATTTACACTGACAGACATTGCACACGCGTCATTGGTTGGCCGTTCACCGCATGCTGGTCGGATGCTCACGGCATCGTGAGTTCGTGGGATCTTCACTGGGCGTCGCTGATTGGCTGCTCCGACCCGCCACGCCCGCTACGTCACGGACGTCGCGACGTCGTGACGTCACGGGCCGTCGCGGCCGGGCGTCCCCGGAGTGGTCGTCGGCGGGGAACTCCGAGACACGTTCGGTGCCACGCGCGGAGGAAGCGGGCTGCACTCTTCCTCGCTACGCCAGCCTCACGCCTCGGCAAGCAAGCTGGACTCTGTCTCACGCCTCGGGAAACAAGCTGGACTCTGCCTCACGCCTCGGGAAGCATGCTGGACTCTGCCTCACGCCTCGGGAAGCATGCTGGACTCTGCCTCACGCCTCGGGAAACAAGCTGGACTCTGCCTCACGCCTATGGCAACAGGCTGGACTCTTCCTCACCACCTCATGCCTCGGGCAATGAGCTGGACTATACTTCACGTCTGGGTGGAAGAAGTGCTGTTATTTCTCGTAGCGGGGGTGACAGACCAGACGTGCCCGCCACATTTCTCGATCAATGCGCTGCTGTGCAACTGCGGCGGTGCCGCTGTCGGCTTGGCGCCGGTGTTCGACGCCTCCAGTCTGGAGGGTCGCCACCGTTTGTGCTACTCGTCAGCCGGGAAGGCAGACTGGTGCGAGCCTGCTGGATACGAGCGCTCCGTCATTGTGGCCGATAACAGCTTGGGCATGGCCGGGTATGCTTGTGTAATCGGATATGCTTGGTCGGGCATGGGTGTGGTTTTAGTATGTCTTTAAAACTGATTTTTCGCGATACGATTACCTTCTATAATTAAAAAAATAGCACGAATTCTTCCTAGGGTGGCTTTTCTGGCCAGTTGGTAACTGGCGCTCCAGGCTGTGGTCCAAATGCGAGCTCGTGAAGCGGCGTAAACCATGTCCTGCCAGAGCTGTGGAGACGAAGCCGGTACGCCTGGACGACGACGACGGCAACGACGCAACGAGTGTGTGTTGCAACTAAATCCGTAAAACATAGCGTAGGCAAACGTTTTCTTGGTAGGAAACACTACCTCGAGAGACATTCATAGCTTGGGTATTGTCATCGCTGGCTACGTGTCCTCACACCCTCGCATCGCAGTCCGTGGTGATGGCCTGCCTGAGTTGGTCCAGTCTCGAATTGGCCTACCCAAGGACTGGCCCAGCCGTGGGTCGGCCCAGCCGTGGGATGGCCCAGCCGTGGGATAGCCCAGCCATGAGTCATGCCCTGTGACTGAGCGGGGAC
This sequence comes from Imbricaverruca yamaguchii, assembly GCA_034440575.1. Classification (NCBI taxonomy): domain Eukaryota; kingdom Metazoa; phylum Arthropoda; class Thecostraca; family Neoverrucidae; genus Imbricaverruca; species Imbricaverruca yamaguchii. The sequence continues at coordinate 537,666 of JAOTOL010001422.1, read as the reverse complement.
GAGTAGCCTGGGGATAAGTTGCCCGTCTCGCAATCGAAAGGTTGTGGGCTCGAATCTCACCTGTCGCTACTCTACGCCCGCGACCGATCGGCGTGAGAGATTGGCGACGTTGCATGACTCAACGGTCGATGTGTCGTAAAACCAATAACCAACCAACCTGTGGCCGGGCCAGCCCAGCCGCGGGCTGACCCAGCCACGGGCTGACCCAGCCACGGGCTGACCCAGCCGCGGGCTGACCCAGCCACGGGCTGACCCAGCCGCGAGAGCCCGCCGCAGCACCACCGCTCCGTCCCACAGCTCTGATTCCTGCTCAGACATCTGGCGTGTCACCACCGCTCTGTCCCCCTCCCCCTACCCCGACACCTCATCCGACCGCCATGTGGCCTGGCACAGTCAGGTCAGGTCCCTCTCCCACTACAGCCCCAGTCCCGTACCGTACATGTGACCTGACACGGACACCCCCTCCCACTACAGCCCCGGTCACGTACCCTACACGTGGCCTGACACAGCAATCCCTCTCCCACTACAGCCCAGGTCACGTACCCTACACGTGGCCTGACACAGCAATCCCTCTCCCACTACAGCCCAGGTCACGTACCCTGGACGTGGCCTGACACAGCAATCCCTCTCTCACTACAGCCCCGGTCACGTACCCTACACGTGGCCTGACACAGCAATCCCTCTCCCACTACAGCCCCGGTCACGTACCCTACATGTGACCTGATACGGACACCCCCTCCCACTACAGCCCCGGTCACGTGCCCTACACGTGACCTGACAGCCATGCCACCACAGCCCTGGTTCCTCCGCCAACCGCCGCACTCTCGGCGAGGTTGAACGCCTCGTGTAGTGCCGGCGTCGTTTCGGAGGCTAATCTTGCCCGAGTTAATATACGACATTGATCCTATCGCCGGCAAAAACGGCCGTCTGTCGATGTCTGCTGCTGTCTTATCGGCACGGTAATTACGCCGGCCGGCCCGGGCGCGCCTAGATCTAGGCGCGCCTAGATCGGGCGCACTGTCCCGCCCGGCTTCCCGCCAGCACGCGGTACAAATCCCGACCGGTACGTGCGGCCGCACGCCGCGAGAGCCGATGGCTGTTCGATGTCGCCTCGTTAGTGGAACGCGGCTTCCGATTGGTCCGCGTCCGGCGGCGCGCCACGTCCGTCCAATGACGTCTGCCGTGCGTGTTGGGCAAGGTCGCGGCTGTTCGTCGGCAGCCGCTGCCGGCAAAGGTGCAACGCATGTTCGGCGAGCCAAGTGACGAGGGGGGCATGAGAGGGGCCATGAGGTGAACATGAGGGGGCATGGCCGGGGCCCCCCTGCATACACAGGTTTGCTGGCAGCAGGCGCGCACCCAGGATTTTTCCATGGGGGGCGGGGGGCGGACCGAAATGGGCACTTCGCCGGCTCAAAAAGGGCACTTTGCGGACCGGGGTACACTGGAAGGTTTGCTGACCTGGAGGGGGGGGGAGGGCGTGAATTTTCCATGGGACACGTTATATGTTATAGCACCGAACCTTTGTATTTACAATGATATTTCCAAAAACATGCAGCCTACATGCATTATGTCGTGAGACCAAGTTTGGCCGCTTACCTTTGATGTAAAAGTACGCAGGATGTGGATTTCTGGAAAGGATGATAACAGCTGACACGAAGGCGATGGCCCTGAAGGCAGGTGATATGTACCCCTAGGTTCGGCGAACCTAGGGGTAGACAGGGTAGGTATATATCGTTCGATCGTTTAGGCCAAGGCCGATGGGCACTTTTGCGTCCAAACACAAAAGGGCACTTTCTGCCGAGGGACACTTCTCGATCTCGACCCAGGGAGAGGAAGCCGGGCCCCCTGGGCACCACACACCGGTGCGCCTATAGGCACAGGCCACAGGACTGGGCACAGGGTAGGGCACAAGGCAGGGCACAAGGCAGGGCACAGGGCAGGGCACAGGGCAGGGCAGAGTTCACGGTACATCACAAGGCACAGGGCAGGGCACAGGACAGGGCACAGGGCAGGGCACAGGACACGACACAGGGCAGAGCACAGGGCAGGGCACAGGGCAGGGCACAGGGCAGGACACATGGCAGGGGTCAGGGCACAGGGCAGGGCATAGGACAGGGCATAGGGCAGGACACAGGGCAGGGCAGAGTTCACGGTACAGCACAAGGCACAGGACAGGGCGCAGGACACTTTTAGATCAAAAGGGCACCTAATTGGGACAGGCATAGGACAGGAAAGGGCACAGGGAATGTCATTTTTAAGCCAAAAGGGCTGTTTTGGGCCCAAGGGGCACCTTTAGCACAGGCGGGGCACATAAGGCAGGTGATTTTTGGGCTAAATTTGGGACATTCCGGCCAAGAGGGCACTTTTCGGTCAAATGGGCACTTTGGTCTCGTGGGGGGGGGGCTGCCTCCCTCTCCGGTGCGCCTATGGCTGGCGGCCTGCTACTGAGTGTCCGGTGGATTGGAATACGGCGACATGCACCGGCGTGCCACGCCATGTTCAGTTGCATGGGCGTAACCGTAGATTTTTCAGTAGGACTTGAGATGATTTTGTGCCGATCTTGTTCCCATGCAGCGCCATAGATGTAGGGCTAAATTTCACGAAGCTTGGGGTAGCGCCACTGTTCAACCTCGTATAAAGTTCATCTTATTAGGCTATTTAGAGGCTTGTATCCTAGCATGCCATGTACGACTCTTGTTTCCCATAACATTAACATATAAATGCGGTTACCAATATTTCCATCTTTTTGTAAGGAGAGGGATCATGATCTTTGTGACATTGATTTTGGGAGGGGGCTAGTAGACGAGTTGGATGAAATTTTTGCCTGAGGAGGATTCATCGGCTTAAACAAACTTGTTGAGTGATGGCGAGGAGGGGGAGGGTGCACATACACTCAATGATCAAGCTCTTAGGTCCGATTTGGGGCCATATTAATGACTGGGGTATGGAGACAATTATCCCTCTTACCGCAAGGTGACACCTGGGAGGGGAAACTTTCATAGTTATTCCTCATGACTTCCAGGGTGTTCATTATTGAACTAGTAAACATCAATCAAGGTCTACTGAGAAAAAAAAAATTCCGTATCCTTTCTATACATGAACATTCTATTCGTGATATGCATATCTGACCAATATAAAATGTGTTTCAGCTTCATTGATAGCCTTTGAATCTTCATCTTGAATATCTTCCTGCATGGAGTTTCCTAGTGCCAGCCATTGGTCTTCTTCAATGACGCAGCTAAGATTTCCCTCCGGGGCTGTCCGACCACACACAAATGTCACCAAACAGAGACAGGTTTTGGTCGCGAAGCGGGCCGAAGATGTATGGTGTCGAGTGGCGAAAATCACAAAATGTGTTATTTGATCTAGTGTGTTTCTGGTTGCTCAGGGGGCGCCCCTTGGCGGCGCCTCTGGTTCGTTATGTCAACGGAATGACTTATTCAGTGGCAAACCTCGACCGGCGTTGCTGTCGGCTGATGGGAATCCAAAGCATCCGGAAGCTAGTGTAGGTATCGTGTGGCCCAGGGGTGAAACTGCCTGCACTTTAAGTGTTGCCAACGCGACAGCGAACATCCACACCACGCATCGAGCGCGAGGCGTGCAGACATGGCTCGTCTGCGAAGTGTCGGCTCTGGTCCGCTCCCGCTGTGCATCACCAAAGCACCGCTCCGTCAAAAACCAGGGGAGGAGCCACGACTTCTCATCTGGAGGCTCGTCTGGAGGGTGTCACCGCGAAAGTCCCTGGGGGGGGGGGTGAATTTGACCAAAAATCTGCTGACGGGAAAGGGATGGATTTGGAGGGATGTATCCGAACGTATCAAACGTACGTCTCTTGTTGGGGCGCGCCTTTTTTGTATATGAGGAGGGGCCTTTTGCTGAACAAAAAATATCCGTTGAGTGGGGGCAGGGGTTGCACCCGAATCGCCCTAGAGGGGCGCATTTCCTTCATCATGCATGGGCGTCTCTGAAGAGTTGAGGTTGATGCAACCTTGAAGCGCTGTGCGATGAGGCGAAAGTTTCTCTTAAGTGTGTTATGTATCAACATCAGTAGGTTTCTTGAAGCCAAAAGCTTTCTAGGTGACAGCGCGCCGATTAATCTACAGCTCTGTCAATAGCCAGGGGCCGGAGGGTGCGGCATCAGCAGATGTTCCACCACAGGGCGTAGGCAGGCATATGGGAGCGTGTCTCTCAACATTTTCGTGCACACGCCACCACGGTTACCTCGCATCGACAAAAGAAAACATACGCGCCGCTTCCAAATATGAATATATGAATTAAGTGTGAATCAAAGTGTCTGCATTAACTTTTGACTGTTTTGACATGTACTGCAAAACAGACGTATTTTGCCAACTCCGATGATATAAATACGTTCAAATTGCACAGTGTCAAACTAAATGTGCGATGTTCGTTTTTTACATCCCGCTGGAAACCTGCTAGACAGTTTCCACATCCATGTCATTGAATGTCAAAAACGTTTCGTATAGTTACTAGGTTGGTGAATAAATCAAATATTGTTGCAGCTATGTCTGGTTTACTTCTTGCTACTTTCGACTCATTTGATGTTTGCCACGTTATTCAAGGCCTATTCAGCATGATACATGTGGGAATAGACGTAGTTCCTCAAAAACGTGCACTTATTGTATATGAATAGACGCGCTTCAAAAAGTGAAACTCAATGAATAACACAACACTGATTTGTTTACAGTTAAGAGTTTTATCTTGTTGTATCGTGCTGTGCTGCTGTCTCAACTTGCTTATTGAAACACGAATGGATTGCGATACATGTTCAACTTTTACATCCCTAATGGTGTAGTGCAAAATAAATGAAAATTGCGCACCGCATCAATATATAGGAGCATGCCTGATATTGCTGAATCAGAGATCCTCCTGTGGCTGTAAGCTGCAAACTGATCGGTCATGTAGAGCAGTTGGTATTTATCGACATATTCACCCTCAACATTCAATGACCAAGCGTACTATTCAATAATTATGTGTAATATTAAATAATGCAGGTTAGTACATAATAACTGGGCGTGCTGTGCGATAACTAAGCTTAATATTCAGTAAGTATGCGTAATGTTCAATAGCAAGGGTAATGTTCAATAACTAAGCGTGATATGCAATAACTAAGTTTAATATTCAATCACGGGGCGCAATATTCAATAACCAAGTGCAGTATCTAATGGCCAGCAGTCGGCCGCAGGCGACTGATGTCTGTCCGGCGCAGACCGGCCGACAGTTTACGGTCGTGCCGGCTGGTCCGTATGACGACCGACGGCAGCGCTCCGCGAGGCCTCGTGATTCGCCGCCGGCCCGGCACGTACGGCCGCTCACCCCGCGCTACACCGGCCGAGATAAGATAGCCGCGCTGCCGCGCGGCGTCAGGTAGTCGCGCGCCGATAGCCCCGCCCGCCGCCGCGCCACCGCGCGTAATTAATGGTTGACGGCCGTGTCCGGACCGCCAATTGATGGTTAATGTCGGGTCAGCCGTCGGCGGCGGCCGGGAGATGCCGTGCAACCATGGGCGGCGCCGGCGAAGACGAGGTGGGCGGAGACGGCGGGCATGTCCCCCCACACGTGCAGCTTAATGTTGCGTCGATGAGACTTCACATCGCGTCTTGAGAAAAAGCGTTGCATGGAAGAAGTGGGTCCAAGAACGATCATGTCCCCCCCCCATCTGTTCAATGTCTCTGGCGCCGCTGATGCATGCAGCATCACATAGCTGCTGATTGTCTATCCATCCTAATCTGTAGACTACTATGGATGACTCACGGTGGAGGCGCTTATAGGCGCCTTCATAGCCACTGTACAATCACGGGACATGGTCACCGTGCACTCACGGGGGATAGTCACCGTACACTCACGGGACATAACTACCATACACTCCCGGGACATGGTCACCGTACACTCACGGGACATAGTCACCGTACACTCACGGGACATAGTCACCGTACACTCACGGGACATAACCCCCGTACACTCACGGGACATAGTCACCGTACACTCACGGGACATAGTCACCGTACACTCACGGGACATAGTCACCGTACACTCACGGGAGATAGTCACCGTACACTCACGGGACATAGTCACCGTACACTCACGGGACATAGTCACCATACACTCACGGGACATAGTCACCGTACACTCACGGGACATAGTCACCGTACACTGACGGGAGATAGTCACCGTACACTCACGGGACATAGTCACCGTACACTCACGGGACATAGTCGCCATACACTCACGGGACATAGTCACCGTACACTCAGGGACAACTCACGGGACATAGTCACCGTACACTCACGGGACATAGTCACCATACACTCACGGGACATAGTCACCATACACTCACGGGACATAGTCACCGTACACTGACGGGAGATAGTCACCATACACTCACGGGACATAGTCACCGTACACTCACGGGACATAGTCGCCATACACTCACGGGACATAGTCACCATACACTCACGGGAGATAGTCACCGTACACTCACGGGACATAGTCACCGTACACTCACGGGAGATAGTCACCGTACACTCACGGGACATAGTCACCGTACACTCACGGGACATAGTCACCGTACACTCACGGGAGATAGTCACCGTACACTCACGGGACATAGTCACCGTACACTCACGGGACATAGTCACCGTACACTCACGGGAGATAGTCACCGTACACTCACGGGACATAGTCACCGTGCACTCACGGGACATAGTCACCGTACACTCACGGGAGATAGTCACCGTACACTCACGGGACATAGTCACCGTACACTCACGGGACATAGTCACCGTACACTCACGGGAGATAGTCACCGTACACTCACGGGACATAGTCACCGTGCACTCACGGGACATAGTCACCGTACACTCACGGGGCATAGTCACCTTACAACCATGGGTCATAGTCACCATACACTCACGGGACATAGTCACCATACACTCACGGGATATGAGTCTTAGGCCCAGTGCTGGGTTGGTGTTGGTTCCAGTGTTGGGTTTGTGCCAGTCTCAGTGTTGGGTTTGTGCCGGTCTCAGTGTTGGGTTTGTGCCGGTTTCAGTGTTTTGTTTGTGGAATCCCAGTGCTGGGCTTGTGCCGGTCTCAGTGTTGGGTTTGTGGCAGTCCCAGTGCTGGGCTTGTGCCGGCTCCAGTGCTGGGTTTGTGGCAGTTCCAGTGCTGGCTTTGTATTAGTCCTAGTGCTGGGTTTGTGTGGGCTCCGGTGCTGGGTTTGTGTCGGCCCCAGTGCTGGGTTTGTGCCGTTCCAGTGCTTTGTGCCGGCCCCAGTGCTGGGCTTGTGCCGGCCCCGGTGCCGATGTGTGGAGCTGGTAGTGCGCGACGGCCGCCGAGGCTGCCGGCCATGTGGCCGCTCCGTTTGACGGATGGCCGTCCGAGCACGTGCGCCTCGTCCTAACGAGGTCACCGGGGCGGCCGTGACCCGAATGGAGGCCGCCGCCGGAAGCTGCCCACCGCACTGCCCCCGGCGAATACCAGCTGACTGAGATGTAAGGCTGGTAAATTTACGACCGTGTCTAGGTACTGGGCATTGGATACGGTGCTTGGGTCCTAGCAAGTTGCTCCACTTGTTTGTGCCAGGATGCCAGGAAATTGTTGGCATGCCTTTTTGAGGTGTGCTGATTTATGGGTGCTGTAGGAATTCGTGGACCGACTGCGTTAGTTCAGTCGGTAGGGCGTGGGACTCGCGATCGCAAGGTCGAGGGTACGAATCCCGAAACTGGCGGAACTACCGAGTGCACCCGCGACCAGTTGGTGTGACAGGTTGGCGACGCGATGTCTAGCAGCTGAATGCGTCGTAAAGGAGCCTGAAGTCCCCTTTCTGTACGAACTTGTTCGGACGGCGCGGAATAAAATGCGATCTGACTGTCATCTCCGTCTACTCCGTCATGACTAGTGTGCGGCGTCATTCATGTCTCTGGACGAGCGCGGGAAGATCCGGGAATGGTGGTCCTCTGTTGCAAGCACAATGTTGGGGACCGCCCTGCAACAGGCCACTTGTGGATCCACCACAACTGCGCTCACTTGGCAGCCTGTGCAGATGTACACGTCATCGCGTCAACCGTTCGTGGAAGTGCCGATCCCCAACCTTCCATGCAAGCCCTTCCCACTACCACCACCACCAACACAAAATCATCGGCGGACGGCAAGTTGATGAGGTTTACGCTTCCGAGAGATCCTGCCTGTCTTTCTTACTGACGAAGTCCGTAAGCCCAAATAACTAACCAACTTCTTACTGACGAAACATGGACTGAAGGCGTTTTCGGCTGTGCTCGAGCACAAGGTCACACGACACGGTGCGGACAGCGAGGTGTGTTTCTGATGACCACGCTCGGACCCAGCCTGACGGTGCATGTCAGCAATCTTTGACTGGGCCAACTGATCAATACGGGGGAAGATTTCTGCCACATAAGCCTTGGCGCCGTACGAAGTGTCAAAACTTGCTGACGGCGGCGCCGTCAGCTCAGCTCAAAGTCGCGGCATGTTTCCCATGGGTGTTATTTTTTTCAGTTTCCGAATCAGTACAAAAGGTCAAGGACAAAGCTATGCTGAGACTCTCTGAAGAAAGCCACATGATTGCATTGGTCATGCAGCTGCATAACGAATGCAGTCGATGAGCTCTGAAGCCCTGAGGAAGGACAAAATTAATTGCATTGGCCCAGAGTGATATTCTGTAGTCCGTTTGATTTTCATTCGGTTGGTTCCGAACCGTTGGTACAGCACAATTTGAGCACCGATTCCCAAGGGGCCAACTTTTAGTTTCCCACGAAAAAATTTCGAAACCAACGAGATGAAACTGCAAACTGATGTTGAAGTTAACCTACTAATTTACCGCATCGTTTGGCATTTATCATTTAGCATTTATTATAACATTCATCATTTAGCAATGTTACAGCAGTTTCGTTTTGTAATCTGTCGGCAACTTAGCATTAGACGAACAAGGCCATCTCGGCAGAGGTTAACATAAGTTAAAACCCGAACCAGTTCTTCTAGTGGGAAAATAATGGTTTTATAATGGTTTTTTTTTAATTGACCGAATACTGCTTCAGATTCGGGTTAGTGCCGGATCGTTAGCTCAGTTGATTAGTACCATGGGCTGATCAAGATCGAACACTCCTCTCGACAGCACCAGTTGTTTCCGATAGGCGACTTTGTAGACCTTCCGAGAGGCTGGGGGGGGGAGTTTGGTGGGGTGGGAGTGCGGTTGGAACTTGCTCATCGGTGCGTGCATGTGTGTGTTGTGTGTGGTGGAAGAGATCGAGCGAACTATGTCATCCCCCCTCCAAACTTGAAGAACGTGGCGAAGCTCCGTATCTAAAACCTATGCCGACAATTAGGAAGTGTATCAAAGCATTGGTGTGTGTGCTCGATATTCGGGAAATGAGTCCGATTGCGAAGCTGGTGCCTCCAATGTCGGTATGCGTGCATTGAAAAACAACTCCCCTAAACCGAAATTGCCTGGCTCAAAATTTGACCGATATTTGTATCATTTGCCGTGCCGATCGTGGTAAGCTGGTCTCAAAGCTATACGCGGTGTGCTGAATTCAATACTTGGCATAGACACTATGGTGTGTATCACGGTTCATTGTGTCTCACGGCCTTCCCGCCAAGTTTATGGCGCGTACGGCCGTTCAACGCAGCACCCTCCACCGGGCTGACACCAGCCGCCCAGTCGGCCGGCCTCGGGGCATTGAGGACACGTGGTGTGACGACAGAACCACGTGACCGACGGCCAACTCCGCCAAATTCCGCCGTAAAACCTTTTCTTTGTGCACAAATGAGCTGACTTCGAAGAGAACATTGCAATGAGGGCTACTTCCAGAATCGGCATCAAATGACCAGGCACAATTCAGAGAGAGGGAATTGGGATTTGAAACGCTGCAGCAAGAACAACCTATTAAGGCTCAAGGCATGTCAGATCTGGCTGGGGTTGCTGAGATGAACTGTTTTTGTTATATACACGGGGACAGACCCACTCTGGCTCTGCCTTCACTCGTTACCGCTCTGGAAAAGCCCGTATCATCCGAGGTGGAAGGCAGACCCTTGACAGTCTTGGTGGTTGAAGTGCAAATTGCTTCATTGCTCTTGAGCGGAATGCCATTATGCGCGGGGATTTCATGCAGTCGTTCTACCGGACATTGATGCGTGATTTTTTGGGGGTGGTTGTGGGGGGAAGTGAGCTTAGAGGTCTGTCGTACCATAGAGGTTATTTGCGCCGCCTTTAAAGCCAGTGGGGTTTGCATTGAATTCTCGGGGAAGTGCACATTAGCATTAAAGGAGTCTTACCTTATAATGCATGTGACTTTAACTTAAAGATACTAAAGGCAACGACTGGCTGGAGACATCTGTCGGATGTTTGTGTTTTTAGTTTACTTTGCTCATCCGCAAGATAATTGTAGATGAGATGGGGGAGGATGGACTAGAAAGTTGGTTAAGCCTCGGTACTCTTGTCGGAGTGTACCGAGGGACCTTCACCATCCGGCCGACAAGGTGATTGTTCATACCACCTGTCACGCGGCTGCCGCGTACTAGTTGTTAGTAGTGGTTGGTAGCAGCGTGCTTCCAAGCAGGTTTGTGTGTGAGATTAGACCGGCGTTTTGCAATCCGATTCAGCCGCGCCCGTCGTACCTTTGGGTAAATGTTGCATGTCATGAATTGCAAAGCGAATCGGCTCATCTACGTCCGACGGCACCGCTTGGGAATCGCTCATTTCGAATGGTAAAGCGAATCGGCTCATGTACATCCGATGTCATTCGTGGATGGTTATTTACATTATTCCCACGAATGTATGCGCGGGCATTCAGTGCGTGTTGGAGCGCTTGTTGGAGCGCTTGTTGAAGTACGTGTGGTGGTGTGGTGTCTACAACATTTCTGCTAGTTTGATGGCGTACATATAGCCAAATGGAAATGGGAGTTATGTGTGCTTGTCACCGAGAAACGATGGAAGCGAGAGGGTAATGCACGCTTTTTTGTGGAAGACCTGAAGTGGCTGCCTTTGAGTGTCACGAATACTACAATCTAGTAGGATGTGGTCTATGCTTAATGTATTATTGCAGGTGCCGCCGTGGGGTGTTGTATTATGGTCATCCTCTAGTTCAGGCTGTGTCATTTTTGTGCAACCTGCTCTTGGTATAGTGAGGATGACTTCCTTTTGGCCGTGCAATTGTCTTGGTGTGTCCCATGTGCCTAGCGTCGATTTGCTGTTGTGTGTGTGGTTGTGGCTGTGAGGTGTAGAGTTGTGTTGCGTTCATGTGCTCCGGTGATGCTTACATGTGTGGCGTTGTAGGGGTGCTTTGTAATCGTCTACCGAATGTTCCATCTTGAGACAAGTGGGTGATGCTCACGCTTGCCATGCCAGCCAGTCTGCTTGCTCGTTTCCTGGAATGTTTACGTGGTTCGGAATCCAGAGGTAGGAAAAGCTGTCTGCGTTTCGGGTCACGGATTGTTGGTTTCGATCATTAACTGGATGTGGGCAGTCGTGTGTGTTGCTAATTGCTTGGAGGACTGATTTCGAATCTGAACAAATTACTACGTTGCACGTTTTGCGCCTCTTTAGAAATGACATAACGGCCAGAATGGCCATCGCTTCGGCGGTGTATGTGGGAAAGTTATCCGGTGGATGTTTCTAAAGCCTAAGGGCGTGTTTCCACACTTGCTGAAGACAAGATCCAATTCATTTAGGGTGAATGTTTGGTTATATAGTTTTATGTGCTGTCAGAGTCGACATTTGTATTGGAGGTGAGGGCATGCAGAGAGCTTGCTTATGGTGACGTCGTAGGTGTTGTTGCATGCAACGCTGGTGTAGTGTAGTTTTAAGCGGTCTAGGACTTCTTGTGGGTCAGTAATGTGCTGTCCTCTCACCGTCAGCTGGGGGAAGAGTCCTGATGGTGGGCGTCTCAGGTTGAAACGGTTCATCATGTCCCAGCTTTTGCCGGAAAGGGTTGAACCTATTGACTTATGACGCGAAAGACTGCCAAGACTTTTGGCATGCTGCTCGAGTTTTGCACCGGCAGTATTTTTGGGACTGTCAGTATAATAATAGGTGTGCTTCGCGCACGTATCTCTTTTGTGCTGTTTGTGGGTGAGGCGTTGGGCGGCGTCTGCCCTCAGGCAATCCGTCGATCACCATGGCGCCGATATCTTTGTATAGGTTTATTGGTTTTCGGGACCGAGTCTTATGCTTCTGAGCTGGTGGCCCTCAGGAATACTTCCATTTTGGTGTTATCTGTCCTCGCAGGATTGAGGTCTATATGATCTTCAAATTTTGTCCAGTCCGCTCTTTCCAAGTTTCGAGATGCTCTGAATAGTTTGGTGTGGTGGACAACGTCCATGCTGAATCTAATTGTGACTGGGTAGTGATCGCTCAGCCTGAGGTTGTCTAAGACTGACCAATCCAAGTAATGAGCTTAATCGCTGGGAGCAGAACTTTAAATCAATGCAACTGTCAGAACCTCCTAAGGTCTGGCTGTGGCAGGTCTGAGATGTTGGTGAATGCTAAGTGCTAGGTTGTGGTCTGAGATGCACTGGAGAATTTCGCGTCCTCTAGTATCCGTCTGGTTGCTTCCCCAGGGGGGTGGTTAGCGTTAAGGTCTCCCATAATGAGAACTGGTGGAGGATCCTGAAGCGGCAAGTCGTGCAGTTCCTGTTGTGTGGGGGTTGCTGCTGATGGCGAGATACATAGTGAGATTACTGTGTTTTGGCAATGGACGAGTTTGAGGCTGACTGCTACGCAGTTCAGGGGACAATTTAATCTTACTCGGCGATGAGATATGCTGTTAGCGATGAGTATGGCTTCACCTTATTTCTGAATTGGACCGCTGGCGTTGTCGGCATGTCAGGTGTAATCTGAAATACTGCTCCAAATAGATGCAGAGTCGCGAAAATATGTTTCTTGGAGCGCAGCTAGTTTCGCTGGAGTGCTGGTTTTGCTCTTTGGAGGCGGGTTATTTTCGGTCGGGGTTGGTTGGCAGGGGTCGTAGGTTCGGTCTGGATGGACCTGGTAGATGTGGTGAGCTCAATCTGGGTGGAGGCATCGGACGAGGTTTTAAGATGCGTTTGGGTGGTAGCGTTTGGGTGGGGTGGTGTGAGGGTCGGCGACGGTAGCCTTGTGCTTGCGGAGTCTGTGCGGCGGCTCACAGCCTTGGGATTGGCCTTTGTTCTGGCCGACCGGACGAGTAGGACAGGGGCCGGGGTCCCGAGGGAGGGAGGAAGTGCTGAGAAGGCGTCAGCGTGGCGGGGTGGGCGCTGGCTGGCTTGTAGCGGGATGGGAAATGGGTTGGGCCAAGATCTGGAAGGGATGGTAGGATAATGAGAAGGGGGTGGATGGAAGCCGGATCTGGGTCTGAGGTCGGGTGGATGGAAGCCGGGTCTGGGTCTGAGGTGGGGTGGATGGAAGCCGGATCTGGGTCTGAGGTGGGGTGGATGGAAGTCGGGTCTGGGTCTGAGGTGGGGTGGATGGAAGCCGGGTCTGGGTCTGAGGTGGGGTGGATGGAAGCCGGGTCTGGGTCTGAGGAGGGGTGGATGGAAGCCGGGTCTGGGTCTGAGGTGGGGTGGATGGAAGCCGGGTCTGGGCCTGAGGTGGGGTGGATGTGGGAGGGGGCCAGGTCTGGGGTAGGGTAGATGAGGGAGGTGGTCGGAGCCGAGGTAGGGTGGCCCGGAGCCGTTCGGCGAGCGGCCGAAGTAGTGCGGTCGACCTTGTTCACAACGCGAAAGAATGCGCCCACTCGGTCCGTCTGGAGAGGGCGTTCAAAACAGCCGGGTATTTCCAATGCTGGTTGGTGGGATGGGTTGGCGCTGATCTGGGCGTGCGTCTCGAGTATGATGAAAACGCAACTGAGTAGCTGCGCCAGGCGGCGGCTGCGGTTCTGGGGGTGGGATTTTGGGGGTGTGATGGTTGCTGCGTTTTGTGAAACGCATGTGTTGACGTGCTGTGTTGTGTGGCACATTATGTGCTGCTGCACGCCGGCATACCTTCCTCTTGAATGCCCCCCTGGGGAAGCCCGCCCGCCCGCCACATGTTACACATCTCCTTTCGGTCGATGCGCAGTGGGACGTTGGGTGATGTGCTGCACACCGGCTCCAGCGTTGCCCCGGTGGCGTGCACTCACGTGCGCCGTGGCCGTAGCGCAAGCAGCGGCGGCGGCCTAGCATGAGAGGCGCGTGACCACATTCGACGTACTGCTTCTCGTGCGTGTGCACGTGTGGTGGGCGCCGCTGCGTGTTGAAATTCAATACCATGACGGTGCGTGTGGGTCTTGCCTCACGTCTGACTCGGTCTGCTGTGGCGTCAAGCAGTGTTGCCATGTTGGCGAGTGGAATTTTGTCCAGCTCCGGAGCGAAGCTGTGGTCCCGGCCGGTGTTGAGTGTGCGGTGCGGTGTGAACTGACGGCGCCGGTTGACGAATGTGTTTGTAGAGTGTAGCTTTGAAGTATCGGCGCTGTTCTCTGTGTGTACGACGACATGGGTGGGATGTCGAGTGATGGTGAAGTGTGCTGTGTTCAAGATGTGGCACAATGTTCATGCGAAAATGAAGGAGCACACTCGCGAGATGGTGTGCTGCAGTTCGGTGTAGGTGCCTACCATGTAGTCTCCATGTTTCGAGTGGGCGCTAGACGTCGGTATGGGCGTCATAGTGTTCCGGTTTGGCCCGGCCCATCGCCAAGGTGACCCTCCTTGCTGGAAAATACCCGGATTCGTTGCACCCCAGACCGCGCCTTCGTCCTTTGATCCCTACCCCGGCCCCAATGATCTAGAGCAGTAGCCTCGTTACGTTAGGTTTCCTTCGGGGGTAGAGAAGAGAGGTAGGTCATCTGGGAGACAGAGAGAAGTTTGGGATTTGGTGTGGGTGGATTTCCGTCTCGAATCGCAGGTGTGCTCGTTGAGGGTGCCTGGAGCCCTTGTTGTTCTGTCTTCTTGCGTCTGTTCTTCCTTCTTGTCTTCTTGCTTCTTGCTCTTGTTTCTTGGGCTTCTTCGGCTTCTTCTTGTGCTTGCTGGTGTCGCTCTTGAGCTGGGGGCTGGCGACCTGTCTTCTGCAGCCTGCCTACGGAAGGCCTTCGTTGTTTGCGAGATTATACCAGTGGGCCACACACGACAAAATGAATTGTATAAATGTTCAGCCATGCCACGCCCGTGCACGGATTTACAACGAAATGAGCATCTGTTCCCCACCTGCAGTGTTGCCAAAGCCCGGCGAAGAGTTGGCGCGTAGCCGGTCTGGGACCCGGCGCTATCTGCCGTTGTAGACTGCGACTGAGATGGTGACCAGGCGCCTGACAAGAGACATAGGCGACGGCTGGTTATGTCACCAAGCTCCCTACAGGAGGCCTGAGTGGCGACTTGGGAGGTGATCAAGCTCCCTACAGGAGACGTGGGCAGCGACTGGGAAGGTGGCCACGCTCCTCACAGGAGGCGTGCACGACGGCTGGGAAAGTCACCGGGCTCCTGGAAAAGGGCGTGGACGGCTGCTGCGTTACCCCGTCAAAACATTTAACCGAGTCGCAGATTACATCTGGCGCCACAGTCGACAGCTAGACGTTGGGAACTGTCTCCGGCCTGATCGACTGCGCATCACTGCCTCGACTGACGCTGGCTCTTCGCGTGGAAGTACGTTCAGGCTTTCGCTCGTGCCATGTGCCGCCTGTAGGGCGTGGCACCTTTCGCCCCGCACCACCGTCGGTCGCGCACCTGTGGTGCCGTGTCGTCTCGAACCACCGTTTGGCTTGGCGTGGCCGTTTGGCTTCGTGTGGTCGTTTGGTCAGCCACGGTGCCGCTGTGTTCCGCTGTGTTCCGCTGTGTTTCGCTGTGTTCCGCTGTGTTCCGCTGTGTTCCGCCGTGTTCGGTGGCCGCAGCGGCTGTTGTTTTGCCGTCCGTCCGACGCACAGTGCACCGAGTCGGATTCAGCTGACCGATCGAACACCGCTTCCGGTCGATGTTTCATCGAAGTCCGACGTAATGGTGCACACGCGCTATTCGCGGCGCCGGCGGTGCATCGTTACCGAGCTCACTGCATCGGTCGCGACGCGCCTGACCTGGACTCACGCTGTGTCGGTATGTCGCGCCACGTCCAGTCGGGTCGTGGTGACGTCCGCCGCCGGGAGCTGGCACTACGTCCGCGCGCGCACGGCCGCCGGCGCACAGGCGGCGAGCGACTCTGCCGCCAGACGTGTGCGAGAGACGTCTTCGGACGCTGCTTCACGTGGCGAGCCGAAATCGAATATCGACCCGTGCGCCGGGCGACATGATTGAACGGCAACCCCGTGCACATCAGTCGGGAGGATCGGGCAGCGGCGGCGCGGCGCCTCCTGGCGCGGCGGCCGTGTCTGCCGAGTCGGCTCCACCTACGTTGCCCACTCGACCCGTGCGAGGTGTGTCGGACCGTTCGACGACCACTGGTCGTTCAGATCGTCGTGACGGGGTGTGGGTGCGGGAGGGGACGCTCACACACACACACACACACACACACACATAAGCTGCAGCAGCGACCGGCGACAGATCGGTGATCGGCCCGGCTGAGCGGCTCGTCACTGCTCATCACCGCTCGTCACCGCTCGTCACTGTTCGTCACCGCTCGTCACCGCTCGTCACCCCTCGTCACCGCTCGTCACCGCTCGTCACTGCTCGTCACTGCTCGTCACTGCTCGTCACTGCGTCAGCGGCCACCGTGTGTGACGGCTGCGCCAGCGCTGCGGCAGCCGAGCCAGCCGTGCTGTATTCCTGTGATGGCGCTGTCGGAAGTCATAGAGCTGTTGCATGTGTGTTGTGACGGACCGGGTAGTGGTTGTCGTCTGCCTCGGGAACTGTCCGGACCGCGGTATGACATGCCCAACCTCCACGGGAGAAGGTCCGGACCGTGTCATGACATACCCAGCCTCCACGGGAGACAGTCCGGACCGCGGTATGACATACCCAACCTCCACGGGAAACGGTCCGGACCTCGATACACTCGATCTTCCTGGGAGACGGTCCGGACCGCGGCGCAACACGACCGCCCGCTCGCCGATGGGCGATCAGAACCGCAGCCCATCACCTGACCACTTCTCCAACCCCTCCTCCAACTCCGTGCGGCGCATCCGACACCACTCTGCCGGTTGGAAGGTCACGCCAACACCAGCCTTGCCCTCTCCTAGCCAACAGCTCAGGCCCGGGCAATCGGCGTGACTCCGATCCTCCCCGGGTGTCCGCTGCTCACGTGAGCCGCCGCTCTCTGTGCTGGATGCGGTCTATGCGTTCGCTGCCACGAGTCCCGAGTGTGTCAGGCCGGTCTGTGTCGACTTCGTCACCCCAGGCGGCCCGTGTGACCCGTGACCGGGGCACTGGGTGCTCCGCATCGTCAGGGTCACCAGGGTCCTTATACTTCCCAGCTATACAGCAGTGCGATTGGTTTTCCGTGCACCGTATGCAGCTTGCATGGCCGAGGCATCTACCAGGATTGAGTGTTTGATGCGCTTTAGGTCACATCCATCCTTCTGAGGTTGACTTTGCTATTCCATTTTGCTCCAGACGGATGTCTGGTAAAGCCGTGAGGATGGATGGCTGTATATTGAAACGCTATATATCGTGCTTAAGCCGATCAAACTGTCTCATCCGTCATCAATGCTGGCTTGAAACATCGTTGGAATTAAATGCACACGTATCGGAGTTATTGTGCAGATTGATCGGACTTACGTACCAGCCCCGCCCACCGGCAGGAGCGCACCCAGCAATCTCGCGAGCAGGGGCTCCATCCGCCGGGGACCACGATTACACACCTATAGACCGACGGCTGAGCTAACGATGCGAAAGCGATCGCCGAGGAGCTCCCGGACACTCCCTCGAGTCTTTTCGCGTGCCACCGCGACATGGCGGACGATCGACACGACTTGTTTGCTTTCTTCTACACAATGATCGATGCGGGCACGCCCGGAATGGAAGCCAGATATTGTCCGCCGCGCTCGGCTGGGCGGCACTGGCTGACGGTGCAGTGGACATCCGTCTGTGGAGTGGTGCGGCCTCGTTGAGCGGCGCACCCTTCGGAGCCAGCGAGCAGATGGCGATAGATTGGACACGGACGCGAGACGAATGCCGAGGGCTCTGGCGCCAACACAACTGTCGGCGCACTTTGTCTTTCTTGCCCACCGCTCTACAAACTGCGCCGCCGGTTCCGGCAATGGCGCGCCGGCGGATGTTGGTGTCGTGTGTGTATGTGTGTTGGCGGGGTGGGGATGGGGGTATATTCAGAGCCTGTCCAGACTACCCGGGTGGATCTGTTCGGCGCGCCGTGTCGACCGACAGTGGCCGTGACGTGACGGCCTTGATCGTCACAGTCGTGCCCCACAGTCGGCATGGCGCGACGATCGGTATGCGGGTCGGTATTGGCGGGTATCGTGGGTGTAGGTTCTCATCATGCGCGTCGGCGCCGACCCTTATTTACTGGTGATCTGTGTTTTATTGCTCGACAACAGGCCGTAATGGCCACGAGTCTATTGTGTGTGGTCGGAATATACGTCTTTGTGTTGGTATTTGTCGGGACGGCGCGACTGTCGTCTCCCACGGTAGGGATGGCGTGACGTCCCACGGTAGGGATGGCGCGACGTCCCACGGTAGGGATGGCGCGACGTCCCACGGTAGGGATGGCGCAACGTCCCACGGTAGGGATGGCGCAACGTCCCACGGTAGGGATGGCGCAACGTCCCACGGTAGGGATGGCGCAACGTCCCACGGTAGGGATGGCGCGACGTCCCACGGTAGGGATGGCGCGACGTCCCACGGTAGGGATGATCCACGCTCATGGCTGTGTATCGGCGCACAATGGTTGTGCATGCGGCGATGCCCTGGCTGAAGACCCATAGTCTGTGTACTTCCCCCGACATCCCACCCACCCCGTCGGGCTCGGCCGCGGCGTTCGGCTGGCGCACGACTGGCGCACGGCTGGCGCACGGCTGGCGCACGGCCTACCGACGTCCGCTGGCCAAAAGCGGCGTTCAGCATTTAACGGCGCTCAATGGTGATGGCCGCCGATCGTGGCCAGCAGCGGCGGCTTCAAGCTGTCGCTGTGCCAAGGTGTTGGTGACGCTGGTGGTGCGACTGCTTGGCGCGAGCGAGCGGCGGGCAGGGTGAACGTGTGTGCGGATGTAGGGTGCGTTTTGTTCGTGCGCTTGTGCTCAAGCTCAGTGTGATGTTCATCTGTGTGACGGCAAAGAGTCGGGTGATTCGAATCTGATGGTCAATACAGTGCAGATTTGGAAAAATTCGGATCTAATTGGAGATAAAATGAAGGTCGTCGGTTCGGGCAGAATGCTCGATGAACCTTGGTGCCATATTCACTGGAGTGAACTCGCTTGGGCTTCGCCTTCGCTCGTAATTACGTGCTTCGATACTGGATTCCGCCACGTTGAAACGATTGAGGAAAATATTTTTGTTTTGGGTCCATTTTTGGCCACGGTGGTGGGCTCCTTAAGCCTAGCGTTACATTTTTTTAAAGAGGTGGATCTATCCCTGTGAACCCCAATGGTGGTCTCTGGTGCATAGTACGAGGACATTTGCGCTTCCGAGCGTGGAGGACATTGCGGATCGAACGACGCACAGCACTGCTGTCACGTGCACTGATGCCGCAGCAGCGGCACCTCTCGTTCTGCATCATCCTGTCGCGCGCGTGTCGTGCACCACCAGCCATGCTTGCATCGATGCTTCATGACCACCGTGTCCCGTCGGCATGTTTCCCGCACTGTCTGGCGTCGGCGCTCAGACGTGTAATTTGGTTACTTCTCGTGACGGTCTGTGCGAAATTTAGCACATTTGCCGGCACAAATTGAGTCGTTAATCACCGGCTGCGAGCGGCGCCGCTGATCCCCGGCCGTCGGCCGTGCCCCATTGGCTGGGCCTGCCAGTCGATCTGGAATTGTTGTTCACGTTCACTCGTGGCCGGCAGCGGGGTAGCCGGAGCGGCTCCGGTGTTCCCGGGGCGGCGCCGGTGTTCCCGGAGCGGCTCCGGTGTTCCCGGGGCGGCGCCGGTGTTGCCGGGGCGGCGCCGGTGTTCCCTGAGTGGCCCCGGTGTTCCCGCCATCTGTTGTGCACCGACGCGACTTTGATCAAATGAACGTCAACACGCTAAATGTTTGATCCTTTACAGAATAATAATTTCTGAAGGTCCGATGATAAGCTCGTGTGTCGCAATTCACAGATGTTCCAGATTGCATGCAAGGAGGGGAGGGATGGTACAGGCCTTGTCGTGGCCAATTATGAGTAAGTGGTCTAGTAAGGTGCTCGTCTCTGGTAGGGTGAGGTTCTCGAAGTTCTCTAACCTCGATGTTCAGCAAACCGGTGCTGCTACCTTCCGGAGGTTTCATCCGCTGTTGCATTCCGATGCGAGCTGGACCCACAGTGGTGCTTGGGGAGGGCTTAACCCACGGAAAGGTCATCAGTAGGATTGCACCGATGGTGGTGCTCGGACGGCAGTTCGACTCACAGTGGCACTCGAGGGAGGGGCCGGGCCGAAGTAATACCCTGATGGAGGCTTTAGTCCGCTCAGTATCACTGAGCCGGACTCCGACGGCGATGGCAGTTCGAGCAATGGCCGACGGTTCTGACGCGCGGGGCAGGATTTGACTTTTGTCGACGGCTGTTCAGCTGTGACGGTGCCAATGGCCGCCAGCGGGCCGTGACCGACGGGTCGTGGGCGTGGCCTCTGTCCGGGGCGTGGCACTGGCGTGACGTCAGCCGACGACGGTCGTCACCGCGCCGGACAAAAGTGCCGCTCGGCCGCCCGGCCGCTCTCCAGCAAGAGAGGCAAAATGTCCGCGTGAGGAAGGAATGACCGGCTCTCGCGCTCGCCCTCCGAGCCGACGGCTCTGCTGTGCACAGCGCGGTACAGCACAGCACAACACGGCACAGCACGGCACGGCACGGCACGGCACGGCAGAGCACAGCACAGCACAGCACGGCACGGCACAGCGCGGCACAGCACAGCACAGCACAGAACAGCACGGCACGGCACGGCACAGCGAGGCACAGCACAGCACAGTGCAGCACAGCATAGCACAGCACAGCGCGGCACAGCACAGCACGGCACGGCACGGCACGGCACAGCACAGCACAGCACAGCACAGCACAGCACAGCACAGCACAGCACAGCACAGCACAGCACAGCACAGCACAGCACAGCACAGCACAGCACGGCACGGTACGGTACGGCACGGCACGGCACGGCACGGCACGGCACGGCACGGCACGGCACAGCACAGCACAGCACGGCACAGCCTCCGCCGGCTGAGGATGGTAATAAGCACTCGGTGCGTGTTTTATGTTGCCATTGTCGGTCATGCAGCGCACGATCGCAACAGTGTCTTAACTGAGTGAGATATCCTTCTTTAAAAACGTGCGCCATCTCCCTGGATAGGCGTCTGTGCAGCTCAGCGTTTGCAAATGACCCTTGACACAGCGCCGGCGGCGGCGGTGGGCGCGGGTCCTGGCGACCGGCGCCTTTCCGACCAGCCCCCCCCGCTCTGGACCACACTGCCGCAGAGTGTACAGTTCTGGGCGTGCTGCTTCCTCAGGGAGCGCGTCTGACACACTCCCTGAGGCCGCCTCCCGCCGCGACGGCGGCGCACGCGGCGGGTTGTCTCTCTCTCAGGCGGTGCGGCCGGCCGGCACGGTGCGCCCACGCGCCTCGGGGTGTCGCCACCGCCGCGCCATCGGTGGCGGTGCGGCGGCGACCCCCGGGGGCCGCCGCGTCGGCCAGGCGTGGTCGGAGCCGACGTGTCCGGCGTGGGTGTGTCACTCGGGCCGCCACTCCGTTGTGACACGTCGTGTCACTGTGGCTACTGGCTTCACGACAGCGTCGGCCGGCTCGGGTCACGATGTGTCGCCACCTCGGGCACCGATTGGCCGCGGGAAAAGAGTGGCGACATGTGGGACTCGAACTTGCAACCTTTCGGTTTATGGACGGGAGTCTTTCCTGAAGATTGCCTCGCCCCCACGCACCACAGCCGCAGAGACGGTGTTCAGCTGGCCGGTGGCCGTCGCCGCCCAGTAATGTCTAGTGACTCCCCCCAGTGACGCCGCCCAGTGACTCCCAGTGACTCCCAGTGACTCTCAGTGACTCCCAGTGACGCCCAGTGACGCACATCGTCTGGTCGATGTTGGCCACGCGGCGCTCCCAGCCGGTCTGTGAATGTTACGCCTCTGCCGGCCCGGCTCTGAGTGGTGTAACGCCATTGTTACGCTACCGTAACGCCACCGTTACGCCACTGTTACGCCACCGTTACCCCACTGTTACGCCACTGTAACGCCACTGTTACGCCACTGTTACCCTCTCTCGACCCGGATCTGATGAGCGTAACGCCACTGTTACGCCTCTGCCGGCCCGGCTCTGAGTGGCGTAACCCCACTGTTACGCCACTGTTACGCCTCTCCCGACGGGCGTCGCCGCCGCGTCCGAACCGACACGCTCCGCTCGACGGCTCGGCCTCGGCCTCGGCCTCGTCCGAGTCGGTGCCGTGGCGCGGAACACATCACGAGCCCCTCATCGTAACACGCAACTCGTAGCCGTCTCACGTTACGCGCAGCCTCTGCCGCGCCGCCCACAGCTGTTGCCAGTCGGCCACCACCTCCCGAGGAGGAGGTCGCCCGCGTGGCTGAGCTGCCCATCACCGCGTGTTTCCGGCTCATCCGGTGGAAGGGGGCCGATGTTTACCGTCTGTCGTCCCATCGTGTCGAAGTGCGATCCATCGTCTGTTCTGCTAGTCTAAGTGTCGGCAGGGCGGTGGTACAGGAGATACTTTGATTGCGCAGATCCACAAGCTGGTTTAGATGAAACGTGAAGTTGCTTGCTAAGCTGGACGACAGGGTGGGAAACAGCTAAAGTGACGAGGACACAGTTCCGTTCTTGCATCTTCTTTCCATCCCTGCGGATGAACAGGTACACCTCCGAGTAAAGCTTGACCACGAAAATTGTTCATTTTCCCTCCACGCTCGGTTTCTCCCTCCCAGCCCTCCTCCCTCTCGCTTTCTCTCTTGGGGTAATTCCATTGTCTGTGATGTAATCGATGGGAACTGCATTGTCATCGATCCGACAGCGCGGCGCTGGAGGTAGGTCAATTCAGCCTTCACCACGTCGGAGGCCCGCGGGTGTTCAGTCACAGTCTACCCAGCACCACGCAACTAGAGGAGACCTGTGCGCTCAGCGAGGCTGGGAATTCACGGCGGAGCGATAGTTCCGATTGATCCCCGTCGTCCAACTGGATCACATGGGGATACACTGAAGTTCGATCCAGCGTGAGACATTGGGCTCGTTTACATCTGACGTGCGTTGTTGCAACATGACAATATTTGCATAATTTGGATGGCGGCGAATCTGCTGAATGGTCTACAGGTTCTGTGAACTAGTCAAAAGCCCCCAGTTCAAAGCGGCTTGGCGCAGCCTACCAAACGAGCGCAGACCTCAGGCACTGGTGCTTTCAGCTCCTGCACAGCAGTAACAACAATTTACGGATTGGAATGACCTGACTGAATCAGTTGCTGTTCACGGGAAGTTGAAGCATTAGCACTTTAGCCTTTAGCCTTCAACACCAATTTGCGATATGCAATTTATGCGAAGGGGGCGTGTCATATTGGTTCTGGGAAAGCGTGCGGTTGGTTGCGTGATAGGTCGCAACACGGCCTTTTGGCTTTGGACACGGATTCCCTGCAGCAGGCCTCTGGAGGCTGAACGCCCTTCTGGGACTGGGCTGAGTCTGCAACGTTGTCTTGTCTTCATTGTACATGGCCTGCACCCTTCCCCGACATGGCGTAAGACATAACATGACCGGAGACTCTGAGGCTGGAGCGAGCTCACAGACTCCGCCGCGGGGTGAGAACGACTATGCATTCAGCCCCATCTGATCTAAAAGGCCTCGCTATCTTTGGAAAGCCGCGTGACGAGATCGGTGCTCGGGCGGCGCGACCCGACCTGATCGGATGACCCGACCCGACCCGACCTGACCTGCGTGGCCCGACCTGATCTGATGATCCGACCAGACCTGACCTGACCTGCGTGGCCCGACCGGATCGGATGACCCGACCCGACCCGACCTGACCTGCGTGGCCCGACCTGATCTGATGACCCGACGCGACCTTATCTGACCTGATATGCGTGGCCCGACCTGACCTGATATGCTTGACACGACCTGATGTGATGACCCGACCCGACCCGACCTGACCTAATATGCGTGGCACGACCTGACCTGACGACCCCACCCGACCTGACCTGATCTGCGGGGCCCGACCTGATCTGAGACGCTTGTTTTTCAGTGTGACAGGCGGCGAGCTGTTCGACCGGATCGTCGAGAAGGGCTCCTACACTGAGAAGGACGCGTCGTGCCTGATCCGCCAGGTGCTGGCCGCCGTCGACTTCATGCACGAACAGGGCGTCGTGCATCGCGATCTCAAGGTGGGTCAACAGCGAGCGGCAGCGACTGGGCCTTCTGACCACGACACCTGTGCGGACAACGCCGTGACCTCAAGGTCTGCCAGCGACCGACCGTAGGCGACCGGGTTCCCTGACCGGGTGCTTCGCGCGAACGGGCAACACGCCGCGACCTTAAGGCACCTTCTTTGAGTTCAGAGTCGTAGCTGTGACAAAAGTCAGCCTCAGTCAGGCGGACAGAAGTTCGCTGAGGCTGACGACCCTAGGCTGAAGAGGCGGCGCTCACGGTCACGTTGAAGTGATGGTGGTGGCTGGATGGTATGCACAACAAGCTCTGCTTGATGCTCTTGCTCAGCCCATACATCCACCACAGGGAATCGCTCGGAATAAGTTTTTAAACACGAGTCAGCGGGTCAGTTAGAATCCACGATCCTTCGCGTGCAGGTGCGAGGTCCCTTCCGTCAGGAGGTGCAGCGCCCCTTCTGTGGAGGAACAGCGCCCGTTGTGCGGGGTGTGGTTTCCCTTGTGTGTACGTGCGAGGTTTCTCGTGTACAGGTGCAGCATCCCTTCTGCGGATAGGCGCGGCGCCTCTTGTGCAGAGGCATGACGTCCTCTGTGTCGAATAGGCGCAAAATGACCCCGGCAGTTGACGCGCCCCTGAACTCCAGTTCATCATCATCAGCATCCTCTGTGTGGAGGTGCAGTGTCCCTTGTATGAAGGTGCGGCGTCCTTTCTGTGTAGGTGCAGCGTTACTTGTGTGGAGGTCCGGCGTCCCTTCTGTGCAGGTGCGGCATTCCTTATGTGAGGTACGGCGTCCTTTCTGTGGAGGGGCAGTGTCCTCTGTGTGGATGTACAGCGTCCCTTGTGTAGAGGTGCGGCGTCCCTTGCTTGCACCGCCACTGTGATCTTATGTGAACTGTTCTTGGTGCTGTCCGTCGTCCCGTAAACCTATGCCTTGTATTAGCCTATCGTACATTCCTGCTGTTCCGTCGCCCTCCGATCAATCACTCTGTGACGCACGGCTGGCGCCGGGCTGACGTCACGCTGCGTCGTGACGTCACCAGACGCTGGTGCGGCGCCGTGTCACTGCGCGTGCCGCCGCGCCCTGGTATCCCATCCACGGCCGTGGCAGACCGACACACGGTTGTGGCGGGCCGACACACGGCTGTGGCGGGCCGACACACGGCTGTGGCGGACCGACACACGGCTGTGGCGGACCGACACACGGTCGTGGCGGACCGACACACGGCCGTGGCGGACCGACACACGGCCGTGGCGGACCGACACACGGCTGTGACGGACCGACACACGTCCGTGGCGGACCGACACACGGCTGTGACGGACCGACACACGTCCGTGGCGGACCGACACACGGTCGTGGTAGACCGACATCACGTGGCCGTGGTGCGGTCCGCTGCCAACCGTGCGGTGCAGTGCGGCGAGCGGGATGGCGGCGCCGAGTGTAGCTGCTGAGTGTAGCTGCTGAGTGTAGCTGCTGAGTGTAGCTGCTGAGTGTAGCTGCTGAGCGTAGCTGCTGAGCGTAGCTGCTGAGTGTAGCTGCTGAGCGTAGCTGCTGAGTGTAGCTGCCGAGTGTAGCCGCTGAGTGTAGCTGCTGAGCGTATCTGCCGTGTGTAGCCGCTGAGTGTAGCTGCTGAGTGTAGCTGCTGAGTGTAGCTGCTGAGCGTAGCTGCCGGGTGTAGCCGCTGAGCGTAGCTGCTGAGTGTAGCTGCCGAGTGTAGCCGCTGAGTGTAGCTGCTGAGCGTATCTGCCGTGTGTAGCCGCTGAGTGTAGCTGAAGAGTGTAGCCGCTGAATGTAGCTGTGGAGCGTAGCTCCCGGGTGTAGCCGCTGAGTGTAGCTGCTGAGTGTAGCTGCAGAGTGTAGCTGCTGAGCGTAGCTGCTGAGTGTAGCCGCTGAGCGTAGCCGCTGAGTGTAGCTGCTGAGTGTAGCTGCCGGGTGTAGCCGCTGAGTGTAGCTGCCGAGTGTAGCCGCTGAGTGTAGCTGCAGAGTGTATCCGCTGAGTGTAGCTTCCGGGTGTAGCCGCTGAGTGTAGCTGCTGAGCGTAGCTGCTGAGTGTAGCTGCTGAGCGTAGCTGCTGAGTGTAGCTGCAGAGTGTAGCTGCTGAGCGTAGCTGCCGGGTGTAGCCGCTGAGTGTAGCTGCTGAGTGTAGCTGCTGAGTGTAGCTGCTGAGCGTAGCTGCCGGGTTTAGCCGCTGAGTGTAGCCGCTGAGTGTAGCTGCTGCGCGTAGCTGCTGAGTGTAGCTGTTGAGTGTAGCTGCTGAGTGTAGCTGCTGAGCGTAGCTGCCGGGTGTAGCCGCTGAGTGTAGCTGCTGAGTGTAGCTGCCGAGTGTAGCCGCTGAGTGTAGCTGCTGAGTGTAGCTGCTGAGTGTAGTTGCTGAGCGTGGCTGCCGGGTGTAACCGCTAAGTGTAGCTGTTGAGTGTAGCCGCTGAGTGTAACCGCTGAGTGTAGCTTGCTCGCCAGAACGCGACGGCACCGTGTGCCGGAATGTGTGGTGGCCATGGGCGGATCTCGTTCCGGCCGTGCGGTGGAGTCGCAGGGCGTGACGTGGAGGGGGAGGGGCACGGAATGCGGTCCTGCCCTTGTGTTGAGTGTTGCGCCCATATTGCCGCATGAGTACGCGTGCGAGAAGTAATCACGGAGGGTGGCTGTCCCGGCCGATGGGTGGCCTTCCTTGCCCAATGCAGGTCAAGGCGTGGCTGCTGAGATGCTGACAATGATCGCATTCACATTGGCGACATTTTAACAAATTGATTGGTGGAGAGGGGAAGAGGTACACAACGCGTACATTAGCCGTGAGGTCTCCATCATTGGAGAGTCGCCTGTATAGGGTCCCATGCTGAATACACAGAGCGTAGAAGCAAAATAAACCACTGAAAGAACAGTGGCCGACCCACAAGTACATACGACACTTCTGCTCGTTAGCGTTGTGAGTGGCAGCATTGCAAATTGTTAGCTGTTGCTGGAACATGTTGCTGGAACACGCATGGACGTGGCGTGAATACGCTACTAAGGTTAAGGGCAAGCGTGCCGAATATGAGATCCGCAGCGAGGCAATAGGCGGCCACAGCAATGACACTGAACAGCCGTGAATTTAGGTTTTCCATCTTTTTTGTGTCGTAATCAGCCGGCAATGCCAGACGTAACCTCCCCGGTACAACTGTGTTCGCCAAGAAAGCCGTGTCGGGTCGTGCGCCGGTTGTATTTCACCATCTCTTGGTCAGATATCCCGGTGCTCTGTGACAGATGGAGCTTTGACGGCCCGGAGGAGATGCTAATTCCGCCCGCCGGCCTTTGTTGCTCCCGCACTCACACGTCCAAGCGGGGCGCTAGGTGCGCCTCCAAACGTGCCAGCAGCGCAGTTAATTGAAGCAGTGTCGGCTCTGATTTCATTGTCGGACGGCTGGTGTCGCCTGACTGCGACATCGCGTGACTGGCTCCACGACAGCACGCAGACAACTCCCGCAATGTGCGGCGGTCACGTGTTGCCGGATAACTAGCCCGACATGTCGGGTAACTAGTCCGACATGTCGGACACCTATCCCGACATATCGCCAGAATGACTTGGACAGCATGTACAGCGGCTGAGATTATTATCGACCATTTGCAACGGCATTGGACCGCAGCACTTCGAAACGGTCATCAGTGCGACAGTCAGAACAGGTAAACCGGAATTTAATCCGGCACGATCTAAACACCGCCATGAGTACAGTTGTGGTGAGCGGGGCGACCGTCCAGTGGCGAGTGATGGCTGTCAGTTGGCGACGTCGCATCGACGGCACGCCGTCGGAGGTCGTCGCCCACCACTCCGCAACTCCTTTCCTGGGAAGGCGCCACGTTGGCGACGAGAGACTGGAGAAAAGTCAGGCACGACGGTCATTGCACACACCGCCGACCGCCCTGTCCGGCGCTGACAGACCGACGCCGACCGCTGACAGACCGACGCTGACCTTCACACAGCATCGGTCTGGTCGGGCGGTTCGCAGCCTGCAGTGACGCTTCAGCGGGGTGTCACCACTGAGCCGAGACGTGCGCCGACACTGCCTGCGGCGGTAGTTTTGCCTTTCGTGTCTTCCATCCTGCAGCCAGGCTGATGTGGCAGCCCGAGCGTCGCCGACTACTCGGCAGCTGCTTTCCTGGGAGGGCGCCGCCCCTGCTCCTGTGGAAGACGCCACGTTGGCGACGAGAGACTGGAGAAAAGTCAGGTGCGACGGTCGTTAGGCTGTTGGGAGCCGGAGCTGCAGTCATTTCTCATCGTCACCACGGCGGCACAACCGGTTGTGCTGTCGTTTCATGGAGGTCACCTTGCAGTGAAGGAGATCGCGGAGGGGGCACCAGAGATCGGTGACATCGCCGTGAATGGTAGCTGGCTCATGTGTTACGCACGTTCGAGGTCGAACGAAGACTATGATGCAGCTATACCCATGATTAAAATAATGATGTTCGAAGAGCTTCCATTGGAAGAGCGCTTCACTAATACTCAGATGACATACGAACATGGACAATGAGATGGGAAGCAAGAAACGATGTACCCTGCAAGTGGATATTTGGCAGATCGTAAGTTCACCTTTAAATTGATTGGCCATAAATGAGACGCCAAAAATAAAATGTGTTTTAAATTCAGATCCCGGACAATTTAGAACTGACATAGCTCCAATCCCCTCGAGCAGCGCACATGAAAATGAATGCGTCCGTCCTTTTATATCCCATAATTGTTTTGGTGCAGATACAATATATCATCTAGGTGTCGATCATAGCTCTGAAACACCTTTACGTTTTTGGTGCATGAGGACACGCAAGCGTATGCACCCCTTTAGGACTGGAATATCCTGTTCGGTGTAAGTCGGTGTCCAGTGTTTAGCATGTTCTCTCAAAAATCAGTCTCCAAATTTTACTGAATCCTAGAATATAGCAGTGTCTCGAGCATCTTCGTACCGCAGGATCGTGTTAGCCAAGACTGTGGCGCTGGCCTCCCGAGTGGCCATTGCGTGGCATGCTGCCGTCCCCGGCCCGGTGCTCCACGTGGGCACCGCGGCTGTCGAGTCACACAGGGAGGCCCGCACTGTCCGGAATGCGATCCGCCAACGCGCGCTGGCTGACCTCCTGGCCAAGCCCCACCAGGGCAAGGTCATGGATTGTGTCGCCAGCCAGCCTGTGAGCTCCCACTATATGTATAGTGGGAGCTTCACACTGTTTGCAGAGTGGCGGTTCGTGCACCGGGCAAGGCTGGGCCTCGTGCCGCCTAACGGCTACCAGCGTGGCGCACGGGACCGCACAGCCGGCGCTGTGGCTACGCCAAAGAGACGCTGCCCCACGTTCTCAACCACTGTAGGCTGCGCAGTGCTGCGTTTCAGTTGCGCCACAACGCAGTGCTGTCCTGCCTAACCTGAGCGGTGCCGCAGCGTGGTGGCACGGAACTGCGCGTCAATCGACGGGTGCCGGGCGTTGACTCTGCTCTCCGCCCGGACCTGGTTGTGACGCGTGGCGCGAGGTCTCGTTGGTCGATGTTATCATCGCCTTCGAGAACCGAGCCGCCGCGCTGCGTGCCGCTGCCGACGGGAAGCTGGCGAAGTTATGTCCCCCTCGTGGAGCAGCTCCGCCAGCAGGGCAAAACGGCCTCGATCCACGGCTTCGTCGTGGGCTCCCTCGGCACTTGGTGCCGGGGGAATGAGGCCGTGCTCAAACAGCTGCGCGTTAGTCGCTTTTATGCGAAGGTGATGCGTCAGCTGACGGTGAGTGACACCCTGAGGTGGTCCCGTGACGTGTACGTCGAACACGTCACCGGGCGCCGCCAGTACCAGCAACCCGCGGTCGTACGTCACGACCGCGGATAGGCAGGGTGTTCCGCCATACCATGCGGGGCCCTGGGTGGAAGGGGCGAGGGACTCTCGATGGCTCTACCCTGGGGGCCCCTTGTCCTTCTCCAGGACCCACCTACCCATACCCCGGCCGCGTGACGGTCGGGCCGCGGGGGAGCGCGCCGACTGTGTTGTGTTGGCGCGCCGCTCCGGGATTGGGCGCGTGGTGCCCACGCCGGTCCGGTCTTGCGGGCCGCGGCGTGGGAGGTGTTTTTAACGTTTTGAACCTGTGTGCTTGTTTTAGGGCGGGCCGTCTCTCGGGCAACGGTTTTTATGGCCATTTTAGCTGCCGTGGCCCACTTTTTATTTATATGTTATTGTTCGTAGTGTGATGCTGTTATGTTTTTATTGTTTTTGTTATTGTTTGTGAAATTAGAGGGCGGCCCACCCGGCATCTTGCATGCCCTTTTAAATTTGTCCGCTTTTTCTGCTGGCGTTGCGGCCGCGGCCGTGCGGCGCCAGCTTTTAATGGATTTGTTTTGTTCTCAATTTATGTGTTTGATGGGGTACGCTCCCGTGCGGCCTACCACGCCTGGATTCGGCCGCCGGGAGCGCACCAGAGCAGATTTGTGGGTTCCCGGGCACCTGCGTTGTGCCCGGCCACGTGTGAATGTTTCTTGTCAAATGTAATGTCAGTGTGAAACATTTTGTGTTAATATATGAAAATCTGTTCTCTCAAAAATCAGTCTCCAAAATTTACTAAATCCTTAAATATAGCAGTGTCTCGAGCATCTTCGTACCGCAGGATCGTGTTAGCTAAAACCGATCAGAGGTTCCGATTCTGGTCTAAACCGGAAGCCATCACCTTCGTCGCCGAGCTGCGAAGCGTATGTCCGCATCAAATGTATGCCTCAAATGGGTCTCTCTGATCCCGAGGCGAAACATACTGCAAATCGTGTATCGTGCAGTTAGTTGGGACATTGCGCACGTGCGCTTTTGTGGGAGATCAAATGGAAGTAGTAAAAAATAGCAAAAATAATTGCATCATTGCGCCACCACAGGAAATACCTAGTCCACCTCGGCCCTCCACTCAACGGATTTGCCAGCCGAAGACGCAATTTTCCATGAAAGGGCGCCCTTCAGCATGCTCGAGTGCACCTCCACCCGCGCAACAAATTTTTATGCCGAGAGCGCTCCTCTGAGGAAATGCGGCCTCCCATGAAAATTCCCGGATACGCCACTGCCGCCCATACACCTGTACACATGCGAAAGCGCGCGCCAGTCGTCCATTGTCGCCGGCCGGACAGCTGTTGACCGCTCGTGCGGCCGGTTGCCATGGCAGCCGGGCCGACACTGCCTGCGGCCACTGGCGCCTGTTGGCCGGGCGGCGGCGGCGACGTTCAATTACGGCGGCGGCCGGGGCTGCCGGGGCTACCGGGTAGCAGCTCGTCGCCAAACCTCTGTGCGGCGGACTGGGCACTGGCCCGACCTCGCCAACACGAGACACGAGGCTCACGGACGCGACCCCCCCCCCCCACGGTGCGCGGTCGCGCCCCTTGCCCGCCACTGTTGCGCTCGTGTGAACCGACATGGGTCGGCCTCACGACCGACGACGTCGACGTCGCTTACTCGCCGGTGGCGCTGGCGCTCGATGTATTCGCGGTGCGTCGCAGCTGGATTGTGTCCCGGACGTGCTTCTCCCGACTGTTGGACCTGTTGCGGTCGGCGCTAGGCTATGGATCAGGATGTGGATTTGTGAAACTCGTTGCTGGTTGATTTTTCTTGAGGAATTGATGAGGAAGAAGGTCTGCCATCCCCCCCCCCTGCTTTTTCTGCGTCGGCTGTTGATTTAGCATGTAATGGTGTGCGGGCAGTGTGGAAGAGCCACCCACAAAGGGTTCCGGCACAACAAGATGATTTTAGAAGATGGCATGACTTGTGTGTCCACTCCTTCCATGCAATTCTCGTAGGCGTAATAGTCAATTTGTTAAATATTGAGGACCTTGTGGGTTCGATCGCTGGCGGAGCTGGCAACCGTCCTGTGATAGAAACCTGGTCATCCACGAGCATTACGAGGTGCACGAAGCTGCAGGAAAGAAATGTTTCGAACTCTTCAACACTCAATCATTCTGTCCAGTGACACTGGTACAGTCGGTGCCCCATCAGTGCGCATGCGGCGTCAGGACGTTGGGCACGTAATCGTAATCAGTCGCAACCTCCTCGCTGCCGGCTGTAATCGTAATCGCCTCGGCAGTCGGCGCCGTATTCGTCAGGACAGTGCAGGCCCACTTGGCAGTCGGCGCTGTAATGGTCAGGACAGTGCAGGCCCACTTGGCAGTCGGCGCCGTAATCGTCGGACTGCACTACGGCGGACGCTGTAGCCCGGGCTGCACTACGGCGGACGCTGTAGCCCGGGCTGCAGTACGGCGGACGCTGCAGCTCGGGCTGTAGTGCGTCGTGTGCTGCAGTGTGTCGGACGCTGCAGCTCGGCTCCTGCAGTGTCCTGTCTTGTATGCGTCGCCTGGTCTGTGCTGCCCGCCAATGTAGTTTGCTTGCCTGGGAATTGCATGGTGCTTAACTGACTGAATTTATTGCATCTGTTCGAGAGCAGGATGTCAGAGAGGTAGGGGGCTGCTCCCCCAACACCTCTCCCCACCCCAAGTAAACACATACACGCACACGCACACGCACACGCACACGCACACACACACATACACACACACACACACACACACACACACACACACACACACACACACACACACACACACACACACACACACACACACACACACACACACACACACACACACACACACACACACACACACACACACACACACACACACACACACACACACACACACACACACACACACACACACACACACACACACACACACACACACACACACACACACACACACACACACACACACACACACACACACACACACACACACACACACACACACACACACACACACACACACACACACACACACACACACACACACACACACACACTTGCTAGATGTAGATCTTGTGCTTGCAATATGGTTAATTCCAGATAAATGGTGAAAGAAACAACTTGTTTTTATGCTCCCTTTTTCGAATCCTGAATGTGGGCCTGTAAGCGAGACATTAATGGTGAAGTTTTGCAGATGCTGCAGCGAAATTCGCAATGATGGATGCTATTTTGTGAGGCAGATGGATGAGCCTGGAGCGTGTTTTTAGCCATCTGCAAGTCAATGCGCTGTATGCTCACCCAAATGCAGTGGCGCAGCCAGGATTTTTCAAGGAGGTCCCGACCAAAAGAATTGCGATTAAACGGGGAAACTTCCGGCTCGCGGAGCGCGCATAAAGTTTAGCGTTTTGCGTGGTGAAAACCTAAACATTTATCATCTAATCCAGTGTATTTTGGGTGGTAAGGGAATGGGAGGGCTCCCCCCCCCCCGATTGGTTGCGCCTCTGCCCATATGCTAGACGGTCCGCATTCAGCTTGTTGGGCACCGACCCTCACTTTCAGATGAAAAGCTTCTGGCAACTGATGACGAAATCGGAAAACGTTTCTTCCAGAAACTACGCTAGGCCACTGCCGATCGATGTGACGGGGCTTTGGCGAACGTGGCACATATTAGCCACTGGAATCGGTTTAGTTCTCATGCGGACTTCCTGGCAGAGCCGTGTAGTATTGACCAGCACTCCCCGGCTCATTCGTCAACGCCCAGGTCAAAGGAGGAAATGGTGTTTCCCTGGTGTTGCCCTTCCCGAACGTTTGTGGCTGGATAAGCATACAATTGTCTGAATTTGCGCCAGTTACAGCACCGGTCTCCACGGATGCCGCGGCATTCAGATCTGTAGCGTTCTCGAACTTCCATTTGGTTTTACAAATACAGCTGTGTGACCGCATTTGGTCTATTCCAGGCTTAGCTCTGGCTGTTCCTCTCTTGTCCCAATGTGCCCTGTGCTGTGGGTTTTGCCGTCATCCGGCAGCCAGAAAGATAGTGCAGCGTTCTCGTCATGTCCGCCGGCGGTCGTCGGACCTTGGGGCGCACGATCAGCGCAGTCGCGGTGGTAGTCAGGGTACGAGGTCTCCCAGTCGAAAGGCCGTGCGTTCGAGTCCCACCTGCCGCTACTCTTCGGCCGCGACCAATCCGTGCGAGATATTGGCACGCCGTATGACCCACCAGTCGGCGCGCAGTAGAGCTCTAATAACCGCCGCCACAGTCGCAGCAAGGGCCCCCAGGGGAGTCCACAGTGGCAGCAAGGGCCCCCAGGGGTGTCGTGCTCGACGGTCGGCGCGCTGAGACGGCTGGAGCCGGCGGCGGCCTGATGGCGCCGACCGTCCATCACCACACGTCAGACGACGGCCGACGGTCGGAGCGGCCGACGGTCGGAGCGGCCGACGGTCGGAGCGGCCGACGGTCGGAGCGGCCGACGGTCGGAGCGGCCGACGGTCGGAGCGGCCGACAGTCGGAGCGGCCGACGGTCGGAGCGGCCGACGGTCGGAGCGGCCGACGGTCGGAGCGGCCGACGGTCGGAGCGGCCGACAGTCGGAGCGGGCGACGGTCGGAGCGGCCGACGGTCGGAGCGGCCGACGGTCGGGCGGCCGACGGTCGGAGCGGCCGACGGTCGGGCGCCGACGGTCGGAGCGGCCGACGGTGGAGCGGCCGACGGTCGGAGCGGCCGACAGTCGGAGCGGCCGACGGTCGGAGCGGCCGACACTCGGAGCGGCCGACGGTCGGAGCGGCCGACAGTCGGAGCGGGCGACGGTCGGAGCGGCCGACGGTCGGAGCGGCCGACGGTCGGAGCGGGCGACACTCGGAGCGGGCACGGCCCGGACCGCTGCAGCCGCCAACTCAGCGCTGATTGTGTCTGGGGCTGGCACGCCAATAGCCGCCGGCACACGTCGCTGGACGCCCCACCGTCCGATGCTGCATCGCCGACACTGTCATCGTCGCCGGGTTTGGCGCGCGGTGAGGTGTGAGGGCGCGCCGAGAAAAAGCTGCCATTCCGCGAGCAATGCGCTGCGGCGTTGTGCGCCTTTCGATTCACGGTCACGTCGTGGGCATCGGCTTCTGGCTCGGCTTCGGCTTTGGGCTACGTCTTGCGCTTCACCGAGTTGGTCGTAGACTGTCGGCCCGCGTGGACGTGCCCTGGTGTCCGGCTGAAGGTCCGGCTCCGGCCCTGGAGCAGCGCCGCCTTCGGCCTCCCTGGGCATTCGGTGGCGGTGGCTCCGTGCACGGCCGCTCTCTGGACACTTGGTGGCAGCGCCGCCTTCGGCCTCCCTGGGCATTTGGTGGCGGTGGCTCCGTGCACGGCCGCTCTCTGGACACTTGGTGGCAGCGCCGCCTCCGGCCTCCCTGGGCATTCGGTGGCGGTGGCGTGCACGGCCGCTCTCTGGACACTTGGTGGCAGCGGCGTGCACGGCCGCTCTCTGGACACTTGGTGGCAGCGGCGTGGAAACCCTCTGGACATTCGATGGACATTCGATGGATATGTGCCCGTAGCGGTGCGGAAGGTCTCTATCGGTATCGGTTGCGGTGGTGTGGAAGGCCTCTCTGAACATTTGGTGGCAGCGGCGTGGAATGCCTCTCTGGATATTTGGTGGCAGCGGCGTGGAAGGCCTCTCTGGATATTTGGTTGCGGTGGTGTGGAAGTCCTCTGGACAATCGGCGGCCGCGAGCGTCTCTGGATAATTGGTGGCAGCGGCGTGGAAGGCTTCTATGGGCATTGTTGGTAGCGGCATGGAGTGCCTCTCTGGATATTCGCTGGCAGCGGCGTGGTCGGCCGTTCTCCGGACATTCGGCGGCGACGGCTGCCGTTCGCACCAGCCAGCGCCGCCCGGCCGCCTGCTGTCCGCACAGCCGGCGGCGATGCCACCAGCGGTGCCGTCGGCACTGCCGGCGAATCACCGGCGGACGGGGCTTCATTGTAGTCGGCGCCGGGCCGCGCCGCACGGACTCGGCGCCGCGCCACCTGACCGACGACGCCATTTCCTCGGCAGCGCCGACGATGGATGTGGCTCGGGTGCGTCCGCTGCTGCCGGACTGGGGGAGGGGGGGGAGCGCTCACGTGGCTCTCCAGTCTGCCGACTGCGACCACGATCCGCGTCCTGCAGAAGTAGGCTTCATCGGTGCTGCGGTACCCAGACCTCGCATTGTAGTGGACAGTGTGATGGGTACTGCAGGTACCGAGACCACACACTGCAGGTACCGCAATACCCAGTGTGATAGGTACTGCAGGTGCCCAGATATCGCACTGCAGTGGTGAGTGTGATGGGCACTGCAGGTGCCCAGACCTCGCACTGCAGTGGTGAGTGTGATGGGCACTGCAGGTACCCAGACCTCGCACTGCAGTGGTGAGTGTGATGGGCACTGCAGGTGCCCAGACCTCGCACTGCAGTGGTCAGGATGGTGGGTGCTGCGGGCTGCACTGACGGATCTTTTTTTTACCGACGTGTCTGTCTGTCCGCCGTCACGATCGGACGGAAAACCAGGATGTGATCAGTGGCGATGTGAGTCCGGTCTGCGGTCGCGAAATAACGCCACGAGCATGACAGCTCGCTCAAGAACCAATTCGGTTTCCCTGTGCGAAGAACGGTTGTTTGTCCGGTGCAGACTTCGTACTAAATGATGTGCTTCACACGACTGAATACTGTTTGCACCATTTGCAATAATCCAGTTCTGATTTCCTATTTTATTGTCGGCGACACGTTGTGGGTGCATTTTGTGTCGCCAGTTGGGTTGCAAGCGAGTTTTTTGTTTACGGATTTTGTCAAGATTTTCACAATGATCATCGGAGGACCAGCTTTCTGCTTCTGCTCAGCTCCGCATGACAGCAGCATCACAACTTGGAACCTTGCCACACGAATAGTTGTGGTATTTCTGGCGATATCACAAAGCTGCAATGCAGTAGAAAACTCTGCTATGTAAATATTAAGGACCGGCATACGGGAGGCTGTCCTTTTATCCCTTATTTCCTAGCCCTCCAATATTTGGGACGGTTCACTAAATGAAGATATGCAAATGAGCTGCATCACGAACCTCAGCGATTTTTTCCGGCTTCCTGTCGTTTGTCTCTGTCCGATTAGCAGCACGTATATTGGACTAACTTTTGCAGGCTGTCAGTGCGACGATCTTGGCGAAATGGCGCACGCCCCGCTCTTCCAATGTGTTCCGGCGAGGACCTGAAATGCTCTCGATGCGTCGTTGGTGTTGCTCCGCAAGCTGCTGGTCTTTTTGTTTCTTTGTTTGTTTTCGTTGGCAGTTCGGCATTGTCCGTGTGTTGTCAGCATGAAGTTGTGCTTCCTGCACTACCGTGGCGCGTGCTCCGGGTGCGTTCCTTCCTGTTCCATCTCGGGGCATTGTTACACAATTTCGTGTTCCGGTTGCCTTGTATTTCGGCAGCTATTTACTTGTGTATTTGCTCGTGGCCCGATCGCAACATCGTATTCCGGTCTCCAACTGTATCGAGCAGAACCTGCTGTGTGTTCTGAATATCCGTCAACAAAATCAGCACAACACGACGGAACGAGAAAGCCCGCGAGGACCATTTTCTCGTCGGGGTATTCGGCGCGGTCTGGTCCGCGTCGCAGCAGAATGTCCCCCATCTGGGCCGCGGCCCCATCGCGCCCACTGACGCACAGATCCGGAATTCAGGGTCGGCTTGACGAAGCCGCAGAACAAGCGGGCCGGCCGGCAGCGGCGGCCTGCCTTCCTGCACCAGGTAGCCCGCCCACACGGGTGCTGTTTCCTGGTCGAGCTGCTGACTTGCCGGGCCGATTGGGGACAGCGGCGACAGCGGGCGGGGCTCCATCTGAGGCGATTTAGAAACAGCGGCGACTGCTGAGGTGCACCTGCTGGGCCGGCTGGGGACGGCGGCGGCCGCGGAGGTGCGGGGACGGCCGATTGAAAGTGCGTGACGAACGTGCTGCGGTGCGCCCGTCGCCGTTGCGCAACTGTGACGTCACAGCGAGCGGCCGGCGCCGCGGCGACAGCGGCGCGTAAGTGTCGTACCGCGGCAGCGGCGCGAGACGACGCGCGCGCTGTCGCCCGTTGGGAAACGCCGGGCGCGCCGGGCGTGTGTAATTTCACGCCCGAGCCGACCAGAGAAGTAACGACACGGCGCAGTGATGACACGGTGGGCGGCGGAACGGTGACGGATTCGGCCGGCGCCAGCTGGCGAAAGGCCGTAAGTGGCGGTGTCCCGTGAGCATTTCCCAGCCGCGACACGCGCTGACGATGTCCTTGTCGGACGTGACCTGACCTACGTGCCGCGCTCTGAATGGACAGCGTTACAGCCGGTGTTGGCGTTTGGCTTTCACGCCGACTAAATACCAATAGTTGGTCGACGGCATCTGACTTTTGCTGCTGTATTGCTGCTGGAAATGCAGTTGAGGCGGACGTAGATGCTGGCTTGCATCAATCCGTCGATGAGTGTTGTTTGGACGTCTTTCCTATTGCTTGCATTGTTTTCATTTCAAATATCCTCGTTGGCTCCGAGAAAGGAGGTGCAGGGGACTAGAGCCATGCACCATATTTAACGTTGGTTGACATCTGCGTTGCTATTGCCCTTGTCGCAAGTCGTGGTAGTTGTGCTTAAGTGTCGTAGATGATCATGTATTCCTACCAAATCACGAGTGTTACCTGTATGGTGTTAACCCGCGCACGTTATGGGGGGGGGGGCAGATATCTGCCCCCCACCGGCTTTTCCTCATTTGCCGCCAAACTAATCGGGTTAGCAAAGCCAAGCATCGCATAGCTGTTCATTGGTCTTTTCCGCATATCCCACACATTTTTCATCCTGGGTCATCTCCGGTCAGGTCACCAGGTCAGGCGAAGT
Source organism: Imbricaverruca yamaguchii (assembly GCA_034440575.1). NCBI lineage: Eukaryota > Metazoa > Arthropoda > Thecostraca > Neoverrucidae > Imbricaverruca > Imbricaverruca yamaguchii. The sequence continues at coordinate 498,604 of JAOTOL010001422.1, read as the reverse complement.
GACCCAACTACACTCGGAGTTCTAGGTGGCATAACTTCCACAATAATTGGACGATTGATTTCAAACTTATAGCATGTCATGACCTCATCAGGAACCGTAATATGTATATCGGTTTTTTTCGTGGCATTGACCTTAGGTCAGGTTGCGGCCATGGCTTCCCCATTATAGGGCTATGGTAAAAAATACAAATGTTTCCTGGTTACATATTTGTGCTCGGAATGATCTCACAACGGTTGTGGCATGTAGATGGAAGCTATGCTCAATGTTACCGCTGACATTTTTGCTCAATGACCTCACCAAGGTCTCTGAGGTCACCTGAGATCACTACACATTTCCGCGCATTATATCGCACTGCATTGAGCTAGAAGGCTGAAATTGACGTCATTGTGCTTGTATCGCCAAGACGTGTCGATTGATACATTACATGATCTCCCTAGGCTACTTCATGACCTTGACCTGAAGTCATGACTTCATGACCTTGACCCGAGTTTCGGTTGACCTGACCTTGAATTATACCGCCTATTGTCGGTAGCGCAATTCAAGTACTGTCGAATAGCGATCGCCGTTTGCTTTTATCTGTTACAGGTCCTGAGATATGTGTCAATATCTGAGTCCCACCTGATCTGGTCCAATTTACCCTATGATGGCCCAGTGACCTGAATGTTGACCTGAGCGAAAAAAATGACCGAAACACTTTCGATAGAGCCCGTCATCAGCTATCCAACGCCGTTTTTCGTTTGTCGCTAGTTAGCATAGTTCCAGAGATCTTAGGGGGGCAGACGTCTGCCCCCCCCCCCCGGACATGCGAAGTTGTCGCAGACCGCCGGACGTGCGAGTTATACTAAATTAAGATCACACGAACTAGTCAAAAGGCAAACGAAAATATATTGCGCAACTTGCGCAGAACGCAATAAAAGCAAAAACCTAACCTTCTCCTAACATCAATAATTATAAACGTGTTATAAAAAAATATCTCTGTTTATCATAGCATAAGAACTCTTGGAAGGTCCACTCTTCTTTCTTTACCATGGTAGCCCCGGTCAGTCCTCCCTCAGTCCTCGGGGAGGCTCGAACATATCCGCCTGGAGTAAAAGCGTGAGTGGATTTACATGTTTTGAATGAAGTTGTGGCGCTGAATTCGCTACCTCCGGATATCGTCAGTTGGGCACATCAGACATCGAAAAGCCCTCGAACCGCGCCAGCGAAATGCAAGGAACTGCCATTCCATTCAAACAGTCCAATCGCAGTCTGAGGAGAGCGAGAAGAGCGCATTGAAATCCGCGATTCACACGTCGGCGAGCCAGTTCCGTTGAGAAAAAGGTCACGTTCGTCGCGCGCGAGTCTTGCTCGGCGAGGCCCGTCGGGAGCGGCGTCTCGCGGCGGCAGACGAGCGGGAGAGATCAGGCGCGAGCCGGCGCGGCGGCCGCCCTCGCCCGCGGCGCAGGGACATCCCTGGCCAATTAACGTCGCCGCCGGCGCCGCCGCCCGCCCGCGGCCGGACGGCGCGCGGCCACCCTCGAACGACACGATTTCATTTCCGAGCGTAAAAAGCGGCCGCCCGGTCTGGGCCGACGACCGTCGGTGTGAGCCGGCTTTCGCCGGGCGCGCGCCGGCGGCCGTCCGATTTTGCGCTCCGTTCGGGCGCGGCCGCGGCCGCCCGAAGCGGCGCCGGCCGCGCGACGGTCTCTCACAAGAAGGTGGCCTTGTCGCGGCCGCGCGGTCGGCGTGGATTAGCGATCTGTCGGCGGCGCCGCGACCGTCGCGTCGGCGCCGCGACCGTCGCATCGGCGCGGCGACCGTCGCATCGGCGCCGCGACCGTCGCATCGGACGGCGGCTAGGTGGGGCGCCGGCCGCCTCGAAGGTCAAAGCTGGGTGGCGCCAGCATCGGCCGGGTCCACGCGCCTGTGAGCGGGCCAGAGAGAAAGGGAGAGAGATAGACAGACATGGAGAGAGAGAAAGGAAGGGAAGGGAGAGGAAGAGGAAGTGCAAGAGAAGGGAGCGGAAGAAAGGTGGAAGCAGTGAGACTGTTCGACTGGGCCGGGTCAGTGGCGAGTTGAAGTGAGACTGCGACTGGCGTGATATCGGAAGCCAGTACGGTCCGGTCCACCATCGGTCCGGTCCACCATCGGTCCGGTCCACCATCGGTCCGGTCCACCATCGGTCCGGTCCACCATCGGTCCGGTCCACCATCGGTCCGGCCGCTCCGTACGGCCACACCAGGCCGCCTCGTCACTGCCGTCTCGTCACTGCCGTCTCGTCACTGCCGCCTCGTCACTGCCGTCTCGTCACTGCCGTCTCGTCACTGCCGCCTCGTCACTGCCGTCTTGTCACTGCCGTCTCGTCACTGCCGTCTCGTCACTGCCGTCTCGTCACTGCCGCCTCGTCACTGCCGCCTCGTCACTGCCGCCTCGTCACTGCAGGCGCCAGCGCCACCCCAGAGCCGTGCAAGACTGGACGGCCACGTCACCCGTCCGCCGGAAACAGGCGGCACGGGCCGAGACCAGTGTCTCCAGATCAGGGTACTGATCGCGATGCTGTCGACACAAATAGCAACACCGCACTTCCGTCGATTCAGTTTTTTTTTAACGAAGACAAGGATAATGAAGCCGGGGTTCCTTTCTCGGGCACACTGATGAAGCGTCGTGACAGTCGGCGCACTTTTTCACTGAACAGATGGCCTACTAACAAAAACGATATTTTGTACTGCGACAAGCTCAGCAGCCCGGACACAAGACAAGCTCAGCAGCCCGGACACGAGACAAGCTCAGCAGCCCGGACACGAGACAAGCTCAGCAGCCCGGACACGAGACAAGCTCAGCAGCCCGGACACGAGACAAGCTCAGCAGCCCGGACACGAGACAAGCTCAGCAGCCCGGACACGAGACAAGCTCAGCAGCCCGGACACGGAGCGGTCGACGGTCGCGTTGGCTCGGTGATGAGGTCCCTTGGCTGTCCGACGCATGTGCCGATGGAGGTCGCCGCGGCGATTTGTTTGTGGGCCGCTGCTCATTACGTCCGCGGTGGTGTCACTCTGACAGGCTTCGACTGCCATAGTTCATAGAAATCCTCGCCTCATTGTACTGTCACACAGGCATCGTGTCTGCCACTTTGGGGATTCGCATGATATATATACACATATATATATATATATATATATATATACCTATACGTATATTGTGAAAACGCAGATAAGTGGGAGGGTTTAACTGACAATATTTCGGCTACCGCCTTCGTCAAGTGAACTCTCAGATGATATGCGTACATATTTTGTGCTTGACATTTTCTCAACGCAGCTCAAGAGGCGGAAATTTCACAGTGGTTCCTTGCTCCGACATCGAGTGAACCAAATAGTGAAGTGGTGGCTTGAAAAGAACCTAAAATGAAATAAATATGGCAACAGTGATGTCCAACCTATTCTTTTTTCGGCATGCTCCGCAATGAGTTCCGCTACGGCACCTGATATCCTGAAACTACCAGAAACACACTCGATGTTCCTACGTGCGACAATATACGCAGATCTTCCCACACCCCTTCCCAAGTCCACCAATGACAACAGATGCTTCTTTACGATTTAGAAGATGCAATTCTTCACCGACATGTGCCACCATAGCATTGGAAAGTCTGTGATACCTGAGCCTGAACCATGTTACGTAATTATAGCTGCCAGCCGCCGCCCAGCTTCCCATAGTAGCATTTTCCACGTCATTCTGCGCATGAAATTTTGTACACTATGTTTTATCGTACACATTGCTACCTCTTTTCTAACTATATAAACATTTTGACCTGCACTTAGAGACTCATTTTAATTTTGTATGTTATGATCCGGGTAATGGTGACTTCTGCCCGTGGTTCCGGTACTAATATGTATCGTTTTGTCGAAACGCGCTGCTTGTCCGTTTTCTTACACATTACCGTTTCCACTTTTGGCGAAGCTTTACTATCAGGCCCTGTGGACACTTCAGCATCATGAAATATTCCTTTTATGAGATTTGTTATAGGCGCTGAGGACTGTAGTTTCGAAAAGCTCCCAAGAAAACGCCTATTCTTGAATTCTTTGATTCATTATTTTCATCAGATGTCAAGGATTCTCCTCGATTCTCCTTGCTATCCCTGTTTTTGTTTCGTGGTTAAGACCCACATATATATATATATATATATATATATATATATATATATATATATATATATATGTATATATATCATGCGAATCCCCAAAGTGGCAGACACGATGCCTGTGTGACAGTACAATGAGGCGAGGATTTCTATGAACTATGGCAGTCGAAGCCTGTCAGAGTGACACCACCGCGGACGTAATGAGCAGCGGCCCACAAACAAATCGCCGCGGCGACCTCCATCGGCACATGCGTCGGACAGCCAAGGGACCTCATCACCGAGCCAACGCGACCGTCGACCGCTCCGTGTCCGGGCTGCTGAGCTTGTCTCGTGTCCGGGCTGCTGAGCTTGTCTCGTGTCCGGGCTGCTGAGCTTGTCTCGTGTCCGGGCTGCTGAGCTTGTCTCGTGTCCGGGCTGCTGAGCTTGTCTCGTGTCCGGGCTGCTGAGCTTGTCTTGTGTCCGGGCTGCTGAGCTTGTCTCGTGTCCGGGCTGCTGAGCTTGTCTCATTTCCGGGCTGCTGAGCTTGTCCCGTGTCCGGGCTGCTGAGCTTGTCTCGTGTCCGGGCTGCTGAGCTTGTCTCGTGTCCGGGCTGCTGAGCTTGTCTCGTGTCCGGGCTGCTGAGCTTGTCTCATGTCCGGGCTGCTGAGCTTGTCCCGTGTCCGAGCTGCTGAGCTTGTCTCGTGTCCGGGCTGCCGAGCTTGTACCGTGTCCGGGCTGCCGAGCTTGCTTCGTTACACGGGAAGACGGCGACGCGCCTCGGGCGCTGCTGCCGTGTAACCTGTGTGTTGTGCCGAGGCCAGCCACGAGACAGACTGTCACACGTGACAGACTGTCACACGGGACAGACTGTCACACGGGACAGACTGTCACACGAGACAGACTGTCACACGAGACAGACTGTCACACGGAACAGACTATCGCACGGGACAGACTATCGCACGGGACAGACTGTCACACAGGACAGTCTGTCACACGGTACAGACTGCCGTATGACAGCCGGCACGTCAGAGCCCAACACCAGACGGCTGTCCACGCCACACTCGCTTAGCGAAGACTCGTATCTGAAGCAATCAGACCTGCGAGATAAGAGCGTGCACACCTAACTAGCGGCCATTTGGACATATTGTGCAGCATTTCTCCCTAACAGTGTACTTAGTCGAGTGTTGCGGCCAATCTGGCCGTAAGGTCCTCAGAGAATAGTTTATGGAGCTCATTTGGATAGATCGCTGCCCACTTTTTGTGGTAGTCGGCATCACGCGTGGGTAGTTGGCGCCTCACGAGATCAGCTGGCGCCACACGAAGCCAGACGACACTGCACATGGATAATTGGCGCCACACGACGCTAGCTGGCGCCACACGAGGCCAGTTGGCGCCACACGAGGCCAGTTGGCGCCACCCGAAGCCAGTTGGCACCACACGAGGCCAGTTGGCGCCACACGAGGCCAGTTGGCGCCACACGAGGCCAGTTGGCACCACACGAGGCCAGTTGGCACCACACGAGGCCAGTTGGCGCCACACGAGGCCAGTTGGCGCCACACGAGGCCAGTTGGCGGCACACGAGGCCAGTTGGCGCTACACGAGGCCAGTTGGCGCCACACGAGACCCGTTGGCGCCACACCCGCTGGCGGCTGTCGGCCACCAACTCGACTGGTTGAGGCTGACCGCCGTAGGCGGCGCTGCAGGCTGAACTGGCCCGCCTGTTCAGCCGGCGCCTACACCTGGCTGCTGCGTGGTACCTGTCACTGCGGCCCGGGCGTGGCGGCAACACTCGACTGTGACGTAGCACTGGGCAAGAAACATGACACACTTACAGAAGACGCGAGTAGCATGTCGGCCTCTCCTCGTCGTCAAAGCGTTCCGGTGCCGTTCCGGTGCCGTTCTGGTGGTGCCGTTCCGGTGGTGCCGTTCCGGTCGTACCGTTACGGTGTCGTTCTGGTGATGCCGTTCCGGTGCCATTCCGGTGCAATTCCGGTGACGTTCTAGTGGTGCCGTTCCGGTCCCGTCAGGGCTTGGTCATTCCGAAGCCATTCAGTGTGCGTTCTGACGAACTGGCGAGACAATGACGACCAAGATTCCAGATTCCGGGCGTACGCGTCTTCCGTAGTGCCAGCCCGTCTACCACTTCCTAAGTTCCGTGTCCGCTAGCTGCTAGCGTTCACTGGCAGCTAGCGGAGCACACGTGCACGAGCGTCTGGGCAGTATACTGCGCGCCGTCGTCGGCCTGGGCCAGCCGGAGAGTGCGGACCACCGTGCGGCGAGTGGCGGTCGTCTCAGCTCAGTTTCCCCGCCGCGTGTTGCGCTCAGGTGCAGCTGCCGCCGGCCTCGTGTGCGCGCGTCCCACAGTCGCGGAGTGTATGGTGTGCGGCACGAGACACTTTCGCCGCGCGGCGTCCGGCCGGCGCAGCGACCGTCGGACGCGCTGCCGGTCGGTGTCGGCGCAGCCGTCACGTCACGCCCGGACGGCCGTTACCGGCACTTGTGCCGTCAAAGCGCGTCACGGAGCGTCACGGAGCGTCACGGCGCGTCACGGAGCGTCACGGAGCGTCACGGAGCGTCACGGCGCGTCACGGCTGGGCACGGTCGGCGCTGGAACGAGCGAACCAGCGACCGCTCGCAACCTTAGGCGACGGCCGTAGCCTTTAGGCTACGGCCGTCGCCTGAGTGGATCCGGTGTGGGAAAGAGAGAGAGAGAGAGAGGAGGAGGAGGGCAATGGCGACCAGCGCGTGCGGTGTGCCGCTCCTAAGAGCTCGAAGGGGTTCGCCATCCCATGGGGATGACCCCCGCTCTTCCTCCGCACCTGTTGTCCGTCCCGGGCGAAGGCCATTGGACCCGGCAGTGGTGTGCTGAGCTCGTTCAGTCGTTGTCATCTATCGCAGTGTCCGTTGGTCTCTGAGTCCTGCCGGGGAAACCGACCGACTTCTGAAGCGAACTAGGCGTCGACGGGCTAGTCTACCCACCAGGCGGCGCCAGTCCTGCATACCACTCGCTCGCTCTTCACGCCCTCCTACGCTTTGAGAGAGCATTGCGTCTGGGTGGCGAATGCACCGATGCCTGGAATGGTACGGGGGCTGTTTGTTCTGCCGCTCGCACGGAAAAACGACTGTAAACAAACCGGTCGCCTCGGGGCGTGTAATGCATTATGGTCGCAGGAAATGCTGCGTCTATTCTGGCACCTGTGTATCCTTGGAGGATTTTCTCTCGAACAATCTGGTGTCAACACCACGCTCCTGCGAAAATGGCTTGCTCGGCCCTTTAGGATGGGCCTGAATGGTGTGGTGGATCAAAGGCTGTGTTCTGTTGAATAGAGCCCATAATTACCGCTTGATGTCATGCAGCTGTGCTGCATAGCTTGTGCAGCTGTGTTCTTCGAACAGGCCAACCGCCAGTTCAGCCACCAGTTCAGCCACCAGTTCAGCCACCAGTTCAGCCGCCAGTTGCGGGCTCAGGTGTTTATCGATGAGGGGGAGAGACCTCAGCTAAATGCACTCGATGCCGGGAAAGCAGCGTGGAAAAACGTCGATGTTCTAGCTGGTAAGGAGCTTGGGTAGGTGGCCCGTCACAGGGAATCGATACGGATCCAGTACCAGCGGGTCCAGGACTCGAACTTCGGTGGTGAGATCGAAGGGAAGAACGTGGCACCTGATACATATCCTTCGCGACTAATGAATAGTGACTGCGGCTGTCTAAATACAAAGTGTTAACTTATCTTGCATAAGTATTCGGCGACCTCATGTGTCTCCCTGGATCCGCCCCTGTGACTGTGGCGGCATACAGGGATGTGTTAGACGTGGGATATTACCCTGAGGTGCTATGATGAAAGAATGCCAACCAAATGCTCACAAATCACCAATTTTACTTCGCCGAGTCGTTCAGATCGGGCTCGTGCAGCCTCCTCCCTCTGTGTCTACCCCCGCGCCGTGCACAGCTGCATTGAGAGCTGTCGCTGACTTCACATGAAGTGGGCGCCGGCGTGTAGTGCGTCCAGGTGTGTACTGGTGGTCCGCGCGACCCCACCATTCGACACTCGACATCGGTGCCGGCCGACACTCGACAGTTATACGTGCGGGGGTACCGGGCCACGCCGGACTGGGCGGTGTCGGTGAGGATTGTTTCCGGCTTCCGGCGGCTGGCGGCTGCGCCTTTTCGGGCGGGTGTCTCGCCGGCCGTGCGCACCTCTCTGCGCCTTGTCGGGCGGGTGTATCGCCGGCCGTGCGCACCTCTCTGCGCCTTGTCGGGCGGGTGTATCGCCGGTCGTGCGCACCTCTCTGCGCCTTGTCGGGGAGTGTGTCTCGCGGCCGTGCGTACCTCTATGCGCTCGTCAGTGCGGGGTGCTCCGTGGCCGTCGTGCCCTCTATCGATGGAGCTAGTGGGACTTGATTTGGGGGCTGCTTAGCGTTGGCGTCTGACCTGTGGTTGTTGTGCCCACCTCTTCCACCGCTCCGACGTCTCCAGCCCTGCTGCGGCCCGTCGCCTGTTGCTACACGCATATATATATATATATATATATATTGGCAAGGTCAGGCCCTTCAACTTCGCATACTCCCGTAACTATGCCCAGCAGGTCTTGTAGAGCTACACCTAGGAAAGGTTTGGGGTTTAAGGTACGTGACACTGGTGGACGGGTACATGCACAGGCACGGGTGCATGGGTTCACTACCTGGCCCATTGCCATATCACGACCTTCTTACTGCCCTACCGTGCCATATTCAGTTGAGTATTATGGAATGTCAGTCTCCTCTTAGCCAACGCCATAGTAAATCGGCCCAGGTTTGTGAAATCAACATGGGGTAAGATGTTGCATCTTGGGCGTGGTTGGCCTCTACCTAAGTCGGGCGCCAGACGTCCTTCAGAATACCGCCATACCATGGTGCCAATCAATACCGCCATACCATGGTGTGAATCAATGCCGTTATGCCGTGAGCTTATTCGTTCGAAACCCCGGACTTGGTTAATCCCACCAGGTGTGGGATTCGAACGCACGATCTTGCGACCAAAAGTCTGGCTCCCTACCGACTGAGTGACCTCGTCCCCCTTGAGGCGAGGGTCAAAGGTCACTCACAGCCGGCGCCCGACGACATATCGCCCATATGAGCATAGCTTGCAGGCTGTTTCTCTCGCCTTACCACGGTGCTGCCGGATCTTTTATGGGTCATCCTTTTGCTGTTCCCAGTGATGACAGTCCTGGACCTCCTGGTCCGTGAAGAACTGCCCACATTATTTACGATCGTCAGTTATTCATTTATGCCCAGCACGGATACAGACGTTTCGGGGAAGATGAATCTGGGCCAGCAGTTCTCACCGAACAATTTACGGGGCAGTCGATAACGGAGTAAATATTTAGGAAATATTGGATGTATCAAAATGTTTTGATGTCATTTCCTATTAAATGTTTTGAGGGAAAACTGGGATGATACAACATATCAGTCCCTTGATTCAAAATGGCACATCTAAACACTCACAGCAGGTTCAACCCGAAAAAAAATGTATGGCAAACGTCACTGATAAAAAGCATTTACCAGCACCTGCAGTATTTTCAGGTCGGATGCCTAGTTGTTTTTAGCAGTCACAGGTCTCATATTGCCATTCTTTGGCTACTGCCTGGTAATTTACGATATCTGTAGTAGCACTGAACTACGCCTTGTACAACACATTTTGCATTGCTGTTTCAAGTTGATCAATAGCCAAGTAAAATTTGATCACATCAAATGCAATGCGTGACATGAATTGGCTGACCGCGACAAATTTGATCATACCAAATGTAATGCGTGGCTTGAAATAGCTGAGCGCAACAAATTTGATCACATATCAGATGTAATGCGTGACTTGAAATGGCTGAGCGCGACATATTTCGTCATATAGCATCGCGTATGTGCAATTTACCACGCCATTCAAACCGGGCGACCTGAATAAATCACAAACCGACAACTTGGAATCGAACACGATCACCATACGTGCAAAGTTTATGAACTACGGCTACCAATGAAAACCTAAATAAGCAGGAGACAGCCCGTTTGCAATGGTGTGAAGAAGTATTACGAACATGTGTTGTAATTTGTTTTAATAAGGGCTCGGCTTTGTTTGTTGTTGTTTAAAAAAAGTAGAATGCAAGTTGTATTAAGCAGACCAGTAGTTTGACAAATCGGTGTGTTTGCCTGATGTACGATGAAGTGCAACAATCTATATTTATTTGTATGCAATTTGTATATTTCTTCTATATGTTCTTCCGTTCTCAACCGGCTGCGGGGCTGGTAGGGTCTCTTGTCGCTGTTAACTGTCTTCTCTTGACCATTAACGCGATCCCCATCCCCACCTTAGTTAGTTAGTTATTTGGGTTTTAGGGCGCATCACCATCCCCACCTGAATGACAATTAACCGAAGTTCGGTGCATGCCTTATTACTATATAAATTGCGACAAATGCGACTATGTCCTCCAAAAATATGTTCCCGCCAACTGCATTCAGACTATAGGCAGGTTTGGCTTCGGGCCACTAACTGTACTTTGGCGTTAACTGTACTGTACTCGCGTTGACGCCATGGTTGCACACTTGCAAACGTTATCGTATTTAATTTCAGTTGCACAATGTTATGCTCCGAATCAGAAAGCGAGTCTGGTAAATTCCACTGTCTCCCTAAGCATAGATCCGGTCAGAGAGGCGAAGTCACATCGGGCGTTTATTTGCAGCCACCAAATGCCGCCAGGCTTCGTCTCACTACACACCACATTCGGCCCACTCGCTAGTCACCGTCATACACATCTGTGATGCTCACACCTACGCCACTGAGCAGAATAAAAGATTACAACTGCAGTCGGGTATGACCTGGATTTATATTTGCAATCCACTCATTTTTATTTTTCATTCATTGACGAAAAAAAATGATCATTCTTATTCATCGCAGATCATGCATCATTTTTCTCTTCATTCTTTCTCCCATTCTTGAGATAGCGGTGGGGCCGTACGCACTGTTTGGCTTATCGACCCTCGCCTCCCCCTGCACGCGGGGAGTCGCCAGCGCCGGCCGGGTTAACTGGCCCGGGATGGGAGCGATGACAGGTGAGGTCACGTGTCCTGTCGGTTACGTGGTGACCTCACGTGACCTGGTGAGGTCACCAGGCAACACTCGCGTGGCGACGGTGGGTGGCTGGCGGCCTCGACTCAGGCCTTTGTATCCTCCATCCGAGTGTCCCGTCCCGCTTTCACCGCTGACCGTCCCGCTTCCACCACTAACCGTCCCGCTTCCACCACTAATCGTCCCGCTTCCATTGCTAACCGTCCCGCTTCCACCGCTGACCGTCCCGCTTCCACCACTAACCATCCCGCTTCCATTGCTAACCGTCCCGCTTCCACCGCTGACCGTCCCGCTTCCACCACTAACCGTCCCGCTTCCACCACTAACCGACCCGCTTCCACCACTAACCGTCCCGCTTCCATTGCTAACCGTCCCGCTTTCACCGCTGCGCGTTCGATAGTCTTGTCCTGCTTCCAACGCCACGCGTCCGGAATTGTTCCCTGCCTGGGCAGTGATTTTTTAGGCGTGCCGGACCATAAAGGTCATTTGCGCCGCCTTTAAAGGAGCACGTTCCCTGCCTCCACCGCTGCCGGTTTTATATGTCGATGCATCTTCCTCTCTTCCATTTTGTTTTCAGATCCTGAACTTACTGGAACTGAAGCCGCTTCTGTTCCCATTTCCTCCGCCGGCGCGTTCGCTCCCCTCCCCCTCCCCGCGTGTTCGGAGCCAATATTTCGTTTTCCACGGCCTTCCGTGCAATAGCTGTCGGGCCGTGCTGGCATGATTGTGCCGCAGCCGTCCCTTTTCTTCCCGCGGATCGAGCAGCGTCTTCTGTCGACAATGATGGCCGGTCTTTTCAAGTGGGCGACCGGGACATGCGATTTCGAGTGTGTCGGCTTGTTGTGGACGATGTTGGCCCAAGTTTTGGTCAAATGGACCAGCTGCAGAATCCCGCTTGCTTCGGGCGCAGCTGCATTTTGACACGTCTGGGGTGCTAGGGGGGGGGGTATCCAGCCAGGCAGCTCGGGTGATTTATCAGGCCGGCTGTCGGGGCGGCTTGAGCGACATAAATGTAGTATTTCGTATATGCGACAGTCTGGTTCGGTGGTGCTGATACTGCGCCAGATGCACCTGAATGCACTTGGAGTACCGTCCTCAATGTCTGGTGTTTTTCTTCGATGCACATCGTTGCCCTGATTCGTGATGTATCCCGTTGCCCTCATTCATGTGAACGCTGCTCCATATCACTGCATTTCAACCCGTTCACACTTCATCGCATCTCTCACTCCATCCCACTCTCCATGCCACACTTAATCTATCGTAACTCGCACTCCATCCCACTGACACTCCATGTCATACTTCCTCCATCGTAACTCGCACTCAATATAATTTACGCTCCATCGCAACTCGCACTACATCACGATCACGTTCCATCGCACTCACACTCAATTGTACTCACACTCAGCCACATTTACTCTACACTCCATTGTACTCACAGCCCATCTCACTTCACTCTATTGTGCTCATGCTCACAGTCCGTGGTGCTCACACTCCATCGTACTCACAGCCCGTGGTGCTCATACTCCATCGTACTCACATCCCGTGGTGCTCACACTCCATCGTACTCACAGCCCGTGGTGCTCACACTCCATCGTACTCACAGCCCGTGGTGCTCACACTCCATCGCGACTCACATCCCGTGGTGCTCACACTCCATCGTACTCACAGCCCATGGTGTTCACACTCCATCGTACTCACAGCCCGTGGTGCTCACACTCCATCGCGACTCACAGCCCGTGGTGCTCACACTCCATCGTACTCACAGCCCGTGGTGCTCACACTGATCGTACTCACAGCCCGTGGTGCTCACACTCCAGCGCTACTCGCTGGCCGTCTGACGCGTCGCCGTCTGTTCCAGCCCGAGAACCTGCTGTACTTCAGCCAGGACGAGGACAGCAAAATCATGATCAGCGACTTCGGCCTGAGCAAGATGGAGGACTCGGGCATCATGGCGACCGCCTGCGGCACGCCCGGATACGTGGGTACGTGGCGCGTCTGAGCACGTGGCGCGTCTGAGCACGTGGCGCGTCTGAGCACGTGGCGCGTCCGAGCACGTGGCGCGTCCGAGCGCACCGACTCGCGCGCACACCAACACCGAACAACGTCTCTCTGATGGATAATATCGGAAGAGAGTCTTCCCACACGGTACCTGAGCTATTCCAGCTAGTAATGGACTTTGTCAATTCAGTCGCTTGGGGAATATTGGTATAGTTCGTCTATGGCCGGTGCACAGAACGGTGCGCCGCCGGATTTGCTAACGTGAACCAATATCGGTTGTGTTCCGTCCGTCCAGAATGGTAGCGTACCGAATGCGCCCAATGACTGTCAAAGTCCCGGGCGGCATCGACGACGGAAATAATTTAAACAGGTGGGTGTGGGGGTGGGGGTGGGGGATAGGGAGGCATCGTCGCGTTACTTCTTTCCATGCAATGTCACAGAGTGTAGTTTAGCGTTGTATAAAGTTGGTGGTAATGTATAGATAATGAACTAATGATGGCGAAGTATAAGGTCGGTAGCTGAAGATAGGCATACAAACCCCACCTGTGATTTTGATTATTGCGACCGTCAAAATTTGTGAATATGGCATCTGCCGGACATGAATTATATGTTCTACAACCTAACCTACCCGAACATACAGATATGCGGTGTATACTTTTCAGGTGCTTATGCTACCTGAGAGGACATTGTCTAGTTTGCTTTACTTCATGGAAATCATCAACAGCTTGGACCAGTCATGAAAACTGAAGTCAGTCAGGATAATGTGTTGTTCCTGGAGACGGTGCTAAAAGTTAAGCTATTTGCTAGTCGTGATACACTCATGAAATCAATCATATTTATAATAATATCACTATTCATAATATTCACGATATGTGATTAAATTCACACCACAGTGCAGGTTAGAACCCGCATGAGAGCGTGAAAGGCTAGATTCAGGATTGTGTCGCTGGGTGGTCCAAGAGCTCAGATGGTCCGAGGTCCGACACCGCTAGCTCTGCTCCTCCCGTTTGGTGGCAGCCACTGGAGATCCGAGCTGGCGTGCGCCTCCTGCTGTCCGGGCGTCTTCCCGCGGGGCCGAACCAGTGACTTCTCTGGAAGAATGGAAGTGGGTGGGCAGGCGGGCGGGAGGGGAAGAAAGGGGGCTGCGAACCGAGTCCGATGTGCAGGATTCCACCGGCGGGCCGGGACCTGCAGAGTTGGTGGTCTCACGCGCCTCCCGAGGCCGGCCGGTGGCTCCTCTGCTGGCCGTGGTTCTCTGTGGACCCAGGCCCGCGTTCCTCTCGGCAGCGCAGCTCAGCGAAGCGTAGTGCAGCTCAGCGCAGCGCAGCTCAGCGCAGCGAAGCCCAGTGAAGCCCAGCGAAGCCCAGCGAAGCGCAGTGAAGCGCAGAGAAGCGGACGTCCGAGCGGGGTTGGGTTGCTGGGTGTAGATAACCGTGCGATACACACACAACTCGGTCACCAAAATCAACGTACTCGTGGGCGACTCGACGGCTGCGTGGTCTACGTGCGGCGCAACGTGCATAGACGTCGTATTGCATGTCGTTGAGTCTGGGTTGGGGGTGGAGGGGGCAGGAGTCTGCCCGTGTCACTGAGACTGAGTTGGGGGTGGAGGGGTCAGGAGTGTGCCACGCCGTGTCGCTGAGACCGGGGGGATGGGGGGCAGGAGTCTGCCCGTGTCGCTGAGACTGAGTTGGGATGGCAGGAGTCTGTACCGCCGTAGCCCCCGATGGTGTGGATTCCACAGCTCCGCGACGTCCGCGGAGGAAGCGGCGGTCTGCGGTCCCTGGTCCCTGGCACAGTGTCCTAAAATTACTTCACCATTAACTGTGTGGATGAAGAAAGAAGTTGCTTGGGAATAGTGAAAGATTGGAAGAAAATAAAGGATCGCCACTGAAGGATTAAAAAAGCGGAATGCCTTTCAATTCAGTCACATGCATTTTACATTATTTAGCAGTTGTGTGTATAATGACTACCCACACATGTGGCAAAATGGTAAAAACCTAACACAAAGATGAAATAGCACAATTCCATTAACTGTGAATTTCCAGGCCACATGGTCAATTATTTTACACTGCCCTGGCACCGTGCGGTGGCGACGACTGGCGAGAGCTGACGGTGCCGGTGCCGACGTGGATCCCGCTGATACTGTGTTATTTACATGCCGAATAATGTCCCTTGTGTAATACTGTTCTGACGGCCTTCGTCTATTGTGTACTAATGTTCTGACAGCCCCAATCTATTGCGCTCTGTTTGTCCATCAAACCTCGTGGACTGTTTACTCCTGGTTCACTGAATTGTCGACCGTTGGCGAACTACTTATCTCCTGGTTCGTCGACGCATTATTCGTGTGCGTGATTTGGAGACGTGTCGCGTCATTCTCTGTGGCTGTGCGTCCTACCATAGTACACCTGTGTATCCTACCATGGTGCGCCCGTGTGTCCCACCATGGTACGCCCGTGTGTCCTACTATGGCATGTATGTGTGTCCTACCATGGCACGTCTGTCTGTCCTGCCATAGCACGCCTATGTGTCCTACCATGGCACATCTGTGTGTCCTGCTATGGCACACCCGTGTGTCCTACCATGGCACGTCTGTCTGTCCTACCATGGCACGTCTGTGTCCTACCATAGCACGCCTATGTGTCCAACCATGGCATGCTTGTGTGTCCTACCATGGCACGTCTGTCTGTCCTGTCATGGCACACCCGTGTGTCCTACCATGGCACGTCTGTGTGTCCTACTATGGCACGCCTGTCTATCCTACCATGGCACACCTGTGTGTCCTACCATAGCACGCCTATGTGTCCAACCATGGCATGCTTGTGTGTCCTACCATGGCACGTCTGTCTGTCCTGTCATGGCACACCCGTGTGTCCTACCATGGCACGTCTGTGTGTCCTACTATGGCACGCCTGTCTATCCTACCATGGCACGTCTATGTGTCCTACCATGGCACGCCTGTCTATCCTACCATGGCACGCCTGTGTCTCCTACCATGGCACGTCTGTATGCCATGCTGCGACAATGCCTCGTCACATCGACCGATGGCCGCCAGCTGCCCAGAGATGTACCTACAGCAAGGCCGAATCAGAGGGCTTTCCCCGACCTGTCTCCGGTGACGGATCGAGAGACCAGTGAGCCAGGTAATTGTCTGGTCTTGCTGGCACCTGGATGATTAGTGTGTGCAACGCCTGTGATTTTCCGTAAATCCGCATCGGTTCCATTGACCCCCCGTGGCGGCCACTTTGTACGCGCCGGTGTTCTCGGGAGGGAACTGTTAGCGCCCGTGAAGGGTGACGGCCATAACGCGGCGCCCGTGAAGAGTGAGAGCCATAACGCGACGCGCGTGATGGGCCAGCGCACTCTGCACTCAGCTGGAGGCGCCGTAGCCGGTGGCCGGCTGTGGGTTGTGGTGCCGCCGGCCTCATTGTCGGCCGTTCGCCACTCGGCCGGGCGGGCTCGGCGGCGTCGCACCGCCTGCGGCCACTTACGGTGTCGGTCTCGGCCGCTGGCGCGCTCCGCTCCGCCGCCGTCTCTCGCAGCCCATCCCCAGTGGAGGAGCCCCACCGTCTCTCGCAGCCCATCCCCAGTGGAGGAACCCCGCCACCGTCTCTCGCAGCCAATCCCCAGTGGAGGAGCCCCGCCGTCTGTCGCAGCCCATCCCCAGTGGAGGAGCCCCGCCGTCTGTCGCAGCCCATCCTAGTAAAGGGGTCCCGCCGTCTCTCGCAGCCCATCCCCAGTGGAGGAACCCCGCCGTCTCTGGCAGCCCATCCCCAGTGGAGGAGCCCCGCCGTCTCTGGCAGCCCATCCCCAGTGGAGGAGCCCCGTCTCCAGTCCATCCCCAGAGACCCGCCGCCCACCCACCCCCCGCCCACCCCAGTGAGGCCCCGCCGTCGCCCCCATCCTATAAAGGGGTCCCGCCGTCTCTCGCAGCCCATCCCCAGTGGAGGAACCCCGCCGCCACGGCAGCCCATCCCCAGTGGAGGAGCCCCGCCGTCTCTGGCAGCCCATCCCCAGTGGAGGTGCCCCGCCGTCTCTGGCAGCCCATCCCCAGTGGAGGTGCCCCGCCGTCTCTGACAGCCCATCCCCAGTGGAGGAGCCCCGCCGCCGTCTCTCGCAGTCCATCCCCAGTGGAAGAGCCCTGCCGTCTCCGACAGCCCATCCCCAGTGGAGGAGCCCCGCCGTCTGTCGCAGCCCATCCCCAGTGGAGGAGCCCCGCCGTCTGTCGCAGCCCATCCTAGTAAAGGGGTCCCGCCGTCTCTCGCAGCCCATCCCCAGTGGAGGAACCCCGCCGCCACGGCAGCCCATCCCCAGTGGAGGAGCCCCGCCGTCTCTGGCAGCCCATCCCCAGTGGAGGTGCCCCGCCGTCTCTGGCAGCCCATCCCCAGTTGAGGTGCCCCGCCGTCTCTGACAGCCCATCCCCAGTGGAGGAGCCCCGCCGCCGTCTCTCGCAGTCCATCCCCAGTGGAAGAGCCCTGCCGTCTCTGACAGCCCATCCCCAGTGAAGGAGCCCCGCCGTCTCCTGCAGCCCATCCCCAGTGGAGGATCCCCGCCGCAACCGGGGGATAGTCATATGCGCTGCACCATTAGCTTCGTCCCGCGTGGTCCGCTGCGGCGGTAGTTATTAGCCTAACGACGCGCGAACTGCGCTCTTGGTCACGTCGCGTCGCCAATCCGTCACGCCGATTGGTCGCGCGCAAAGAGCAACTACAGGTGGGACTCGAACCCACAACGTTCCGGCTGAGAGACGGACACTTCCCCGGTAGACTGGCGGGCACGTTACCCGTGGACTACTCATCGCCGGAGCCTGCCGTGGTGTCCCGCACTACCGTTCCTGCAGCACCGAGTCCTGCGCCTGGCACGACTCCACCAGTGGCAGGGATCAACGATAAACCCGCACGCGCCATTTGCATTGCTGATTCGCTGATCGGGCGTTGCATGCAAGCAGTTGGTCTACAGACTTTGATGTCGGCCGGTTTTGATCCTCGATATCTACCGGTCACTGAATTGAGTCGAGCTGAATGGGCATTGCCCAGCCCTGGGCGGTCCATCGGCGGTCCATCGGCGGTCCATCGACGATCCATCGACGATCCATCGGCGGTCCAACGGCGGTCCATCGACGGTCCATCGGCGGTCCATCAGCGGTCCATCGGGCCGTGTTGTGCCTTACCCGGCCGCTGCTGAGACAAGTCCATGGGCGTCGCCACGGCGCGCGCGGGGCACGGCGAGACGCGTCCCGCAAACTTTGTGAAGCTTAACGCTGTGCCTTCGGCGTTGTAGGCAGGAAAATCGACCTATAAATCGTCTTCCCTCCTAAAAATCTGTGGAGACGCCCAGGACCACAACATTTCCAGATTGAAGTGAATAATGACAGCGAGCTGGAAGGAGTGCTTTGCACCGGCCGTGTCCCGGTGTCGTGTCAGCCCGGTCGGTGTCGTGTCAATCTGGCCGGCTGTGGCCGGTGTCGTGTCAGCCCGGCCGGTGTCGTGTCAGCCGAGTCGGTGTCGTGTCAGCCCAGCCGACTGTGGCCGGTGTCGTGTCGGCCGAGTCGGAGCCGCGAAGATGCGTCCCGAGATCTGTCCGATCAATATGGCAGCACTGCTCCGCACGAGCCCGACCGAAAACAAAGGCTTATCTCCCAATGTTATCAACAATTGCCCACTCTCATTTTCCACCCTTGCACTCAAAATGACAATCAAACTGATAACATCCATTAATGAAGAAGCGGCTTCTTTACGTTGTTGTTCCCATCGCTGGTTTTAAGATGCGCTAGATATTAGGTGACATTCAAATATTGATTTGCCCTGTACTTTAATTTACCACCATTATACTACCTTTTAAGGAGTAATTTTACACCCTGGCACCCACGGTGGACCCACGGTGGAAGGGAATCTGGATACGCTGGTGACGGCCTTGGTCAGGTCATGCCTTACTTGACGCCCAGATCAGGTCGTGTCAGCCCGGCCGGCTGTGGCGGTGTCGTGTCAGCCGTCGAGTGGGAGCCGCGGCGATGCGCCCCGCGACCTCTCCGACCAATATGGCAGCACTGTTCCGTTCGGGCCCACCGAGAACAAAGGCTGGCACGCTGACCTGCTGGACGGACGTGCCGCGCGCGCAGCCGCGCTGCGGTGGAACACACAAAAAATGGCCTCAATGCGTTTGTGTCGATGCCTTTACGATAACTGCCAGCCGGCTCACCGGTTGACAGCGGGCTGGGCTGATGTCGAGAGCGTGTTCAATGACGCTCGTGCTCCGAGCGTTCGCCGCCGTGTGTTGGCGACCGGCGTGAAGGTCCCCGGACTGGCGTGCCGGTCCCCGGACTGGCGTGCCGGTCCCCGGACTGGCGTGCCGGTCCCCGGACTGGCGTGCCGGTCCCCGGACTGGCGCGCCGGTCCCCGGACTGACGTGCCGGTCCCCGGACTGGCGTGCCGGTCCCCGGACTGGCGTGCCGGTCCCCGGACTGACGTGCCGGTCCCCGGACCGGCGGCCGCCGACGACGCTGCGGTGTCGTCCGGCGGCCTGGCCTTCTTCTCGCTGTTGGCATGGTCGTCACGCACTTCATTTTTGTACACTGGCCCGTTCGTCGGGCACGGATGCACGGCGTGAATTATGCATATCTCTGACGACCGGGCAGCGCGACACATGTGCG
This sequence comes from Imbricaverruca yamaguchii, assembly GCA_034440575.1. Taxonomy (NCBI): domain Eukaryota; kingdom Metazoa; phylum Arthropoda; class Thecostraca; family Neoverrucidae; genus Imbricaverruca; species Imbricaverruca yamaguchii. The sequence goes on along the minus strand of JAOTOL010001422.1, from coordinate 478,774 downwards.
CTCGTGACGTAGTTCGCAATGTGCGGCGAGCAGACGCGTCCGTCTGCGTGGCTGCCGACGTGAGCGGCCGTCGCTGCGCTGCCGGCGGGTCACTTCGCTGGGCCGTCGTGCGCCGCCGCCGCTGTGCTGTTGATCGCCGCCGCTGTGGTGTTGACCGCCGCCGCTGTGCCGTTGACCGACTCCGCTGTGCTGTTGGCCGCCGCCGCTGTGCTGTTGACCGCCGCCGCTGTGCTGTTGACCGCCGCCGCTGTGCTGTTGACCGCCGCCGCTGTGCTGTTGACCGCCGCCGCTGTGCTGTTGACCGCCGCCGCTGTGCTGTTGACCGCCGCCGCTGTGCTGTTGACCGCCGCCGCTGTGCTGTTGACCGCCGCCGCTGTGCTGTTGACCGCCGCTGCTGTGCTGTTGACCGCCGCCGCTGTGCTGTTGATCGCCGCCGCTGTGCTGTTGATCGCCGCGTTCGACCGCCGCCCGGCTGGTGAGCCGCTGACGCGTCACGGTCGTCAGCGGCGGCCAGTCGGTAACCTGGTCGAGTTCTGCCGCCCGGGAATAGCTGCACCGGCCTGAGAGCGCCCAACAGCGCCCCCGACTTGTTGCAGACTCGTAGACACTAGGCAAACGATCACTCTGACCAGTGTCGTGCGCATTGTTCCCGGTGGTGAGTGTGATTCGCAATTTGTGCGGTGACTGTACCCCGGTGCTGGAGTCGCACGCATGCAACACCTCCGTCTTGGTTCGTCGCGACGTGAAGTGCATGACAGAGTGCTGTCAGTGTTCACGCCACAATGAATATTTCCATAGAAGAAGAATGAAGAAAGAAGAATGTTAGAAAGAAGAATGTTAGCTGCCAGCCTTTGATCGAATAAGCTCGTATACGAGTTCCTATCCGACTTGAAATCCTAAGGTATTCTAGATACTAGGTCACTCGGGCGTGAGCACGTGACGGGCCTCTTTTTTAACTGAGGAAGATTGATGTTCTTGGAGCTTATCAGATGGGCGCGGATCGGAGACACGTTCAGAGTTGGACCGGCGCCGCCCCTACGTTGAGCGCGATCGGCATGCGAATGATACGGCGCAATGGTACTGACTGGCCATTGTCGGAGTTGGAGCCATGCGTTGACCACTGCATCAGGATTGGCGGTCCGAACCTTTGTCAACATGTGAATAACACCCGTAAGACGTTTGCTTCATATTAGATGATCAACTTGAGCGTGCGAGAAAGGTTAGCCCGAGTCGTCTCCCCAGTGGAAGGATTGAGGACTGAGGTAGAGGGTGAGGAGGGATTGAGATCCAGTACACCTGCCAGGGGCCTGTCGTAGTTCTCCTACCCCTGTCTTATCCGTCCAATATTTAATGTTTATTCTGATCTCTGCATACACGCCGTATCGGTACAAATGCCCTCATGTTAACACACAAAGCTACAACATTTTTTGTTACTTCTACTTATTTTTCTGTTGCTTTACCTACTGTTACCGTTCGGCAGCCATGGCTCGATTAGCGACAGTTTCCTGCAAGCTGTGCCTGGTGTGATGGGGCAAACTTAGATGTCATGTCACAAGCGATAGGAGGAAGGACCCGAAACAGGAACAGCTTCGGTACTCCCTGACTCCCTCCCGGCTCTTGTCTACCACCACATCACCATACCACCACACCACGTATGACCACCACATCACCACCACATCACCTCACGTCACCGCACACGCCTCCAGTGTTTGCAGAGTGCGCGAAGTGCGTGGTCCGCCGGCACCCGTGCCGCCACGGCCCACGCTGTGTGCACAGCCGGCCGGCAGCACACCCATGTGTCTGTGTATCACCGGCCGGTAATGTGTGGTGCCCTCTGTCGTGTGTGGTGCTCCCAGCCGTGAGTGGTGCTCCGGAGAGTGTGTGGTGCTCCCGGCCGTGTGTGGTGCTCCCTGCCGTGTGTGGTGCTCCCTGTCGTGTGTGGTGCTCCCGGCCATGTGTGGTGCTCCCTGTCGTGCATGGTGCTCCCTGCCGTGTGTGGTGCTCCCGGCCGTGTGTGGTGCTCCCTGCCATGTGTGGTGCTCCCTGCCAGTGCATGGTGCTCCCTGCCATGTGTGGTGCTCCCTGTCGTGTGTGGTGCTCCCTGCCATGTGTGGTGCTCCCTGTCGTGCATGGTGCTCCCTGCCATGTGTGGTGCTCCCGGCCGTGTGTGGTGCTCCCTGCCGTGTGTGGTGCTCCCTGCCGTGTGTGGTGCTCCCGGCCGTGTGTGGTGCTCCCTGCCATGTGTGGTGCTCCCTGCCATGTGTGGTGCTCCCTGCCGTGTGTGATGCTCCCTGCCATGTGTGGTGCTCCACCTCCGACTGCCGGCGGCCGCCGTCCAGACCACCTAAACACCGCACCTGTTCGTGTGCCGCCAGCCCCCGAAGTGTTGGCGCAGAAGCCCTACGGCAAGGCGGTCGACGTCTGGAGCATAGGCGTCATCGCCTACATCCTGCTGTGCGGCTACCCGCCGTTCTACGACGAGAACGACGCCAACCTGTTCGCTCAGATTCTGAAGGGTAACATTCGGCCGCCGGTCGGCGCGATTTTCCCCATCGCGTATTGTGACGCAAGCGCGCTGTTAGATCGCTTCCCTGGGAACGATGGACGTGGTACGCGTGCTGATGACCGTGTTCCCCCAGTTGCTGCAGGGTATTGAAGTATTCTGTTGGAAATGTAGCCTTATGTCCCGCAGGTCATGAAAGGTAGCGCAAGTGTACTGAGTGGTGTGCTTCCCAGGTCCTTAAGGGTGACTTCAGTGTGCCGATGGTAATGCTCTTCCCAGGTCCTTAGAGGTGAATCCAGTGTGCTGTTGAGGATGTTCCTTTCAGGTCCTTAAAAACAATTTTAGTGTGCTGTTGCGGATGTTCTTCCGGACTCTGAATGCTAGCACAAAAGGTATTTTGTGATCGTGAATGGTAATGAGCATGTGATGTTGTGGCGTTTCATAGGATCATTACTAGCGACACGCGTGTAATGGCGGAACGTGTTCTTCCCAAATTGTGAATAGGATGCATGCAGGAGCTTCACAGGTTGATGAGACAACTGCCCTGCCAACCTTTCAGAGCTTTAGCGAGAACTCGCCTCCAATCATGTTCCTGTAATCCAGCCACCAGCTTTGGTCTGCATGTTCGCCTACATAGCTTTTTCGGCATTTACATTTCATGTGATAAACTGCTCCTCTTCATATGCCAGCTGTTAATCGGTGATTGGCATTGACCAGCGTATTATGCATGGTACGAGATCGGTCACCTTTCCGGATTCCGTGACGGGCACACAGCTTGATATGCGTTCATTAACGCCGCGTGCGTACGGCACATAAATATATATCCTAGTATTTTTGGATGGATTACTTCTATGATTGTTCTAGCTCCCCCTCCCCGCTGCTTTTACCGAAGTGGCTGTCGTCAATGCCGCTACCGCTGCTGCTAGAAGCTGCTTCCACCACCGCTGCCATAGCACCTGCCGAAGCCACCACCATTACTGTTGTCATCGATGTCCGATGCTGCTGCCTGTGCTGGTGTTGTCGCTGCTACTGTCTGCTGGTGCTGTCGCTGCTACTGTCTGCTGGTGCTGTCGCTGCTACTGCCTGCTGGTGCTGTCGCTGCTACTGTCTGTTGATGCTGTCGCTGGTACTGTCTGCTGGTGCTGTCGCTGCTACTGTCGCTGTTGGTGATGTCGCTTCTACTGTCTGCTGGTGCTGTCGCTGCTACTGTCTGCTGGTGCTGTCGTTGCTACTGTCTGCTGGTGCTGTCGCTGCTGCTGCCGGTGCTTCCGCCAACTCCGACACATCTGATTTGACTCTCATCTTCTCTTGCCCGAGGGATGATACCTATAAGCCCACATCAAACCATTCCATAGTTGGCAAGTTGGATATGTTCAAAACAGGCTCGGTCGTGCCACTTCAAAGCATTCATTCGGCCATGTTCCAGAGTTAGACGAGAGAAGACGCAGCTAGACCTGTTCGTATTCGCTATTCGCACTGGGAGCTGAAACATGCTTTTGGCGTTGTCAGCATGCACCTGTTTTATTGTGTACTCCATATACGATTGGTCATTGGTTTCAGTTTAGACATGTGGACCGCGTGGCTAGTTTCCTGTGAGCCTTCTGCCTGGTTAAGAGTGCACGTTAGTTAGGTGTGACAAAATGAGACCGATATAGTAAAATCGTCAGTGGCATGGTGGTCTCGATATGGAAGCGCCAAAATAAATCTGATAATTGGTTAATGTAATTTACTTTCGCCATAATACCAACAACTGAGAACCGTAATCAGATACCGCTTATTTACATATCACTCACAAATTGTTTCCTGTTCCCTCGTGTCTGTAATGTATTGCCGGTGCCAGGCACCATAACGAACGCTGGACGAGCGAGAGGAAAAGTTGGCTGACTATGAGACTGCCCCAATGCAGGCACAGCATCGGACGAACCGTGAAATGGAATTGGTAGACCGACTGCAACTGCACCCTCCTGACGGCCGCTGACATGAGTGAAAATTTCGCGTGCTTTCAGTGTTGTCGATGGCACGCCAATGATTCCTAAAGTTTGCATGAGATCTATGGTGATGGATGGAAAGAATGAACTTAAAATTCAGTTCGGCAACGCCAGTAACTTTGAAAGGTATCCATCTATGTTTGTGAATTTCAAGCCCATTGCGCTATGCCGAGTTGTCGGATTAGAATAGGTACTGCGCTGCGTCACAGTCCTTGCGTCATACAGCCCCCCCCCCCCCATCAGCGTACGTCGCGCACAACCTTTCGGTACGAGGGACGGCCCACCACTGAGACTGCTCAGCTCCGGGGCGTGTAGATTACGTGACGTCACAATGTCGGCTGAAAGTGCACGTTGTGAACATAGATCTTCTGAAAGTAGATCTTCTGAAAATAGATCTCCTGAATGTAGACCTTCTGAAAATAGATATTTTGGAAGTAGATCTTATGAGCATCACCCATCACAATGCTGGGGCGCCTGCCGCGATATGATATGCATTGCAGCCTGCCGACGAGGAGGGATGTCGCCGCAAACTCATTCCTTTGAGCAAATATTGAGAGTGCTTCAGGATGAATATTGTGATGACGGTGGGTGAATAGCAAACTGGAAAAGGCAGATCTACCTCCGAGAAAATATTAGGGGAGTGCTTCACGAAATATTGATAAGGCTTGAGGAAATACGTGTATTGAGAGTGCTTGTGGAAATATTAAGTGTGCTTCAGGAAATATTGAGTGCTTGAGGAGATATTGAGTGTGTTTCAGGGCAGATGTTGAGAGTGCTTCAGGACAAATACTGAGAGTGCTTCAGGACAATGATTATGATGACAGCTGGCGAATAACAAACTAAAAAAGCAGGCCTGGCTCCGTGCTGGAAAATAAGAACTTGAAATGTATTACACCGTGGAGGGCTGCTGAAAGTCTCCCGTCAGCCGAAAAGCCGCCGCAAGCCTCTTTCTTCGTGCGATGATTAAGCACACTTCGCGAAGATTAGTGGCGTTCAAGTTGGTAAGAATCGAATTAAAGGACACGTCTGACTTTCGACGAAGAAAATAAGAACGCGAAACGTCGCAGCAGGGAAAGTTCTACGGCTTTAAACGCGCGCTGATCGAGCCAGGCATGGTCGACCGGGTAGGGTTTGCACTTTTCTGCCATTTACACTGGAGTAGCCTCACTCGTGCTCGCTGGTAATACGCTTACAGAAAAACGGTCGAGCGGGCTTAATCTAACTGGTGTTTTTTTTTGGCTCAACCCGTAGGAGTTTAATCTCCGGGAGCTTTTCCAAGACATACGACCGCTTAATAGATTGTAGACCGCTTGATATACCCGGTAGTTCAATCTGACAACAGATCTACAGGCTGTGTATCAGCAAAGCATGAGAACTCCGGAAAATTCCACCGGATATGCAATGCAGGAGTGACTTCCGCTTGGGTTCGCTCGGCGCCGACTGAAACCAGCGCCGAGGTGACTTTGCTGGCTGTTTAATGTCGCTCAGTGGCTGTTTATTGTCACCGTGGGTTACGGCCCACCTGTTGATCAGGACAGCCTGCTCCCACAACACCGCCACTGTGGGCTGCAGTCCACCTGTAGATCAGGACAGCCCAGGACACCGCCACTGTGGGTAACAGTCCACCTGTAGATCAGGACAGCCGACTCCCGCGATGCCGAACTTTAATCTGTAGTATCGTTTGGTGTGCGTTATGTATGGTAATGTGCGTGTCGGTTCTCCACTGTGCCGCCTCTCCACCCAACTTCTCGCGATCCTTCCAACCCCTCGGTGTTCTGCAGTGGTAGTCGACGCTAGTGGCTTCCAGTAGTAGTCTGCAGTAGTAGCCTGCAGTGACAACTTGCAGCGGCTACTCACAGGGGCAGCTTGCAGTTGTAGTGCATGTAGCATGGGGAGCATATGGTGCTACAGGCAGACGAGGTTTAGCGGACAGGATGCAGCGGAGCGACGGCGCCAAACCCGAGTATATCAGCGGGGCGACGGCGCCAAACCCGAGCATATCGGAGGAGTGGCGGCGCCAAACCCGAGCATATCGGAGGAGCGGCGGCGCCAAACCCGAGCATATCGGAGGAGCGGCGGCGCCAAACCCGAGCGGTTATCGACGTCTGCAGCTGTCGCCCCACGGCGCTGTGCTGCGGTGTGATGTGAGATGTGTTCCGCGTTATCGCGTGACAACGATAGCCCTTCTCCTAGTGACGCGACCGCTGGTGTTTGCAGGCGAGTTCGAGTTCGACTCTCCGTACTGGGACGACATCAGCGACTCGGCCAAGGACTTCATCCGCCAGCTGATGTGCGTGGACGCCGAGAAGCGGTACACCTGCAAGGAAGCCCTGCAGCACCCCTGGTGAGAGACCATGCAGCACGTCTGGTGAGAGACCCTGTAGTACGCCTGGTAAGAGACCCTGCAGCACGTCTAGTGAGAAAACATGCAGCACGTCTGGTGAGAGATCATGCAACACCCCTGGTGAGAGACCCTGCAGCACGTCTAGTGAGAAAACATGCAGCACGCCCGGTAAGAGACCATGCATCACGTCTGGTGAGAGACCCTGTAGTACGCCTGGTGAGAGACCACGCGGAACCCCTGGTGAGGAACCACATAGCAGTGTGGCCATGCTCTGCAACAGCCCTCCATGCAGAGCATGGACCATCCCATCCCGGTGGTCTTGTGATGCTCATGTTCATCGCAATGTTGGCAGGCGTGTGATCGATGTTCCCAGGTATTTATTTGTTTATTTATTTATTTATTTGTTTTTATTATTTATTTATTCATGTATTTCTTTATTTATTTATTTATTTATGTATGTATATATTCATTTATTTATTTCACGATACATACCCCTCCACGTGCAGTGACTATTATGGACAGCCTGAGTATAACGCACAAATATTGTGTCACTTGTCCTCGCTCCGTGAGTCTCGTGTCCCCGCTCCGTGAGTCTCGTGTCCGCGCTCCGTGAGTCTCGTGTCCGCGCTCCGTGAGTCTCGTGTCCGCGCTCCGTGAGTCTCGTGTCCTCGCTCCGTGAGTCTCGTGTCCCCGCTCCGTGAGTCTCGTGTCCCCGCTCCGTGAGTCTCGTGTCCCCGCTCCGTGAGTCTCGTGTCCCCGCTCCGTGAGTCTCGTGTCCCCGCTCCGTGAGTCTCGTGTCCTCGCTCCGTGAGTCTCGTGTCCCCGCTCCGTGAGTCTCGTGTCCCCGCTCCGTGAGTCTCGTGTCCCCGCTCCGTGAGTCTCGTGTCCCCGCTCCGTGAGTCTCGTGTCCCCGCTCCGTGAGTCTCGTGTCCTCGCTCCGTGAGTCTCGTGTCCCCGCTCCGTGAGTCTCGTGTCCCCGTTCCGTGAGTCTCGTGTCCGCGTTCCGTGAGTCTCTTAGCCGTGGCGTGTGTGTTTCTGTGTGTGTCTCCGTTACGTGTCGTCTGTCTCGTCCTCGGAGTCCTGCAACAGATCTGCAGCTAGGCCGTCGACAAAAGACGAGACGGCAGCCCCATCAGCCCGACACAAAAGCCGGCGCCGCTCGCCGCGCCTGTCCAGTCTGAAGGCACTGTGAGCCCCCAGACGCCGTCGGCGGAAATTGCACGGCAGCTCGACTGAGTCCGACGGACATTGCAGACCGGCCTGAGGCGGTCTGCCGTGACGCTTGGCCGTTTCACGTAATACAGGTGACTCGGCTGCCAAGCGGAAGCCGTATCGAGGCCGTCCAGGGCCCGCTGACACAGCGGCCGTCCAGAACCCCCTGACACAGCGGCCGTCCAGAGCCCCCTGACACAGCGGCCGTCCAGAGCCCTCTGACACAGCGGCCGTCCAGAGCCCTCTGACACAACGGCCGTCAAGAGACCCCTGACACAGCGGCCGTCCAGAGCCCCCTGATACAGCGGCCGGCTGGGCTGTGTCAAGGCCGTCCAGAGCCCTCTGACACAGCGGCCGTCCAGAGCCCTCTGACACAGCGGCCGTCAAGAGCCCCCTGACACAGCGGCCGTCCAGAGCCCCCTGACACAGCGGCCGGCTGGGCTGTGTCAAGGCCGTCCAGAGCCCTCTGACACAGCGGCCGTCCAGAGCCCCCTGACACAGCGGCCGTCCAGAGCCCTCTGACACAGCGGCCGTCCAGAGCCCCCTGACACAGCGGCCGGCTGGGCTGTGTCAAGGCCGTCCAGAGCCCTCTGACACAGCGGCCGTCCAGAGCCCTCTGACACAGCGGCCGTCCAGAGCCCCCTGACACAGCGGCCGTCCAGAACCCCCTGACACAGTGGCCGTCCAGAGCCCTCTGACACAGCGGCCGTCCAGAGCCCCCCTGACACAGCGGCCGTCCAGAACCCTCTGACACAGCGGCCGTGAAGAGCCCCCTGACACAGCGGCCGTCCAGAACCCCCTGACACAGCGGCCGTCCAGAACCCTCTGACACAGCGGCCGTCCAGAGCCCTCTGACACAGCGGCCGTCCAGAGCCCCCTGACACAGCGGCCGTTCAGAACCCTCTGACACAGCGGCCGTCCAGAACCCTCTGACACAGCGGCCGTCCAGAGCCCCCTGACACAGCGGCCGTCCAGAGCCCCCTGACACAGCGGCCGTCCAGAACCCCCTGACACAGTGGCCGTCCAGAGCCCTCTGACACAGCGGCCGTCCAGAGCCCCCTGACACAGCGGCCGTCCAGAACCCTCTGACACAGCGGCCGTGAAGAGCCCCCTGACACAGCGGCCGTCCAGAGCCCCCTGACACAGCGGCCGTCCAGAACCCTCTGACACAGCGGCCGTCCAGAGCCCTCTGACACAGCGGCCGTCCAGAGCCCTCTGACACAGCGGCCGTCCAGAGCCCCCTGACACAGCGGCCGTTCAGAACCCTCTGACACAGCGGCCGTCCAGAACCCTCTGACACAGCGGCCGTCCAGAGCCCCCTGACACAGCGGCCGTCCAGAGCCCCCTGACACAGCGGCCGTCCAGAACCCCCTGACACAGTGGCCGTCCAGAGCCCTCTGACACAGCGGCCGTCCAGAGCCCCCTGACACAGCGGCCGTCCAGAACCCTCTGACACAGCGGCCGTGAAGAGCCCCTCACACAGCGGCCGTCCAGAACCCCCTGACACAGCGGCCGTCCAGAACCCTCTGACACAGCGGCCGTCCAGAACCCTCTGACACAGAGGCCGTCCAGAGCCCTCTGACACAGTGGCCGTCCAGAGCCCCCTGACACACCGCCCGTCCAGAGCCCCCTGACACAGCGGCCGTCCAGAACCCTCTGACACAGCGGCCGTGAAGAGCCCCCTGACACAGCGGCCGTCCAGAACCCCCTGACACAGCGGGCGTCCAGAGCCCTCTGACACAGCGGCCGGCTGGGCTGTGTCGAGGCCGTCGAGAGCCCCTGACACAGCGGCCGTCCAGAGCCCCCTGATACAGCGGCCGTCAAGAGACCCCCTGACACAGCGGCCGTCCAGAGCCCCCTGATACAGCGGCCGGCTGGGCTGTGTCAAGGCCGTCCAGAGCCCTCTGACACAGCGGCCGTCCAGAGCCCCCTGACACAGCGGCCGTCCAGAACCCTCTGACACAGTGGCCGTCCAGAGCCCCCTGACACACCGCCCGTCCAGAACCCCCTGACACAGCGGCCGTCCAGAGCCCTCTGACACAGCGGCCGTCCAGAGCCCTCTGACACAGCGGCCGTGAAGAGCCCCCTGACACAGCGGCCGTCCAGAACCCCCTGACACAGTGGCCGTCCAGAGCCCTCTGACACAGCGGCCGTCCAGAGCCCCCTGACACAGCGGCCGGCTGGGCTGTGTCAAGGCCGTCCAGAGCCCTCTGACACAGCGGCCGTCCAGAGCCCTCTGACACAGCGGCCGTCCAGAACCCCCTGACACAGCGGCCGTCCAGAACCCCCTGACACAGCGGCCGTCAAGGGCCCCCTGAAGCAGCGGCCGGCTGCTGGGCTGGGATGTGAGGCCCAGAGCGGCACTGCTATGCTGATGTGCTGCTTGCTCAGATTTTGGACGAGAGATCTGCCTGCACGGTAGTGCCCGTCTCCCGATCGAAAGGTTGCGTGTCTACGACTCGGCAGCACCGACTAACCATTGGCAGTCACGACTGGCACGGCGTTTTTTAACGCTCGGATAATGCGACTGAATCGGTGCGCTGTGCAGCCGCAATATCAGCTCTGAAAACGCCGCACTGTGTAATGCGAAGTAGAGCCGCTCGTTCAACAGAAACGGGTAGATCTGTCGGAAGTTGAGACCGCGTCGAAACCTAATTGAAATATATGAGAGTTCGAGTCTGCAGGGGATTCCGGGAACGCCTCACGTGAAGCGAGACAGGCGCTGTGCACCGTTCCCGGTATTAATAGTGACCCGCCGGTGTGAACCCATATCGATGCATACATCCGCCGAGCAATGCATTATTCATCGGTTCATTAATTTCACAGGCATGACGATGAACGCTGGCGCCGCTTTCAGTCAGCCACTCGATGAACTTTGCATGTCGCGATGCGCCTGTGAAATTCCTGCACTGGCGGCGCCGCGGCGCCCTCTCTGGATCGGTTCGCCGGCAGCATGGCGTGTGTGTGCTGTACGTGGGGTGGGGGGGGCTGTGGCTGTGGCTATGTGGACGGTGTGACGTCGGCGGGCCCGCCGCGCCACCTGTGGAGCGCTATGTGATGAGTCAGGCTCCCGTGGCGGTGGCGAGCAATCGCCGCCTGTTTGCCGCCGTTGCGCCGGTGGCGCTGGACACGCCGCAGCCGCCCGCCGACTGAAGCTGCCGACACGGCTCGCCAGTTTGCAGGCGCCGCCGGCGCCGCCGCGCTCTCGGTACCGGCCGCCGCCGAACGGGGCGGCGGGAGGGGCGGGCTGGGGGAGTGGCCGTCCCTGTGTGTGCTCACCGCACGTGACGGCAGCCTCACTGCCGCCGAAAGGGATGAGGGAGGGGAGTGACCGTCCCTGTGTATGTGCTCGCCGCACGTGATGTCGGCCTCACTGCCGCCGGACGGGGAGAGGAAGGGGAGTGGCCGTCCCTGTGTGTGCGCTCGCCGCACGTGATGTCGGCCTCACTGCCGCCGAAAGGGGTGAGGGAGGGGAGTGGCCGTCCCTGTGTATGTGCTCGCCGCACGTGATGTCGGCCTCACTGCCGCCGGACGGGGAGAGGAAGGGGAGTGGCCGTCCCTGTGTGTGCGCTCGCCGCACGTGATGTCGGCCTCACTGCCGCCGAAAGGGGTGAGGGAGGGGAGTGGTCGTCCCTGTGTATGTGCTCGCTGCACGTGACGTCGGCCTCACTGGCGCCGAAAGGGGAGAGGAAGGGGAGTGGCCGTCCCTGTGTATGTGCTCGCCGCATGTGATGTCGGCCTCACGTCGACGCTGCGTCACGCATTGATTCTGGCCGACATGGCAGCCGCGGATTTGCCGTCATCAGCGGCGGTGCCAGTCCGTCGTCACCAGCAGTGCCAGCAGCAGAGGTCCCTTGTCGACCCAGGGCACCGTCCCTTGCCGACCCAGGGCACCATCCCTGTCTGACCCAGGCCAGCACCTCTGGCCGGTCCAGGGCACCACATCCAGGCGATGTCTTTAAACTGGCCATGCCTTAAACCTGATGGTTATGATCCTGTCGAAACACAAGTAGTCAGGGTTATCAAATTCCTCATTTGGATGAAAATTGACACCTAACAGATTGTTCTTGCATCGCTTCCGATATCTTTTCTGCAACCTTCTTCCGGCTACTTGCAATCAATTGTGGCATGCTAGATGATAGTGTGATGCAGGACACCTCCAGTATTAGCTGTAGATATTACATGAAAAAAAAAATATTTCCCAGTGTTTTTCATTCACACATATAGTTCCTTCCTTGGGCCAAATTGAACAGCTCTAGTTGGGATTCAACATTTAATTTGTCCCAAAAATGTATCTGTAAGCATCTCCATCCTGCTTTATTTTCATCATCCCTGACATTGTTTTCCTACACCCGACACGAAACTCAAAATGAATTTTGGAGCAATGACATATGCTGTACAATTTTTATGAAGTCTTTGAGGAAGAAAGTACTCTACATGGATTCAATTAAGCCATAATTTCATAATACGGCTTCTTTTTAGTATCCGGAGACTGTTACCTCCTGCCAGACGGGTTTGATCTTCTCCAACTCAGGCGACTGGTTCTGCCAGTGCCAGTGACAGTGCCAGTGCCCCCACACCCCGCCCCATTGTCAGGCCATAAAACTGAGTACCGATCATCAGCTCTAGTCTAAGGCCTCGCTCGTCAGGCCATAAAACTGATCGGATACAGATCACCAGCGATAATCTAAGCACTCAGAGACGTCGGGTGTATCGTCTCGGGAGTTATAGGCTACATATCTCGGCAATCCTTCCAGGACATATATTATTCTTGCCATATTACAGGCAATTCCGACATTTGAGACACTGCCTAACTGTAATGTCTGTCCCCGAGCATGACAGAAAATCACAGCTGTCTTCCACGAGTTACATGTCCGCCTCAATCTGGACAAAGGATTCCTTGCTGTGGGGACGCACCAAGCCGGGCTGTCGAGGGCTGTGGGCTGTCGAGCCGGCTGTCGGCTGTCGAAAGTGGGGCGCCTGTCCGGCGGACGGTGACATGTCATGCGAGCGTCGCTGACATGTCATGCGAACGTCGCCGACATTGGCCGCACTGCCGCCGACCCTGCGGCGGCCCCGCCCCCACCGTCGTGACGCGCCTCTCGGCGGCGGCAGTGTGTGACGAACTGTCCTCACAGCGGTCGCTGCGCGTTGTGACGTGACGTGTCGTGTCGTGTCGTGTCGTGTCGTGTCGTGTCGTGTCGTGTCGTGTCGTGTCGTGTCGTGTCGTGTCGTGTCGTGTCGTGACGTGACGTGTCGTGTCGTGTCGTGTCGTGTCGTGTCGTGTCGTGTCGTGTCGTGACGTGACGTGTCGTGTCGTGTCGTGTCGTGTCGTGTCGTGTCGTGTCGTGTCGTAACGTGACGTGTCGTGTCGTGTCGTGTCGTGTCGTGTTGTGCGTTGTGTGGGGCTGGGGGTCGGATGCGAGGCCGTGTGTTGCATGCCTCGTCCGGGGCCGTCTGGTTGTCCCTGGCGCGTGCGGCGTGCGTTGTGTATCGCACAACGCGCCAGAGCGCTGCGCGTGTGTCGTGCCACCCTGTCGCCTGACACACTGACACCCTGTCGCCTGACACACTGACACCCTGTCGCCTGACACACTGACACCCTGTCGCCTGACACACTGACACACTGCGACCCGCTGTCGCCGACAGGATCAGTGGCAACACGGCGCGTGACAAGGACATCCACAGCTCCGTCTCCGAACAACTCAAGAAGAACTTCGCAAAGTCACGGTGGCGGGTGAGTGCCAGAAGGAAGAGATCAGGTCTCGCAGTTACGAAGATTCGCACGCTCTCAAAGCCTTCGACTCTATCTATTATATTCTCTCTGTTGTGCCATCCCGTCGTTTCGATTTTCTCAAGATATGTACATATATATATACATATAAATATATATATATATATGTATATATATATATATATATATATATATGCATACTTCTTATTTCCCTTCTGCTTATGGACTACCCTATGAACGCGCGGTTAGGTGACTGCTTGACAGCGGATGGTTCCCGGCATCGCTTTATCTTGCGCTCGTTGTACCGCCGCCGATGATTTGGATTTGTTGCGGCCTCAGCGTGCGCCTCGGGCCGCCGGGCTACCGTCGCCTCCCAGCACTGGAGACGGGCTTGCATATGTGCGCGGTTGGGTTTGTGCGTGCTTGCGGAGGTGTGTATGTGGCAGTGTTGGATGTATGTCTTGGAATATTGGAGCTGGAGAAGAAATCTTAGTGTGTATCAATTCCGTGGAGGATAATATTTGTTTCATTTCTGGCATTGTAAAATGCTTTCGATGCTTTCCAATCAGTTTCTGGCATTTTCATCAAATAGCAATACGCTCGCAAAGATTTCAAACAGCGCTATTCAGTCTCTGGCAATGAAAGCAAGATTTTTCCCTGAAGAGGGTAATGTTCTGGTTGGCGAAAAAACAAGACATGGCTGCTTTTTCGAACCTTGGTGTATGGCGACGTTGTCGCGAGGACAGAAGCTTTTGAATTCGGTAGGATGTGGGCTATGCCCATCATTTCATTGTTGTGCTAGCTTCGGAGAAATCTAACGTGATGCTCAAAGAGGCCAGCGCGTCGGGCCGAATGCGGTCGAAATCGTCTATCACCTAACAAGTCCAGAATCTTTCTAATTTACCTAAACGGATATGGCACCTGTGCAGAACACATCCAGGCATGTGTGTGTGGTGTGTGGTGTGTGCGCTGTGTGTCATACGTGCGTGTGCGTGCATGTATGTGTGTGTGTATGTGTATATATATATATATATGTGTGTGTGTGTGTGTGTGTGTGTGTGTGTGTGTGTGTGTGTGTGTGTGTGCGTGCGTACGTACGTGCGTGCGTGCGTGCGTGCGTGCGTGCGTGGTGCGTGCGTGCGTGCGTGCGTGCGTGCGTGCGTGCGTGCGTGCGTGCGTGCGTGCGTGCGTGCGTGCGTGCGTGCGTGCGTGCGTGCGTGCGTGCGTGCGTGCGTGCGTGTGTGTGTGTGGGGGGGGGCGTGTGTGCGTGCTTGTGTGCGTGCGTGCGTGTGTGCGTGTGTGCGTGTATGTGTGTGTGTGTATGTGTGTGCGTGCGTACATGTGTGTGTGTATGTGCGTGCGTGCGTGCGTGTGTGTGCGTGCGTGTGTGTGTGTGCGTGTGCGTGTGTGCGTGTGTGCCTGTGTGCGTGCGTGCGTGCGTGTGTGTGTGTGTGCGTGTATGTGTGCGTGTGTATGTGTGTGCGTGCGTACGTGTGTGTGTGTGTGTGCGTGCGTGCGTGCGGGCGTGTGCGTGTGTGTGTGGGGGGGTGCGTGTGTGCGTGCGTGTGTGCGTGCGTGCGTGCGTGTGTGCGTGTATGTGTGTGTATATGTGTGTGTATGTGTGTGCGTGCGTACGTGTGTGCGTGTGCGTGCGTGCGTGCGTGCGTGCGTGCGTGCGTGCGTGCCTGTGTGCGCGAACGTCCGTCTGACCGGTCGCCGTGCGGGCGACGGCAGCAACTGATGCATGCCATAGTGATGGTGCACAAGATGCAACGGATGCGCCTCAGCAGCAACAGCATGGAGGTGGAGGCGCCGGGCGGCGGCGCCGCCGGCGGTGCCGACGCCGCGCCCACCCCTGCCCCGGCCCCGGCCGCGGGTCAGGCAGCAGGTCGGTCAGCGTGCCAGCATGACACCGGCACCCGTGCAGATGTTGCTCGCCGCCAGCACCGCCAGTACCGCCAGTAGATACACCAGCTCAGTGTCAGTAGCTCGGTAGCTCGCACGCGTCGGCCAGCTTGCGACACGGTCCAGTCGGCCAACCAGAACGCCGCCCGACGCAGCCGCGGCCGGCGGCCCGCGGCCCCCGCCCCACTCTGCCGGATCCCGTCAGACTCTGCCGGATCCCGTCTCAGTTCCCCGGCTCCCGTCCCACTCTGCCGGATCTCGTCCCACTCTGCCGGATCCCATCACACTCTGCCGGCTCCCGTCCCACTCTGCCGGATCCCGTCTCAGTTCCCCGGCCCCCGTCGCACTCTACCGGCTCCCGTCCCACTCTGCCGGATCTCGTCCCACTCTGCTGGATCCCATCACACTCTGCCGGCTCCCGTCCCACTCTGCCGGATCCCGTCTCAGTTCCCCGGCTCCCGTCCCACTCTGCCGGCTCCCGTCTCAGTTCCCCGGCCCCCGTCGCACTCTGCCGGCCCCCGCCCCACTCTGCCGGCTCCCGCCCCACTCTGCCGGCTCCCGCCCCACTCTGCCGGCTCCCGCCCCACTCTGCCGGCTCCCGCCCCACTCTGCCAGCTCCCGTCCCACTCTGCCGGCTCCCGTCCCACTCTGCCGGCTCCCGCCCCACTCTGCCGGCTCCCGTCCCGGTGTTCCGGCGCACATCTCGGTGCGCCGGCGGCCGTTTCGGCCGGTTATTCTGCGCGGCTACACTGGTGATCTGACCACCACGATGGCGCGTTTGATACCTGTAGACCGCTGACTAGTCTCCTGTGGTCACCCACCACTCGGCTGTAGACCGCTGACTAGTCTCCTGTGGTCAGCGACCACGAGGCTGTAGACCGTTGACTAGTCTCCTGTGGTCCGATCAGTGCCAGACCAGATGCAGACTGCATGAGTCTGGTTCGTCGTTGGTTGTTGTTCGACTGTTGACTGTGTGCACCCCATCTCCCTCCCCCACACCTCACTTATTCGCCGGGCCCGGTTGACTGTCTGAATGGGTTTCGATAGGGTTGCAGGCGCGCCAGCTTGCTCGGCATGTTTGGATGTTGTGTTGCACTTCCGTCGGTATGGCGTACGCGGCTGACCTGGTTTGGCGCGTCTCTGGAGGCGGGTTGTTTACGCGGAGGGGTGCAGCTCAGCAGGAGCGATGTCCGACGGGTCGCAACGCGCGTCTGGGCCTGCGCCGTCGTGTCCGTGCCGTTGTGTCCGCACCGTCGTGTCTGCACCGTCGTGTCCGCGCCGTCGTGTCCGCGCCGTCGTGTCCGCGCCGTCGTGTCCGCACCGTCGTGTCTGCACCGTCGTGTCCGCGCCGTCGTGTCCGCGCCGTCGTGTCCGCGCCGTCGTATCCGCGCCGTCGTGTCCGCGCCGTCGTGTCCGCACCATCGTGTCCGCGCCGTCGTGTCGGCGCCAAGCCGGCCGAGTGGCGCCGGATCTGAGGCGGCTGCCAGTCCGATCGGAGTCGCTCCCGCCAGATCGAGCGGCACGAATGGCGGCGGCGTCCGCGGCGGAGTCGTGGCCTGCGGGCGATCCAGTCCGCTCGCCGACCGCCGATCGGCCGCCAGTTGCCGACTCCTCGATCAAATTCGGCT
The DNA here is from genome assembly GCA_034440575.1 of Imbricaverruca yamaguchii. Taxonomy (NCBI): domain Eukaryota; kingdom Metazoa; phylum Arthropoda; class Thecostraca; family Neoverrucidae; genus Imbricaverruca; species Imbricaverruca yamaguchii. Next base: position 461,460 of record JAOTOL010001422.1, on the reverse strand, counting down.
CCGAGTCGGCGCCGGAGTCAAGCTCGAGTCGCCCTGGAACCGTCGTGGCGGAAGATGATGACATAGAGCTCGGCGTAATTCGGCCGTTTCAGTTTCAAGCTTGACGTCAGCGTCCTCCGAGTCGCCTCCGGGTTTCGTCCGAATGGGCTCAGAGTGGCCTCCGAGTCGCGTCGAAGTTGACTACCGAGTCCTTCCCGAGTCACGTCCGAAGTCGCCTCCGAATCACTCGCGAGTCGCTCGCGACTCAGTTGCGAGTCAGCCGGGAGCCGAGACTGGCCCGTGGCCCGTTGAGGACGTGCAGCGACAGCGACAGTGGGCGCGGCCTCATCGAGACCCAGCCCACGCGACCTCGATGGCCTCGTAAACCATCGCCGGGCCGGTTACGGCCGGTGGACGGCGCCGGCCGCCAGGCGGCCGTGTCTACCGGAACTGGCAGAACCGCCCTCACCCACACACTATGGCGGGGCACCTCGCCAGGTCACCCTCAACCACACATAAAGACATAAAAGTTTAGTGCAACTATGAGCCACATGGGCCCTTCTTGGTTGCACTCTGTACACTGAACCAGTTGCCCACCACATCTGTCAATCAGCCCTCCCTGTAATACTGAAAAGCAAGCCCTCTATTCTTATAATGATGGTCTATGCTGTTTTTAAAGATGTTCAATGTGCTGCTACTGACGATGTTTTCTGGCAGCTGGTTCAAGAAAGTTTGCCTTAACCTTGTTCTGCTGTGGTTAACTTTAATTTTGAATTTATGACCTCTAATTGCATCATTTCTGTTAAATTCAAAGATTTCTCCAAGGTATCCCCTATCCAGACCATTGACAAATTTAAAGACCTCGATGAGATCTCCTCTCAGCCTTCTATATCTAAGTGAAAACATATTCAATTTCTTCAATATTTCCTCATATGCCAGGTTGCTTATGCCATTAACCATTTTTGTAGCCCTCTTTTGCACTCTCTCTAAAAGCCAACAATCTTTTCATAGCTAGGAGACCAAGCTTGGATGCAGTATTCCAAATGTGGCCTGACGTATGCACAGTAAAGCTCCCTGATCACTTCCTCACTTCTGTATGATACATTCCTATTTATTGCCCCGAGCATTCTCAGTGCCTTCTTCCTGGCTTCCTTGGTCTGTTCTGATGCCCCCAGTTTTGTGTTTAGAATAACACCTAAATCCTTCTCCTGTTGACTCACTGAAAGCACTTGGCCATCCATCAAGTATGGAGCCTTCATATGCTGCTTACCTACATGCATGATTTTGCACTTATCAAAACACACTATGATGGGGACCGTACCATGCAGCCCTCACCCACACATTATAATAGGGGACCGCGCCAGACCACCCTCACCCACACACCATGATGGGGGACCGCGCCAGGCAACCCTCACCCACACACCATGATGGGGTACCGCGCCAGACAACCCTCACCCACACACCATGATGGGGTACCGCGCCAGACAACCCTCACCCACACACCATGATGGGGGACCGCGCCAGACAACCCTCACCCACACACCATGATGGGGGACCGCACCAGACCACCCTCACCCACACACCATGATGGGGGACCGCACCAGACCACCCTCACCCACACACCATGATGGAGGCCCAGGCCAGGCAGCCCTCACCCACACACCATGATGAGGGACCGCGCCAGACGACCCTCACCCACACACCATGATGGGGGACCGTACCAGACAACCCTCACCCACACACCATGATGGGGGACCGCGCCAGACAACCCTCACCCACACACCATGATGGGGGACCGTACCAGACAACCCTCACCCACACACCATGATGGGGGACCGCGCCAGACGACCCTCACCCACACACCATGATGGAGGCCCACGGCAGGCGGCCCTTACCCACACACCATGATGGAGGCCCAGGCCAGGCAGCCCTCACCCACACACCATGATGGGGACCGGCCAGACAACCCCACCCACACACCATGATGAGGGACCGCGCCAGACAACCCTCACCCACACACCATGATGGGGGACCGTACCAGACCACCCTCACCCACACACCATGATGGGGGACCGCACCAGACCACCCTCACCCACACACCATGATGGAGGCCCAGGCCAGGCAGCCCTCACCCACACACCATGATGAGGGACCGCGCCAGACGACCCTCACCCACACACCATGATGGGGGACCGCGACACCCTCACCCACACACCATGATGGAGGCCCACGGCAGGCGGCCCTTACCCACACACCATGATGGAGGCCCAGGCCAGGCAGCCCTCACCCACACACCATGATGAGGGACCGCGCCAGACGACCCTCACCCACACACCATGATGGGGGACCGCGCCAGACAACCCTCACCCACACACCATGATGGGGGACCGCGCCAGACAACCCTCACCCACACACCATGATGAGGGACCGCGCCAGACAACCCTCACCCACACACCATGATGAGGGACCGCGCCAGACGACCCTCACCCACACACCATGATGGGGGACCGCGCCAGACAACCCTCACCCACACACCATGATGGGGGACCGCGCCAGACAACCCTCACCCACACACCATGATGGGGGACCGCGCCAGACAACCCTCACCCACACACCATGATGGGGGACCGCGCCAGACAACCCTCACCCACATACCATGATGGGGGACCGCACCAGACAACCCTCACCCACACACCATGATGGGGGACCGCGCCAGACGGCCCTCACCCACACACCATGATGAGGGACCGCGCCAGACAACCCTCACCCACATACCATGATGGGGGACCGCACCAGACAACCCTCATCCACACACCATGATGGGGGACCGCACCAGACAACCCTCACCCACACACCATGATGGGGGACCGCGCCAGACAACCCTCATCCACACACCATGATGGAGGCCCAGGCCAGGCAGCCCTCACCCACACGCCATGATGAGGGACCGCGCCAGATGACCCTCACCCACACACCATGATGGGGGACCGCGCCAGACAACCTTCACCCACACACCATGACGGGGGACCGCGCTAGGGGGGGGTCGGTGCCCATACACCGGCTCATCCTCGCACCCGTTGCTGGGGGACCGCGCCAGGACAGGGTTGGCGCCGCGCGCTATGTGCTGTTGAGCTTCAAGATCTTCGAGACAAGTGTCCGACAAGGGTTGCGTCAGCCAAACCGAACCAAAAATGTATAGTGGAAGTAAGGGACGTATTTAGCACACTCGATTGAAGCACGCGATTGAAACGATGGATGTAGACTAATTTGTGAGTCGTTGAAATTGGTGGAATTTCCTGTCCCTCTGAAAGGAGGTCGAGCCTGACCGATGATTACTCATGAGGCCGTATGGCCATTCCTTCCACGGCGTTTCAAATTAACCATCTTTAGCATTGCTGGTCCCTCCCAATAACTTGTTTGAAGCTGGACTGCTGACAGCAGGATTTCGCCTGACACGGTCCTCATCCCGGCCAGGCGTGCAAGTATTGTCACACCATGCAATCGTGCCGGCTGTTAAAGTCTTCTCAGGAGAAGGGGCTGTCTGTGTGAGAAAGAATTTGTGGAGCTACTCGCGAATGGAACCGCGAAAGCTGCCGCCGTGCCGCAATGAGTGCCGCTGGTGTGCAAGGCATGCTGACTGCGAAGTCAGCAGCGTGCCACTTGCAACCCAATAATCTTCCGTGTCTCGATGCATTCAGGACCAATGCGCCACAAATTCCCTTACGACAAGCACTCTCGTTGCATACGTGACGAGTCGCCACTGCAGGGAGGAAGTCTGTGGGGAAGCCTTGTCCAGACAGCTCTCCAGCCGTGTCCGGCTGCAGCCATGGTGCCGCGATGGCTGCACCTCCTCGTCGGCAGTGCAGACGAGACGAGCCGTCCGGCGCGCACCAGGCTCGCGACGGCGTCGACGCGGCGGCGGCAGGCGGACAGTGCGTGTCGGAGACTGCGCCGCCGACGGCCGCCGACGGCCGGCCGTGCGGACACGATCGGTGGCCCGGCTCGATACCGAGAGACAAAGTCGGGGTCAGTGGCGGCGGCCCGCTGCCGACGTCGGCGCCGTCGACGGCCGCGTCGACAGTGGGGCTCGACGGCCGTGGAGCCCCACTGCACCTAGGTTGCCGCCCCCCACCCCCACCCCCAGGTGGTGTGGCTACCGGTGGTGCCGGTCCGACCGTGGTGCCATCTCCCGCTGCTGCTCGGATGTATTCGCACGGCAGCGTTGCGGGCGTGATGAAGTTGTCACGTGCGCCTGCTCCGGCGGCTCGCCCCTCTACGTCACCGCTTCCCTTCCACGTAGGGAAATCACCACCGCCGTGCATTTGGCTATTCATTTCGGCACAGGCGCCGCCTTCTGCGCGTTATATTGCGCCGTCCGCCCCACCCCTGTGGCGACAAATGAGCACAGCTGTCTCCCACTGCTGCCAAACCTGGCCACGGGCGTCAAGAAGCGTCCATCTCGCAGCACCAGCTGACCGCTATCAGCAGCGGTGAGAGGTGGCCAGGGGGAGGGGACGAGAGCCAATGTCGCTGCCGTGACCTTCCAGGCGCGTAGCGCTGGGTGGGGTCGGGCTATTGCCGGTCCAGCGGTGGGTGGGGTCTGTTGCCGGTCCAGAGGTGGTGGGGTCTGTTGCCGGTCCAGTACTGGGTTGGGTCTGGGCTCTTGCCGGTCCAGCGGTGGTGGGGTCTGGGCTCTTGCCGGTCCAGCGGTGGTGGGGTCTGGACTGTTGCCGGTCCAGTACTGGGTTGGGTCTGGGCTCTTGCCGGTCCAGCGGTGTTCGGGTCTGGACTGTTGCCGGTCCAGCGGTGGTTGGGTCTGGGCTGTTGCCGGTCCAGCAGTGGGTGGGGTCTGGACTGTTGCCGGTCCAGCGGTGGGTGGGGTCTGGACTGTTGCCGGTCCAGCGGTGGTGGGGTCTGGGCTGTTGCCGGTCCAGCGGTGGTGGGGTCTGGGCTGTTGCTGGTCCAGCAGTGGGTGGGGTCTGGACTGTTGCCGGTCCAGCGGTGGTGGGGTCTGGACTGTTGCCGGTCCAGCGGTGGTGGGGTCTGGACTGTTGCCGGTCCAGCGGTGGTTGGGTCTGGACTGTTGCCGGTCCAGCGGTGGTGGGGTCTGGACTGTTGCCGGTCCAGCGGTGGTGGGGTCTGGGCTGTTGCCGGTCCAGCGGTGGTTGGGTCTGGGCTGTTGCCGGTCCAGCGGTGGTGGGGTCTGGGCTGTTGCCGGTCCAGCGGTGGTGGGGTCTGGACTGTTGCCGGTCCAGCGGTGGTGGGGTCTGGTCTGTTGCCGGTCCAGCGGTGGTTGGGTCTGGGCTGTTGCCGGTCCAGCGGTGGTGGGGTCTGGGCTGTTGCCGGTCCAGCGGTGGGTGGGGTCTGTTGCCGGTCCAGCGGTGGTTGGGTCTGGGCTGTTGCCGGTCCAGCGGTGGTGGGGTCTGTGCTGTTGCCGGTCCAGCGGTGGTGGGGTCTGGGCTGTTGCCGGTCCAGCGGTGCTGGGGTCTGGGCTGTTGCCGGTCCAGCGGTGGGTGGGGTCTGTTGCCGGTCCAGCGGTGGTGGGGTCTGGGCTGTTGCCGGTCCAGCGGTGGGTGGGGTCTGTTGCCGGTCCAGCGGTGCTGGGGTCTGGGCTGTTGCCGGTCCAGCGTTGCTGGGGTCTGGGCTGTTGCCGGTCCAGCGGCGGGCGAGCGCCGCGGGCACGAGCCGGGTCTGACCGCCCCGGCTCGCCCACTCCAGGCCGTCGTGATTGTGCTTCTCTGTCTCGTGACCGCGGCGACGCGGCGCACACAGCCGCCGGCCGGCGGCTGCGCCGGCCCTGTGTCGGCCTCGTGTCGGGGCCGGCGGCACCGGGACGCCGACCTCTGTGTGTAGTGTAGACGTAGTCGGCGTGGCCAGTGGCGGTAGTTGCACCGTTGTACCGTGTAACTGCCAACACGGCCGTAGTCTCACCTCGCCTGTGGGCAGCCGTTGGATGTTCGTGTGTCAAGGCGATGTATGTCGCCTCTAGTATGCATATGTATATATATGTATATATATATATATATATATATATATATATATATATATATATATATATATATATATATATATATGTATATATATATATATATATATATATATATATATATATATATATACATATATATCTATATGTGTGTATATATACATATATATGTGTGTGTATGCTTGTTATACAGCTATGCAGCTAGAGGGGCGCTCCCTACTGGTTTATTTGTATTGTATTGTATTGTATTGTATAGCAACAGCTCGTTTCGCGCGTGCAACGCACCCACGGCGCGCTCACTGTCGATCCATTATCGTTGTTATTCCCCAACTGCGTGGCTGTCGATTGTTTTTGCAAGCTCCAACCCGTCCCTCTTCATTTCCAATGCACAGGGTGTTGCCGTCTGTTCTTGCAGTCACGCCAGCAGCTCTTTGGTGCCGTGTTGTCGTGTTCCAAACTCTGACGTGGTCTGTTAGTTTGAACAATGGCGTCGCATGCTCCCGTTGAGCAAATTATCTACTCTGGCTCCAGCAGGTTGAAGTTTGACACCCCGGTATTTGACTGGCCATTGGCGGAGATAAATCTTGGGAGTTATATTGTTCGACATGAATGTCGCTCTAAAAGCCATCCTTATTGAACGCGATTGATGCTGATGCTGAAAAGCTTCATGACTTGCGCAGCTTAATGAAAACAACAGTAGAGTGCATGGAGCCACGTAGATTAAAGCGTGTAGATATTCCTTCTAGAAATGGATTTCGATTTAGTGTTAGTACCCGGGATTCTGACTGCATCTATTTGTTGGCAATTTTTATTCATTCGCGAAACCTGTGCCACACTTAGTACGCTTTCGATATAAATAGCATTTGTATGCTAGTGTGTTGTGTGGTGTTTGTCTGTACACTGTTCGACCCCACAGAGGAATGCCTGTGACGTCACAGCCTGACACTGTGCAGAGGCGGATCCAGAGGACGAAAGGCGCCGTACCCCCAACCCCAAGAGACCGATTGTGCCGATAACTTGCATTAAATTGCATTTTCTCAAAACCTAGGACGTCATATACGATTATTATCTCAAACAGACCCGACCAGACCTGTTCATATCTGATGAGGTGTTCGAACTTAGATAACTTCCAGCTCCCCTCCCCCCAGTCAGGTTTTGGGATATTCCCCTTACCCTGACGGTGTGATAAATGTCGCGGGCTCGTGCGTGGCTTAACCAGACCCGAAAAAAAAATCCCAGGTTCTTCTGACTTCCGTCCGAAAAATGTCATATTTAACTCAGTCTTCAGGTATATGACGCAGACGAATTTAGCTTAATTATCCCATGAAAACATACGGAAGCTAAGCTTCCCTAAAGGCCCGGAGAACCGGAAGCCCACGCAGGCGTCACCAGGCACGTTACCGACCGCACCGAATCTCGCAATCGATACTAGTGATGCGTAGGGGCATCATTCAGCATGGCAACTGGAGGGGCTCGGCTCACGCGGTGGAACCATTTCTTCCACTCCTCGTTAGCAATATTGAACAATGAGTGAGGGACCTCCACTCATTCATCCACTCATTGAATGAGTGGAACAATGAATTGTTTTCGAAACGAAAAAAAAGAGTAAGTGGGAGATTTTTGACGTCTCACGTCTAAGCTTCTTGGACGATGCCCGGTACTGTCTATAAACGAGTCAGTCTGTCCTTTACGTATGTGAGAGAAACGGCTTCCCATTGTGTGGATCTTAAGCATCCATAACAGCACTAGGACGAACGCGAACTTGTTAGCTGAGCCATTGCATCGACTGGCCTGAGCTGGATCAAACTGGCTTGAACCCGTTCGTACGCCTGCAATGTTTTTTTTCTTCTCCAACCCTGGTGTATGTGTACTGGGTATGTGTATGGGCAGGGTACTGGTAGACGTTCAGTGGTGTACGTGTGCATGTGGACGTGACGTGTGGGCATATCGTTCGACTGACCCCGCTCCCGCGTCTTTTGCAGTGGTGTACGTGCGCGTGTGGGCGTGTCGTGTGGGCGTGTCGCCCGACTGACCCCGCCGCGCGTCTGTGCCGACAGCAAGCGTACCACGCGACGGCGGTGATCCGACAGATGCGCCTGCTGGCGCTCAACAGTAGCCGCTCGCCGTCGCGGGAGCGCGCCGCCGGCCAGTAGCGGCCGCCGGCCGCCGGCCAGCCGCTCAGACACCGCGATGGCCGACGGCGGCGACGGCGACGGCGGCCGCGCGCGCCGCGCATCGATCGGCCGCCGACGGGCCCGACGGCGGCGGGCCGCGCCGGCGGACCCGGCCGGCCGCCGGGGCCCGACCACCGGCGGCGCCGCCGGTCGCCGGGGCGGCGCACGGCGCCGCCACATGCGGTCACCGTTCCCGAGCATGTACAAAGTGATCTGGAGAGGTCGCGCGCCAACCCGCCGGCTATGCAATTGAAGCCGGCGGCCGGCCGGGCGCTGGCCGCCGCGACTGCTGACCTGTCCGGCAGCGGTCGTTACCTGACCCTCCTGTCGCTCCCACTGACCTGCCGCAACTGCTGACACCCCACCCGGCGTGTAGCTCTGTATCTCGTTGTGGGTGCGCGTGTACCCAGAGGCTTTTTGTGCTCCCACGCGCCTGTTGTGTGCACCCAAAAAGGTACCCAAAAAGGATATTGTCAAATATTTTCCTTTTGCGACGTTGTTGTTTAGAATAAGTGGCGAAGGCACTATTAACAGCTAAATTCATCCAAATGCAGCCAAGGTAAATGAAATGTGGTGAAGATTTAACAACCTAGTCGTCTCCTGGTGGGGTTGTGCGAAAATATTGACCGTGAATCCATGATCATGACCAAATTAACATGATGAAGGGGCTCAGATCATGTGTAAGCTATTTGTACCCACACACGCACGAATGTACGCACGGACATACGTACATACACAATACACACACACACACACACATATATATATATATATATATATATATATATATATATATCGCTGTGTGTGTGTACTTGTGGAAGGTTAGGGAATGGGATTGCTATGGAAAAACTGAAGCGTGCACGTACGAATATTTGTGGAGAGTTACACCGCGCTGCGGTAGTTCGGCCGACAGTGACTGACCTGACCCGCCTCCACCCACCGGACCCACAAGTCCTCCCGCCGTCCCACCCTCCTGAGGAGCATGTGGGCCGACGGAACTGGCAGCTACCGTCGGGACCGATACCGCCCGCCGTCTCTCCACCGGACACCAGCCAGCAGGGCCCCGGACACCAGCCTGCAGGGCCGCAGGATCTGTCGCCGGGCCACGGGCCGCCACCCCCGCGCTCGTCGGCACTGTGATGACGCCCTCCTCGGACCACGTCCCGAGGCAGCGACACCTTGCCGTCGCCGATGGCACCAGCTGCCGGCTCTGGCTGCGCCGCCCGCCGCCCTCATCGGCCCCGATGTCGCGACGCGATCCGCACCGCCGGCTGGCAGGCGACGACCGCCGAGCGTCACCGGCGCGCGGGCTATCGGCAGCAGCCCCTGACCGGCCGAGGTCGTCTGTCGGCGCCGTCGTCGACCTCATGTCGTCGACAGGGATGACGCTCACTGTTTGCGCCGGGTCGTCGTTCTTGGCCCACTGCAGCCAATCGTGGAACAGTGTGTTCGATTTCGCGGCGTTTTCGATAGTTTGTATCGATTTAGCCTATGTGACCTTCGTGGTCGATGCGCCCCTAAACTGCAACTGTATCGACAGCTGACCAGCGATTTGCGTGCGCATCGGAATCCACTCGACGACGTTGTGTTGCGCACCAACTTGAGTCTGCACATCTGTTGGCGAAATGTCACCACGGTGGCAGAGTGTGCCCCCAGCTCAGCGCAGTGGGGTCCGACTGGCCCCGACCGCGACCCCGACCCCGACCGGCCGGCGGTGGCGGGCGGCGGCTGACCAGCGCTTGCGACCATCACCGACCGGCTGGCGGCCACCGCGGCTACCGCGGCTACCGCGGCTACCGCGGCTACCGCGGCTACCACGGCTACCGCGGCTACCACGCCGCCGTGACGCGCCACGCGCCGCGGCCGCAGACCACTGTCGTACCGTGATTACATTTACCCCGAGTAGCCGGACCGGCCGCGGCCCCAGTGTGTTGTCTGTGGCTAGTTATCGAGCGGGCGCGCCGCCGCCGCCGCCGCCGCCGCCGCCGTGGCCGCCCGATGTCGCCACACGGCCCGGCTCGTGACTGGGACGGGTCGGCCGTCGCGGCGCGGACGCGTTTCTATTACACCTTGTCCTGCACGGTCCCGCTCTCCCTCTAACATTCCGGGCCGTCGGCGGTGTCGTTGCAGCCGACTTTTCCGTTGGTTTCGTATGGACGTGGATTGTGCGATCCGGACGGCTGATGTACATATGCTCGGGACGAGGGAATCGATGTGAATAAACCATACTTCCTTTTGTGTGCTGTGCGGCGACAGCCGAGTGGAGGCCGTGGCAGTGACCGATGTGCTTCCGGTGTAATCTGAGCCGAGCCAAGGTGATGCAGCTGAGACTTCTGCGCCAAGGTGAGACACGTGGGGAGGAATTTTCGCCGTGACGTCGGCGGGACGAAACGCATGCCGCGGCCTCGATCGATAATCTGGCAGCCATCGACTGATTGCACGGCCTGCGCCGCGGTAATGGCGTAATGGTCCACAAAGTTTGTCGCAAGTCGGCGTCCGTACCGTCCCGAGAGGATGAGCCGGCCGCAAGACCGGGGAAGTGTCCAAACTTGCCCGTTACGCCTCCAAGTTCTGAGTCGGCATGTCTGGCAACAGGCCGACTCGCCGATGCCGCAATACTGCAGCACAGTCAGGTGGCTTGTCGTGTGTGCCGCCACTACCGGTGTCAATACTGCAGTATAGTCGCCACTACCGGTGTCAATACTGCAGCACAGTCAGGTGGTTTGTCGTGTGCCACCACTACCTGTGTCAATACTGCAGCACAGTCAGGTGGTTTGTCGTGTGCCACCACTACCTGTGTCAATACTGCAGCACAGTCAGGTGGCTTGTCGTGTGTGCCACCACTACCTGTGTCAATACTGCAGCACAGCCAGGTGCCCTCCGCCCGCTCTAGGAGCACGCCAGGGTCGAACGGTGACAACGCGCCAACAGACAGAGAACGGCGGATTGATATGCCGCCCCCGCTCGACCGAGGGGGCGCACTGGATCATTCCGGAGACACACCTTTCTCCAGTCAGATGGGCTCTGCATTTCCATATGGAGATACACGCTTCTGTGACCCGTATGTTCCGCGCCTAGGCTGGGAATGATCCTCCACTCCTGCCTTCCAACGCCAGCAATAATTATTCACTCCCATCTTTCCGTGCTCTTTGACATGCATGGAAAATGGAAATATAAGTCAGCACATTCGTGCATTACGAAATGGCACACTGAACATGCTACGACTTCACGAATGTTTTCGATGTTTTCGAGATCGCGACTACTCACGTTTTCTCCTTTTTCCTTATGCACTTTTGCACTCCTTCCCTAGCTTTCGAAAAAATAATTTTCGACTTCCGACACCCAAGGTAAAAATACATTTTGGTACACCGGCTTGACCTCCTCCCAGGCACACCTTTGACTGAGGTAGTCGGAGTTTCTCACCACTCGATTGATGCTAGTCGGTGCAGAATCTTATAGTATACGTTTCGAGGATTGCAAATATCACTGATATTCAATAGAAAAATTAGTACATGGAGGAAGCACGGCACGCGCGATCCAGTCGCGTCTCTGATGGGCAGCATGATTGAACAGCGCGGCGTTCGTGTCACAAAAGTACCTCAAACGTACGCACTGGGACGGAGTGCGGTGCGTTTGCTTTCTCGACTATATTCAACATGATGAAAGAACTAGGTGGGTCTGGTCTCACTAATTAAATGTCCCGTCATTCCGTGTAAATTGTGCAGGTTTCTGCTTTAGGACGAGTGGAATCCAGTCCGGCTTAATTAAATATGCTTCTCGCAGCGGAAGTATGAACGTGAAGATGATTGCCAGGATGAATGGTCAAATAAAAAACGTGTAGATCTTGCTTTTTAATTTTCTAAGTGCCAAATGGTGGAAGAGAACCACGTCTCAGTACTTGATATCGAATTGGAGCTATAACTAACCAAAGTAACATACATGCCTGGGCTCGAATGGAACTAAGTGTTGGCGTGAAAAAAACGCAACAGATACGGTGATATAAAGTATTTTCTAAGAGAACACATGTTGATCAAGTGGGACCTTTGCATTCTTTCAGTTCAAGCACGCACGTTTGACACATACCTCGACATCTTACACATCTGCTGGATGCAAAAAGCAACACCCGTCAGGATTCTGCACACACAGCTTAGTGGCCTCGCAACAAGATGCCACCTTTGATCAGTCCATTTGCTCATTCGCGCCAAAACACACCAGCCAGCAGTTGTTCACACCGCTCGTCGCCCCGCCAAGACGCACGGCCCACAGCTCACCGTCCGCACCGACACGCCCGACACTGTGCCGCCCGACACCGGTGACGTCACCCACGTCCCCGTGTGGTGACGTCGCCGTCCGTGACGTCCAGACCGTCGGCCGGCGGCGCCGGCGAGATCGGGCCCGGCCTTTGGTGCCCAGCATCGGACTGGTGCCGTCTAGCGTCGGACCAGTACTGGCTAGCGTCGAACCGGCCCCGGCCAGCGTCGGACCGGTACCGGCCAGCGTCGGACCTGTACTGGCCAGCGTCGGACCGGCCCCGGCCAGCGTCGGACCGGCCCCGGCCAGCGTCAGACCGGTACTGGCCAGCGTCGGACCGGCCCCGGCCAACGTCGGACCGGTACTGGCCAGCGTCGGACCGGTACTGGCCAGCGTCGGACCGGCCCCGGCCAGCGTCAGACCGGTACTGGCCAGCGTCGGACCGGCCCCGGCCAACGTCGGACCGGTACTGGCCAGCGTCGGACCGGTACTGGCCAACGTCGGACCGGCCCCGGCCAGCGTCAGACCGGTACTGGCCAGCGTCGGACCGGTACTGGCCAGCGTCGGACCGGCCCCGCCCAGCGTCGGACCGGCCCCGGCCAGCGTCGGACCGGTACTGGCTCGCGTCGGACCGGTCCCAGAGCCGAGTGCGCCGCTGAACGGTCGCCTGCGCCGTCGCCAGCCGCTGCAGCGTGACCTGCTCCCGCTCCGTCTGCTGCTCGGCGGTCAGCTGACCCCGACTCGGCACGTGGCGCAACGCCTTCTCCCACGAGCCGGAGCGCTGCAGCTCTAGCAGGACGTTGATCATGGCCACCAGCGTCAGCGAGTGGCTGAAGGACGGCCCCAGACTGCGGGCAGAGCAAGCCAGTCTGAGACAACAGCGGTGGAGGGAGGAGGGCCCAGACTGCGGGCAGAGCAGGCCAGCCTGAGACAACAGCAGCGGAGGGCCCAGACTGCGGGCAGAGCAAGCCAGTATGAGACAACAGTGGTGGAGGGTGGAGGGCCCAGACTGCGGGCAGAGCAGGCCAGCATGAGACAACAGCGGTGGAGGGTGGAGGGCCCAGACTGCGGGCAGAGCAAGCCAGTATGAGACAACAGTGGTGGAGGGTGGAGGGCCCAGACTGCGGGCAGAGCAGGCCAGCCTGAGACAACAGTGGTGGAGGGTGGAGGGCCCAGACTGCGGGCAGAGCAGGCCAGCCTGAGACAACAGCGGCGGAGGGCCCAGACTGCGGGCAGAGCAAGCCAGTATGAGACAACAGTGGTGGAGGGTGGAGGGCCCAGACTGCGGGCAGAGCAGGCCAGCCTGAGACAACAGCAGCGGAGGGCCCAGACTGCGGGCAGAGCAGGCCAGTATGAGACAATAGTGGTGGAGGGTGGAGGGCCCAGACTGCGGGCAGAGCAGGCCAGCCTGAGACAACAGTGGTGGAGGGTGGAGGGCCCAGACTGCGGGCAGAGCAGGCCAGCCTGAGACAACAGTGGTGGAGGGTGGAGGGCTCAGACTGCGGGCAGAGCAGGCCAGCCTGAGACAACAGTGGTGGAGGGCCCAGACTGCGGGCAGAGCAGGCCAGCCTGAGACAACAGCAGCGGAGGGGGCCCAGACTGCGGGCAGAGCAGGCCAGCATGAGACAACAGTGGTGGAGGGTGGAGGGCCCAGACTGCGGGCAGAGCAGGCCAGCATGAGACAACAGTGGTGGAGGGTGGAGGGCCCAGACTGCGGGCAGAGCAGGCCAGCATGAGACAACAGCGGTGGAGGGAGGAGGGCCCAGACTGCGGGCAGAGCAGGCCAGCCTGAGACAACAGCAGCGGAGGGCCCAGACTGCGGGCAGAGCAGGCCAGCATGAGACAACAGTGGTGGAGGGTGGAGGGCCCAGACTGCGGGCAGAGCAGGCCAGCCTGAGACAACAGCAGCGGAGGGCCCAGACTGCGGGCAGAGCAGGCCAGCATGAGACAATAGCCGTGGAGGGAGGAGGGCCCAGACTGCGGGCAGAGCAGGCCAGCATGAGACAACAGCAGCGGAGGGCCCAGACTGCGGGCAGAGCAGGCCAGCATGAGACAATAGCCGTGGAGGGAGGAGGGCCCAGACTGCGGGCAGAGCAGGCCAGCATGAGACAACAGTGGCGGAGGGTGGAGGGCCCAGACTGCGGGCAGAGCAGGCCAGCATGAGACAATAGCCGTGGAGGGAGGAGGGCCCAGACTGCGGGCAGAGCAGGCCAGCACGAGACAACAGCAGCGGAGGGCCCAGACTGCGGGCAGAGCAGGCCAGCATGAGACAATAGCCGTGGAGGGAGGAGGGCCCAGACTGCGGGCAGAGCAGGCCAGCACGAGACAACAGCAGCGGAGGGCCCAGACTGCGGGCAGAGCAGGCCAGCACGAGACAACAGCGGTGGAGGGTGGAGGGCCCAGACTGCGGGCAGAGCAGGCCAGCATGAGACAACAGTCGTGGAGGGTGGAGGGCCCAGACTGCGGGCAGAGCAGGCCAGCACGAGACAACAGCAGCGGAGGGTGCTCAGTCGTCAGGCGCGCTAATCATGCCCTCTCAGCGGCAAAATATTGGTTTTTAGGGTGTGAGATGTCGAAACGAGTCTACTAAGATGTCTAAATATCCCATGGAAACAAGGTCGTTGAGAACATCGTATAAACCCTTGAAATTCAATTTTACGCTCATAGCCTGATTACATGTGCATAGTTTTCAGTTATCTTGGGAGACGCCTTATATAGGGATACCTATATTAATGATAACGATGAGAATGTCATACTATAAGCAAATTGTATTGAACGGTAGACCCTATCATGGGTAATCTCATTGCTTGAAATCGCGTTAGGTACAGGATGTTTACGTATCACAATATGTAATGATGAGCATAAGCACGACACACACACACACACACCATCGTTAGAAGCAAGGCAAAGAGACTTAATAAACGCATATCAAGTGGCATGACGTCGATACTGCTTTGGGAAGGATGTCTTCTCGTTGTTTAATAGGTGGTATATTCCACCTTATTTCACGAATAATTATTCACTGCGCCTACTGCATGCTCACATTCAACTTCGCTAGGAAAGTAATGGAACGGGAACCTTGCCGTGTGGGTATCGTGTTTTGTATGAAACAAATCTAGGACAAAACTATCTACAGCACTGTGTCAATCATACAGAACACATTCACGAAGGAAACAATGCTGGTAGGGGATGGAGAGGGATTAGACCGTTCAAAGAGTAACAACAATCGCCACATGGGTGACGGAAGAATGTACGTGCAACACGAAGATCAAAACATTGGGCATTGTTGAGAGACGAAAGGATGGGAAAGGATTAGAACGTTCGAAGTCACAACAACCGCCATATGAGGAACAGAAGTATGCGGGTGCAACACGGGGATGGAAAAATTGCACATTATCGAGAGACAAAAGTCAGACGTCATACAGAAGACGGATAAATCACGTGGATACGAAAGTGGGACATGGTAAAAGTAGGGACCAGTCGGCACCGAAAAAGATAGCAACAGGCGAAGGTCTGAGGCCGCCCTCACGCGCGCCATGCAGTCAACAACCGGCACTGATAAAGTGGAGCAAGCAATATAGGGATGAGGCGGGGTGATGCACAAAGTCAGACGGGTCGTATCCCTGGAAATGTCAGACGTGTCTTGCGAGTTGGTATTTACAGTGCAAATATTCCAAGCTGGCGGCGCCGTTTCGTGACACATGACGACAAGCACGAGACACTCTCTGCGCAATACGTCGCGAAAGCTCAGTTTTCCCGGGCGCCATCGCTTGGCTGGAGCTCGAATGAAACGAGTTCGGAGTTTCCCGGACCACGTTGACGGACGGCAATATTCCGGTGGTGTCCCATTGGCGCTCATTCGACAGAAAGCCACTGCGCCCCGGAGCGTCGCTGGCGGGCCTGGCGCAAATGTAGTTATTTTTACGTGCTCTATAACTGAAAGTGCCGGAGGCACATGACTCGTAGTCACATCATTATTATGCCGCCGACCACGCCACAGATCAACTCAACCTAGCTGAATATTTGCGCCCGCGGCAGCTTCAATTGCCAATGGGATATGGGTCGGCCAGCGAAGGTTGTAGTTCACGTCATAGCTTTTGGTCACGCGAGCGGAATAACGAGTGACAACTCACAGATGACCGGGGTCCTGAGGTGGTCGACCGCACCAGATGATATCAACGAAAATACTGGTGGGCCCACAGACACGTCCGATGCATGATGAATTGCATCGTCACAATGTGACAATCCATCTCCTGCCTCCTCAATCAATGACAAATCAACGAGTACTCAGATAAAGAATTGACGCAATTGTTGCCGTGCTGGAAGGACTAAACGAAATACATTCCAATATCCATATCCTCGTCTGTACCCAATAAGCATTGGCAGTTTTGTCAGCATGGCATCACCCCGATTAGTTCAGTCGGCTGTGCTAGTCCGATAAGGAAAAGTCGTTGCTCTCAACCCTTGTCAAGGAACATCCATTACGAAAATGGAAGCGCTAACCATACAAATCATTTTTTTTTAAATGCAACTAGTGTACGTCAAGAAAATCTTGTGAAATCAATCACCGAATCATGCTCGATAACGGCGAAATTGCATGTGCCACCCAAAACTCACAACCCACAGAAACCAGGCAGACCCGTTGTTTCTGGCTGTGGAGATCCAGTAGAAAAGATGTCTGGACTTTTAGGACGCATTACCTCGCAAATGTCCCAATTTATGCCAGCTCACCTGAACAGTACAGGGGATTACCTCCAGCGTCTATGGCCGAAGTACCCGGCGAGGCTTCCCTCCCGATACATAACATTCAGCATAGATACAAACAATCTCCATGACAACATTCCGTCCGATGCCTCTGACGTCACAATAGCTATGCTATAAACCCACAAAACCAGACTAACAAGTGTGAGATGCCTACTGCCGACGTTCGAATACTTCTCGCACATTCCTGCGCCCACGCATTTGGTGACGATTACTTCAATGGAACACATGGCGGTATCGTGGGAAATCGCGTGCCTCCTCCCTTAGTCGTATTTTTTATGAACTGGCTGGAAGCGCACATGCTGACCGGATACCACTACCAGCCGGCCATGTTCGGTCGCCACACCGACGACACCCCGTGCATCTGGAAGCATGGACCCGCCACCCTGGACAATTACCGAGCCTTAATTAACCAAGTCCATCCAAATATTAAACTAACTGTAGTAAGAACGGACTTGCATCCACTTAAACCGGTCCCTTTGTTAGATAGTATCATCATGGTTTAGGAAGGCGGAGGGTACACGACGGAATTGCACATTAACCCAACAGCACCTCCGGACATACTTCCCTGCAACCCAGATCTTCCGATCAGGGGAAAAGGGCTCTCCTAAAATCGCCATTTCTAATAGCAAGACGAATAGGGTGAAGCAACATAGCTGAAAACAGGGGCCTTCCCAAAATAAAAATACAAACTATTCAACCTAGATGCTACCCCAAAAAGCTCATCTCCCGCACTGAATGGCAAGTCAGCAAACAGACAGCTCTAGTTCTACCAAAAAAAAGAAGTAAAAATCACCGACATCTCCCTTCCATATATAGATAATACCATCACGAACAAGGTTAACCAGGCCATACAAGTAGCAGGCCTTCAGCTCAGAGTGGCGTGGAAGGGAGCATGCATTACGAAAGAAACCTCACTGGATCTGCATTACTGCCAGTAAAATGTCCCGCTGGCGACACACAATGCAGTGCCTTTGGCACAGGGTTACGATAGAGCTACCACACAGCTGACTGGTGCCGGATCACAGAACATAGCTGGTAACAGGTCACCGGTGTCAGCTTGAGTCAGGTCATGGAGGTCACACAGCAGGTGAATGATCTCGCAGAATGCAATGAACTGGGATATGCAGAACATAGAACAATCCTTTACATTAATCAAGCTGAATATTACAGCCATAGAGTGATATATATTGACAAAGACAATGAGTGGTACCGGGGAATATTATTTCGATGCCGCATCTAGACAGAGGAAAACGATCCACCAACCCGACCCCGCACTGACCTCAGATGCCTGGAAAGCGGCAACCTGGCCATCTTGAGTCCCTCCTTCTTGGCGGCGGCAAGCGAGAGCGGTCGGCCCCGCACCAGGTCGACGAGCCCGCCCACGATGTAGACGGCGTCGTGGTCGAAGCTGCGCAGCTCGTCGCGGCAGTGCGGCGTGAGGTAGACGAGCTTGTCGTGCGGGAACCGCTCCAGGTAGCTGTCCGCGTGCAGGTGCACCGGGTAGGCGGGCGCCTCGACGGTCGGCACGAAGCGGCGCAGGAACTCGCGGATCTCGCCGTCGGCGCGCGAGTTGCAGAGGTGCAGGTCGAACGGCTCGGGCGCCGCCCGGTTGGCCGACAACACCAGAGTCAGCTGCTGCGCCGTGTTCTTGTTCTCGCGCCGCGTCATGCTCGCCTCGAAGCCGAGGTCGAGCACCAGCGGCTGGCCGAACTGCATGGCCGTGTAGAGCCGCTGTTCGCTCCACGCGTTCATGGTGGCGTCGTGCACGCGGTGGAACATGGTGTTGTGGCCGAGGCCGTAGCGCAGGTGGCCGGGCCGCGCCAGCAGGTCGGCGCGCTCCAGCTGCTCGCGCGCCGCCGCCGACCGCTGGCGGCGGCGCGCCGCGTCCGCCTGGCGCGCCTTCTCGCGCTTGAACAGGAAGTTGAAGTACTTGCGTCGGCCGGACGGCGAGCCGAGCCGCAGCAGCTCGGCCCAGTCGTCGGGCGAGACGCGGTCGGGCGCGCGCCCGCTGGTCAGCTGCAGCTCGGTGTGCTCGAGCATGGCCAGGTGCAGCCGCTGCCGGTCGGAGTCGGCCAGGCCGAGCGCGGCCGACACCCGCTGCAGCGTGTCGTCGCCCGGCGCCGCCTGGCACAGCGCGCGCCGGCCGGCGAGCGCGGCGGCGGCGCGGGGCAGCAGCGCCAGTCGAGCCCACATGGCGGCCGGTCGGCTCACAGCTGCCGGCAGACGGCGGCTCGTCAGCACAGCCAACACACGCGGCTCGTCAGCAGAGCCAACACACACGGCCAGTCGGCTCACAGCTGCCGGCGGCTCAGTCAGCACGGCCAACACACTCGGCCAGCCGGCTCACAGCTGCCGGCAGCTCGTCAGCACAGCCAACACACACGGCCAGTCGGCTCGCAGCTGCCGGCGGCTCGTCAGCACAGCCAACACACACGGCCAGTCGGCTCACAGCTGCCGGCAGACGGCGGCTCGTCAGCACGGCCAACACACACGGCCAGTCGGCTCACAGCTGCCGGCGGCTCAGTCAGCACGGCCAACACACACGGCCAGTTGGCTCACAGCTGCCGGCGGCTCCGTCAGCAGAGCCAACACACACGGCCAGTCGGCTCAGTCAGCACGGCCAACACACACGGCCAGTTGGCTCACAGCTGCCGGCGGCTCCGTCAGCAGAGCCAACACACACGGCCAGTCGGCTCGCAGCTGCCGGCAGACGGCGGCTCGTCAGCACGGCCAACACACACGGCCAGTCGGCTCACAGCTGCCGGCAGACGGCGGCTCGTCAGCACGGCCAACACACACGGCCAGTCGGCTCACAGCTGCCGGCGGCTCGTCAGCAGAGCCAACACACGCGGTCAGTCAGCTCACAGCTGCCGGCAGACGGCGGCTCGTCAGCAGAGCCAATACACTCGGCCAGTCGGCTCACAGCTGCTGGCGGCTTCGTCAGCACAGCCAACACACGCGGTCAGTCAGCTCACAGCAGACGGCAGACGGCGGCTCGTCAGCAGAGCCAACACACACGGCCAGTCGGCTGACAGCTGCCGGCAGACGGCAGCTCGTCAGCACAGCCAACACACACGGCCAGTCGGCTCACAGCTGCCGGCGGCTCGTCAGCACAGCCAACACACGCGGTCAGTCAGCTCACAGCAGACGGCAGACGGCGGCTCGTCAGCAGAGCCAACACACACGGCCAGTCGGCTCACAGCTGCCGGCGGCTCGTCAGCACAGCCAACACACGCGGTCAGTCAGCTCACAGCAGACGGCAGACGGCGGCTCGTCAGCAGAGCCAACACACACGGCCAGTCGGCTCACAGCAGACGGCGGCTCGTCAGCACGGACAACACACACGCCCATCACGAGTGCATTTCTCACGTACGTACTCCAGGAATCGGGCATCTGACGGAATCCAGGAATCAGGCATCGGGCTTCGGGCATCGGGGATCGGGCTTCGGGTATCAGGTATCGGCATTTGAGCGGGTATCTGACAGTGGTGTCCATGAGGTTCTGTAATTCCTCCTCCTTCTTCCTCTGTAATGTGATTTTCCATTCAACCGATCACACACACAAAGCGATTTCGCTTCCAACATACGGTGCCAACAGACAAAAACAATGCATTGGCCATGCTGCACCGCATAACTTTGGAAATCATATCGCAAGTCACCAAACAGCGTGTGCAGTTTGGTGCTGCCATATGACAACATATGGCAGCATCCGGCATCACCAGACCCATATCCCCTTGATGCCGCCAATCCGGAAATGGCGGGAGTTGTTAATCTCAGCGTGACTTTCTGTACGTGCCCTCCAGGATCCAGGCTCGTGAAAACAGCCGCTATGATGAACTGCTAAAATCCGCTGAACGTATTACTCGATTCGTGCGCTTCCACCGATGCTGATGTTCCTGCGCTTCCACCGATGTTCCTGCAGCATATTTGTTTAACTGGGTGGAATATGCTACCTGCTGAATACTCAGCAGGTATGACGCGGATAAGTCGGAAACGTTTTGACATGGTGGTGATAGCTGCACGCACAGGCAGCCTTCACTTCTCTTTTCTTACGGTGTCATATCCATAAGTATGTGGCGCTGTTTGATACCACTATATCAAATTATCATTTGATATGAATCAAATATTACATTATATTATCACTTGATACGAAGTGATAATAATTCAACTTCATACTTAAACTTTGTCGAAATATCACTTTATATGAAGTAACATGCATATTTCATGATGCAATTACAAGTAATGTGGTTATCTGCGGTGCCGTTGGTTACACGCTATCCATACCTGATTGTATAGTTATAGCTACTTCTAGAAACAACGAAAAATGAACGTCCGGTACATCTTATTGGTCCAAGATTAATCTGAAAGAAGCAAGTCATACTAAATGACATTGCTTTATTACATTCGTGACTTCCAACTATATTAAACATCCCACACGAACCCAGACATTACCTTAACGCCGTGCCATCAGCATGGACAGTATATTTCGACAGCGCTGCAGCTCGCCACATTACACTTGGGCTTGCTGCTGGCCATTGTTGTCTGTCCAAGCAGCGAACCTGCTGACCTGTCGCCGCTTGGATGCATGCTCCAAGCCTCCATCGTACTCTAGCGCCGCATTCACGTCGCCTGGCTTATGTGCAGCTGCTTACCGACGGCGTCCATGAGAAGAACAGCCGACATTTGTGCCTCCTTTTCCATGAATATAACGGCTCGTGAAAACAGGGCCAACTCTCATGGCCGGTCACGTCGCAGACTGCGTTCTGCATCACTGGCTACGATGTCAGGACGATAATTTCTGAGCGACCTGACTGATGTTTTCATTTTGGGTTCTCTTTTCAGATGATCCAATTTTCCTCTGGTGGCAATGTGTTCAGATAAAACGATGAAATATTGTGCAGGACCATACATTATGTATGGAAAGTCATTGAAAACTTCCTCATAGTACAATTTGGCAATGTTGAATTCGCTGCCGTACCACTCAGCCAATAATCATCGGGCTTCTCAGTAATATCCTTTTCGGGAAGCGCATGGGAATATTATTTGGCTATGTACTTCGGCATTCAAGTGGTCTGCATTTCAAGATCACATAACATTCTCTATTACCAATAGATAATGATTGGACACGAGAGCCAAACTATCTCATAAATCCATCGGGCATCCACTGAACATACGAAGTTGCGATAGAGGGAGCAAATAAATTTGTTGCTGTTGGAGGAATAGTTGTCAGTGTCCAATTAAGTCGACTTGGACGGGCCAGGATATAAAAATATTGGATTTGGATTTCCCAGTATCCAAGCTTTGGCTTCTAAAAAAATAACAAAATGGTTCTAGATTGTCTGCAAGTTGTAAATATAACACGATTTTGCCACACATCATACCAGTTTCAGGGAAAATTGCCTGATGGCCATTTTTGTGCAAACAAAAGCATATTGGTTATCGACTTTGACAAATACAGCACAATTTGAAAGCCAACCCCTTGGATTCCAACACAAATGTATGTAGAATGAAATAAGCTGTGCCACAATGCATATACATTTTCAGGTCTAACATCAACAGAAAGTTGAGAATGAGATTGATCAAATTTAATTCAAGACAGAGTCAAGCCATTACACGGAAAACTTGCTCGATAAATTGTGCTCTCTTTCATTCTGAAGTCAACATTCTAGCTGCAAAGTCAACAATGGCTTTCTAAGCTATGAAACCAAAGCCAAAGAATTTGATGATGATAAATTGGAGTTTAGTAGCATGCAAACGCCCAGGAAAATTTTGTCAATAAATTGGAAAGCTACAAGGAAAAAGTTGAAGCAGAAGCCAAGGCAGTTTCATGAAATCCAGCTTCATTAACCTGAAGCAAAACAAAATGCTGGTTTTACCTACATGTCGGGTAGGGGTGTGGACAATCAATAATTTTGAGTGATTCTTAATTGTTATATTTGATACCTACTTGGGCAACTTTGGGTATATCTTCACATAGACGAGATGTTTCTGGTGACCCTTGCATATAACAATACTGTAATAATATATATATGCATGCAATACTATTGTGAAGAAAAAGGGTTAATTTTACAGCAGCTTACATGATTTAAAGGCTATTCTCCTCTCTCTCCCTCTCCCCCATAGGGTGTGCAAATTTGCTCATAACATCAAATTGGTAGCATTTGGCATAACATCAAATTGGTAGCAAATTTGCTCATAACATCAAATTTGCTCAAATGGCTATTCTCCTCTCTCTCCCTCTCCCCCATAGGGTGTGCAAATTTGCTCATAACATCAAATTGGTAGCAGTGGTTAACAGTAGTAAGCAATCTAATAATGTTCAACTATTGGTGAATATTGAAATGAAAAATGGAAGATTATGCATTTTGGGTCTGGAAGTGGGACCTTCAGATATGCAATGGGAGATAGGAGATTGGGATAATTTGATTATTGAAGAGGAAAGAGATGTATGTGTGGTGGTTTCAAATAATCTTAAAGTAGAAAATCAATGCATCTCAACTAGGAACAGGACAATCAGAATGCTGGGTATCATTAATAGAAGTGTGAGGAGTAAGGAAGGGATGAAAATGCTGTGCTTGGCCTATATGCAACCTGACTTAGAATATTTTTTACAGGCTAAAGATATAGATAAGATAATATAGATAAAAACGACATAGATATGCTGGAAAGAGTGTAACACAAAGACACTAGACTCATAATTCAATCTGTCACAGTTAAATCTGAATGATGCCCTTCTACTCAGACTATCAGATAGGGGTCATCATTTCAGGTTAGGCAAATCAAAGTGCAGGACAGTTAAGTGACAAGTCTTCAGTCAAAGGATTGTTCATCAGTGGAATAGCCAACCAACTGATGTTGTGGGGAGTCCCTCATTGAATGTATATAAAAATAGGGTGAACCACTATTTTAGGTTGCAAAATCTTAAATTCCATGGCCACAAGATTCAAATCCTTCTTGAAGTCCAGATTGACACAATCACAAATGTTGGTTGCCTGTTGCTGCTCAATGTCTACCTGCCAACTGATTATAGATATAATGAGAGACATGACAATTTTAGTACCACTCTTGGCCAGCTGAGCTGCATTTTGGATCAGGTGTCAACAAAAACGTCATATCATGGGATTATTGGAGACTGTAATGCAAACAGCCATGGCTCACCTTTCTTCACAAAACTTGAGGGGTTCTGCTCAGAGAACCAATTAGTTGTATCTGATGTGGACTACTTGGGACATAACAATACTACTTACACATATGTTAGCTTATCTCACAGCTCAGTGTCATGGCTTGACCATTGCCTGTTTAGCAACAAATTGCACTCAGTAATTCATGATATATCTGTCATATATGATGTTACCTTACACGACCACCTTCCCCTTGCTGTGCAAGTACTTGCACATCCTACTGATTATGCTGACCCAGAACAACAAGCCAGAAGGTCCCCAAAGGTATATTTGCACTTAGCTGATGGCACAAGTCTAGCTCATTACAACTGTTATATTTTAGCTCATTTAGACCTGCACTGCCCTACTGGTCTTAGAGACCTGAGGAACAACTGTTGCCAACCAGGTTGCAGGTGTATGTCACATGTGGACAAAATAACCCAGGGATACTCCACTTTGGTCAAGGCTATTGTTCTTGTTGGCAGTAATTGCATCACATAATTATCCAGGTCAGAGGACCTACCCTTGCCAATTGCCTGGCTGGAACCACAGAGTAAAATTGATGCATGATCTTGCATGCAGGGAATTTATTTGTTGGAGGTCTAGTGGTTTTCCAAGAGATTGGCCCTTAGCTCAGCACATGAGACAAACCTGCCTCTCATTTAAGTATACACTGAGAAAATGCAAACGGGAGCAAAACACAGTTATGGCCAACAAATTGGCATACTCATTCCTGAACCATTCTAACACTAATTTTTGGACTCAGATTAGACAAGAAATGGGATGTGGCATTCCACTTCTATCAAGCTTTGGCAGCTTCATGGGTAAGGAAGATATTGCTAACGTGTGGAGAAAAAAAATGCATTCCATTTTCAATGATGACAGCTGCACCAGTGATGATGTTGCAATCAGTCAGTTCTTGCTAGAGACTGCAGATGATATTCCCCTGATAACTGTTGAGGATGTAAGAAAGTCAGTGGCCAGGCTCAAAAGTGAGAAGGCTCCTGGTTGGGACTCCATAGCCTCTGATCACTTGTTGCATCTATGGCTGGGTGTCTTGTCCGTCCTGACTGTCCTGCTCAATGCAAATATGAACCAAAGTTTTCTGCCAGATGGTTTGATATTCTCCCTGCTGGTTCCCATCATCAAGGACAAAAGTGGCCCATTGGATGAGACATCAAACTACTGAGCAATAGCTCTCCCTACCAGCATAGCTAAAGTGCTGGAGCTCATCATTGTAGAATGGCTGGAGCCATTTATACGTACAAATGATGCTCAGTTTGGCTTCAAAGCTGGACACTCCACAACCCAGGCTACATATGTTCTCAAGGAAAGTATTCACTGCTGCACCAGGCATGGTAGCCCAGTCTATGCCTGCTTCTTGGATGCCAGCAAAGCATTTGACATAGTTTGTCATCCAAAGCTTTTTCAAATACTAGCTGGCAGGGGTATCCCAACAGCATACCTCAGACTTCTAATTATGTGGTATCAGTCCCAACAGATGGGAGTGAGGTGGGCTGACGGTAGATCAGAATAATTTTCTATTCAAAATGATGTCAGACAAGGGGGAAATATCTCACCTCTGCCATTTAATGTGTACATATACAAGTTTTTACATGATTTGCAGAAGACTGGTATGGGTTGCCACATCTGACTGCATGCTGTAAATGTTCTGGCATATGCTGATGACATTGTTCTGCTGACCCCCACTAGGGCAGGACTTCAGGTGCTAGTTAGGTCATGTGAGACCTTTGCAGCCTCAATGGACATGAAATTTAATGTTAAAAAGACTGTCTGTATGATGTTTAGCCCTCAAAGACCATACTTATCATCACATCTGATGTGTAGTCAAGGACCACAAGTACTCCTCTGTGGAAAACAGTTATGTGGGTCCAGAAGTTCAGATATCTGGGGCACAAAATTGAATGCAACATGAGTGATTGTGCAGATATGCAGAGGACCAGACATGCACTGTACTACCAGGTAAACATGCTCTGTGCTATGTTAGGATATGCAGACAAGCTCATGCTAGTTAGGCTGTTTAAGATATACTATCCCCCCTATTGGTGTGAATTATGGAACACTGTGGGTGTGAAACGAGCTTCCCATGAAGTCTGTATAGGCTATCACTCCTGCTTGAAAATGCTGGTCAAGGTTCCTAGGTTATCTCACAATCATGAAGTGTGTTGAAAGTTTGGAGTGCTGCCATGCCACATGCTGGTGGCAAGTAGACAGCTTTCATTTGTGCATAGCCTCATGGACAGTAGCAATGCCATTATAAAAGCACTGTGAGAGAGTGAAGTAGCTTGGTTGATTATTATTGCACAAAATCATGCTCAAATTAGATATGAATATGAACTTGTATCTATGGATTTATTGGTGGCCAGTAAAGCTGACATCAAACACACATTTAGGTCACTGCTGGAAGGAATTGTACTGGAAAGAGCTGATCAGGCTCATGTGCATGACCCAGGGTAGAATGGAGCAGGTGTGGCACAGTGTTTGCTGTCTCAGTTTGGTTGTGTTGCTGGTCTGTACGCATGAAGACATTGTGTGTTGTATGGTAGCCCAGATATGTATGAAGAAAGATGCAAAATAAAGGTCATTATTATTATTAAAAGCCATAGCCTGAAGTAAGTCATAGGTTGCAGGCCAGTCTGACACCATCAAGGTACAACAGGATAAGGCACAGCCCAGACTATCCCATTAAAGCATGTTCACAGGGTTAACTCATGAAATATTGTTTATACAGTAGCACATTTCATCAGTGTCTTGCCTCTGACATCAATTGCATCTACAACTGTTTACTTATAAGTAATCATTTGAGGAGAAAATCAATGGCCTTTACCATATAAAAATTCAAAGCAAAATTTATTTAAATATCCAAATTTACCATATTACACTGATAGCATTGATAGCCAAATTTACCATATATAGGGTGTACCTAGCAGTGAATTCAGCACATTCCTTTAGGATGTAATACTGATGAGATTGTCTATGGTAGCACATCCAGCATAGACCCCCCCCTCCACCCCCACAGCTGAGTGCATTTAATGGGTGTCACCAGAAATACTTCTGAGGGGTCAATGTGGTGCTCATCCATGAGCATCAGCAACAAATTTGTCTACGAAGTAGTTGTGAAGATATATATTCTGGGCTTCACAGGACATTTACATTCAATGGGTTGTAGTTGAGATGGCACTTTAGATACAGCATAAGGAATTTCCTGTTAGGGGAAGTGTGCAAATGCCATTTCACAATGGCAAAAACATAACCTAACCTATTGCTTACAAATTTTCCAGCTGGTGCCCTTGGGTCACTCAGTGCACCCAGCTTGGGTGTGTTTGAGTACATTTGAGTGATGTTACAACTGACTGGCCATCAGCTGGCAATGGTTTGGATACATTGTTCAGATAAAGGAAGTTTGAGTGGTAGTACTTGAAGAACACCTTCAGATGCACAGTTTCCTTAGAACTTGTGAAAATGGATTGATTCAGATGTGAACAGGTACCCATCTAGTATCTTTTCTAGATAGGCCTAATCCAGATGGCCCCTGTGGCCCTTATTAAGCTTTAACA
The DNA here is from genome assembly GCA_034440575.1 of Imbricaverruca yamaguchii. Lineage (NCBI taxonomy): Eukaryota > Metazoa > Arthropoda > Thecostraca > Neoverrucidae > Imbricaverruca > Imbricaverruca yamaguchii. Next base: position 433,569 of record JAOTOL010001422.1, on the reverse strand, counting down.
CTTGATAAAGTTTAAGGAAGCAAAAACAATGATTAGGTACCGAGGTAAGTAGGCACCTACCTACCTACCTGTCAAATATAAATTGCCCTCCCGCAAGGATTACATCTAGTTTTAACGACAGCACCCCAAGCTAGGTAGCTACTGGCTACCAAGATAAAAATAAACATACCTCGAATCCTGCCAGTAACGGCGCAGCTTTGAAACATAGACTCGCAGTTATCTGATTGCGAAATTCATGGCCATATACTCAGCTTCGCATAGAAAATATATTTTCGCTTTAGTCCACCCTTGTCCACGTGAGGGAAGATAGCGCCTGAATTGTCTTTGTCGCGCTATTTTACAATCATAAAAAGACCAGAATGCTGCCATATTTAGAGGGGAATAATTATTATCTCCATACTTTTTAGTCGCGCAGCGCTAGGTGTGTCGCACCATAAATGTCGTTTGTGTCGCATTTGAACCGAATGTGTTTTGCAAGCAAAGCGCAGGCGAGTGTGCATTTACGTTAAGGGAGTTCCATGTTATCGTGTGTGGTCAATGGAGGGATGGACACGTAATTCGCCCTCTTCTGTTTTTTTTTTGGCGTTTTCTCATGAACGGGGAGATATTATAATGCAATCCTATTCCTCTGTTAAAAATCGATGACCTTTGAGCGGAGCGCACCAGCGCTCACCGTTCAACTGCTGTGAGCGAGTGTCGCCGTCTGTTGGACGACGTAGCGAGCTGTACTAGGCAAGGGTAACACTGGCTGATGCTCTGTCCAAAACCTGGGTACTCCAAAAACGGTGTCCATGCTTCAGGCACCGCAGCCACCTCTGCACGACTTCGACCCCTTGGTGGAGACTCAACGGGAGGACGAAGCCCTGAAGGCGTTCCTGGAAACGCAGCACTCTCTGGCCTTGCGCGACGTGCCCTTGGCCAGCGTCGCACGCTACTCGTCGACTAGTCATCCTCCCGTGCCTCCCCCGTTGGTCCAGAACGGTCTCCGGCACCAGTACTTTTGTCTACTGCACACCCTGTCGCATCTTGGCGTTCTGGCCACACAGCATCTCGTCTTCCGGCGGTTCGTGTGGCCGGGCATGAAGCAGGACATCAAGTTCTGGACGCAGGCATACATCCAGTGTCAGCGCGCCCAGGTGCAACGCCACACCAGAGCTCCAGTCGACTCCTTCAAGACCTCCTCCAGACTCCTTCAGCCCGCCGGATGCTCGCTTTGACCAGGTCCACATCGACCTGGTCGGCTCACTCCCACCGCCTGATGGCAACACATACTTTCTCGCCTGCGTGGATCGCTTCACCGGGTGGGCAGAAGCTCTGCCCCTGCCGGACATCCGGGCGCTCGCCGTCACTCGCGCCTTCGTGTCTGGCTGGGTGGCCCGCTTCGGTGTGCCGTCCCAGGTCATGACAGACCGCAGCGCTCAGTTCGAGTCGGGGCTCTGGAAACATCTGTCCACCATGCTGGGCGGCATCCGCTGCCGCACCACCAGCTATCACCCTAAGAGCAACGGGACAATGGAATGGATCTACCGCCGGCTGAAGACTGCCCTGCTCGCCGCAGACCCGGCCACGCGCTGGACTGACCTCCAGCCGTTGACCCTCCGGGCATATGGTCGGCGCTCAAAGACGACTTTCGCTGCACGGCTGCGGAACTGGTGCATGGTCCACCGCTTCGCCCCCGGACGAGTTATTCTCCCGGCATACGGACGCAGTTTCGCTGGACCACGCCTCTCACGTGGACAATCTCCGGAGGACGATGCGCCTCTCCACCCGACAACCACCGTCCATCATCGTCGGTGGCCGTCTTCGTGCCGACGGGGCTCACAACATGCACCCACGTCTTCGTCCGCCGAGATGCGTCTCGCACTTGGCTGGAGCCGCCGTACGACGGCCCCTTCAGCGTCTGCCGGCGCCCGTCCAAGACAGTCACCCTCCTCCGCAAGGTCTAGGAGGAGGCGCTCTCCATCGACAGCGTCAAGCCGGCCTATCTGGACCTGTCGTCCGGCTCCGCAACGGCCAACGGGTCACCGCATGTAGGCACCAGCTGCGGCCACTTCCACCATGGACGGACCACAACTGCCGTTACGTCTCCGCAGCCTGCGCGGAGCTCGACCGCTCCCAGACGACCTCCACCACGCGCCGCCGATCTAGAGCATCCTCCAGTGGGGAGAGGCTACTGGAGCGGAGCGCATCACAGCTCGCCGGTCGACTGCTGAGCGCGAGTGCCGCCGTCTATCGGACACCATGGTGTACGTAAGGTTCGCCCTTTAACGTATGATGGCAGTTTCACTAATTACATAATTAACCACGCCATTTTCATTAACCACGCCAATCAAAGCTTGTTTCTCTGAATATCTCTGATGCCCTGTGTCTAATAGCCATCTGACATAATAGCGAGTGCCGCCATCTGTACCCCATCCATGTTAGCTAAACCACCCCAATACTTTCAACTTTTAGCATGGGACCCTAAGGAGTATGCCCCCTTATTCATTTGGACCTCATCATAGCCTTCATGTATCTTACCCTCAGCAAATAAAAAATATCACAAATTAACACATGTACGCCCATCACCTGTACTACAGAAACCTAATTACACCACGGTAGAAACCACATGAAACGGCACTCGCAAAAAATATTCAGAGGAACTACAAAAACTACAAAACCAACAGACAGGAGACTGCGTACTTGCACTTCACACTTCACGCTGTACATGGAGCACAACCACTACACTCAGTCGGACTCACAATGCATCTACAAAGCGCCGGGCCACTCTCTCATACACAAGGACCACAGCATAGCGCTCACGAAGAAATTTGTAGCCGAAAACACTGAAATACTCGCAACCACCCATAACTTAAACGGCCCTTATTGCTTTAGAGGCAATATGCATCAGACGCACCGATTCAACCATCAACAAAGAAGCCAACGCGTGTGGGCCATTGCAACTCTACCAAGAACGGCCACCATCCCCGTGACTGAGTGGTTTACAGTGTAATACCGGAAACTTACATTTTCGGTCTGCCAGCGCCCGCTGGCATTACACATATTAATTCTTACTTAAAGACATAAAGACATAAAAGATTAGTGCAACTATGAGCCACAAGGGCCCTTCTTAGTTGCACTCTGTACACTGAACCAGTTGCACACCAAAACTGTTAATCAGCCCTCCCTGTAATACTGAAAAGCAAGCCCTATATTCTTATAATGATTGTCTATGCTGTTTTTAAAGATGTTCAATGTGCTGCTACTGACGATGTTTTCTGGCAGCTGGTTCCAGTGTTCCACTACCCTGTTGGTGAAGAAAGTTTGCTTTAACCTTGTTTTGCTGTGGTTAACTTTAATTTTGAATTTATGACCTCTAATTGCATCATTTCTGTTAAATTCAAACATTTCCCCAAGGTATCCCCTCTCCAGACCATTGACAAATTTAAAGACCTCAATGAGATCTCCTCTCAGCCTTCTATATCTAAGTGAAAACATATTCAATTTCTTCAATCTTTCCTCATATGCCAGGTTGCTTATGCCATTAACCATTTTTGTAGCCCTCTTTTGTACTCTCTCCAAAAGCCAACAATCTTTTTCATAGCTAGGAGACCAAGCTTTGATGCAGTATTCCAAATGTGGCCTGACGTATGCACAGTAAAGCTTCCTGATCACTTCCTCACTTCTGTATGATACATTCCTATTTATTGCCCCGAGCATTCTCAGTGCACTTGAAGCACGAACATCAAGTTTGTATATTTCGCAAAAGCATCTTTCTTCCACATCTTGTCTTCAAAATGACCTTGTCTAAGACGACAATTCGACGAATTACAGAGATTACCTATTCGTTAACTGTAATCCCTATCGTTATGAACTATGACAATATACTTGCAAGCACAACGAAGAAACGAGGCAACGGGGAGCGGGCCGCCCCGGTAGCTCAGTTGGCTAGAGCGGTGGCCTTCACTGGTCTCCCCTATCCTGGCAACACAGGGTTCGAGCCGCTTCGCGAGCTCTCATTTAGCCCCCGGCCGGGAGTGTCAGCTGGCAGCTGGCCCAATAAGGCGGGGGACCAGCTACCGGGCGACCGCGTCGGTGCATTGACGACACGTTAACCTTTAGGCCAAAATTCTGCCGTTGAACTTGAGTTAATGGATCGGGTGTTGAGGCCAAGGCTCACGCAACAAGCTCTGCTTAGCAATGGAACCCTGGTTCCTAAGGCCACCCCAGCAACAACTCGAATTAAATTGATAGAATTAAAAAAAAAACTATTAATAGTACCGTGACAGTTTGGGGAACTCTTCGGGCAGAGGTTGGCTGTGGCGGCCACGGGACTTTCTGCTCCTGGTATTGGACATCCTGTGGCGGCGTGGGCCTCCTATCGCTCCACTTCAGGGGGTCTCCTTCCTAGCCGGCAATTCTGCTGTGGCCCAGCCAGCATGATTCGCTCCAGTCAGCCCGAGTTGTCGGACGGGCAAGCCGGCATCTAATCCGCTCAGTGCCTTACGCTTCAAACACCTTCCCCAGCAGAACGACGACCAAATTTCGAGATCAGTCCGACCAGGTGAACCCGACATGCGCTCCTCTGGCATGCCCCTGTATCGGGCGAGAATGCCAGTGTTGAATCCAGGCAAAGATACAATGTAGCACGTTGTCTAAACGGCGGCTCAAACGGGGCTATTCTTGGGCATGCCCAACTACTTTCCCGCGCATGCCCGATTTCGGCCCAAAATGAGACAAGTCCCAATACGTGAACCACATGCGCTGTGGCTCAACATATCAGGATGGAATAGTGACAGGCTTACAATAATAAGCAAAGGTACATAATCCACGACCAGATGTACAGTCAGGGGGGGGGGGACCAAAAGTCCACTATATTAAACGCTAGATGTTAAGGTTTCCACGCGCTGTCAAGTTTTGCCGGAAGCGTTCTGTTTCAATTTTTATTTTTATTTTGTGCGTGTGTTAGGGGGGGGGGTAACCCCCTTTAGTAAAATCCTGACTGAGCCACTGTCCACGACCTTGGATGGTTGGATTGTGGCTTTACGACGCACTCAGCAGGTGAGGCCATATGGCGTACCTGCCTCTCACTCTGGCAGGAAGGGTGCGGGCACGCACCTGGAATCGAACCCCAGACATCTGACGTGCAAGTCCACGCTCCTGCACACCACAGTTCGGGAAGGAGGATATCGGCATCTAGCCCCCGTAGTTGAGAGAAGAATGCAAAAAGTTTTCCCGAAGGAGAATTGTTCATCTAAAAAAGAAGCACCCCAAGTTATAGTGCCTCTAGCTATTTAGAGCAAGACAAATTTAATAAAGAAAAACTCCGATTTTTCCAGATCGCAGGTCGACGCACACTTTCGTTATAATGGCAACACATTGAAACGTTTGCGAGACAGCTTGAAAGAGAAATGCTTCAGGACCTACATAGAAACGTTATCCGTGACCGCGACCTGGACATAAAGCCGACAAAGTCATCCTCGCTAAGTCTTTGGCTGTGTTCCATGTTGCCAGAGCCTAACCAAAGTTAAGCATTGTGAGGTACAAAGCGGGTGGACCGCAAATCCCCAGAATGGGATAAGCCCCGGTTTGCTTGGAGCTTCATCAGGCGGCCTGACGAAGCTCCCCCCCCCGAGCATCTGTGGAAGCGTTCTTGGGCAATCCCAAATTGAACTCGAGTTTTTTTCTCAAGAGCTGCCCGAACAAAAGTGAGACTACGCAACCAAATTGCTGGCTGGGTTACTCTATAATGGGGGATGGACTAAGTCACTTTAGCTGCCCTGGTTGCTCTGTTGCTAATGTCCAGTTGTCCCGCTCAGAAAATTCATATTTGAGTTCGCCTTTCCTCCCTCGATATTATGCTACACCTTCGGCTACCGCTGTGTAATTCTGACTCAGCTTTGGACTGGGATTGGGCTGGCTCTGTGGAGAGTTGGGGTGAAAAAAAAACTCTTGCACAATTTCCTTTACGCTAGCTATGGGAATGCTTCCATATATACTAGACGAATCTGGCATCACTGATTGCTAATTTGTCTGCGCTGAGTTCGTGTGGAAAATGGCGGACGTAAGTTTAATGTTTACTATTCCATATTTGTGATTATTTGGGCTCCTCATGGAGGTCATGCTCGTGTTTATTTTTGTCAGATTTCCATTGTTTGCTTGTCAGTTTATATGGAAAAGTGCGGGATACCTCGTATGTGCCTTGTAGAGGTTTGCGCTGCAAATGCCGCCACATTGTTTCTTTGATAATTGCCATCATGGTGAATATTTGGAATTGTAAATGGTATCCTGCTTCGTTCTGAAGTTTCCGAATTATGTTTATGTTTTATTCCAGTATATTTTAAATAGTTAAAGGAAGTTTCGATTAGTTTTTTATTTGATGACCAAAGTTCCTAAAAACAGCAGCCAAGCACTTATAAGTCTTTTCTGCAGATGTGTCTGTCTATTCTGTAATGTCAGCATCTACAAATTCTTCAGTCTCTAATTTTAAGGAGCATTTTGTGCAAAAAATTATTGGCTGCAGCAATCAAAACATAATGAGTACAATTATATACATGGGTTGCCCTCACTTACTGATACAATCAAAATCTATGATTATAATTTGATTTTTGCAGCCAAGATGTCTTGACCTAAATAGGGAAGCAAAAATTTTGGTTCTCAAGTATTTGCATACATATTAATATATGTATGCTAGATGCAGTAAGGTACCTATCATCTTTTGTATTTTGTAAGGTACCTACTGGACTACAACCATTGTGCAAGGAAGCCATTCTCACACTGCTCTTACTGCCTACTGCATATATATTATATATATTATATAATTATCTTATTAATGATGCATAGTTATCAGTAATATGTACTATTATTACTAATATGTAAAACATATTGTTGCACAATATAACCTAGTCAGAAAACCAGAATGATTCAAAACAATTTGTTTTACCGTGACTTGATGAAAAATGCGCAAAATTGACAGTGCTCTCTTGATCAATATCTTCAAACCTTAAGCCAAGAATGCTTAAATGTGTCAGGTTACAAGTATTCTTTCTCAAGAATAAATGTCAAAAGTAAGACAGAAACATAAAGTTTTCAGTGTCCAAGAGTATTAAATTGAAGTTACATTATGAAATTGAGTATTAAAGTCATTAGTATTAAATTGAGTATTACATTATCATGTCTGTCCTACACCAGGTACGGCTGATTATATGTGATGGACTATGTTTGCAGAGTGAAGAGTATGATCATGTATTTCTTTGCCAAATGAAAAATAATCATTTGCTGAGAAAATTAATGGTCACAATTAATGATCTTACTCATGTAAAAAGACATACTATAAAATTAAAACAAGTAATCATCTGCCTTCATCAGAATATTTACCAGGCCTCACATACACTCAAACACAAATGTGTAGCAAAGATGTCAATAAGAACAAACAGCAAAACCCACAAAAATTCTGGTTATTCCACTTATGGTTGCCATTCAAACTAACCATGTGTTGCTGCATTCAGCAGCCAGACCACAACTTGCCACACTTTTCCCAATGTTAACCACCAGAATTTCAGACAACATGCCAGCTGCATGTACAAAGCAGCACACATGTACCCTGAGTACAATGCTCTTCAGTTTTGAAGCCATGCAGCTAGTATTCTTTAACATGTGCCCTGGAGGGCCTCTGAAAATTACATGCACTTGAGGGGGTGGATTCTGCCCCCCTAAGATCTCAACTCATATTAGGGCTAGAACAACGAAATTCGCTGGGTGGATAGGCATGATAGTGAACTCTATTGTGGGCAAATTTCATGACCTTAGGTCAACATCTTCAAGGTCAAAATAACAAAAAAAAATCTGGTTTTGCATCGCTTGGCTTGTAATTGTTATGGATCGCTGTGATTTTAATTTACATTCTTGATGACAAATGTGAAGGATTCTCATTCACATTTCAAACTGAACATGAATTTGGGTACACTGTTGTCAAGCATACCAATACATTTTGTACTCCAGGATTGTGACTAGACTAAATGAAATATTTTGTACTCCAGAAGGGAAAGGAAGAACAACATTGTTTGGTTAAGTGCTACCTCTCAAAGTCCATACCTGAAAACAAATAGCAGTTGCAGCAGTACCAAATCATCAACCCATCAATAACCACAATAGAACTAGACACATTCGGATCAGTTAGTATCAGTGTTGTTTGTCGGTTTTTAGCGCCATTTATGCGCTAAAAACGTCTCCGCACCGCACAAATGCGTCGCGTGACGTCATGTAAGAAGATGCTATAGAAAAGACCCATGTGAGAAGATACTATTTGTGTCAACATAGTCGATAATTAATTTAATATTTATTCAATGTTTATTCAATGTTCATTCAATATTCATCAATGTTTATTCTTATATATGACATTTTTAGATTAATAAATATATATTCAATATACATTTTTAGATACTTGTGCTGGAGCATTCACAAGGAAGTACCAGAAATCCCTAGTTGGCAAATCTGGGGGTACTTGGTATTGCCAGAGTAAATACTTGATGCCTTGTTTGGCCAATAAGGTGCTTTGAATCTGCAATTGAAGGTTGTTTTGTTAGAGAGACAAGTTTTTTAAAAGACACAATGAGCCCATTCAATGCAAGAAAAGCACTTACAATTTACTAAAATCGGCCCCGGAGCAAGCAAGTTCTCCGAGCCAATTACACCAAGAAACCAATGCCATTTGTGCACTTATGCATGACTGCCAAATCATTTTTATGTGCATGCAGATAAATCATGCACCTTGAAATATAACTGCATTTGGGGTTCATCAGTGTCAGTTTTTGGTCCGTAATATGTGTTCCAAATTTACTCCGAGCCATCAACTGTTTGTCTGCCCGGTGACCAGCTGTCCTGGTGCTGGGGTAAGGCAATCCGACCAGTTCCATTTAACAAAAAATAAAACCATGTATGAGCGGTTTTACAGTGGAAATTTGCTCTCCCATCTAGCATCTCTGGATCCTCCCAAGTCGATCCTTGCTTCAACTAAACATTCCAGACATGAACTAAACAAGTACATAAAGGGACTTTTAATATTAATAAGAATCAGTATCAATCATTTTTTCTCAGCCTTTTCATGCAAAGTAACTGTTTCTTGTGGTGAGAATTAAACTATTTTAGATCGATTGTTTTAGTATAATTTTCATTAAACCATTTCATATTCCAAAACCTATATCCAATAGTCACGTGGGGTTTGTTGTATCAGTTGTGCATTGAGCCGATTCCGGGTGTCTGGTGAGCATTTGTGAACTTCGTTGACATTGATTAAGTATACTTTTGTTATCATTTTCTCTACCATTGCTCATGAAGCTGGCTTATAACCTCATCCTTCACTAATAATTTAACCATAGCAAATTTTGAGGTCTGAGGCAGAGCTGTGCATTATGCGTCGGTGGCGAATGGTGCGCACAAACTCGGAATGACGTAAAGGTTGACCAGGGCCATGATATGAATTTTGGGAGTGCTTGAGATTTTGGACAACAACGGAAGTTAGCAATAATTAAAGTGAATTTCTGGTGAACTCGGCTCATTAGTTGTGGGACTAGTCCTTCGGAGAAGTGTTTGTTGAAGGATAATCCTGGTTGTATGGTCTGCCCAAGATGAGTTTGAGTGCGATTCACCCTGAGCTCTCCCAGGATAAATGTTCTTGGTGTATTCACACCACATCATGCCTATTTATCATAAATATTTTATTTGTTAACTTTGGGAATACATCATCCACCTACACTCAGGCAATATCTATCCAATTTGCATATATCATTGGTATATTTGTGGGAGTACTTTGGCTGGTGGGCATTTCCCACTAGATGCATTCCTTGGCACAATTGCACCTATTCATGACTTAGCTTGCTGACATAGTGCTGACTTTGCAGTTAGCTATATGTACATATATGTATATTTGTATGGTACATACAGCATGAAATGCCAACATTTATTTTTAATTCCATTAAAGGAATACTACCTGATTATGGACAACTAATTTTTTTAGTGCAGCAAAATTTTGGACATGGCTTAGTTTGCCAAGATGCTTATGCATACAAAAATGCTAACAGTCCAGCAAGTGCATAGCTATTTTTTGGAATCCAGCTAAAAAAATTGTACTCCAGCTAAAAAATTTGTACTCCACTACCAAGAACAAAATATCAAAGTCTTACACTGCTGTTATGCATAGTCGTGTAATTTGTCAAATGTAATATTTGGTTATTTGAATGCAATCAAATCACCATGCAAATTCTGAAATTACACTGATCCCAATAAGGAGTTGAACTTCAGTTCTTGTACAATAGAGAGTTAACAATACTTTTATCATCACTTTTATCCAGGTATTTTATTTCTGATATGACAACAAGGTGTCTGATGTATCAGAATAATTATAGGCATTTTCATTTCCTGGCATTTGGCCAACTCAAATTTTCAATCAACTGCCAGTTGACTTAGTAAACTGTTCAATCTACTGACCACTTGCTCTGGCTGTTTGACAGCGTTCGGTTGGCTGGTGCAGCCGGCCTCTGCCGTGGTCATCAGCTGATCTGCCAGAGAGTCCAGCTGCTGAGCTGCTGCCAGACCCAGCAATTGAGCGGCTGCTGGCCCTCTACACTGGTGGAAGTGCACAGCTGACTGCTGAAGAGGATGCTGATGCCTCTCAGTCCAGCTCTGCTTCAGAGGAGATCCTGAGCAATCAGGTGTGTTCAGCTCTCAGTTATGGTGTGTATGTGGCTACCTGTGCAATCATGTGTGTGTGTGTGTGTGTGTGGGAAGGGATTAAATCACATATTTTACTCTTCAATTGGAAGGAATTGTCACCATATAGATGTGTAAAAGTAATAAACGTATTGTGAGCATGCTTCATTTCAAAACCTGTCTGTTGTGTGTTCACTACTGCAGCTTCATGCTTCTGTATTTATACGGAATGTCTCCAGAATTGCCCTGCTGAACCTCAATATTTGAAAAAATAAAAAATGAAAAAAAAAACCACTTAAAAATAAAAAAAAATTTTTTTAATTAAATTTTTATTTTTTTATTTTTCCCAAAAAAAAAAAAAATAAAAAAAAAAAAAGGAAACAAATCCATTAATTAAACAGCACATCTCAATTATTTTACACTGACCTCAATAGACAAAATAATAGTGCACTCATCATGACTGCCAAATTGAGATGAAATGCTTCTGGAGAAGAATATTTGAAAATTTACTGATGTAAAACATTGCCCTCATTCATAATTTTGCAAAATTATTATAGAAGATTGTTGCCGGACTAATCCCTACTTCAACGCAATGACCATTTAATATACTTATCAGTTAATAATGTGGAAACATGTTTTTCCCTTCTGAATACCATCAGGTCAGTGACAGAAGTAACAAATGATGACAAAAATATGTGTTTACATGTAATTTGAATGATATGTATTACAATAATACTTCAGTGCAATGGCCATTTAGAAAGAAATAAGGTAGTGAAATGGGAGCATGTTTTTTCTGAATATCGTCACCTCAGTGGCCGAAGTACCGAGCGCAAAATGCCAAAGGCAGTCGATCTGCCCTAAAACACAAATATACTACCACCAGTGGCAGAAGTAGCTGAATATGACTGATAAATCTGTGTTTGTAGGCGAGATGAATGAGAAACATTACAAGGATACCCCTGATGTTAACCCTGCACATTTACTACATATGCTATAGCTATCAGTGAAAATAATATTATTCTAAGATTAGCACTGCATTTGCTATGCAGGCTACTACCATCAGTGAAAATTCCATGATTTTGTCCTACCTGATGCACATATGTGTATTTATCTTATCTCAGAACTGCACACATGAAGTTGTAGTTGGAGAATCACCTAGTTACTAGGTAAACGAGGTAAAGATAACTAATGCATTTCATTTGAGCATAATTATATGAGCAATTAATATGGAACCAAAACTTTGGTTATTTTAGTCCATTTCCAACATGATTTGTCTTATTTCATGCACATTTATGTAAGCCATGTCCAATTTGGTACCATTATACACAGATTAATTGTATAGCCAATCCATTAGTTATTTTGTTTGTTCCATTTTCTTGTTACATTTTCCATGGTACCACAAAGTAAACAAAATAATTCAAGAGGCTCAAGCTCAATGCACTGCCATCAAAACATGTTTCCAACATGCACTTGTCATGCCACCACTTTAGTTGTATAGTGATCAACTGGATAGTTTATAACTTCAAGACCTAAATATAGCCAGTCAGGACTGTTTTAGCAGAACACTTTCCAGGGTATAATTCTCACCGAGTCCGGGGTGTGTATTGCGCGTGCCTATACATATTGAAAAACATCGACTTTCTTTTATTACACTCTTGATGAGGCTTGCCGGATAATGGGTGCTGAAATGTTCGATGTAGATAAACAAATTGCAACATGTGAAGATAAATAATCTGGAAACAGTCATAGCAATCTGTGGTTGGTTTATCTAAGCTTGTATTTCTTACTATCTCAAGTTGTCTGTCCGGCAATTACCACCAAAATACTATGATTGTCTGGTGGTGTATTCCTGGCGAGAGAAGTCTCGGAGATGCGTAGACCCGCGACATTAATACCACTACTGCCGGAGGAAGGGAAGGCCACTCGGTCACACACACTACTGTATCAGGCTGAGTGAACTGCACAAGCTTCCTTGACCTAATTGGTTAACTATAAACTATAATATGTCAAGTTGGGTATCAACAGGTTTGTGTGGATTCAAACTATAAACTGTGGCTTCTTTTTGTCACATTTTGCATTTTGGCATTTTGAATTACTTGCACCATGTGTATCAAGGTGTGTAATCTCACAGAATTCGTTGTAAATTTCCACTTGCATTGCATAGCCTCCATCATGTAATTAGTTAAATGTAATTATTCGTCACAGCGATGTGCCTATCAATCCTCCCCACAAGCACGATCAAGGATATAATTACACTGGTAATCCCGGTAGTAATAGTGCAATAATATTATATGCATTTGTATCCTATCAATTTTTATACTAAGTATTTTATCGAGTACAAATTGCACCAATTCACTTGACGCTGCCGTGACCTTGATGTGATACGTGAATTGTTCGCGGCGCCATATGTTCTGCTCAGGAGCATCACGTACTGGTAACGCTCGGTGGTATGCCATAGTTCGTCGATGGTCGAGGTCAAGTGCTAAGTACAACCAGAACCAAAAGGTATTTTTGTCCCTCCTTTTGGTTATGTCTATGAATATGCACTGGTGCTGTGTGTTTGTGAGCTGTTCGCTCTGCACCGACACTATCTACCCATCTTTTTTGTCATGAAAGTACAGCATTCCGATTCAGCACCGTTGTCTGCTCACCTGATTCCCCAGTGTCCTGATCGCCACCATGTTGACACTATTGGCGGCGCTCCGCAAAGTTCTGCTAGCCATCAGGGGAAGGGTGCGTCGACCTCTGCTAGCCATCACTACTGTCCATACGTGACCAACCGACGGACACCTTGCCAGGACCTGACGCTGGACAAGGCGGTGATCGCGCGCGACCTGCTTGGCGAGTGCGAGCCGGTGGCGTGCAGCAGCGGTGGCGAGCCGCCGCCGCCGAAGCGGCCGTGCCTGGCGCCGTGCGAGCCGGAGTCGGCCGCCGGCCGCTCCCGGCTGGAGGAGGCCGACGGCGGCGTCGCCTGGCGCAAGCCGGTGCAGCTGGGGCCGGACCACCAGGTGCAGCTGCCGGCCGGCCGCCGGCGGCCGCGGCCGGCGCCGGCCCGGCCGTCGGCCGACCACCTGCTCTGGCAGCCGGGCCCGCTCAGCGACGCCGAGGTGGAGCGCTACCAGCGCCGACTGCGGCCCGCCCGCCCCGCTGCCGGCGGCCTGCCCGACGACGAGCAGGTGAGCGCTGGCCACTGACCGTGCTGCTGGGGCGACAGCTGGCTGTGGCCACTGACCGTGCTGCTGGGGCGACAGCTGGCTGTGGCCACTGACAGTGCTGCTGTGGCGACAGCTGGCTGTGGCCACTGACCGTGCTGCTGTGGCGACAGCTGGCTGTGGCCACTGACCGTGCTGCTGGGGCGACAGCTGGCTGTGGCCACTGACCGTGCTGCTGTGGCGACAGCTGGCTGTGGCCACTGACCGTGCTGCTGTGGCGACAGCTGGCTGTGGCCACTGACCGTGCTGCTGTGGCGACAGCTGGCTGTGGCCACTGACCGTGCTGCAGTGTGAAATTTTTCAAGAAAATGAGTGGAAAATACCACCTAATGAAAGTTCAATCGACCTCCCTGTCTATGGCTTTTGTGACATCCTTGCTTACTAGCTGCTGATTATGAAGCCAACATGAACTCAACTGAAGACATCCTGATCCCCTTCAACAATTCAAATATGCCATAGTTGGGGTGCACCAATGACGTGTGATCAGGAAATTTCCTGAAACCGTATCACAGAGCCTCTTCTGTTTCAGATATTCTACCCAGTATCCTGAAACCCGGTATCATACAGCACTCCTGAAGTCCTTATTCAACAAGTAATGAAGCCCTGCATTGAATAGAATATGCAGGCGTATCAAAGTTGCTCAGTGATAAATTATTCCACCTTCTGAATATACCACTTTCTGAACACTCAATCGACATCCTTCTCCAAGAAGTATCAGCATCCTGCTCATTGATATGAAGTATTTATGTCTCCTTTGTAACAGTATGGAATGGTGTTATACGAACATTTTACAATGCAATTTCGGGTAAAGGGATGACCTATGTGATATGGGATACAATACCAGTTCATCATATGGGCGCTGTATGACCGAAGCAGTCGATGCGCCCCTAAGCCCAAATAACCAACCAACCAGTTCATCATAGTTATTATTCTCCTTATCCCGAATGCATCCTTTCTTAAATTATGAATCTTAAAACAAATGATAAAGATCCAGTCATAATCACCTACACCATGAACTCAAATTTTAGTCTGAAAGACATCAAAAACATTTTAAATTACACTAATTACATGTCAAATTTCGACATCCTTCTATGCTCATTTCGACATCTCACACCTAATGAAAAACCAATATTTTAACACTGCCGTGCTGCTGTGATGACAGCTGGCTGTGGCCATTGACCGTGCTGCTGTGGCGACAGCTGGCTGTGGCCACTGACCATGCTGCTGTGGCGACAGCTGGCTGTGGCAACTGACCGTGCTGCTGGGGCGACAGCTGGCTGTGGCCTCTGACCGTGATGCTGTGATGACAGCTGGCTGTGGTCACTGACCGTGCTGCTGTGGCGACAGCTGGCTGTGACCACTGACCGTGCTGCTGTGGCGACAGCTGGCTGTTGCCACTGACCGTGCTGCTGTGGCGACAGCTGGCTGTGGCCACTGACCGTGCTGCTGTGGCGACAGCTGGCTGTGGCCACTGACCGTGCTGCTGTGGCGACAGCTGGCTGTGGCCACTGACCGTGCTGCTGTGGCGACAGCTGGCTGTGGCCACTGACCATTCTGCTGGGGCGACAGCTGGCTGTGGCCACTCACCTGACCAGTGTTAAAGTATCTTTTTTTTCTCGTTAGGTGTGAAAAGTCGAAACCAGCGCGGGAGGATGTCGAAATTTGTCATGGAACTAGTGTCATTTCAAATGCCTTTGTCTTTTGGACTTCAATTTGAGCAAATAGATGCATCTTCATCAGTTGTTTTGATATTCATATGTTAGGAAGAGCTATGTTCGGGACAGCGAAGAAAAACAAACTTATTCTATGCATTGGTGCTGTATGGCATATCGCATTATGGATAATCCCTTTACCTGACATTGCATGTCGAATTATTCGTGCTTCACCATCCCTTATCGAGAGCATGATCGTGATATTTAACAAACGAGGTACTGCTAGAAAGGAGACACGAAGACTTCATGAGCACGCACGGAGAAGTAGGATGTCGATACTTCTTGGAGAAGGATGTCGATCGAGTGGTCAGAGGAAATGGGCGCTACATCGATCGAGTGTTCGTGGAAATGGGCGCTACATGACCAATGTAGTCGATGCGCCCTTAAGCCTTAATAACTAACTAACTAACGAGTGGTCAGAGAGTGGTAACTTCCACCATAACTGACCGATAACGTAACACTGCATGACCACGCCGCCACTGCCGCGACAGGCGCTGTACGAGCTGCAGCAGTGCGGCCATGACGTGGACGAGGCGCTGCGGCGCGTGCAGCCGGCGCCCGCCCGCTCCACCGCCGACCGACTGGCCTTCTGGTCCGACGACGAGTGCGACCTGTTCGAGCAGGGACTGCACTTCTACGGCAAGGACTTCCACGCCATCCAGCGACAGAAGGTCGGTCGTCGTGGCGGGGGTGGTTTCCGGCGAGTGGCGGCGGGTCCGGCGCGTTGCCAGGCGTGCCGCGGTCTGTGGGCACCCGTGTGCAGCTCGCACTAGTCGGAGGGTGTCTTCAGAGTTGGTCGGCCAGCCTTGCTCAGGTTTCATGCAGCAAAACTTCCATTCCGCAACATGTGACGAGCGAATGCCAGCTCGTGTGACGTCGCGGAGCTTTGGTGTTGGTCATTCACCTCTTCGAAGTCTTTGCTGATCGATCGAAGTCGATTTGCAGTTTTTTTAGGGACGTGGGAGATGTGTAATCGTGAATTACTTTGGGCTCTGAATTAGAATCCAGGGCCGATTTGTACCCCAGACTTTAATGCAGTGGTTTGAGGCGGAGCGTCATAATTTTCTTCATGGTCAATGGACGCCCGACAGCTGGCTGTCACGTGGCCGCTCGCAGTGGGTGTCCGGTGCCTGCCATCTGTCGCTGGACGTCACAACCTGTTCGCTCAGTTCCTGACTAGCAGATGCATGGCACAGCTGTGAGTGGCCGTGCGCAGTGTGTATCCGGTGTCGTGTCATCTGACAGTGGACGTCAGCTTGAGTGATATGTATGTGGTATATTCGTCAGTCTGTGTTGCCCGTTTCGCCGCTGTTGCACCTTGCCGTATTGTCCACAGGTTCGAACGCGCTCTGTCAGAGAGATAGTGCATTTCTACTACCTGTGGAAGAAGACCGAGAGGCACCGACTGTTTTTAAGTCGGTCCCAGCTAGACAAGAGGAAATTCAA
This sequence comes from Imbricaverruca yamaguchii, assembly GCA_034440575.1. NCBI lineage: Eukaryota > Metazoa > Arthropoda > Thecostraca > Neoverrucidae > Imbricaverruca > Imbricaverruca yamaguchii. Next base: position 416,513 of record JAOTOL010001422.1, on the reverse strand, counting down.
TCCAGAGACGAATGTGACGTGAGTAATCCAGGCCCAGATGGCCTGCTCGGAATTTCTCCGCCATCGGATGAACTTGTGTGGAACTGTTGGTACCCGTATTTGTTTGATATGCTGGTATGTAGAGAAACGGTGGCGTGTCTGCTTTGTTTTTCAGCGTGGAAAGTATTACCCACTAATGCTGCTCACTGATGTTACTCCCGTTTCACTGTTCCACTGATGTTTGCTCGCGCTTGCTCGTTCTGTTCCACTGTTCCACTGATGTAACTCCCGTTTCACTGTTCATCCTAAGCTGTCAATCTAACATTGTTATGGGCGCTGTATGACCGAAGCAGTCGATGCGCCCCTGAGCCAAAATAACACACCAATCCACTAATGCTGCCTTCAGAGTATAATCCCAATGAGTCTTATTCAATCACCTGTTGCCCGAATTCTATCCTCATTTTGACTGATCCTTCGGCGTAGATGTAGTTTCCTTGTACCGACCCATACTCCATGTATTATTTTTCGTAGTTTGAATTTATCACGTCCGGCACCCCTATAATCCACACAGCACTGTACTGGTCGTGCTTTGTTCCTCTTATGACCAATACTTAAGCATATGTGTATTTTCATTCTTTGGTCCCCGTTTCTTCCGTGATGTTTTTGTGCTATTATTTTATCGGAGAGGCTGTCCATCCTTTCTAAGCTAGAGAATGGCCTGCGGAAACATATATCAAACGTAAGTTTCTCAATTTTATACCTGGTCGAATCCTGTGTCACTTTCGAAATCTTCGAGCATTTGCGATTATAACGATGTATAGGTATATGATGTTTTGGTGCATACTACGGAATTCGTAGGCAATATGACGGATGCTATTTTTTTTACTGACATTGGATTGCTTGTTATTTCTCGTGACCCGTCAGTCCAATGGAGCCTAAGTATTTTCAGGTTCGTTTTACACACAGATTACCCAATGCACAAAGTGTATACCTGTTTGAAGGGTGATGACGTACACCACCTGTTCATTTGTCAGATAATGTCCTATTTCCGTTAGGATCGCGTTTCATGTGGCCATTCAGTGGACCGCCCCGCACTATCAAGTATCACACTCTCACCCACACTCATGCATCTGAGCCGACACCTTGTCGTGTCCATGACACGCTTGACAGTCCCACCTGGCAAGATGGGGGGCCGACGTCTTCGTCTCAGGGTTGACTGGATTCGTAGTGGCTGGCATCAGCTTCCGATGCATAATACTTAGTCTGGTGATACGAGGATTTCCCATGGCGATAACAATATATCTTGCTGTATCGCGATCTGATGCGTGACGTGAAACCCCACTGGAGGCTCACTCCATGGATGCCATGTGATCATCATGTCCTCGAGTCCAAATGACGAACCAAACGAAGGATCAGCCCCCCCCGGTCTCCATGGCCCCGACAATCATGCGCCGCTGATAGAGCTCCAGAGTTTTAAACACCGTGAGGGTAGGCACACGTAGTTTCGACACAACACATCGTACCTCAGTTATGGGTGCAAAATGACCGTAGATGTCGACGCGCCCCTAAACTCCAATCCACCACCACCACACATCGCACCCTTGCCATGTCGGGCCGGGATCAGGTCGGCCAGACCAACTGTGTACGCGGCGTGACGTCAGCGCGCCTGCGAGGTGGGCCCGCCGCTGACGAGCCGCCCGGCGTGCCGCAGGGAGCTGCAGGCGAGCGTGGCGTCGCCCTGTCTGCAGATCATGATGGCCGCCGAGCCGTGGCGCGTCGACGTCGGCTGGCCGGACGAGCCGACCGAGCCGCGGCCGCCGGGCGTCATCTCCAACTGCCCCCAGCTGATGCTGCCATGACGCGCGCGGCCGCACCGCGCGCACCCACCCCGCTGTTTGGTATAATCTATTTTGTATATTGTTGACGCCGCCGCCGGCCGCCGTCGTGCGACGGATAGCCCACGCGGCGGCCGGTGCCGGCCGGCGCTGGGAGGCTGCGAGACGCGTGGCTCGGTGTCTGGCCGCCGGCCGTTTTGGCAGTGCAGTGTTGTGCGGTGGGCGTCGACGCGCGCTGCGCCCCCGAGAGGCGGCGGCGCCACCCGCCGCCTGCGCGTGGTCGCCCTCGAACTCAGTACCGGCGGCTGTTGGAGATTTGAATCTGCCTGCGTGTGCCGCTGCGCGAACGAGCTAATAATCGTTCTGTGAAATAACCGTCTCAAATGTGTTGCAATGGCGGACGGCGGACGCTCTAGCGGCGCGTGTGTAGTGCACTAACTCGTCTAACGCGCGAATCGTGAATCATGGCGGCCTTGCTGTGAGTGGCCGCGGTCGCGGAGGTTTGTTGCGTGTTCGCCGAGCCGGCCGCGGCGCGGGTCGCAGCCGTCTGGCCAGGCAGTGGCACGGTGTGCGGCGACCGGCCGCCGAGCGCCCGCTGCCCGGACACCCACGTGCAGTTATGTGTAGCTCCCTCGCTTCGTTCAATCTGTTGCAGCGTTTTTTGTACCTCATTAAATGCGACTATCTTTCAGCCCAGTGGCAGTTTGTGCGGAGGTTGAGACGGGCCGGGCGTCTAGGCCGGAGTGGTGTCGAGGCGGCGCCACCGGGCCAGCAGACTGCCCAACAGTTCACTGCTGAGAGTATGCGTTGTGGGCTCAAATGAGGCAGGTCAGCCTCAGTGTGACCCCACAGTCGGTTCTCGACCTGGATTGACGCCGTCGGATAGTGATACGGTTGTGGTTTTGGGGCTGTCCATTAGTTTGTGGATCGAACCGAGAGCGGTGCAGTTTTGGCCACAAATTGATATGGTCTTCATTTGTGAAATGTTGCAGACTACTGTGGGGGAAGTGGAGCAAGGATCGAAAGTCGCACTGGGCTGGGACCCGTCTTAGCATAAGAAGCAGGCACACAACAAACTGATGTGGTATTTGGCATCTCCTCGCCATCCGGCATCTCCCAGATGATGTGACGAATGGCGATCGTGTGTCCCAAATCGCAACAGCATTTATGAGACTGAGTATTCGTCATATGGCGTTGCGTCATAATACACCTTAAAACTAAGAATGTGGTCCGGTGTGGCTTGCACGGGCATCTGGCCCGGTGCTTGTGGGGAGGATCACAGTCGAGGAAAACCATACTTAGTCAAACATCTGGGGGGGGGGGGTAGCGTCGCAGTGCCGCCATACCTCGGCGTGAAATACCTTCGATACATTTTTACTTGGGCTGAACGTTTCCCAATTCCCACGGAAGGCGCAGTAGGTAGTAAGTGACCGGGTACAGATGGTGGTTGTTGGTTTTACGACACGTTGGCCGTTGTCATGTAGCGTAGCGAATCTCTCACGCCGATTGGGCGCGGGCGGGGAGTAGCGACGGGTGAGACTCGAACCCACAATGTTTCGATCGTGAGACGGGTAGCACCCCTGGACTACTTGTCCCCTGACCAGGTACAGATGATACTTGATTTGCAATGCAGACTGCCTCTCGAGGCTAGTGCAGACACCTTTTTTACCACACAAGACTCATGCTGCCATCTACTTTGGCCATATGAGACTGGTCTTACCCGAGCCTATTGTTTGTCTACACACCTAGCAGGCGTGAACTGGTCCTTTGTCCTCTCTGATTGATAGTGATGCAGAGTGATGCAAATACTGATGCAGAGTGATGGAAATGCTGATCAGTAATGATGCAGTGTGACATACTGATGTAGGAGCAGCCCAACGCAGTCGACGCGCCCTAAAGCACAAATCCACCACCACCAGGAGCAGCCCAAAATGGAGGAGAGTTGATTCTCAGGTTAGTTATTTCCCGTCAACGCCATATGGCTAGTTGCCCAGATCGGGGAAAACGGTGGGGGCATGTCCCAAGTTCCCCAAATATTACACCCGCGCAAGCAGCAATGCCATACATTTGGTGACAATAGCCTTTTCACCTACATCTACCCGCACACAACAGGCGTTTGCTTTTCCGGTCGTAGCGCTGGACTCACTCGCAGCGGCCGGGTCTGTTGTTCAGCTGCGGGCCGGGCGGATTGGAGCGGCGCTGGCGCCGCCTCCTGCGACACCTACCCACAAGCCCCGTCCGTCCGCCTCCTGCGACACCTACCCACGAGCCGCGTCTGCCCGCCTCCTGCGACACCTAGCCACGAGCCGCGTCTGCCGCATCCATCCGCCGATGCGAGAAAGGCAAGGCTATCGAGGATACAGCTTATTACGCTGCGTAAAAGTATTAGGTCTTGTTAAAAAAAAATTAATAGAATGTATATGGGATGAAGTTATTTGTATGTAGTTGTCCCGACAACAGGCAGTCCCGACACCCAGACACACGTCAGACAGCGGGCAGGTCCCTCAGACAACACCCGGGCCGCTTCTACCCGATCTTGACTCCTGGTCTAACATGTGTCTAGAATAAGTGCATTGTTTACTTGGAATCGCCAGGTAAACATTTTGAACGTGAGGACGTTAATACGCTTCAATGTGGAAGCTTCTCAATGAAGGGCACTAATAATTAAACGTCACAGTAGCAATAGTCTACGTATTTCGGTACACAGGTTTTTCTTTAGCAATCTTTGGATTTGGGAATTCTGGATTCTCGAATATGGAACCGTTTTACAGGCGGATGTTGGCAGCTATTGTTGTACCTCGATTTTTTTTTCAGGTTCAAGATCTTCACTTGGGGAGCATCCACAAACGCCGAGATACTCCGCCAAATCATGAAAGCAACGTGCGATATCATGAGTTATCAACTTTGCGTCATTTTATTGACGAAATATACGCGTACAATCACAGAGCAGCGCATCCACCACCCCATACGGCAGCCAAACTGGGCACTATCACATCGAGCACTTACCGCCTTAGTTTCAAGTCACATCCACAACCAGATAAATCCATGCGCAAGACACTGCCAACAAACACTGCATCACATTTTAAATGGCGATCGGACGACTTGAAGCCATCTCGCAGGTAGGCGCATTCAATTCAGTCTCGTCCCTTTCGACTTTGTCTGGCTGTTTCGAATACACATTGCCAGCGCAACCACTGAAGCTCGATGGAAGAGCTACGACGTCACAACTAACATCGGACGGTGTGCACGCCGCCAGAGTATCTGTTCACGGGACGCGCTTCAGCACGCACGCCACAGGGGAGTCAACGTCTTCGCCAATCTTCAGGAAAGGGAAGCACTCGACACCATCAGACATAGACCCATACAAATGCCCTGCATCGCCCCCATAACACTGGTGAACAAAGTGGAGCTGTTTCGCTCCGTGCCTGTGCTATAGTGATGTGTGCAGCATACTACCGTCAGCATGCTTGAAATCGCGACATTTCACAACATGTAGGCCCACGCATTCACTATCCGTTAAGAGTTGCCGGTGCTGTGGCTCAAATGCACACTCAGCAGACGAGCTTAGACCGGCAGTGCGAGCTGTCGAAATACTCGCCTCTTGGCCAGGAATAGTTTTTTTTTGCGACTTTGTGGCCACAGCAGCCAGTCCCCCGCCGGGTCAGAACAGTGGCTCCCACTTGTTGCGGCACGTTCGTCGTTCTAGAAGAGAATGGAGGTCCTGGTCTCGACCTTCTGCATCCTGGTCTTGATTGGCGTATGTGACAGACTGTAATGAGCACAATATCATTATCGGCTAACTGGGATACCTCTGAGTATGCACCTGTTCAACAACTTCAATGCAGACGCCTGTTCACCATCTGTAACCTTTTTCCACGAGTATTTTACTGACATCCAAACACATGTTGTGACAAGCTTATATATAAGGCTGCAGACATAATTTGCCACAGGGAGTATTCTGATTATCAGAACAGGGCATATCCATGTGCTCCATACCAGGCATGAGGACAAGGTTCCCTGCTGTTCATACACATAGTCTTCTCCCACCTCAGACGGTGTTTTATTAACCCTCAATTTGCTTGGAGGGCATCTGACCCTATCCATTGAATTGCTGTTGTGATATGGAAAATTATTGAAGAGGGGAGGTAGCGAATGGGCAGACCAAAACAGATTATTGGGGGTGGGGCACACTTAATAGGGCCCTATGTTAAAAGTTGGCTTTATGGATGAAGGTTGGTTGGTTATTGGTTTTACGACACATCGACCGTTGAGTCATGTAGCGTCGCCAATCGCTCACGCCGATTGGCCGCGGGCGAAGAGTAGCGACAGGTGAGACTCGAAACTACAACCTTTCGATTGTAAGACTAGCAACTTACCTCTAGGCTATTCGTCCTAATTATGGAGGAGGGGACAAAGCTAACATTGAGTAGGCACTTACCCCCTCAAAGGAATATGAAACAGCACCCCTGCTGAGGATGAATTAGTCATTTCGCATCACACGTTCAGAAATATATTTCTTGTAGTTCAACTATGAATAAGAGGCAGTTTCAAGTTATGATGAAACCTCTTAAATATATACTTAATCAGTTTAAAGAGTTAGGTTTCAACAGTTCACATGAAATGGACAACATCTTCTGTGTTTCATTGAAATGAATAACACATCGAGCGAAAACGAAAACATTCTCATTATAAAACTGTTATATACAGTCTAAACAAGGGGATAAAGTGCATGCACCATGCCAATTGCATTTGAAACTATCAATGTCACAAAAACCGAACTGTAGCGTTCAAACTACAAAAGCAATACAATGGATAGAACAGATCCACCCCACTAAAGTCAGGCTAAATCAAGCAGCCATTGCGTACAAGGCGACTAACTATACAGTTCCACGCGATGAATTATCTAATGTCAACAAATACTGCAAGGGGATGTTTGAAGACAATTGGAGGAGACGGTGTAAGTACTCACCTACATCAGATTCTGGAGAAGACTTTTACTCCAAGTGCTGACTGCTCTGTTCAGTATTTGCTTCAAGTGCTTGTCCGGGATGCTGCCTCAGCTGCTCACATGTAGTAAATCACCTTCATGCTGTGAAAAAAAAAACACAATGACCATTACCTTTGATATCCATCTAGGCAGCCATTGATGAGAACTAGCAGTACATTTCATATTAAAACAGGAAATGAAACTGGCTGTTTTAATAATGACCATTTTTCTCCACTGACAACATAAGTTGGGGACCAAGACATATGAATCTAATGCGACTATTTGGCATATCGAAATTTCAGCTGAAATTTTTTCTCACCAAAAATACAGGTGCTTTGATGAAATGTACCACCTCACTGGCAATCTTGGGTAAACCGGTTCAATAAAAGTATGAAAATAACAAGAAAGGTGTGAAATGTAAACATACACGCATTATTTAGAGCAGCAATATGTATAATATCAAGATGCATATTGCAGGTGCAAGATGTATCATATCAAATCCTTTCGATTCACCACAGTCTTAGTCATATTAAAAAGGAAATGCCTGATTTAAAAAAAAAATATTTCACCCTAGTCCTTGAAGCGTAGTGCATTATTTTCAATTGAAAATATTTTATGGTGAACGCAGCGCAGGCTAAAATGAGCTGGAATGTTTTTATATTCTCTTTGGATACGAATGAGGTTGTGGGCAAAAATCATATCCATGTTGTAACAATGGAACTGATAAAACACTCAAATCTGCCATCATGTGTCAAACTTCGCACAGACAAAAGTTGAAACGAGTCATTCTAAGAAAAAAAACAGTAAGAGTAAAGCCAGTTAACATATTACAGATCAGATTCAAATGGGTATGGAACCAAACACATATCAATGAAGGTGGACAAATCAATATACCGGTTAGCTCACATTTCATTAAATATGCTTTTTAGTTTCTTTAGTCTATTATTTTTATGCATTCATCCATTTCGCCTTTTTGCGCATATACTTTGTGCCATTTGACATTGTTGTCGTTATTGAGGATTCAAGATGCATCCAGTGCTCGGATAGTGCCCCTTCGTTTATTTTTGTCGTGAAACCATGTTAGGCAGCTGAGGAAAGGGCAGTTCCCAAGCAGGTTCCTTAGTTTGAGGCTGTTTCACTTGTGATCTCCTCGATAATGAAGTTTGGCGAGAAAGTTGCTCTCCTTCCAAGTACCTGAAAACAAATACAAATGCAATGATGTAATCAACCAACCCAATAATTATACTATACTAACGTACATATATGTATAAACACGCACACATATATATATATATATATATACACACACACACACACATATATATATATATATATATATGTATATATATATATATATATATATATATATATATATATATATATATATATATATATATATATATATATATACATATATATATATATTAAAACACATTTATCCTTGCAAAGTTTCAGATATATCCCTGTGATGATTTTCAGTACTCCTTTTCCGCAAGCTGACCTTGCCAGGGGCAGAAGTTAGGAGAATATTCCGAGCGAAGCTGAATGAGGCGACGCCTTGTAAACCTCAACCTCAAACTGTGTCGCACGCACTTCTTACGATGCGGCCAAATTCAATGTTCATATTTTCCTCCGACCTTCATAGGAAGGTATGGATCTTCGCGGATGCACCTCATCTGATGAAGCTGACGAGGAACCACACAGTGGCCCAAGACGGTGGCCTGCTGGTCCCGCATGACAAGGGGGTACTACGCTCATCAGTCGCCAGTGCTTCAAGGAGCTGCTGGCCAAGAACGCTGGTGAGCTGCGCATCTGCCACAAGCAGAAGAGTCTTCACGTGGTGGTATTTAGCGAATAAAAATGTAATGCTACGTGCACTCGTGATATGGTTGTATGATGTTGGTCTGCAGTCACACGTGCTGTAACGTCAGATAAATTTCCGCATTTTTCAACAGACGGGAGCGTCACCGGCCGCACGACATTTGCGTTCGTAGTAAAGTGCTTGTTCGCGCTACAAAAAGGCTCAACAAACAAGTTTGCCCGGTCAACACGCGCCCATGTGACACGGACACGCCGGTGGTGAAGACAGCGGCCGGAAGATACTGGGCTGAGCACCCCGAGCTGCCATTCGGCATAGGCAGCATTAAAGCAGCATCGAGGGAAGGAACCATCTTCGAGATGAAAGATGCAGTCGAGAGGAAAATCTTCTTCATACTCGGACTCTGCATCGATCGTGGCAAGTCGGTCACGCGTGCCGACAAATGGCTGGCCCGGTCCGACCCCAGTCGGCTGGCGGGCAGTGAGGTGGTGTGATGCGTCGAGAGCAGACAGAGCGTCCGATTGTGCGTTGCACTGATCTAATACTAAGTGGCCGGAGACCCGTTGCTGGGGTGTGTTTCGTGTCCAAGCAGAACAGACACCGAATAGAACACGATGAAGAAGCTCCCTGAACCGAGACATACCAGAAGCGGTAGGCGAGGATCCCAATGACCGCTGCGATGGGGAATAAGTGCCAGAGGACGATATTCCCGACGGATTGTCTAGGTTCGAAGTGCCGGGAGCGAGAAAGATGAAGGTAAGGTGTGGCGCAGAGACAATTACGACAGCAATGTCGTTTTAACTATGAACAGAACAGACGCACCCTCTGAGGTACGAGTGGGCTATGAATGCGCGAGTGAAAGTTCGCGTCTTCTCACCTAACTCCATGCAGTGTTTTAGCCGTCAAAGGTATAGGCATACTGATCAACTTTCCAGCTTGTGGCGTGTCTCCACTGATCATGTAGCGGAGCGGTGCACCTCCGAAACACCGTACTGTGCGAACTGTGGCCGGGGACAGGCTCCTGGTACTTCATACCACCTCATTCCTCATAGTCAAAGGAAATTATCGCACTTACACAAACGAACAAAGCAACCTTCCATTATCCTATGGATCTGTACGACCAGATACATCCTGAAACATATTACGCCTCGAAAGCTCGACACATCACATCGTACCCACAGCAGCTGCAGGAAAATATAACCGAAGAATGATCGCACACCTATGTGCCCTCCTCCGGTCACTCGGTGTATTCGTCGACACACCGACTCAAACCACGTGGCTGAGACCTCAGGGACGGCAGACCACGTTGCCCGGTCGCCACCGGCCCTGAGGTTGCCGTTGCATCACCCGCCGCAGAGACTCCACCGTCCCCAACTCCCAGGCGTAGCACCCAGCACTGCCTGTCACTTGTCTGGGAGGAAAACGGACACCTCCCCGCAACGGCCGAGTGCGCGGGGCACGCGATGCTCGCTTCGCCGCAGCATCCACCAACTCTTTTCCAGAAAGTTCCACGTGGCTAGAGGGCCGACACAGAACCAGCTGTCAAGCCAGGCAGAAATGCGGGCAGACAGCTTATAATGTCACCCGAAAGGTGTTTGGAAAACAATATGTTCAGAGCCAAAAGGCTCTCTGGCCGGCCTCCTGGTGGCTCCTGATGGAGAGGAAGGCTGCGAAGAAGCACCCGCTGCCGGATGGGTTTGCCACGTTGATGACGCGAATCCACCGCCTTCCGACCAGTTCCGCCGCTGTGGAGCGTGACTTCAGCACTTACGGGACCATCCACAGCAAGATCCGCAACCAGCTGGGTAACGAGAAGGCTGCGAAGCTCGTGAAATGCTTCTGTCTCCTCCGTTCTCAGGGTGGTCATGAGTGGTAATGTCACTGTGCAGCGCCTTCGGGGCACTACTAGCTTTGCGGCCTTCTCGTGACCCAGCTGGTGGTGGGTCTCGTCACTCATTGTGAGGTTATCTGAATACGTACGCTGGACGATTTTGGTGTTTTCTCAGACTGCCCCAAAAACCGATAACGCACAAAAGCCCATGGTTTTTGCCAAAAACCCAGGGTAATTGGGTTTTTGCTTTAAAAAAACCTGGGTTTTTCACAACCCTGCTCTTTGGGCAACCTGTGAAAATAACATAACGACCGCCACCCGACACATCGATATAACATAACACACTGAAAATGACCATAGGTTCTGGAGAGTACACGGGCGCATATGCGAGGATGGAAAGCGATCGGGCAACAGAGCCACAAGCAAAAGCACTGGTGAATGCTGATCGCTGACACCACTAACTATCAGTCAGTGTTCATGCGATTATTGCCACGACGAACTGTCTCAGCTGAAACTCAGCGATGGCTAGCAGAATTCCCGCCCGTTCGCGGTGCGAGTAAGTTTGGCATCCGATACAGCCGATGGGGACAGTGACAGTGGCACCAGTGAGACCGAGGACAGCACGGTGGTGCTGGAAACTGCGAGCCCGCTCCAGCGGAACCTTCCAGAGATGAGGGCAGCAGTGGACACCGCACGCCTGAGGACGACGGCAGAAAAACATGACCCGCTAATTCTGTGACTGGCTTCCGCTTCGTGGGAAAGGAGGAAACATCGAAAATCGAAAATCGCCAAGACGCTCGCTTTCCACTTCGCCACCGCCATCGCAGTGAAAACCTCCAACAGCTGCACAGGTTTGTGTCACTTGAGTACTCCTTCATGACAGTGCACGCACTGTTGCGGACGACAAATGGAAAGGGCTCGTATGTTGTAAGCCGGGTTACATTTTTTAACGGCGCTTCATGCGGTGAGGCGGAAGCCGGACCGACTCGAAGGACGTCGGGAGGAAGCAAGCCACCGGTCGGCGACCATCCACAGCAGATACCCTCGCCGACCTCGCCGACTGGGAAAGCGGAAACGCGGCAGCAGGAACACCAGCCACTGCCAGTACGGCCAGGAAGGTGCAACACATGCATTCTGACACAGCAGGCACCACCACAAATACCATCTGAAAATCGAACAATGAGATCGCCGGGTATGTCCGCTGGTACCCAGCAAGCACCTGGCCAGGTCACCCCAGAGTGCAATGATCCGACCAGAATATAGTCGAGCAACCAAGGTCACCACTCTACACACATTCAACGCCAACAGGGACGCCATATTGGCTGAGAAGCTGCGCCCACTGAGCCAGTGACAGTGGCGGTGTGCACCAAGCCAGCCTGCCACCAGCCACCAGCAACTGCAACATACGCACCAGACCATCGACTCATACTCTTCCAATACCGGTGGTGAATTGGAGCTTAGGGGTGTGTCGACATCCATGGTAATTTTTCGCACATAACTGCATTATACCCAATCCACGGTGCTACTATCATAGTTATTAATATTCACGGTTGGGAGTATATCACCTCTAGGCGACCTTGTCGAAGGAGCAGGTAAAAAATAGGTTAAAATATTCGCAGATGCCACGACCTCAGAGTCGTTCCCAATTAGCATACGTAAAGAAGTATCGGCGTTCAGCAGTACTAACATCTGGCGTGGTAGTGGTTCTAACATTGTACAGCCTACTAAAACATGGCACACAGTAAGCGGATTAGAACAACGTGGGCATAGAGGTCGGTCATCACCAGTCATCATGCAACTGTGTGTTGCAAAGGTATGACCTATTCTCAATCGGTAGAGTACTACTTCTTCCTGTCGTTTGGTAGCTTAGTACACTTCGAGTTCCAGGCTCGACATCATTCTGCCCGTATATTTGACAATATAGTAGGGTATAAGTCCCTTGGAGGGAGCCGCAGATGGACCACACGGCCATTGCTGATGGCGTGTTTGGCGGTTATGTCAGCAGCTTTATTTCCCGCGAGTCCAACATGGCTAGGAATCCAACAGAACACGATATTTCTGCTGATGTCACATAGGGATTTCACGAGTTTGATGATCCTACGAACAAGTCGGTTATCCTGGTTAAAGGTTGTCAATGCGAGGAGACTGCTCAAGGAGTCTGTGAAAGCCACGTGCTTTGTGGACCGGTCTTCCTGCATAAAATAGAGGGCTTGGAGAATCGCATACAATGCGGCGGTAAAAATCGATGATTGCGTTGGTAAACAGAAAGATCTTACACTGTGTCGACTGACGAAGGCACATCCAACACCAGATACTGACTTTGAACCGTCTGTGTAAATTAGCGAAAAGTCGCGATATTCATATATTTTTCCAACGCCAGTATTCGGTGTTCCTCCGGGTTTACATGTCCTTTCTTCCAGCACGATAAAGTTGTGGTGGAGAATACCCCCTCGCGGCTTTGCAACAGGAGCCGTCTGTGTATCACGTGCCGGCGGCGGCGGCGCGCCGGCCGGCTGTGGCCAGGGGCCTCAGTGGAGCTGAGACGTTTGACCGGTGAGGGCGTGGCTGTGTGCCGCGGGGTGTTTGTGGGTGTTTTGGACATAGCATCAGAGCAATAGATTTCGGCTTGACGTGGATTGTATCGGAAAAGGACAAGGACGCTACAAGCTATTCCGGCAATATGGTGGAAAAGGACCTGGCTACAGACGTCCGATTGATATCGGAATTCGATGGTGCGACGCAGGTTGTGAGCGAGTGGCTGGATAACTTCGAACTGGTGTGTAAGGTGCCGGACAGAAAAGAGCTTGCCTACATCGTTCCTCTGAGACTGACTGGTGGAGCGTTCGCAGTGTATCAACAGCTAAGTGATGCGGACAAAGCCATTTACGAAAGGGTGAAAGCTGCTCTGCTTTCTGCTTTCGCTGTGGACAAAAACTGTGCGTATGAGCAGTTTATCACCCGTAAGCTGCGGAGTGGAGAGGCGGTGGATGTATACCTGGCGGACCTGCGGCGCCTGGCCTCCCTGTTTGGCAGCATGTCCGACGGTGGGCTGGCCTGCGTCTTCGTCGTTGGTCTGCCGGACGCTGTCCGCCGCGCGCTGAGGGCCGGCTCACGCATGGAGAACATGGGTCTGAGCGAGCTGTTGACCCGCGCCCGCGCAGTGATGGTGGAAGAAGACGTCGGCATTGCGGCTGCAGCTGTCGCTGCGGCGCGCCCCGCACGCACTACCATGCCGGCAGATACTCCAGCTGCTGGTGTGGTATGTTACTCCTGTGGGCAGCCCAACCACATCGCTCGCGACTGCAGGGGAGGACGCCGGGCGCGCGGAGGCGGCGCACGCGGCAACAGGCGCTGTTTCCGATGTAACCGGTCGGGCCACGTCGTCGCCTGCTGCTCGGAAAACGGCGACGGAGAGGCGGAATCAGCGTCAGCCTCCTCTCCAGCTCAGCAGTGAGAGGCGATCGGTGGTTCGTCTCACCGTGGACGGTGCGAGCTGTGACGCTCTGGTGGACACCGGCTGCACTCAAAGCATTGCCCACGTCTCTATGTGCCCTCGCTGGAACAAACAGGACGTCATTGTGATGACTGTGAGCGGTGAGAGGCACCGGTGCGAGGGGACGGGCAATGTATGTGTCCAGCTGCGGTCGGGGGCCTCAGCATTCGTGGATGTGCTTGTGGTGTCTACCAAGCCACTGAACTTCAGTTTTATTTTCGGAATGAATGTACTCGGAAAGCAGACGATGATCGAGCGGAAAGTGTTGAACGCCATCACCAAAACAGCGTCAATTCAGACCCATCCCATCTGCTCTACCACGCCCAGAGTCATGAATGATCTACACCACGTGCGTCAGTTGGCAGTCAACAGAGAACACCTGCGACTTGGCCTGAGCACCCTGCACGCCTGGATCCGAGTCTTCGAGTGCGTCTTGCACATCAGCTATAGGCTGAACATAAAAAAGTGGCAGTGCAGGTCAATAGCTGACAAAGAGGAAGTCATTCGGCGCAAGACGATCGTCCAGGATCAGCTCTGGCATCTTCCGCACCTCCACGTGAACCAGCCTGGAGCGGGTAGCCGCGGAACGTCGGATGACGGCAACACGGACTCTGTTTCCATGGGCAGGCGGATTAAAGACAGATCGGATCGGGCTCAGCGGCACGCTGGTAATCGGCAAAATATCGAGCGTTCCCATGACTAATCCACCGCTGGTCCGCTCAGCGGTGATCGCCAAAATAGTGGACCAGCGTCGGATTAGTGGAGACATTTCTCGCGCAGCCGATACAAATTTCTGACTCGCTAGCTGGTCTTCCAATGTTCCAATGTACGGCCGGCACTGCTGTCATTCGTAGGGTGAACTTGAGGTAGTTTGACATCCAGGAGCTGTAAGTTGAAGATTGAGGAAGTTAATGTGATGCAAGTGTGTGTTACAGTACTTATTTTTGTGCCATAATAGTTCCTGCGGTGCAAGTTTTCGCCATTCAACAGGCGTATATCCGGAGCATGGAGGCTTTGCGACGAATTAGAAATAGCCGTCGAGCCGCAACGAGCCGTCATCAGTTGCAGAAGCGGATGCCGATTCAAGCTGGTTCAGCTTTAATCAAGGTTTTAATCAAAAGAGAACGACATGCACCTCGGTTTTGGATGAGGCTTCGCCTAGGTCTGTGGTTCGATAAGTAAGTAATGAATTTGTTGGAGAATGACGGGGGATAGAATATCTTAAGATGACAAAAGGTTCCGTTCTGAAGATCTGTGATCTGCTAAGAAATCACATGAGCCCTGAGGTAACTGCAGTACATGAGCCCAACGCTTGAAGCACGGGTGGCTATGTGCATTTACCATCTTGCCACCTGGTCCAAATGTCGTGTCACAGCAAATCAGTTTGGACGTGGTAAGACCTCGGTACGTTAAAACATGTGCTGGAGTTTGTACGTTTAGATACTTGAGTCAGATTCAGGTTTTGTAGGATCTATTATTTGATAATGTTTGTTCATAGATCTTTTATAATCTTGTGTTGCGTGATATAGTACCACTTTTGTCTTTTGAATGGGCCAGACACGCTGATTTTTCTAATTCCCAGGATATCAGCCTGTCCAATCGAAGCACGTAGTTCAAGATGCAAATGCGTTGCCTTTGTCAAACCATTACCCACTCCAGTGCCACCATGCCATATGTCATTGTATTAGCCTGTCGGATAATTACACTTATACAGCTTGGTAAATCGCTCTTGATGCATTGGAAGACCGTTTAAATTTGTTTGTCTCATATTGAAGGTTGCTGAAAAAATACCAGTAGCAATTATTATGAAAAAAAAAATTCCGTCACTAACTGCAAATAAAAATACAGACGGCTAAAAAAATAACGACACCCTTCCCATTATTATAAAAAATGCGCCGTAGCGTCAAACCATGTCTTTTCTCCACTTGGCTCTATTTTTTCCAAAATAGAAGACACACCGTATGACGTCATTCGAGCTAGAACTTTACAAGAAACTTGTAGGTCTCATTGGTCGATATATCACCAAATACAAATATACGTTACAAAAATATTTCAGCGATATGTCTATCATACAATTTGAGTGATATTTGTATCATATGGTTTATAATCCACCAATTTTGTGTGTGATTAACACCAAGAACATTCCATTTTCTTCAACAGCGGTGGATTCCTACCGGAAGTCATCACTGACGCTGGAAAGTTCGTTCCGTTGGCTGTAGTTGTGGTGAATAAAACGGACTATTTGTGATTATCTGCACAACTTGAAGTCTGAAGGGCAGTTATGAAGCACGCCGAGTCTCCTGCCAAGACAACTTCCAAGGAGATCTCGTCAAAATGTGCCATAGTGTGCAGTTTTGGAAATGGTGTGCACTGCCTGAGGATGCCACTTCAAATATGCTAGGGGCTCCGGGCACCAATTTGATAGTTTTCACCCCATTCTTACTGTGCATCACTATATGCTTAATGCTAAAACCTGAAGAAGAAAATTCAGGTGGCTTGGGTATGCCGAACAGTATATATATATATATATATATATATATATATATATATATATATATATATATATATATATATATATAAATACTCTAGGGCATTGCTCCCACCACTTTATGCACACGTTTAGCATTAACCATATGGTGATGCATGAAAACAATGCATTTAAAAAGATGTTAGCATCCCAACCCCCACATTTGAGGATGTTTCTTCACCCAGAGCTGGTGGGTCCTCTGCAGAGTTTGGGACAAACCTGAATTACTTCATTTCTTTCTAAGCAATGTCATATAATTCATGTTAAATTTTGCCAGAGCTACAGGATAGCTTGCTCCTCCCCTGGTTCCCCTTAATCTGCAGTCCTTTTCTACACATTACATTACCCATATCATAAACTTGTGACAATTTCCCATTTGCAATTGTGTGATGCAAAAGCAAGTTCGTCACCATTAACTGTGAAAATTGTTCACGACTTATGTTGATGGCAATTATATCACTATTTATTTATTTATTTATTTATTTAACAATACATGTCCTCCACGTGCAGTGGCTGTTACGGACAGTCTGGGCTGAACTCACAGATATTTACAAAGAAAGGATAGATGTGTGGTCAATAGTGGGAGCAGATGCGTAACAAACATTCGTACGACAACATAATACAATATCCATATCACTTTCCGCACTGCATACACCGTACTTGCAACACGAGCTATACACGAGTGGCTTGTATGAGTGATAGGAAAGCGATGGCCTAAAGGTGACTTCGTAGTGTACACATATCCATGGTGTAAGTTTTTTTTTGTGGGACTAGTGTTGTTCGTGGAGATACGCTAGTGCATGTTTCTTGAAGTTAGACAGCCTCGATGTTTTTGTTTCAGTAGGAAGTTTGTTGTAGTGGAAGACAGACGAGTAGAGAAATCTCCTGCGGTCAGCCTCTCTGTGTATGGCTGGCAGGCGCAGATGGTCGTCTGCACGTGTGTGACGGCTTCGCAGGGTAGAGTTTGCAGTGATTTGACCGGCAATGTGCGTAGGCTCACCCGTCAGAATGATCTTGTGGAGCAAAGTGAGACTGTGAAATAGGTACAGATCAGCTGCAGTGAGGAGACCCAACTCGTTTCGGACATCAGTAATATGATCAAATTTTCGGAGACCTGACACGACTCTAGTGGCGAAGTTAATGATCTTGTCTAGTCTGTGGATATTTGCTGACGACCCGTTCCCGTAAACAGATATGCAGGATCGGATATTGGATATAACTAGGCTATTGACTATAGTGAAGAGGGT
This sequence comes from Imbricaverruca yamaguchii, assembly GCA_034440575.1. Taxonomy (NCBI): domain Eukaryota; kingdom Metazoa; phylum Arthropoda; class Thecostraca; family Neoverrucidae; genus Imbricaverruca; species Imbricaverruca yamaguchii. The sequence continues at coordinate 398,795 of JAOTOL010001422.1, read as the reverse complement.
GCTGGTCGGCAGATGGTGACGCAGATGGTTCAGGGCCAGAAGGAACCCAGTACACTTCCGGACAACAACAGCTACATGGGAATCCCACGACATGTGTCGATCAAATGTTACCCCAAGATTCTTACACGAATGTTTCTCATCTATCACGGCGTCCCTAAAGCACACTCGTATCGGGGTAATATTGCGGAGATTTTGACGCGATCCGAGAGTAAGAAGCTGAGTTTTGGTCGGGTTCACCTTCAAGCCGTTATCCAGGAAGTAGTCGTAGAGTTGGCTCAGGCATGTCTCCATCTGACTTATCAGATTTGGGAGATCAGATTTCCGACCGGAGATGAGTACCTGTGTGTCGTCTGCGAACTGGGTGACATGTGTTTCCGGGACGTGCAGACTGAGGTCGTTCGAAAAGATGCAATAGAGAAGTGGACCTAATGATGAGCCTTGAAAGACACCTATGTTGTTTGGGAGAAAGGAGGAGAGATGCCTGTTTCCGTGTTGATCTGAGATCCTAACAGCCTGCGTGTGACCTCCCAGATATGCTTTAAACCAGTCGGTATCGATTCCATGGAGTTGAAGTTTAGTGAGCAGTTTGGTGTGGTCTATTACATCGAAACATTTACTGAGATCCAGAATGCAAAGGAGAGCTACTTCCGAACGGTCCATTGCTGCTAGTATTTCGTCCGTGACTGAGATAAGGGCGGTTTCAGTAGAGTGGCGTGGTCTGAAGCCGTGCTGAGTTTGGGCCAGTAGGCGGTTTGAGTTTAGGTAGTGATAGAGTTGTTTCTGCACTACTCTCTCAGTGATCTTGGCGACAACCGGAACCAGTGAGATGGGTCTAAAATTAGAGGGATCCGAAGGATCTCCTGATTTGTGAATGGGAGTTACTATTGACTGTTTCCAAGTGGAGGGGATATCAGCTGTAGTCAGGCATGTGTTTATAATGTCAAGCAGCATTTCGCCGATAAAAAAGAACAGAAATTTGATGACCTTAATACAGATCCCGTCGGGTCCGCACGCACTTGTGTTTCTCATTTTTATGACGATATTGGCTAGCTGTTCAAGAGATATGGGTGATACTTTATAGGAGCTGGTAGAGACGCGCGATAGCCGGCAACTGGGAGTTGTGTGTTCAGGCATGTTTGCCTGGAGTTTGACCTCTGCTGATACTTTTGGTCCGACACTAACAAAATAATGATTTAGCTGCTCAGGTAGAACCTGAGGTTGTACTCTGTGAGATCCTTTTTTTGTATCGATAATAGGCTTGATAGCACGCCACGCAGCTGATGGGCCTTTTTCAGCTATCTTCCCGCTAATCTCTTCCCTACAGTCAGCTCTAATAGCTGATCGAACTTGTCGGTTAAGTATTTTGTAAGTGTTTCTATCTTTTAAGCGCAGGGCTACATTTCGCCGATGCATGAGATGTTTGGTAGCTTCGCTAACATGTGGTGCTGTTGGGTTCCGAATTTTGATGTTTCTGAGTGGCAGGTGCTCGTCGAGAATAGGTGTCAGCAATCTCAGCAATGTGTCCCATTTATCGGTTATTGAGATGCGACCAGTGACCTGGACCCAGTCGATCTCACCAAGGTCAAGGGTCAGTTCGGAGGTGTCCACTCGTCCGAAAGAACGTGATTTTATCACGGTGTTAACTGAGGCAGGCCTGTTTACTTTAATTGAACATGTGATAAATTTGTGGGGACTGTAGTGGCAGAAACTCACTTTGGGTCTGTCGACAGAGGTGGGTGAATTTGTTATGATGACATCCAATAAAGAGCCTGTGGAGAATGTAGGGCGCTTCACTATCACGTTAAGTGAATAGTTTCTTACGAACTCAAGCAGGTGTGTTTTGCTGGGGCAATTTGCCGTGTCGAGAAGATTGCAATTTAGATCACCTGCGAGGTAGAAAGTGCCGGTAAAGTTCAGTGTCGCCAATTGAACCTGTCGTTCGAGCTCAGCGAAGTCAACATTTAAGGCAGGTAGACTGTTACGAGGAGGTCGATAGATTGCCGCCAGAATGAAATACCTTCCGCTTTTACCTTTGACTTTGGTCCAGAGTGATTCTAATTTGGAGCTCGAGTTTGGAAGCGTAGAAATTTTCAAAACGGTAATAGTAAGCGCTGACTTGGCGATAATCGCCACCCAACCGTAGCCACTAGAGTCAGGCCGGTCCGCACGTTTTAACTGGTAACCAGGGAAGTTAATGAGACGCGTGGGGGTGCTAGGTCGCAGCCAGGTCTCAGTCACCACAGCTAGGTCTAGAGAGTAAGAAAGAAAGTCGTGTTGTAGCTCAAGTAGCTTAGGTTTCATAGATTAGGCATTTATGAGTCCCAGGTGCAGCTGCCCTTTGCGCTCCTGAACCGTCGCCTGGCTTGTTCCGCCCCGTGATCCCCGTCGTCTGCCACCCCTGGCGCCGCGCCTGCCCCGTCGTGTTTTCTTTTGGCGTTGTCATGGTAACGCCGACGGTCTGGTTTCTCGTTCTGCAGATGCGAGGGTGGTGACTGGCGGGAGTCAAGGTCGCGTAGTTGATGGCGTCGCGTACGGGGGGGGGGGGGCTGCGTGCGCGTTGCTGACCGGGGGACGTGATGGCGTTGAACATTTGGACCAGGGCGATGGTTAGCAGAAACCTGATGTCTGTATGCATGGTAGAGCTGAAAATGGAAGACTGGTAGAGCTGAAGATGGAAGACTGGTAGAGCTGAAGATAGACGATAGGAGGTAGACGTCACTGTTGTTAGAGTCACAGGAATTCCGAGCGGCACCAAGTCGTCAGTCCAATCAATTTCTTCTCAACTGCAGTGCAGGAAAGAAGACTGGGCACGGGCAGTAGCTGATGCTTGATGGAAGGGCAGTCACTACGGAGAAGGGCGCTGTTACTTCAGCACACACTCAGTTTGTAGGAGTCCAATCACTGCTGTGTAAACTGGGCAGCGTATAAGTACGTCGGTTTAGATCACTATGCCACTTTTTCTTCTTCTTTTTACTCGTACACTTCACTAGTTTGTTCACTTCTTCACTAGAACACTTCTTCACATGTTCACTTCTCACTCAGAGTATCACACACCTTGCATACAGAGGCAACGAAGAGGGCGAGGGAAAGGCTGGGAGAGCGACCGAGACACGTCAGCTCTAGGCGCCGCGCTCAGGCCAACTTCCTCAATGTTGCTTGCAATGTTTTCGTTGAGGAGTGCCCTCTTTCTTACATGTTTGTTTATATTTTTAATAACAACCCTCTTCGCGTCGACTAAATTATCTCACCCTGTCACCTCTTCCTCTCCCTTCGCACCATCCTCGCTACTGCGCGTGCCAAACTTCTCCTGGTGCGCCCTTCGCGAGGAGGGTCTGACACCCGCCAGACTGAGAAACCGCCTTCAGTGGAAGGTTTGGCGGCGTCAATTGAAGAAAACTGAACGAATTTCATCGCGGCAGTCGCTCCGGACGAGCTCTAAGGTCAGGGCTGCCGCAGATGCCATGATTATCGAACTACTCTCCGCCGGTGATGTGGAGGAGAACCCAGGCCCTCAGCCTCTCGCAAATTTCGAAGGGATGCCAGGAACCACCCTGGGGCCTGTATTCGCACGGGTCCCACTCTTGGCCGGTCGATACGACCATCCACCTAAGCCCATATTGGAATCATCGCCCAATCATGGCAAGCGACCCCAGCCACCAGCGGCAACACCACTCTGCTCTTGGACAACGAATCTGCTGGATACGGGGATCGAGAACGTCCCACCAACGAATACATCAAGGGAGTGGTTTGGTGCAGATCACCGTAAGATACAAGAAGCATCCGTCCCCGAGAAGGAAGTATTCTACACGGAATCACTTACAAGCCAGGCGGTGGGAATGTCAACGCTGAACGAGGTCGTCAGTAAAGGTGAGACTGATCACGGGGCATTCATGTCCTATGGTCAGTTCTACGTGCTGGTAGGCCATCATGAGACCGACCCGGCAATCCGAGTCATGTATTCCCTACCGACGGTCCAGGCTGCGCTGCACCTTGATGCGGCGTACTTGAAGTGTGGGGGGGGGGGGGGCCGTCACAACACGACGCCCTCCCTTCACTGGACGAACACGCGATCTTCGAACACTATAATGTGGCACCCTCTGTCCCCCAGCATGGAGACGCTGCCCCAAGAGCGAGACGCCCCCGCCCTTACACGGTGGATGTACGAGCACGGAAGTTCCTGGAAGCAGCAAACTGGAACCACCGGGCCGCTTTAGGTTCTGTCCTCTCCGCAGTCGACAACCGCGGGTGGACGAGCGCAGTAGCAAAGGTCTGGCTAGAGGCGTACGAGTCACAGTCGGTGCCAGCATTGACAAGAGAACAGTACAAGCAGTCAGGGTACCTCACTCGTACCGCGATCCTCAATACGAAGGCGGTGATGGAGTTGCTGGCCGGGCGAGTCATAGGCACCGAGGCCGGGTGGTATGGTGCCTTAACTGTGATGGCCCGAGTGCCGGTGATCTTGAACACACTAATCAAGGCTCATATCTGTCCGCTGTGTTGGCTAATTCAGGCGAGGGGCTTGAGTGAGCCACGGACGTCCAGCGCGCTCTACAGTTGGATGGAAAAAAACAGGGTGGCCAAACCTGACGCTGAGCCGGTATCAATCGACTTCTTCCGAAGTGAGACATCGATACTTGCCTTGAACACAGATACGGACCCCGTCTCACTGTTGTCCGCTCTCGTAGCCACACACAACAGAGAGATGCACGCTCTGAACGGAAATATACGCCCTGCTGTGAAACCGGTCATCCAGAATGACGAGGGGCTGTGCCTAGCCACCATCGGGTCGGAAAGTCTCACTGACCCAGGCTTTTCAGGTTCAGTGCTGCGGGTCCTTGAACAAGCGGAGTCAGAGATAAACGGCTTCCGAGACTTGAATGACTATGCCAGGAGGACTCTGGCGAACGGGTATCGGGCGATTACCAGCAACAAACTGATGCAGGTGAAGGCTGAGTCTGTCACAAGTGGGTATCTGGATGTGACGCAGATGTCTGTCCTACCGATCTCATTCCCGCCAACGAATCCGTGTGCACCCGCCGCCGCCCATGCCAGTACAATCCCGACCCCGTCACTCCCGGTGAATGATGACCTAGGGGAGGAACTGCTTGCTCCGAACTACGCGTATCACTACTCGACTGACCAAGGGAGGGTGGGAGTCAAACTACGTGAGACAAGCTACGCGATGACATTGAATGAGTCGTTAACGAGAGATGATCCTGGGGTACTCAATCAGTTACGTCGTTCTGCAAACACGGACACTGATGTGGCAGGTATACCATCACTGATGCGTTACGCCCGCATGGAATCGACCGTGAAACATGATGAATTGATGAATTGATGAAAAACATGAATTGATCGTGACAACCACCGATCCAACTTCATTGCTGGCGGTGAAAGATGTTTTTTTTTTTTTTTTTCTTTTCCCTTTTTTTTTTAAACTTTTTTTTTTTTTGTTTTTTTTTTTTTGTGATTTTTTTTTTTTTTTTTTTTTTTTTTTTTTTTTTTTTTTTTTTTTTTTTTTTTTTAATTTTTTTTTTTTTTTTTTTTTTTTTTTTTTTTTTTTTTTTTTTTTTTTTTTCTTTATCTTTTTTTATAAGGGAAAGATTTTTTTTATTTTTTTTGTTATTCCTCTTCCCCCCTTCCCCTATATTGTGGGGGGTGGGGGGGTTTTTAAAAAGGGACGGCCTTCCTTTCTAAAAAAAGATGATTTTTTTTTTTTATATGGTCCCCAGTTGTTTTTTCCCCCCCAACGAGGTGGTTTTCCTTTTTTCCCTAAAAGGTTGTGGGTTTTTGTATAATTTTTTTTTTTTTTACCGAAGGGGGGGGATTCTCTCTTCCCCCCCCCTTTTTTCTCCCCCCGCCCCCTTTTCCCCCCCCTGGGTTTTTTTTTTTTCCTTTTTTTTTTTTTCCCCCTCCCCATTATAATACTATTTCTTTTTTTTTTTTTATTTATTTTTTTTTTTTTTTTCTTTTCTTTTTGTTTGTGGCACCCGCGGGTTTTTTTTTCTTTCCTTTTTTTTTTTTTTCCCCCGCCCCCTCTCTTTTTTTTCTTTTTTTTTTTTTTTTTTTTTTCCTAAAACATTTTTTCCCCTCCCCCCCCCCCTAGCTTTGGAAGTAATTTTTGTTTTTTTTTTTTTTTTTTTTTTTTTTTTGTTTTTTTTTTTTTGGGTAATAAAATTTTTGGGGGTTTAAAACAAGTTTTGTTTTTTTCTCCCTCCTCTTTTTTTATAATAAAAAGCCTTTTTAATTTTCTCCTTTTTTTCTTTTTTAAAAGGTTTTGTTTTTTTGGGTTTTAAACCTTTTTTTTTTTTTACTTTTAATTTTTACTCCCTCCTCCTTTTTTTTTTTTTTTTTTTTTTTTTTTTTTTTTTTTTTCCTTTTTTCCTCCTTTTTTTTTTTTTTTTTTTGTGGCTTTTTTTTTTTTTTTTTTTTTTTTTTTTTTTTTTTTTTTTTTTTTAATTATTTATTTTTTTTTTGGTTTTTTTTTTTTTTTTGTTTTTTTTTTTTTTTTTTTTTGGGGGCACCCCCCCCCCCTCTTCCCCCTCTCTTTTTTTTTTTTTTTATTTTTTTAAAAATTTTTTTTTTTTTTACCCTTTTTTTTTAAAAAGAGAGGTTTTATGTTATAAAAAAACTTTTTTTTTTGGGTGGTGGGGGAATTTCCCTTTTATTACTTCCCCCTCCCCCACCTTTTTCCGCCCGTGGGGGGGGGTGGTTTTTTTTTTTTCTTCAAGAAACCTCTTTTTTTGGGGGTGGGGGATTCTCCTTTAGCGTTGCGGGGTGGAGTGTTGTTTTTTTTTTTTTTTTTTTTTTTGGTTTCCTTTTTTTCCTACTTATATATATTTCCTTTTTTTGTTTTTTGTATTTTCTATATAAAAAGGAGGGTTCTCCTCCCCCCCCCCTATTTTTGTGAGATATTATTTTTATTTTTTTTTTGTTTTTAAATATTCTCCTTTACCTTAAAATTTCCGGAAAGAAGATGATGACAGCAAAGTCAGGTACTTCTCACTTGCTGCTCGTGTACTTGGTAACAGCCGTCGTGCCCTCGGACACAGCGTGCTTGGCAAGCTCACCGGGCAGCAGGAGGCGAACTGCCGTCTGGATCTCCCGCGACGTGATGGTGGATCACTCACCTGGTGAATAGGTATATAGCTTATGTTTCCTGGCAATGCTCAGAAAACATGCATTGTCTGTGTGAAACTGAAATGCCACTTACCTACCTCAGGTTCATTTGGCAATTACTTGCTGGCTATCATCACTTTTTTGACAAACAACATAATCTAACTCTTCAAAATGAGTATTTTTGGTGCACTGCAACCTGTACAGAAACTCAAATATCATATTGACTGAATTTGGGACAAATGCCACCCTAATGAATTGAATATTTCTTCTTTTTTTTTTGTCCAGGGCACACCACCTGGTGTATTTTTCTCCCACAATGCAGAAACACACTAATTATAGTCTCTTTCATTTTATAGCTCTTGGAATCTCTTTTACACTAACTAAGTTGTATTATAATGCTTAAAACATAGGCTGTGTTTATCTGTAGTGGAATAAGCTGCAAAAGTGATCCCAGTTTTTAGTCCTTTCTATTCCTTCCCCAGCCCAATATTGTTAAGCCTGTGTGCATGGCTCCTCTGCCATGTCCTCTACCATCCTCAAAAGTTTTAGGAACATGGAAGTCTTACGCATTTTAGTTCAATTCAATGCCCATTAGCAATGACAGAAAATTAAATTCCTAAAAAACAATTTAAAACATGTCACTTCCCCTTTCCACTCACACTCCAGCCATGGCTGAGCCCATGCCTGCCTGCAACCAGACTGTCTGGCATGTGGTCAAAAACACCTTCACTTCCAGCACAGCAGGCATTATCCAGTAGGCTGTGCCACTCGAGATACTTTTTTTTCAGAGAGCATGGTGCCCATACGATTTTATCATGCTCCGAACACGTGGAAACAACATGACACTATTAATTTCATCTTAATTTTAACCCCATCCTGCTCCAGGTGAGCTAAGTTGAGCCTATCCGCTGACGCAGGCGACATCAGCGCCTCTAGCGGGAGAGTTTGAAACTAACGAGTATTTCTCAATTCCGACGGCTACGGCCTTTCTCGATGTACAAAAAGGGACATTTGATCATGATTTTAGTGTTCGTCTAGTGTTCGTCAGCACGTTAATGTTATGAAGAGATTCCTAACATAATGCATTGCAGACCATAATAAGGCCTCCGGCGGACCAGACCCTGCTGAAATCCTGCAGTATCCGGTGCCGCAGTCTGCTGTTGTCATTCGCCCAGACCTTTGTAAATTTATGTGGTTTACGATGTCTGTGGGGTGGTGATATTTGACGGAGGCTGAAGTCAAACCAAGTGATACCGAAAGGGCACCATCGGTCTAGATGCTGGTACCGTCATTTGACGGTCGGAGTCCAGCTCTGGCGTGGGATTTGTCTCTAACTATCGCTGTGGAGGAATTGAGGTTCAGGCACAAAAAGGCCAAGTTGTGCCCGACCTTTGCATATGTAAAAAAATCAAATCATAAGTTCGATGTCGAACTCAATACCTCTTACCACCGGTACCTTCATACGAATGCACGTTTCCCAATCTCTATGCGTTTCTAATACCGTCTCCTTGACAGGTTATGCTCGTGTCGTGATCCTGAAGTGAAGACTGAAGAGTGAAGATGCCTCTGCGTAGCCAGACGAAACACTTTTTCTAGGACCTCCAAAGAATTTACCCACTAACCAGCTGGCTACCAACAAAGACGTAATCAACCAAATTAGGCTAATGCATGGCGAAAAGGTAAATGTGCGTGCAAAGGTCCTGTCCGATAACATTTTCAATCCAGTGGCTACGATGGTGAAGGACATTTGGGATAGCCAAGGAATACCAACGCAGCAGCTAAAGGGTGTCCAGCGTAAAGTTGCTGACTGTTATAAGCAATATCAGAAAAACAACAAAACCAAAAATACTGGCCGCAAAGACAAGGGCTGTGCATATAAAAGCAAGGAGGGCTATTTTGACAGACTTTTTGATATTGCCCTCTGCCGGTGCAGAGACCTGCGCCACTGCGGCTGCCCGCAGGTCAGCAGAGTCCCCCCAAGTGAGGTTCCTTTCCTCAGGGGCCAGAGGAAAGGACGCAAGATGCTGCTCGGCGTAATCGACCGGCTGGAGAGCGCCAGACGGCAGACTGCGGCTCTCCGGAGCCAGCGGCAGGCCGAGGGACGGGCGCCGCCAGCTACGTCCGCCGACCCCAGTGGAGCCGGCCCGTCCAGCGGTGACGAGGCCGGGCCCAGCGGCGAGCAGGCTGTTGCCGGCGACGAGAGCTGTGACTCCAGCCCAGCTGACGATGGCCCCCAATCTGACGTCGACTGGGACAACGGTGACGACGATTTGGTTGGCGTAAACCCTGACACGCTGACCAACACGGCCCTGGCTGCGGACCGGTTCGGGCTGTCCAACCGACCGGTGGCTGCCGTCGTCAACGCTTTCCAGTTCGACATCAGACTGGCTTCTGCTGCAGATCCCCGGCTGCTGCTGTATCCCAAGGTGTGGCGGGAGCGGCACAGGGTGCGGCAGGCCCCTGCTCAGTCCAGGGCCGACAGTCCTGGCGACAGTCTGAGCACCCTCTATTTCGACGGCCGCAAGGACCACCACACCAGCGTCGGCCGATCCACCGAGTGCTCCGAGGAGCATATCGCCGTTGTGGCTGAGCCCGGAGGTGAATACCTCACGCACTTTACCCCGCAGTCCGGCCGGGCCGTCGACCAGGTGCGCGAGGTGGTCGCCGTCGCCACCGCCCACGGCGGCGATATCCGGGCGCTCGGCTGAGACGGCGCCGCCGTGAACACGGGACCAGCCGGCGGCGTGTGTCGCCTCATTGAAATAATCACAGAGCATCCTGTGCACTGGTTCGCAGCTCGACGGGAAGACCACCGGGCCCAAGTCGTTCACCGGACCGCTGGGGAGGGCCGTGGTCGGAGAGATGCACCACCTGCCGGTCGCCGGCCACGTGCCGGAGATGTCGGAGGCAGTGGCTGACGAGCTTAGCACGGACCAGCGGCTGCTGCACCGGCTCACAGTGGCCGTCCAGACCGGCCACATCACAGAGGAGGACGCCAGGCGACGGGTCGGACCCGTCAACCACGCCAGGAACGAGTACATGCTCTCCCAACATAGCAGTGGCACATAAGAAAAATCCTGATGATATATTTTGAAATATTTATATCGAAATGCCGTATTTCATTAAAATATGTAAACAAGGATATATAGCTAACATACAAAACCCGAATGACATCACAATTACACATTGAAATGTTACATTGTCATGCACCAGCTGTGTGTCACAACTCATAACAATTGGATATAAACCAGATACATGGTCATGATCCGCAGGTGGCTCACTCTGGCTGCGAGACTCCTTCGCCTCTACATCGCCCAGACATCACCACCGGCCGAGCTCTCCGAGATCGTCAAGTACCTGGTGGGCCACTACGTGCCGATGTGGTTTTTCATCCGAAGCCACAGCGGCTGCAACAACGGCGCCAAGAACATGATGCAGAGCTTGAAACTGATGCGGACGCTACCGAGCCGACTCCAGGACTTCATACGACCAGTGATGCAGCGAAACAGCTACTGGTGCCACCCGGAGTCGGTACTGCTGGGGATGGCGGCGGACGAGGACCTGCAGGTGCGCGTCCGGGCCGTGCTGGCCATCCAGCGGTGCCGGCAGCAGCCAAAGGAGGTGCTCCGTCCGTTTGTCCTTCCGACAGTAAACTTCGCTGCCTCCGAGTTCACTCAGCTCTTCGACTGGAGCACTGCGCCTATCACGGAGCCGCCTTCTACACAAGCCTGAGTGACGCAGAGATTGAGGGCATCCGGGATGTCCCGCTGGAAGTGGACGTCTATCCGGTACACACGGTGGCGGTGGAGCGGGCGGTGAAGGTGGTAACGGAGGCGGCCAGCGCGGTGGTCGGAGAGACGCAGCGGCACGGCTACATCTGCAACCGCCTCAGGCACCGACAGCAGCTGCCAGCTGTTATCAGCAAGAAGTATTTTACCTAAGTCATGGCAAGTGACACTGTGCCTCCTGTGCATTTCGTCTCGTGTTAAGTGCCGCTCGTGCCGAACTCGCCGCGATGTATGACCCATGTTTGAATACATGCGTCATACATGTCACCTGATCGCATACCAATGGTTCTTAAGTGTTAAGAGTGAGGATGGGTTTCAGAGAAAATCAAGCCTAGTATGCAAATCAGTGAGCTCATCGGTCTGCCGGATGCCGCATTCAGAGACCACCGCCCGCATGACTACAGTGCAGTGGTTTCATTTTGCCTGGAACAGAGATTATTATCGGAAATACATAAATTTGGACTCCATTTATAGTATTCATGCTGAGGAACACTTATAACGTGGTCACATGTCCATTTCTAGAATTAAAAGAGTGGCCGTGGCTGCCAGACGAGAGGAGGAATCGTTAGTTTCAAACTTGCTCGCCAGAGGCGGTGTTGGCGCCTGTGTTATGAGACAGCCAATACTTTACTCGCTCGGAGCAGGATGGGGGCTAAAAGTACGAGCAAATTAATGGTGCCATATTGTTACCACGAGGATAGAGCATAATGCAATCATAGTGGCACCATGCACTGCGAATGATGCCACAGCCTATCATCCAGTCTATTTCGTAATATTGGCCAACCGATGCCCCCTATACAGTTAGAGGCACTTGTGTGTTAATCAGAAAGAGCATTTTCCATTCATTTAATCACATGTTGTGATGTTGCATAGCACAACAGTTGGCATGTTCATGCATACACCCAATTATAGCTGGCTGAAGGTGTTGCTAACACCGACTGTATTCGAGCAGTTGGGCCAATTCATCAGGACACATTGTGTGGTTCATTACAAGCCAAAATTTCATGTCACCTACATCATTGTCACAGGTTGTTGGGTACCATATATAAATATTGCTGTTTAGTTTAGTAGGTGCATATTTATTGCACATACAGCTTCTTACTTATCAAGTAATGCTTGTTTTATGCTGACTTGACTTGGCATGGCAAATGACTTATTTTGTCTACATCATTGGCGGAAACTTTATGAAGAATTAAAGACTGCCGGCGGCCAACAGCAACGAACCACAGCATGGCTACAGGTTCGTGCCAAAGCAGAGGAGCCTGGGCTACGCAAGGCGAGTGTGACAATGCAACAGTTTAAGAAAAAGTGTCAACAACTTTCAGTCCAGTGCGCCGGAGGAGACGGACGTGCCATCTCCCGATATTTTGGACGGAATTCGACGCACTACCACAGGGAGTTGAATTTTCCTTTTGTGTCCCTACGTTCTGTTTATTGTGATAGGGGGAGATAATCATCAGGCAATACTTTTGACTAAATCTCATATTACTAAACTATACATAACCTAAACTCGGTTTGTACCTGGACCGGAGGTGTCGTGGACGAAATTAAAGAACAAATTCAGGAAGCAGTGAATGAAAAGATGAAGGCTCTTCGAGAGGAAATTGAGGATATTAGAAAGGAAAATAGGAAAACAAACAACCAACTAAAACAACTCATGGAGGAAAACAAGGTTCTAAGAAAACAAATTTCAGAATTGAATTGCACGGTTGATACCATTGAACAGTACATCAGAAAGGATTCGCTCATTTTAAGTGGTGGTGGATTCCCACCAGCCCCAATAGACTCTTTTGAAACTCCAGAAAGAACCAGGGAGATTACCAAAAAAATAATTGAGGAGAAGCTAGGTGTAAAGCTCTCTGGCAGCATATCTGTGTGTCATCGTCTGCGCCAAAACAGGCGTGTACTGATCAAATTTCAGGATTTAGCTGATAGAAATGCAGCATATGAAGCAAAATTCAACCAAGCAGGAGAACACCAAACAACACCGTCCAAAGGACCAGTAGTGAGATCACTGCATTGCTATAAATATTACCATCATGTTGTAGCTCATCCAGGACACTAATGAGCAAGCTTATACACAGTGTGATTAAATGCTGGGAAAGTTAATTTAGTTATATTTCTTTCCCAAAAGCCACCAGTGTGCAGTGTGTATGACATGTGTAAGGCAATGTGAAAATTGTGATGTTTCTCTCAAGCGCTCAATGCCCCTTGGTACCAACATTATGGCATGTCAATTCATATAGCGTGTGCTGCTTACCATCAGCAGCATTACCATCTTCGTCAATTCGTCGTCGAAGAAGGCCGCGACCTTGGACCAGCTGCTGGAAGCGGGCGTGCAGGGCAGAGCAGGTGCGCCAAGTGGCCACCGGGCGCCGAACCTGTTGGGGAGCCAGGGCCGTCGCCAGAGCGCTGGGCCTGCGCTGCATCTCAAAGAAGGCCTTCGCGTATGTCAGCAACGTGTTGAAGCTCCCCTGCCGTCCATGACGACGCTGTCACGCTGGATTCGCTCCTTCACGGTCACACCGGGCGTGACGGAGGCTGCCGCCGCGGTTCTGGAGGCGGCCGTACAGACCATGGAGCTCAGCTCATGTGCGCATCTCGTTCGACGAGATGGGCTGAACAGTACACTGTTATGACGCTGCAGCGGACCAGGTGCTGGCGGCATCTAAGCTCCAAGCGTGAAATGAATACTCTGATCAGGTATATCCATTGCATTGCGTGTTGTCTTTAACATAATGTTAATACCGTAATGTTTAACGTTATGTGGTGTGGTAATGTCATTAGTCTGCGGGTGAACAGTTGGTAGGAACATGAATGGTGATTGGGAACCCTAATTGTTCGTGAGATTTAACAAAATATTCGACCTGAACTGAAGTGAATACATTTTACGATCAATTAGGTTGTTCCATGTTCAGTGATCCCCATGTTCTATGGCATATGAAGTGAAAAGTCATTAGTATATATCCAGAGTTCGAGGTGTCAGAAATGCCGACTGCACCGACTTCACCAGATTTGACAAATTTCGGCTAATTGGCAGCTATCGCCGAAATAAAAAGTAAGGATTGACTGGGAATCGAATTATACTTCTCAAGGTGCAAGGCAGAGGGCAGTTGTCTTCACCACTGCTCTGTTTGGGTGCTTAAAATTGCATGTAATGATTATCTTTTTACATTTTGCTGGGTAATGGGGACTTCGTGTATGTCAGTTGTATGTTTGTCCAATGTTCAGAATCTCTAAGGCGTCAACGGTATCTGAATTCGGAAATCCTATTGCAGGTTCCCACAGTTCGCGGGTTGTGCGCACCTTGGAAGCAGCCGCTGTTCCATGAATTGGACGCTGCCATGACCATCGAGAAGCTCTATCGCGAGACTGGAGACACTGGGCCTGAAGGTGGTCGCCGCCGTGAGCGACATGGCCCCTTTGAACGAGGCCATGTGGAAGGAGGCCGGCGTCACTTCGTCCTCAACCTGGATATCCAACCCAGCAGACCCAATCCGGCACGCGCCGTGTTTCGAAAAGGCGTTCGTGTGCGTCCGCAGCGTGCTGAAGCTGCTGCCGCCGTCCACCACGACGCTCTCCCGCTGGTCGCGCTCCTTTACCGTCACACCGGGCGCGGCGGAGGCGGCCGACGCGGTTCTGGAAGATAGGTGATCTTTCTGAAGTTGAGGACAGAGTTGAAGACGAAGTGGACGACATCCCAACGCTGCCTCAGCGTACAGCAAATGTGCGGATTGTGACGCCTCTGGAGGAAGTCTGCCGCTGCAGAGAAAGGTGGATCGGTTGCCGCGGACCTGTCATGAGAAACGTCTGGCGTGGCGGCGCCAGAAGTCTGATCTGCTCCGCCGCAACAGCATCCATATACCTCACCCATTCTGGTTTTGCACTGCTGCACACTACGGTCTGACACTGCGCTCGCACGACGCTTGTAAGCCACGAGTGATTGGCATCAAGAGTCGACGGAGAAGAAGGAAGACGCGGACGAAGTCTCGGGCCGAAGACCGAAGTTGGAGCAGTCGACACCAGTCCAACAGCCACCAGCCACCTGCCACCTACCACCTACAGCAACACACACGTATACCCACTGCCAGAGAACACAAGCGCCGATCCAAACCAACCTCTACATACAAACACTACCTTCCCGCTCCGCTAACCTATTTTCAGCTACCTTCAACTTCAAGCTTCTGGATCTACTTCTCAGCCTTCTCTACCACCTAGCTCTACACCATCGTCTACAAGCTTTCTAGCGAAGAAGGCCGCGACCTTGGACCAGCTGCTGGAAGCGGGCGTGCTGTTGGCAGGGCAGGTGCGCCAAGTGGCCACCGGGCGCCGAACCTGTTGGGGGGCCGGGGCCGTCGCCAGAGCGCTGGGCCTGCGCTGCATCTCAAAGAAGGCCTTCGCGTATGTCAGCAACGTGTTGAAGCTCCCCTGCCGTCCATGACGACGCTGTCACGCTGGATTCGCTCCTTCACGGTCACACCGGGCGTGACGGAGGCTGCCGCCGCGGTTCTGGAAGCGGCCGTGCAGACCATGGAGCCCATCTCATGTGCGTCATCTCGTTCGACGAGATGGGCCTGGACAGTAGACGCTGTTATGACGCGGCAGCGGATCAGGTGCTGGCGGCATCTAAGCTCCCGGTATGAAGTGAATACTCTGATCAGGTATATCCATTGTATTGCGTGTTATCTTTAACATAATGTTAATACCGTAATTTTTAACGTTTTGTGGTGTGGTAATATCATTAGTCTGCGGGTAAACAGTTGGTAGGAACATGAATGGTGATTGGGAACACTAATTGTTCGTGAGATTTAACAACAAAATATTCGACCTGAACTGAAGTGAATACATTTTACGATCAATTAGGTTGTTGCATGTTCAGTGATCCCCATGGTCTATGGCATATGAAGTGAAAAGCCATCAGCATATATCCAGAGTTCGAGGTGTCCGAAATGCTGACTGCACCGACTTCTTCACCAGTTTTGACAAATTTTGGTTAATTGGCAACTGTCCCCGAAATAAAAAGTAACCACTGACTGGGAATCCAATTACACTTCTCAAGGTGCAAGGTGGAGGGCAGATGTCTTCCCCACTGCTGTTTGGGTGCTTACAATTGTATGTAATGATTATCTTGTTATATTTTGCTGGGTAATGGGGAATTCGTGTATGTCAATTGTATGTTTGTCCAATGTTCAGAATCTCTAAGGAGTCAATGGTATCTGAATTCGGAAATCCTACTGCAGGTTCCCACGGTTCGCGGGTTGTGCGCACCCTGGAAGCAGCCGCTGTTCTATTAATTGGACGCTGCTATGATCATCGAGAAGCTCTCCGTCGTCATCGCCAGACTGGAGACGCTGGGCCTGAAGGTGGTCGCCGCCGTGAGCGACATGGCCCCTTTGAACGAGGCCATGTGGAAGGAGGCCGGCGTCACTTCGTCCTCAACCTGGATATCCAACCCAGCAGACCCAATCCGGCACGCGCCGTGTTTCGAAAAGGCGTTCGTGTGCGTCCGCAGCGTGCTGAAGCTGCTGCCGCCGTCCACCACGACGCTCTCCCGCTGGTCGCGCTCCTTTACCGTCACACCGGGCGCGGCGGAGGCGGCCGACGCGGTTCTGGAAGCGACCGTACGGGCCATGGAGCATATTCGGCACCTCCGTGTCATCCCGTTTGACGAGATGCGGCTCGACAGCTGACGCTGCTACGACACTGCAGAGGACCTGCTACACAATTTTCCTCCTATAATACAGGGTTCAGATTAAAACAGAAGTCCTGAAAGTCCTCTGCTCCATACCAACCTGTGATGACGCACAATTTTCCTCTCCAATCACATAATTCCAAGACATAAATATCACCTTCGTCATACCTAACTGAAACGACACTTAGAAGAAACCTTAGTGCAATACATGCCCAAAGTTTTCGTGCTAATATAAAACCACCATCACGAGAAAAGGTGCTTTATGACTATCCTGGCTGCAAATTGAATGGCAAGTCAATATCGTTGAATAGGCATATGAAGGCAAGACATGCCGGTTTACCTATTCGGCTGAAAAACGCTGCCTTCGGGGCAGGCCGGTGGCAGTCATGACACATTGCTCCAGGAATTGCAGAGAAGAGTTAATGTATTCCTACTAGCCAACATGTCTGCAAAATATGTCAATATTGAGGGTGTTTTGTTGATGTGCAAGCAAAAATGCTATGACACCTTGTGCAAATTTTGGTGCCAATATCCATCACACTCACTGGCTCCACTATGGTATCGGGAAATCGACAGTGTATGGAGGACGGGCGGCGGGACATACATGGCCACCAGTAATATTATTTGCATAACGTCTTTCGGTCATTACCTAAGATGACCTCGAAATAGGTTTGTAACACAACATATTCCATGTGCTTACAAGCTGTATTTTCAGGGGCATAGCTTGTCCGCTTGTGCCGGACATACAATGCGAGAAGAAACCAAGGGGCTGGAAACGTTCGATGTCAACGGGGTGGGGGCAAGTGCCTACCCAAGATCATACAAAGCTACACCCATGTGGCCTGTATGCGATTCACCATATTCTTCAGGACTGAGTGAGCCACGAACATATAATAATACCTAGTGCAGATATGTTCACCTAACCTCTTCTATATTTCGCTTCAGTTCATATCACTGCTGATCACCAAATCAGTGTCTTCAGCCTGTATCAGTGAACGGAGCAGCGAGTGTCTCACGGCAGACTGTAGTTGCACATAGTGCGAAATGTTGAGATATAAGTGATTGGATGCAAAATTGAAGATCATGTATAGACTGTAGCATACTTTTTTGTTCCCTTTCAGCATCACCGTCGACATTTCGCGCTCGCACACATGTAGCGGAGCGCATCCGATAGCCATCTAGCGGCCGGCTGAAGACTCAGCCATTGCTGAGCGCTTGCCCGCCATCTAGCGACTGAGAACTAGTCGTTCGCCCATTTAGCACTAGGTGCCAGCATAGTGATTGTACTTATCCAGGTCCGTTGTACGCCGAGGAATCCTACTTCTTTCTCCTTCTATCCTAAGGTAGGTGTCAAGACCGCACTGAGGGGGTGGTACGGTCATACCGTGCACATCCCGGGTGTTATTTGGCAACGACGTCTTCCTGTGGCTTTCCCAGATCATTCAAGCCCATCCACATATACAAGCAACCCATAGGCGCTACACACATACGTACGGGTCTTACTTTGAGTCATCAACATGTGACAGACCAGTGGTGTTCGACATTCCACAGGCGACAGGCTGGACACTTCCACATCTGTATTCAGAGCCTCTGCGTCATCTCGTTTGACGAGATGGGGCTCAACAGTAGACACTGCACCGAATCTGTAGCGGACGGACACAGCTCCAGAGTATCCAGAGGCCCATCAAGTGCACGAAAAACATAGTGGCCATCTGCAACGCTAATATTCCGCTTCGCCACTTCAGAAGCATGTAACACATTGTCGATCAGGCCAGCTCAGATGCTGAGTGGGCACACGATGGACGTGTGGACCACAACTGCGCTGTGCTGTAACGGCCAACTCCTACCGTGGTGCTGCCGGCTCAGCATGGGCATGCGTTCCGTGGGCACGAGTCTGAGGGCAGTGCGAACAGGGAGAACTTCATTGAAACGCTGGGTTTTAGACATTGCGTGAGAAGAAATGTACGGCCCCTGGCCGAAACGCTGGAGTTGCTGAGTGAGTATGGACAAACCATAAATGATGACCTAGCAGGCCAAAACATTCAAGGGCACGTCGAAACACATTCAAAATTACCTGATCGAGTGTATCCACTTTGTGCTGAGCGAAGTCATCCATGCCGAGATAACCGAAGCGTCGTGTTTGGCCATTGGGGCCGACGAAGCGACGGACTGGTACTCAGCAACAACAGCCATCGCGTTCTGGTACGCGAACGGTAGGAGAAGCATCCGAGAGATTCCATGGGTATCTCTCGGCGTCTGGTAGCTGTGACGCCAATGCCATCGGTCTAATCATACCACACCAAAGCTATCGCTCAATTCATGCTGTGGACATGCCCCACATATCAGAGGACAGAGTCGAAACTGGTTGCACAGGCGTACCATGGTGCGAGCACTATGACCGGGGAGAACGTCGTACAGGCTGAGATTGAGGGCGATAATCCTAACGCTAACTCCGTCCACTGTTCCGCGCACCGCTTGAACCGTGTGCTCATGGATCGGGTTAGGGTGCCTGAGGTTCTGCGGAGTCCGAGCGTCCCACACATTTATCTCAGGAAGCTCAAAGCGCATTGTTACAAAAGTTCCACACTGTACCGATGCCAATCATCCTGAAGTTTTATCGGACACGCACCATCATCAGGATGGACGTTATCAACTCCTCAATGGCAGCCGCTTCCCTCATAAAACGCACTAAGCGTAAGCGTTCTGCTCATGCAAAGGAGGATTGAACAATGTTAGGCGGTGGTCCTAGTACATGGTGTCATGCGTGTAATTGTATGATATGGACACGGGACGCTATTACAGATTAGTCTCGGCAGATCGGTATGGTACTGTTGTCCGAATGTCAGAATGGCACGGGACTTGGAATATGACGTATGCCTTATGACGGGAATGTGACCGATGTTGGAATATGAAAATGTCTGGATCCGGCTCTGCTATCTTGAGCTTAGGGGCCCTGGAAGATGTCCCCTTCGGAGATGGTGGTGACTATATGGGTTGAAAACGACGCTCCTGCGAGTGGGAAGTGGCATCGTCCAGGCCGCTACGCACGCTACCAAGGTTGCTCGCTGCGAGCTCATCGTCGCCTCCTTCTTCGCCGATCACGACCTGTCGTTTCGGGCGGCAGACCACTTCTGGGAGTGATGAAGCACGCAGCACCAGACTCAGACATCCTGAAGACGGCATCTGCAAAGCGGACCAAGATGGCCTACCTGACGGTGCATGGGATTGCACGTAGCAAGGCTCAGAGGGTCGCGAGCGTGTGCGCGAACCGCAAGTTCAGCATCATGTTGGACGAAAGCACGGACATCTCTGTGTCCCAAGTGATGGCGCTGGTGGTGATGATTTACGACAAGGAGGCGATGGAGACCAAGGACGTGCTGCTGGACCTGGTGGAGCCGCATGGTGGAACGGCCCGCGGACTCTTTGACGCCGTCATCTCGTCGCTAGAATCCGCCGGCTTCGACAAGAAGGGCATCATCGGCATCGGCACCTACAACTGCGCCACGATGATGGGAGGCAATGCCGGCTTCCGCAGACACCTGGAGGTAGTGGTGCCTGGCGTCTTCGTCATGGGCTGCATCTGCAACTCGCTGGCACTGTGTGCCGGCCACGCCGCGCGATGCTTGCCAAGTTGGCTAGAGATGTTGGTGAAGGACATCGCCAGCTACTTCGCCCGCAGCCCCAAGAGACAAGACACCCTGGCTCTGCTCCAAAAGGCCGTGAACGCGCCTTGCCACAACATCCCTAAGGTGGCGATGATTCGCTGGCTGTCGCGCGGGGCGGTGTTAAGTCGCATCCTGGAGCAGTGGCAGTGTCACAAAGTTGGTTTTCGGTGCATCTGAATCCTCTAAATTCGTCCCCCTACCCACTCCGTTCCGGTCCCCACAAGCTTGCGCACGTACCCTGTATCCCTCCCTCACATACCTATCGGCTGACGCCCCAGATGAAGTCGGCCAGTGGACTTTGCCCGTCCTGTCTTCCGGCCACAGCCACCGGCCATCCCGGTCACAGCCAAGGTGACCCACGGTACCCCGGCGCGCTCCGCCGTCGTCGTCAGATGGTGAATGCCATGTGAAGTGACGTGACGTCAGTGGGCGATGTAGGAGCCCTACGGACAGGCGTGTCAATGATGTCTATACCAGCTGTCAGTGGGCTGTGGCGAATTGCACGTTGTATGTCGCTAGAGTGTCGGGCGCTGTGTCGCGAAACCAGAGGCTACAGTGCCGCTCCTCTGCCAGTCAGTTGCTGTTAAGCAACGTCCTGTGAAATGCTCACAGCTCACTATCCGACCCCGATACCGCGCGGGCCTCACAAAGGCCAGTCTCTGGATGCCAACAGAGGCGGCTCTGACATCTGACTCTGAGCTGACGTATGTCAGATGGACAGCGCGAGCCATTGTTTTCGACTCAGGGCCGACGCCCCGGCCATGCGGCGCAGTAGTGACGTGTTAGTCACATGATAACGACGTACTGTCAGTTATGTCGGACGCGCTCCCGAAGTAACTGACGCGTCAGTTACTTCGGCACTCGGTCATTCTCTGTTCGACGGGCGCTTGAGACGGGCGGTCGCCCCTCGGGCCCGGCCTGCCCTACCCTGCCTTGCCCCACACGTCGGTACTAAGGTACGCCTGGACTCTGCCTGACTCGCTATGTCGGTAGAGATATAGAGTGAGGGGTGAGACTTTTGACCTGCTATCAAAATGAAGCTATCGTATTAATACCTGTGTCACGCTGCGCTATTGACGTCCCAAGCATCATGGCCGCTGTTTGACTAATAGCTCAATATGGAAGTGTTGGCTTTGGAGTTGCGTGTTAAGAGATACGAGACCGAAGCCATGAAATTGGAAGCTGCGAGCTGGTGAATTAACTATAACCGGGGTTCACAAAATCGCAAACACCGAGGTCCCAAGACTATTCACGTGCCTAATGGAAGTTTACCTCAGACAAAGTGGGAAAATGTCTGATAAAGCTCTGGGCGAGCAAAACTTCCTTACAGCAGCCTCTCCAGCTACTCTTCGGCGCCGAGGCGGACACGTCGGAGGGCAAGGTCGACAGAGTGGCGGAGATCAGCAAGCGGATGAAGCAGTCCGGCACGAAGCAAATGATGCTGTTCGTCCATTTCGTCGTCCGAAAGGTGGACAGACTGAACATGATGTTCCAGTCGGAGATATTCGAGCTACACCGTCTGCACCGCGCCATCAGCGACGGCTACCGGGAGCTGCTGTCGCTGTACGTCAAGCCGACCGTGGTGTCCGTTCCGCTGCACAAGATCGACCCTGTCGACCCTGGAAACTGTATGCCGCTAGAGCGCACGAACTGGACGGGCGATGCGAGAGCATGCTGGTGGAGGAGCCTCTGCATGATGGCGAAAAGACGCTGCGACTGGACGCGCTCGCCTTCCTGAAGGACTCGTGCGGGCAGATCAGGAAGCGGATTGATCTGGACGCCACAGGCATCCCAGCCCAGCTCCGAGTGCTGGACGCGGAGGTGGCGCTGCTGCCTGCTCACGACGAGCAGAGTCCGCGCACGCTGGCGCTGCTATTAGCCAGGTTCAAGAACCTGGTCAGAGAGAGAGCGACCGGGACGAAGTCAACGACGAGTGGCGCGCGCTCCCCGCTGCACTGATCGCGGCAACGGCAGCGGTCAGGAGTGTAACGCCCCCCGTCTTCTGGAGCAAGGTGGCGGAGCTGACCAACGCCGCCGGTCAGAAGCGGTTCCCGCTCCTGACAGAACTCATGGCTGACCTTATGCCACTGCCCCATTCAACAGCCTCCGTGGAGCGGGTCTTCAGTACGCTGAACCGTGTCAAGACCGCCAAGACCAACCGGTTGACGGTGGTAACCATCAGGGGCCGTATGCTGGCCAGCCAGGCCGTCAAATGCAACCCAGCCGGCTGCACCAAGTACGAGCCACCGGCGGCCCTGATGGAGGACGTCCTCGCCGGCGGCCCCTGGCGCCGTTGCCGGGACATGGACAAGAAGGCGCTCTCACGGGAAGGCGCAGAGGAGATGGTAGAATAGAGCTGCAGGACATCTGCAGGACAGCTGCAGCTGCAGGACATCGCAGGGTGCACCAGTTTCCAAAAGAGGCGAGCCGCGAGAGATGAGGGATTCGTGTCGTGTCTCAGACATGATTGATCGGTCCCCATAATATTTATGTGATGTGTGATACATATGATGATGAATTTTTGGTGTGGCAAATTAAAAATTTAATTTTTTTTTTTTTTTCTTTTTTACCCAGCCCAGTGTCCTAGCAGTCGTGTAAGCGGCGAGATGTCGGACTTCGTCTTGTTTAAGGGGAGTGCTGTTTGGGAGCATTTTCTGCGTGAGACAACCGGCCAAAGTGCCAAGTGCCGTTACTGTAGGAAGGTGCTGAATATTTCGGGTGGATCCACAAAAGGCCTTCACACCCGCGTAAAGAGCCAGCATCCAGATAGGTACGCCGGTTCATCGAAGGATGGAGCGTGTCAAGACGATTCGAACTCAGACCAGCCACAGCCTGCTGCAAAAAGGGCCAGGCCCCTGGACAGATACTTTTCACCCAACGCTGAGGATGATCTGGACTCCATGCTGTCAAGATTGTGCGGCAGGGACGGGATTCCGTTCAGTGTTTTTTGCACTCCACCGGACTTGCGCAACCTTATGGCTGCCGAAGGGTTTAAAAATCTACCAACCGGTCACGAGGAAATCCGAAATCGCGTCATGAGGCACTGTGCCAGGATCAAATGTCAGGTAAAACAAAAGCTGGCAGACGAAATAACGCAAGACACGAGGTTCTCTCTCACAATCTACGAATATTCGTCTCTCAGGAATCGAAGATATATGAGCGTGACCGTGCACTCTGGTGCAAAGGGTGGGGCTTCGGTGTGGTTCAGTGCCATGGCTCTATGCCAGCGGAGAAATGCATGGACCTGCTGAAGGACAAACTGAGTTTGACCTCGAACTCAACCTGCACGTGACATGTGTCACCACCGACTGCGCATCCGTCATGGTGAAGTTCGGAAGAAGTTTGCCGTGGGAACACCAGCTGTGCTTTGCACATGGCGTACATCTTGCGGTAATTGACGTTCTATACACGAGTGACGGAGGAGCTAAGACAACCAGTGGGGCTCATGTCGCCTGTGCGTCACCAGATACGGAGTCACCTACGGATGGATCGGATGAAGATGACATCGGGGAGGATGACTGTAGTGTTATGTGGCGACATCTAGGCAGCGGACACAGCAGAGGCACTCCCCCGCAACCGGTGACGTCTGGAGACAATGTGATGTACGGCCGAGACCGGCTGACCTGCGGGACCGCGTGACACAGAAGCAGGTTCGTCGGAAGGCCTACTTCGACCGCACACATCGTGTGAAGGTTCCCGACTTCGCCGTGGAGGACGCCGTACGGCACCGTCTTCCGCCACAGGCACGTAAAGGGCGGTTGAGGTTCTCGCGCCCGAAGAGTCTTCGAGCGGCGCGGACCGGCGAGTTTCGTGCTCGATGACGGTACAAGAGTGCACGCTGATCGACTTACGAGAAGCACAGGCAACAGCCGCCGCGGAGAGTGCGAGGAGCGCCCGAGGCCCGAAGCAGAGACTGTCTCCAGGGAGCAGACCCTGACGCCGGTGGAGACTCCTGAGGGGGACGAGATGTCCGGCGGAGGCCTACATACGCAGTTGGGTCAACAGGCGCGGCTGCATCACCAGGCGCAGCAAGAAGAGGCAGCGATGCCGTCTAGCGAGCGCGAGACACCAGTGAGAACCAGATCTGGTCGAGTCAGTCGGTCTCCTCTTCGATACGGTTTTGACAAATGTGCGAGTATTTAGGTGTGCTGTTATACCAAGAGGCTTTGCAATGTTCAAGCGTAGCGCTTCATTTGTAATTGTAGCACGTGAAATTATGTTGCTTAGGTAGGCACGCTCCAGGCTCATGTCGTAGGGGAGGAGAATGTAGTGCTGTGTGGCGACATCTAGGCAGCGGACACAGCACGTGAGATATTGGAGTGACACCGCCAGAGCGGCGGCCGTGGGATTGGCGGGTGCTCTTCGCGTGAGTCCCGCGGCGCGCGGTTGTGTGAGTCCGCGGTGCGCGATTGTGTGGGTCCCGTTGCGCGCGGTCGGAGCGTGACGCTTCCGAGTGACCCCTGTTCGGGGCCGTGAAGTTGCCTCGCGTTTGGCTAGTACATCAAGACAGTACAATGACGTCATTGGGGTCGAGGATTACGATGAGCTGCAGGACCCACGAGCCCGAAGCGGTTCAAAGCGTCCGGAGAATTGTGCGATGGTTTCGAAAATCGCCCGTGCGAAACGAAGTGCTTCAAAAGTACGTGACGGAAGAACAAGGTAAGCAGGTGATGCTAATTCTTGATTGCAAAACGAGGTGGAACAGTTTGTTTGCAATGCTGGAACTATTTATTACACTAAAAACGCAGTGCACAAAGCAATTATTGACATAGGTGACAAGAAAGTGGAGATGACCAGTGATCGAGAGCTCGACATGGTGCGCGAGATTGTTCGGTGCCTCAACATCGTAAAGTTGGGGGCAGAGGCCCTGTGCCGCAGACAGTGGACTGTTAGAAGCCGAAGCTACTCTGAAGTTTGTGCTCAGCTTTCTGGAAAAGGAAGGCGGCCAGCTGGCAGAGGTTCTACGATGCTTTGACGCTGAGGATTCGTCAGCGTCGCTCTAAGGCGGCTGCAGTCTTGCAGGCGCTGCGTAACGATTTGCTGCCTCAAGACGAGGCAGAAATGGAGACATTCCCGCAGGCCACTCGGAGAGAAGTAGATGAGTACATAACTCGTATGATATAACGGATGAGTGGGGAAAGGATCGGTGATACTGTGTCTGACAGTAAGTGTGAGGGTGTCGAGCAGTCCGCGCCGGAGCCGACTCTGCAGCAGCAGCTGCAACGCGCGCTGGAAACGGCGGCGAAAAGTCGTGTGCCTGGCGCACCGGGACAGCTTGGAAGACCTCAGCTTTCAAAGGCAGTGAAAAAAAACTGGAAAATCTTCCAGTTCCTGGGAAAGGGCCACTCGCCAGCAAGTGACTCAAAGGCATTGTCGCCACGAGCGTCGAATCTGAGCGAATGTTCTCAACTGTAGGTAACATAGTGACATAAGAACGTTCCCGTCTGAATGACGATACAGTTGATGCCCTGTGCTTCTTAAAATGTCACTAGGTAAAAGCTTGGCAACATGTTTATTCCATTCCGCTTAGCAGTCGAGCGTACTTATTGTTATGCGAGTGCAACGCATGGAACAGTATTATGTTAATCGAGTAATACATGTACATCATTTAATTCTGTGAGTATCCCTTTTTCTGAAGGCGAAGAAAAATGATCGAGATCGCCTGTTTGAATACCCGACGCTGAGTAGGCAATTATCAAACAACAAACGGCGTAGAACATCGAGTCTATTGATGGAGTATTGTTACTCCACTGAAGGTGTGGTTTTCGCGATGCATCTCAGGTGCTTCAGGGAGTTAGTCCGCGCATATTGTAACTAAATGTGAATGTGTGAATTATCACTCGATTGTCAAATGGATAAAAGGCGTTTGCATGGCGCATCTGGACGTAATGAGTCGAAATTCTGATCGGAATACCTTGGATTATTAGAGAGAATATATGAATCCCGGGATCCAGGGAAATCCCGGGATTTTATTCCGGAAAATCCCGAAATCCCGGGATTGGGAAAACTGCCCGGGATCGACATCCCTAGTGGTCACAGGTGCACGCCTCCATCGTGGAATCGCAGGTCCACGCCTCGACCGAGTAGTCACTTGGGCGCCCCTTCACAGAGTGGCCGCAGAAGCGCACCTCAACCGCAAAGTCGCAGGAGTGCGCCTCCACCAAGCGACCACAGGAGTGCGTCTCCGCCGGGCCTCCGCAGGATCTCGTTCTTGTAAATGTCCCTATGTCCATAGCTTTCGGGAAAATAACGGATTGGTGTCAATGAACGCGACAAGAGTATGGCAGGTTGTGTAACGCCAGAGCATGCATCTTGCTTTGACGATATTCCAAGGATAGTGGCACTGCACGCCAGTGTAAACTGAGGCACTGTACAGGACGGCCAAAGCCTGAATAATTACATAGCAGTATGTTTCTTTTTTTCATGTCGCTTTACTTTCTGAGAGCATGAATGGTTTGTGCTGAAAAAAATACAAGATCGTGAGAAACGCTCAACCTGTACCACCTAAGTCTGCATCTGATTTCGTCCATATCCTGAGGATATTGCTACTGTTGGATAACCAAATATACACACAATATTAGACCGCACGGTGGGGTGTCCAGTCCGGCGGAGTGCAGGATTATCTGGTCCATTGTCACGTGTTATGCTCGCGTGTTGTCCCTCGCGTAACAAGTCCAGAGAAACGCTACCGAGTATATTACGGCTAGTTGACGATGCAAGGCCAGGAGATGGCAGCAACAGAACACTACCTATAACATTACTCTCAAGATGACAATTATATGATATGATATGCACAATATGGTATGCACTGTGTTGATTGATTATTTGGGCTTAAGGGCACGTGGACTACTAAGGTCATTTTGCGCCCAGTATGCACTGTGTTAGCCATCATCATTACCACATTGCTTTCATCACATAAGTAACACCAAACTGACCTCAAAGTTGAATTGTGCCAGTTCCTTATCTTTTCTGCTTGCATCACCTATATGACTGCCCATGATGACCAGCTTGGTTCTTCAAAATATCTGAGCTGGTAGCTGAGGAACCATCCAACAGCTGGAGGAGCACCAAAGCATTTTTATGCTGGCAGTGATGGACATCCCATCCCTGGAAATATTTCCCTACTTTCCTGTAACATGGGAGCCATACTGGTCAAATTACTATAACATATGCAACAGGCAATTACTGATGTTGAAGGCAGTTTCAGTCAAGGGTGTTGTTATACACATTATTTAGAGGACTAAGTCTAGTCTTAGTCACCTTCATAGACATTGTATTCTAAAGAAAAATTCCCCCCAAAACAACACATTTTAAGACATGTTTATGAAGGCAAATTGTCTATAAATGTGTTTCTATATTTTTAGGATTTTTTCTCCAAGAATATTATGTTTATGAATGTGATTTGGAAGCTGTGACCACTCATTTTTGACACATATGTTTACCTTTGAAGTTGAACAATGATGCCATAGGCACATCATTATACCTGCTCAAATCCACATGTAGTTCAGTACCATATTTTTTTTTGGAATACCATGAAAGCAGTAATTTTCTCAGATGTGATTAAAGGGAAATTCAGCACTCCATGCAGTTCATTATACACTTCTTCACTTTGAAAACACATAGTTTTCACATTTTTCATCAGATCTCACACAAGCAAACATGCCAACTAACAACACAACAGAATCATGCCTGAAGGACGAGCAGCAGCCATTCCCTGAGAATACATTTACACATAGGAGCCTGCAGTTTCAACTGTGTAAGAACTAAATAGGAAAACTTAACCTAGCCTAACATATTCAAATGCACTAGAACCTAAGTTGATACTAATATTACTATCCTGAAGTCACCTGCAAGCCAGGTGTCAATGAGTGCCACTTTCCGCTTCCATTGGCATTCATGTGGAATAATATTGGTGCATGAGCTGTGTGATAGGTGCATGAGAGAGAGTACAAAAGAGGGTTACAAAAATGGTTAATGGCATAAGCAACTTGGCATATGAGGAAAGATTGAAGAAATTGAATATGTTTTCACTTAGATATAGAAGGCTGAGAGGAGATCTCATCAAGGTCTTTAAATTTGTCCATGGTCTGGAGAGGGGATACCTTGGGGAAATATTTGAATTGAACATAAATGATGCAATTAGGGGTCATAAATTCAAAATTAAAGTTAACCACAGCAGAACAAGGTTAAGGCAAACTTTCTTCACCAACAGGGTACTAGAACACTGGAATCAGCTGCCAGAAAACATTGTCAGTAGCAGCACATTGAACATCTTTAAAAACAGCATAAACAATCATTATAAGAATAGAGGGCATGCTTTTCAGTATTACAGGGAGGGCTGATTGACAGATTTGGTGGGGAACTGGTTCAGTGTACAGAGTGCAACCAAGAAGGGCCCTTGTGGCTCATAGTTGCACTAATCCTTTATGTCTTTATGTCTTTATGTGATAGAGGCAGCTACTGATCACTTTTGGTATTCATCTAGACAAAGGTAAAATGCAATTTTGGGGATTTTTTTTTAACACTGGGTACTTTAAGGTAAAAATTATGATGCGACAACTCATCTTCTCTGCAAATTACTTTTCAGTTGGTAAACAAATACATGATCATAATCTTCACTCTGCAAATATAGCACATTGCTTACAATTATCTGTGCCCAGTGTGCTACAGAATTGGTAAAGAAGGCATTCAACACTTCATGCACTCGTTTTAATACTCTTTGACATCAACAACCTTATGTTCCCACCTTAATTCAACATCATCTCCAAGAATGAATACTCACAACAGGCGTGGCGCCAGCAACCGTCATCGATAAAGGCGGGAAATTCCTTGAGATGAATACATTTGCTGATGTCATGACCAAAAAATTTGTTTCTGATGATTCTGGCTTTCCTGTTAAGTTAGGTTAGGTTAGGTTAGGTTAGTTTAGATTAGATTATATTATGATATAATACATTTTATGTATTATGCTATGTTATCTTAGTCTAGGTCAGGTTAGGCTAGGTTAAGCTTGGTAAGGCTTGGTTAGGTTTGTTTAGGCTGCATTAGGTTAGGTTATTCTATTTTATTTTGTCTGACTTGATGTATATGACGTCATCAACCGTCGCTGGCTTAAGTGATCATTTGTGGGGAAAATGAGTGGGTGCATCATCCTTTTTGCATTGAAACATCCCGTATTAATGAATCAAAACATTTTTACATAAGCTGAGCTATTTTACATAAGCCCAGCTACTTACCACATTTTTTGCGTGAAGAAGTACTGAATTAACCGCATGGTGTTAAGTGTCCATTTCGTCACATCAGAGAAGTGCCAGGAGGATGGATAAATGGGCAAAAGATGTGTGCACCACCCACTCCCATGCATTTCGGCCCTGGAATGAAATGATCAAAATGAAAAGTTGTGGATAGATTTCGATAGTCATGCAAACTGATGCTGGGTTCATGATGAGCAGACGTAAACGACGAAACATCTACTAAAGCATTGCAATTATGTCTTTGGAGTCTAGTTTCTATCATCGTTTTGAAGCATGTTTGCGGTAAAGGGTGTTTCTGGCTGGAAAATATGAAGAGGGGCACTCGAGCCATCCCGGAGGGGCGCCAGTTCCAATTTCAATGGGGATATGTCCCCGAATCTGCACGATTATCCTGCAGGGTAGGGGGATGACGCTCTGGCAGGGGTGTTGCTATACCGTCTTTGAGAGGACAATTTTTAGAGGTCAAGTTGCTCCGAGCCTGTGACGTAGACAAGGCGATACCCGGCAGCACTCTGCGTGCATCTCAAGCCAAAACAGCCAATGTTTGCCACAACTGTACGCAGCCAATCTTAATTGTACGTAGTAAAATTTGACAGTATGCAAATCCCTGAAGAATTCTACGTACCAATTCCGATGGTTTTTACTTGTATCACCCTGAAAAAGTAAGGTGCTTTGCCGATAAACGAGCACACTACACAAAAACGCCCGACCAACTAACAGAGCGCGGGGCTTAATTGGTTGTCATGACGACCGGCTGGCGGTGAAGGTACGTTAATGCTTGGTCTAAAATAATAGCTAGTATTTTGAAAGAATTTAAGAAAAAAGTTACTAATTTAAGTATCGATTGACGTCTCATTTTCATCGATCATCCAAAAACCTAAAAGGAAGTTGCCGCTAAGTTAAAGTGAACGTTGTTTCTTCATTTTCTGCACCGACAGCTTCCCATTCTGTTTTTCTCGAGACAAATGGAAACGGTAGCGAGGCATGGGAAGAGGGAAAGCGTATTATAGCACTATATGCTCCCTTTTAAGGAGGGGCTCATTTTGGAGCAATACCTACTCAGTGCCGTAGATAATGTACGGGCCAGATTTAGAGATGTCCTTCATTCATGAGCATTTCGTCGTGAAGCATGGCATTACACTGGGTGTTGCATGCATGAAAGTAATGGTCACAGCATAATCATGCCCCTCCCACAACCCAGCCTGACATATCCTGGCATCTCTTTCCAAGCAAAATTACTTTAAATAATTTGCCAAAACAATGCTCTAAAAATGAAGTCAGGTAGCCACACTAAACCTAGCCAAGTTATCCACTTACCAGTAAAAAAAAATGATCAACTCATGTCATGTCCAAACTAAATCACAATACTACAGTATTACTGTTATTGGATATTACAGGGTTGGGCCAAGGAGGCAGACACTTAGCATCATCACAGTGGATACAAGACATCCCACCAGGGCAGTGATAAATCATTAATGAAATACCATGAAACGTTTCACTTCCTGGGCAATGAATATACCTACATCCAGTCAAAAGGAGTGTCAACATCTTGCCCCTTGATTTGCATTGATGAGGTATCTGTGCTCAACTGTCTCCATGTCTGGGATACTTCTTGTAGGTATAATGATGAATATGCTCATAATTTTGGATTGCTATGTAGAAACATGGTAGTACAATTCCATGTTGAAGGATTATATATGACATGACATGCTATGCAATGCTATTTGTTGATAGTATGGTATTCTTATCATTATCACCATCAAACACATTGCTAAATAATAGCTTTTTGTTTGGTAAGTATGAGATGCAAAGCAACAGTGTCCTAAAATTGCTTCACCATTAACTGTGTGGATGAAGAAAGAAGTTACTTGGGAATAGTGAAGGATTGGAAGAAAATAAAGTATCACCACTTAGGGATTAAAAAAGCAGAATGCTGTTGTAATGCACATTTCGCTTCAGTCACATGCATTTTACATTATTTATCTGACGTGTGTATAATGACCGCCCATACATCATGTAGAAAAATGGTAAAAACCTAAGACAAGGATGAAATAGCACAATTCCATTAACTGTGAATTTCCAGGCCACATTGTCAATTATTTTACACTGCAAAGCAAGCATAATAGGATGTCAGAATGTGTATAGAAATGGTGTCACTGAATATGTCCTTCCAACTAGTTTTAATGATAAAGATTAAAAAAAAACTGTGCTTACCAACTGATGGTGCATGACAGACCACATCATAGGTTATCATACCTGAAATCGTATTCAGATATCTTTATGTAGCTTGATCATCAACAGTCAATATAATCACTCATGAACAAGACACTGTTAGAAATTAGGTATGAATAATGATAAGGAACTCAATAAGGTGCATATATATATATATATATATATATATATATATATATGTAAGATCAAATGTAGCATCAAGGAGTGGTTCCATGAACATATAAGAGATGCAAGTAACAGGGCACTACATACACTGTAAGGGGAGCACACACACACCATAGTCACATGGAGACACCCATAAACCAGCTCCTTCAAGGATATACATTTTAAGCACATGCAATGACATTGCTGAGCTAAAAATAACCTAATGACTGGGTATGAGGAATTGTAAACCAATACACAATGCCCAGACATCCTCCTGAACTCTGTGGCCACTCATCCAAAACTGCAATACACCTGAAGCTCAAACACTGATTTACAGACACCAGAATCACAGGCTACAAGTTACAGCATAGCAGATGGCTACACACTAACATAGAATTCATTGCAGCTCATGACTATGATTTTGTGCAGTGGAGTAGGTATATGGTGTGATAGGTGTGATCAATTTCCAGTTAATTCATAGTGTACCCATGCCATCATGTAAATTGTATTCATATATATCAGGTATTAAAATCATGTCATGCCAATTCTACTGTCTGTGACATCATTAATTTGTAGAGTGCATGCTGTAACATGTTCCATGCCATTTTGTGCTTGATTTTTACCTTCAAACTCTCACTATTGAAAAAGACTTGCAGTTGAAATATGGTCCATTTTGGCCTGATTTATACCTCAGTTACCATGAGCATTAGGCTGCAAGTTATTCTGACAATGCTACTAATATTTTTCAGTGTAAAGTTGCATACTCTTCAATCTCATGCTTATGTTTGGCTTAGTCATATTCATATTGTACCAGAAGAAAATTCAATAATTCATTTTTGAAAAACATTCAAGCAGAATATTTCCAAATTTTCTTCTTGGATATATAACCTCAATGAATGCATCCCACATGTCTTACTCCTCAAACCAAAAGGAGGCAATTTTTGGTGCTGGGAGGTGTTTCATAAACAGGCCATTCATTGCCTCATATGAATCAGGAAATTTATGATTATGATGATGATAAATTGTTGGATTTTTGGTACTTATGTGAACCCCTGAGCAGAAATTGGACAAGGAATGCATGCACTAGGCTCATTCAGGTTTATCTATCAACTTCGTCCTTCACTATTTCTCTGGGAAATTACATGCACACAAGATATTCACAATTTCAAATCATGCTACTTAGCATTGACACAGTAGATGATGCAAAAACATTTCAATGGTCAGTAAAAATATCACATATGGATTATGAGCATAGGCCAAATTGTCGAAATTACTAGGTTTCCACAAGCCTATCAAAATATCATATGTTGTGCTATTAAAATACTTAATTGAAGTCAGTTGTACATGGCAGTTACCTGATTTTGATAGCCCACTGTAACTGGTAATGATTGCCTTCATTGTACTGGTCATGCACAATGTCTTCAAAAGCTATGCCAAACAGCCCTTTTTTACTTATGCAGGCCAGCTAAGGCAGACCACTGCCACCACACAATAGTGGGATCAATGGTTGGGATGCTGGAGCATCTTGATGAAACTCCTAACTATGAATTAATACTATGCTGAAGTTCAATTTGTTGATCAGTGTGCTGGCTTGTCAAGGCATGAAATACAATCTTGTGATGCTACACTTGTAACCATTCAAACTTGTCTTTCAAAATGTCAAAAAGGTGAATGTGGTCATCTGATTTCCAGGTGTGTTGATACATGATACAGTGCAATGCTGAACTATGAGCAGACGCCAGCAGCCTACAAGGTTCTGACCATGGTTGGACATTGTTTCAATGGTATTGGCTCTGTCTGGTTGGCCAGACATGCCACATCGGGAAATCTGGTTGCCGTGAAAAGGTATGACGTGGACAAGTGCAGTAACGAAGTGCTCTCCATATTGCAGGTGAGTATCGCTATTTCTATATTTATATATATGATATACCATGGCATGACACTTTTGGCATGGCATCTTTTGACAAAACATGATCGTTAATGCCTGGTTATCTGATTCTTGGATTGTGCAGAAGTATTCTGTTATCAATATATTGCTTGTATTATAAATTATTCCGCGACACCAGGCCCTTTATACTCCATCCCAATAGGGTATTATACCAGTGACACCAGGTCCTGCTACCATTGGCAATGGATGAAACACTTTGACCCCAGTGCACACTGATACTGATGATATATATCCAATCAGTGACACAAGCTCCTACCAGTTTTGGAAAATAGATGTTGACGAAAATAGTTCCTGGATTTTTGGCATTCTGGAAATTATCTTCTCATTTTTCTCATTTATATGTTCAATGGTACTGTTTTGAAAACGAACTGCACACAGCACAAGAGACATAACATGTGACATGTAGCAAACATATTGTTACTAAGGTAATGCACCAATATCATATGCAGTGTGTACTGCAAGCATTGCACTGAAACACACAAAGCATATCGTCCGTGACATGCGACTGTACCAAATGACCTGGATCACACCACCTGTGCCTGTCAGCTGACACCACTCACCCCGTAACCCATGACTCTTGATCTGTCACTAATGGCTGGTGTGGGGCCGTGACCAATGGCCTGCAGCAGGTGACCTGTGACCTGTACTGTGTACCCCAGCACGAGAGTCGCGCCATGAGGCAGCTGCGGCACGCGCGTCTCATGCCGTGCCTCAGCTCGTTCGTGAGCGGCACCGAACTGTGGATGGTGGAGCTGCTGTGCGGCTACGGCTCCACCAAGGACCTGCTGGCGGCCCACTTCACCGACGGTCTGCCGGAGCGCGCCATCGCGCTCATCCTGCGCGACGTGCTGCGCGCGCTCGACTACCTGCACGCGCAGGGCTGCATCCACCGGTGAGCCGGCTGTCGCCGCTGCCGACCTCTGAGGGCTGCACTTGGCAGAGGCCTGCTGTCCGCACACACCCCTGCTCTCGGGAGCTGGTCGGCCGGCGATCCCGCGCCAGTGTCGTGTGCGCTCCTGTTCATGCGTGCATAACCTGGCGACTCGTCATCTCCGCCACGTATGGGCGCTGTATAACCACTGCAGTTGATGCGCCCTAAAACCCAAATAACTAACTAACATCGCCACGCGCAGTTTATGAGCTATTGAACCGAGCAGTCATTGGTCGCCGCTCGTGCAGTTGTTGATCGCGCTCGAACACTGCCAGAACTGCTGAAGTGGAGACCTGCGCGGGGCCGCGATAGCTCAGCTGGTAGAGCGTCGGACTCTTGATCGCAGGATTGTGGGTTCGAATCTCGCAACCGACGGCGTTTACCGGGTCCACCCGCGACCAATCGGCGTGAAAGGCTGGCGACGATGTGTGTAACCTAGCGGTTGAATGCGTCGTAAAAGAGCCCAAGGTCCTTCTTGGGAGACCCGCGCTGGCTGAGCTGTAGGAACGTCGATGAAGAATACTGTGGCAGCGCCGTTTTTATAATAGGGTTACGTTCACAGACAGCAGGGGTATGGACTGCATGGCCTCTCACGTACCTGCGCATATGCGTGTTAGCCGCTCACAAGCCGCCCTACTGCCCCTCATCTCTTAAGCACGTCAGGGGCGATCGTGACAAAGCATAAGCTGACTGCGACGTCGCAAGATTGCTGATTGAATCTTTATGCGTGGGTAAAACACATGATGTCGGAAACATACAGCAGGGTGCAAAAATTCACAACAGAAAGTAGTTTTATTCTTGCGAGCCGGCCCGGTCCGACCCAACCCGGCACAACGACCACGCTTTGGGGACGAGTGGTCTAGGGGTAAGTTGCTCGTCTCATAATCAAAAGGTTGCGGGTTCGAGACTCACCTGTCGCTACTCTTCGCCCGCGCCCAATCGGCGTGGGAGATTGGCGACGCTACATGACTCAACGGTCGATGTGTCGTAAAACGAATAACCAACCAACAACGGTCACGGTTTTGGAACCGTGCAAATATCTTCGCCCCAGCGTTTGGCGGCTTAGTTTTCTCACTCATTGTCAAATGTGCTCTTAATTTTACTTTTTACCAATTGTAATCCAAACATACGTCATGACGTACCCTTAACTTTTTTTTTTGGGGGGGGGGGGGCCTCATCCCATGTGGGTTTTTCGCCTGCCGTTTCATGACCCTTCGTGGTTGGGAGCGTGAAGCTCATTTTACTTTTATTATCCTTCTTTTTATGGTCCAAAAGTTGACTTTCGTCACTATGCAAGAGGCAGCTCCAGGAGAAGATACTGATGCAACTTTAGATGATGCTTTCCAAAACTTAGAACCAGGATGACATCTAAATATATGCATTGTTTTACTTTTCAGGTAATTATCATTTTTAGTTCATCTGCTCATATTACTTCGTTTGCCAGTGGAATTGCCTATTTTTAGCCCAATCATGTCAGAGGCGGATCCACGGGAAGGAAACATTGCAACAAGGGACCGGTTTCTTCAAAGCTGCATCATTTATGTTGTTGTTGGAAAGCTTGCAGGGTGGAGGAGGAAGAACAATGATAATGCATCACAATCAGTGGTGTAGACAAAATTTTCCTCGTGGCAGATTCGGGAAATGGCAAGAAGTGCTCAGGCTAGAACAATAGCAGTACCTGGGAGTCTTAATATTTTACATTTTGAACCTTGATGCACAGGAAGATTTTGACAATGTCTGATACACATCACCATTGAGCATTCATCAGCTGACCGTGGTTTGGTATTTTCTGGCCCGAGGCTGACCGCACCTGACGTGTGACGTGGCGCAGGAGTGTGCGCGCCTCGCACATCCTCATCAGCGGCAGTGGCGACACCTACCTGGCGGGCCTGCGCTCGAGCTTCTGCAGCTACCGTGGCGGCCGCCGGCTCAAGACCGTCCACCAGTTCCCCGAGCAGGCGGCCGACGGGCTCAACTGGCTCAGTCCGGAGGTGCTGGCCCAGGTCAGTAGACGGCTCTCCGTCCACCAGTTCCCCGAGCAGGCCGCCGACGGACTCAACTGGCTCAGCCCGGAGGTGCTGGCCCAGGTCAGTAGACGGCTCTCCGTCCACCAGTTCCCCGAGCAGGCCGCCGACGGACTCAACTGGCTCAGCCCGGAGGTGCTGGCCCAGGTCAGTAGACGGCTCTCCGTCCACCAGTTCCCAGAGCAGGCCGCCGACGGACTCGACTGGCTCAGCCCGGAGGTGCTGGCCCAGGTCAGTAGAGGGCTTTCCGACCGGTGAAGCGCCGCTGCCGTCTTGTGGTGCTCGAGGCCACACAGCCTCGTCGGACGAGTGCAGTCTCCAGGTGCTCCTCATGTCCCGACAGAATCTACGTGGCTACGCAGCGTCGTCCGATGCGTGCAGTCTGAATGTGATACGCTCCTTGCCAGCAGTATCTGTGTAGCTGCACAGCGCAGCGGTAAATTATTCGGGAAATAGGGTGGAATATCCCACTTTCTGGTCACTCGATCGACATCTTTCTTCAGGAAGTATTGACATCCTGCTCCTTGATGCTTGCTTATGAAGTCTTTGTGTCTAATTTCTAATAATAACTCGTTTGTAAGTAGCATGTGCATGCTCTTGACGAGGAATGGCGATACACGAACATTTCGCAATGCAATGTCAGGGGCGGGGATGACCGAGTGGTTAAGGTGTCGGGCTATGGGTACCAAAGGTCCCGGGTTCGACCCTAGCGCCACTCAGGACATTTCACAACCCCGCGGCCCACCGGCGAAACAGTGTGGGCGGTGCCATTAGCCGTGAATGTGCATAACGTGCGTTGTGAACCACCAAATAAACAAACAGCAATGCAATGTCAGGTAAAGGGATTACCTATAATGTAACATACATACAATATCAGTTTATAACGCGTTTATTATTCTCCTTATCCCGAATATAGATCTTCCACAATTATCTGAAAATCTAAAAAGGAGTGATGAAGACACAGTCAGAAGTACCTACACTGCTGGCTCAAATTTGAGTCTGAAAGACATCAAAAGCACTATTGGTGGCAATCATTCCATGTGGAATTTCTACATCCCATTGTGCTCGTCTGGACATCTCACACCTAACGAAAAACCAGTATTTTAACACTGACACAGGGTCTTCCGACGTGCGAAGCCTCGAGATGTTGCTCCGCTTGTCGGCAGGACCTCCGTAGCTACGCAGCTTCGTCGGACGTGTACGGTCTCGTGATGTTCCCCATTCGCCGACAGGACCTGCGCGGCTACACGGCCTCGTCGGACGTGTACAGTCTCGGCATCACCGCCTGCGAGCTGGCCAACGGGCGCGAGCCGTTCGCTCAGATGCCGGCGGCCGCCATGCTGTACGAGAAGCTGTCGGGCGTGGCGGAGCCGGTGCTGCTCGACGCGTCCACCATCGACCCGGGCTACGTGGACCGCGAGACAGCGAACGGCGGTGGGGACGGTGGGTGCGCCGTTGTGCGCGCAACGCGACGGCCTCTGCACAGCGCCGCCCCGAGAACGGCGCGGCGTTGTGCGGAGGTTGATGGCGTCTGAGGAGGTGGAGAGTGGTCTGCCAGGTGTTGAAGTGGAGGAGTGGACAAAGTGCGAATGGTCCTGTTTCGAAATTATGCATGTATTTGTTAGATATTATGTGGTAGAGGATTGAGGAGTAGAGGTGGATGAGGGGAGGTTGTGCGTGCCACCTTGGATCGGTTTGTGGGCATGCAACAGAGTGGGGAAGCGACGATTCACAGGACTGTTAGGATGTGATAAGGATATAGGGATGTTTGCTCGTGGTTGGGGTGTGTGATGCTGACCTGATTTTGCCGTCGTACTTGGCTTGGGCAACTGAAAAATATCAGACAATTTCTAGTGGTAGAAATGTCATCCCACTTCTGGCTCTGGACTATACGTATAGGTGGTTCCCTGTCATCCGCGACTCCGTCCTGCTCGGCTACGCTGCTGGACATGCCTGAGTTGTATACTGTTCCAAAGCAACGGATTGCCGTCAGCCATGTTGGCTCCCTGCTCCAGACAGCAACTGGTGTCTGTTAGTTAGTTATTTGCCATGAAACCCAAATAACTAACAGACACCAACTGTCAGTTTTTGGTGCGTAACATCACCGGCTTCTAGCGCGTCGACCAACGTGTCGGGGCGTCCATATCACTCCGTCTGCCGGAGGCACATCGCCCGACTTGTCTGGGTCTCATGCGACCGCTTCCGAGGCGCGTGTTCGACGTGTCCGGGCCTGGTATCACCCCCATCTCCCTCCCGGGTAGGGGACGAGTAGTCTAGGGGTAAGTTGTCCGTCTCACAATCGACAAATTGTGGGTTCGAGTCTCGAGAGTCACTCGCTACACTCCGCCCGCGACCAATCGACGTGAGAGATTGTCGACGCTACACGACCCGACGGTCGACGTGTCGTAGGGTGTCGGTAGTTCAGTGGTTAAGCTGAGCGTCTGACAAGCCAGAGGTACGGGGTTCGATTCCCCGCGATCCCCGCGATACCCCCTTCCTGCCAGGGTGAGAGGCAGGCGACGCTGTATGACCTCAGCTGCTGAGGGCGTCGTAAAGCCACAATCCAATCCAATCGACGTGTCGCAACACCAACAGCCGCCGCCTCTGCCGGCAGGCACCCCGTCGGACATGTCGGGCAGCTTCCTGCGGCTGATGCGCGCGGCGCCGGGCCGCCGGTTCTCGGACGCGTTCCACCAGTTCGTGCGGCTGTGCGTGGACCGCGAGCCGCTGCGACGGCCGGCGCCGGCGCGCCTGCTGCGCCACGCGTTCATCGTGCGACAGTGTCGGCGCGCGCCGCCGCTCAGCCACCTGCTGCGGCCCGACGTGCCCATCAACGAGTCGACGCTGCTCGAGGGTGGGTGGCCTCCGTCTGACCGGCGTCGGGCCACGTGTGGTTCAGCGGTGCAGAGGAGAGGCGATGAGGTGTGGTGGGTGCGCCTCTGGTGGTAGGTGTTCGCTCAGGAGACTAGGGTTGCCTGCATTTTCGAAATTCGATTTTGATTGAATGTATTTGATTAAGTTTTATGGATTGATTGACTTTGTCACGGTTGATTAACTTATTTATTTATTCATCGATTGGTCTGAAAGCTAACGATATGTTATTTTAAGAAAGACACTATCCATATGCAGCAAAATTGCACTTACTGAAAGCTGAAAACGAACAACTTCAAGGCAGAGTGGTAGATTTTATGGCTGGCTGGTATGAGTTGGAGAGTTACGAACGCAAAACAGTGGTCCTGGGAGATTATCGAGTCCCTGCACTTAAACTAGGAGAATCACTTGACCGACAAAAAGTGGTCCCAAGGTTGTCCTGGTAGCCCTGGGTAGAGATACCAATAATTGCCACCGGCTGCAATAAAAACGAATTCGTCAACCTCAGCAACCTTAACGGAAAAAAACAAGTTCGTGAAACTAAGTTTATAGACGTCGATGGTTGAAGGGTCACCGCCCATAAAACTTGACGGAAAAAGTAGGCAAGTCTATTTATGCTTATGTGGGGATGCTCTTTCAAAGTCTTCGTCTCCAACTGCCGCTCCAGAAATGCAGCAATATTTGCCTAGACTAACAGAAACTAGCACCACTCCAGTATCAATGCCTAGGTAGCTGGGCAGGACATTCCGACCAACGTAGACCGTGTCCCACCAAAATGAAGCATGCCCGGATATGTGAGGTCGGAGCTAAAGCAGCACTGTGTCGAGCACGGCTGGGTTGAGGTGAGGTCCGGGCTGCCCAACAGTTCCGCGCACACACAGCCATGTTCAGAGATTCCGGTCTCGGTGAGTATGTCACTGTCACCATAGAGGAATTCCACATCACTAGCAGGCCAGCTGAAAGCCAACAATGTCCTTTAATGTGTATCCCAGGTGTTGTATTTTAATGTCCAGTTGATGCTGTCAGTTCCTTTATATGCTCTTTTATTAGTATATAGGTGTATTGCATATGGAACTGAAAAGGGAACCGTTACTTATTCAGACGCTTCTTTCATTTGGGTCTCCATACAACCATTTTCCCGTCTTCTTCCTTGAAATGTAGTATGCGCATGGTTGTTACAGGTGTATAGCGATCTCACTCCTAACATATATCCCATTTAGCAAAACACTGTCAAACTTAAATATTACCACTGAGCGTTATCATGATATTGGAACACTTGATCAAGCATGTAGGATGTTCATCCTCCAAAACTCCACATCAAACTCAGCTAAGCAGATTAACAGTGTGTTTGTTCTATGCATAAATAGCAAGTCCTTGTGGTACGATAGAGAGTTCAAGTAATTCCTAAGCATCTTGCATTGAACAGCTGTGAAATGGGCCGTGATCTATGTGTCTGACCCTGGTCTTGGTTGTGACCACGAAAAGTGCAGGCTCGTGCTTTGGCATAAATCAATGTTTAATAACCGAGGACCGTGGGCAACGTCAAAAGCACCATGTTGACCGTGGGCTCCCTCGCTGGACTGCCTGGCTCCAGCTGCTTCCGTTGTTGCGTGTGACGGCATCGGCTTGTTCCAGGCGAGCAGATCATGCGGGACCGCCTGGTGCCCGACATGGCCAGCCTGCAGGTGTCGGACAACGTGTGGGAGTTCTAGCCACCGCCTGGTGTCGTCGGCAACGGCAGCGACGACGCGACGCCGGCACGGCCCGCTGCGTCGCGTCGGACAGTCATCGCCTGAAGAGAGGTGCCTGTGGTCGGAAACGAACGTGCGCCTACCAGCTGATCACACAATAAGTGCAGGAGTGTGGGTACCGCGGCAACTGTAGCTAATGCTGCCAGTGCGTGAGCGTAATGTCACGGCCATTTGCTGATAATACCTGGAGCGGAGAGACTCATCATGCACCATTATGCTTTGGTCTGGTCTGTGTGCCACTGACCTGGACGTAGTGTGCGGTGTGTGAGCTGGTGCTTGCATTAATGAGATGGTGCGTTGACCCCTGACCATGGAGGCTGTAAACAGATGCAGTTGATGCGCCCCCAAACTCCAATGACAATCTCCCCGACCAATCTGTCAGTTACGCTGCATGTTGATGCGCCCCTAGACTCCATAAAGTAACTAAGGCTCCTCTGACCAATATCAGCTTGTGACTTCGGTGTTGTGTGCGTCCAATGTGCCACTGCGGTAGACTGTGTAGGGGTGGTCAGTCAGTGGAAGGTAGCCACCAGTCAGTCCCGAGAGCACTGCGTTGGACATTGCGCTGTACGTTGGCCGGTGCACGCGACGAGTCTGTGTGAGTGATGCGTTGTTTTGTGTGCCTGTGGGCTGCAGGTTCGGCCATGTGCCCGACTCACCCGTGGCTGGAGAGTGGTGCACCAGCTGGTGCTGGTGCAGGTGGTCTCGATGCTGCTGGTGCCGGCCGGTGTGGTCGGCCGACAAACCATTGAGTGACTTGAACGAAGGGGAGCGTGGCGGGGAAATGACGGGGTGGTGACTGGGAGGTGAGTTTGGATTCTGCAGACCGGAATATCCTCCACAGCACCGCTGCCAGTGGCTGTGCAGAGCCGTGCTTGAGCACGGATGGCGCGTACTGTTCGCACAGGTGCCGTGCCAAATACCGCGAGAGAAAAAAGCGTGTGAAAAGCGTGAGCAGGTTTTCGGCGCCGCCTCCGTGTTCGGAGTGCATTCTGGCCGACGTTGTGTACGTAGCGGCGACGCAGGGCCGCCGGGTCGCAGGCTGTGGCAGCTGGTGGTCGCGACACTCTTCGTGTGACGCGGCGAGTCGCGGCGATGTCGCGGCACAGCTCCCCAGGGACGCCAATAGAATCTCGTACCTGCGCGTGGTCTGCCTCGGAGAAGGTCGGGTCGGGGGGCCGGCATCCCCGTGCCGCTGCCGACTGTGGAGGAGTCGTGACGAGCTGGTGGCAGCGGAACGGCGCTCTGCACTGTGTGAGGGGGTGTGGCGAGCGAGTGTCTGGTGGCTGTGTTTTGGCACCGTCGTTCGTGTACTGGCTGATGGCGGTGATGCTGGCGCTGCGGTGGTAGTGGCGCGCCGCTGCGCCAGCTGTACCTGGCTG
The DNA here is from genome assembly GCA_034440575.1 of Imbricaverruca yamaguchii. Taxonomy (NCBI): domain Eukaryota; kingdom Metazoa; phylum Arthropoda; class Thecostraca; family Neoverrucidae; genus Imbricaverruca; species Imbricaverruca yamaguchii. Next base: position 355,994 of record JAOTOL010001422.1, on the reverse strand, counting down.
ATGCGGCTGCTCAATTGATCAACTGCTCAACGCTGGTCGGTATTGTGGCCGGATGCGTAGGGACGATTTCAGATTTGCGGTGGAGAGCAGAGGCATTTTACGACGCGTCGACCTTTGAGTCACGTAGCGTCGCCAATCTATCACGCTGATTGATTGCGGGCGAAGAGTGGCGACAGTTGAGGCTCGAACCCACAATCTTTCGAATGCGAGACGGGCAACTTACCCCTAGGGTGCTCGTCCCTGTCTACTTGGTTTACTTGCCGTACGACTTCAGAGGCTATCAAAATTACTAGGCATCCTCTTTGGGTGTCGATGCCTTCCCTTTATGTTCCTTCGTCGTTGCTTGAAGCAATGCATTGTAGAAAAGGAAACAGGCTGTGAACTTGGTCAACTCTTCAGCCTCCTACTCAACTGGAAACATGTATCATGTAACCCTTGTCCTCACATGCCACACTGACATATTGCATGCTCCTAATTTAACGAGTTTCGATAACTCGTGATACGTTAACCAGCGTGGGTTAGTTTGTATATTTATTTGTTCAATATTTTGTTGGAGTTTAGGGACCCATCGACTGCAGTGGTCATGCAGCTCAATATTTTGTTGCTCATGTGCCCTTCATATTGTTTTTTTTTTGTCCGCTAAAATCTTGCAGTAAGTATTCGAATTGCCATAAGTAGTTGAAATGCCCGATACGATACACCTGCAACAAGCGGTTTTTCTCTACTTCGGAACAAAGTGCTCACTGACCCTCGGGCAGCCGGTTGAAGCCATGGTTGAGCGTGTGAGGGGGGGGGGAATCTGCCCATGCCGTCAATGTCCACGCTCTAGTCGAAGCGGTGACTGCGGGTTGTTGATGGATAAGTTCAAGATGCACGTAGCAACAGCCGGTGTCATCGTTTTGCTGATGTAGCGGAAATGGTTTCTTGGCGCGGGGAGGCGCGTGCTGGTCCGGGAGGTTGGTGTAACACGACCTCGCGTGTTATTGCCTATTGGGACCGAACTCGGCGCTGGCCGGGCTTCTCAGCCTCACAGTATTGGCTGGGAGTAATATTCTCCCAGTGGCTGGGTGGCCAACGGGTACCAACAGGTCCTGAAAGGTAAGGGAGAGTACCGGGAATGGGGAATGGAGGAGGCCGGATCTACGGTGGGCGGAGGTGGGATGTGGGGGGAGGGGGGAGGTTCGGGTCCGGGGTGGGTGATGTGCTGGATACCGGGAGTGGTTTGGTGAGATGGGCTGGAGCTGCCCTGTTGTGGGTCTCTGTGTTGAGGGAAGTGCAGCAGAGTAGTTGCGCAAGGATGCGGGTGCGGTTTTGGAGGGGGTGATTTTGGAGGTAGGAGCGACGATGGGTTTCGTGGAACGCGGGTGCTGACGTGTTGTGGTGCACTCAGTGCTGCAGCATTCCGGCATGCCTCCCTCTCGAATGCCCCCCGCTTTGGGAAGTCTGGGTCGATGGTGCGATGCGACCCATACGATCTGTGACGCGCGCGTACCTTCATGGTACCCGTAGTGCATGCGGCAGTGTTTGCTACCAAGCGTTTAGGCGTACTACACCCGCACACACACACGTGTATGTATATATATATATATATACATACATACATACATACATACATACACACGGGGCGGGGGAAATTGCTCCAAACATGCGTGATAACTTCGTTAGTTCAGCCGATATTGCCCCTGTAATTTAGGAGTATTGTGGTCAGTGTGTCCTCCCAGGTAAATCTGCGAATCCTTGGCCCGCCCTTGTTCTACGCTGACGTGGGCACGACCGATCATCTGCCTGCGGGCGGTCGCCGGTCGCACTTGTCCGGTGATCTCCTTTCCGTGGCGCCTATTGGTTTTACGACGCGTCGACCATTGTCACAGCGCCGCCCATCTCTCACGCCGATTGGTCGCGGGCGAAGAGTAGCGGTGGGTGAGACTCAAACCCACAACCTTCCGATTGCGAGACGGGCAACTTATCCATAGGCTACTCGTACCCGACCGCTCTTCCGTGTCTGTGGCGACCGCTACCAGTGGGATAACCCTCGTTGAAGACTGGCACACACCTTGGCATATACGAGAATTCAGCAAGTCCAGACGAGACGGTGTTGCGTGCTCGTCGCTTCCGTTGTATTCGGAATGTACAAAACACCGCCACAAAAGCCCAGCAACACCCCGCGCGCGTCACCGGAGCTAAAGACGAGCCCGGCTACACCCCGAGCCACCGGCACGTGGCACGACATGCACATCCGTAAGAAAAACTATGGGCGCCAGCGTTCTGAGCATACCCTCGAGCGAGAACTCCTCGGATGACACGCCCCTCTTACACCTAAACACAACTGTATCACTGATAACACGTGAGCGTCTTGCGGGGCACGTGATCCGCTACACTTAATGTCAACACGACAGGCGTCGGCGGGCGCCGCCACAGCCCGATCACCGCTTCAGCACCGAGCACGGGACCGCGGCGAGCCCGCAACTGGTGGTGGCGCCGACACGGCGACTGGACGCGACTCGCTCCCGTCGGATCCGACGACCCGCCGGACCGGATCCACTCACGCCAGGTCGCGGACCCCACGTGCCGGACTCCAGAACGACCGGGCAACTGGTGGTGGCGCCAACACGGCGACTGGACGCGACTCGCTCCCGTCGGATCCGACGACCCACCGGACCGGATCCACTCACGCCAGGTCGCGGACCCCACGTGCCGGACTCCAGAACGTCCGGATCCGAGCCATCGCCCCCAGGGCCGGCGGGGTGAGCATCTCCCCGAATATCCGACGGCGATCGCGGCTGGAAGACCACAGCACCGGGCGAAGTCGCCGGCCTGCCCCCCCGCACTGTTCGCACGCAACCAGTTCGTTTCGAAGCGGCACAGTCGACGACATCGCTGGTTCCGACAATGGACCGCGTACAACTCTTGGAATGCTACTCGGAATGTGAGAAGGTATGTCAGGAGGCAAACATCCATTACCCGGATGACAGAAAGGCACAATGTGGCATTGGGAAGGTGAGCTCACGCCCAGTAAGACAAGGCGTCGACCAGCTACGCTGAAGTCCCAGTCAAACTTGCTAAGAAAATCGAAACTTACTCAGCTTTGAACCGTGTTTGGATTTGAGCTCCCCTGGGTTGGTGATGGTGGCATCGCATCAAGCGGCGTGTGCTGCGTGCTGAGGCACCAGCGGCATGGCAGGTCCACTCAGGAGGTGAGCGGTCCTGACCGGACTGAGACCAACTGGTGAGTCAATCACGACCGGCAAGGCGACACGCCCGCCCGCCAGACCGTCCGCTCAGGAGTGGCTCACCAGTCAGACTGGGGTACCACACCCGAACTGTGTACCCTGTCTGACCGGCCATTCAGACTCCACACCTGGTCTGGTCGGCCCTACTCCATACCTGTTCCGACAGGCCCTCCAGACTCCACACTCTGCCTGACAGGCCCTCCAGACTCCACACTCTGCCTGGCCGGCCCTCCAGACTCCACACTCTGCCTGGCCGGCCCTCCAGACTCCACACTCTGCCTGGCCGGCCCTCCAGACTCCACACTCTGCCTGGCCGGCCCTCCAGACTCCACACTCGGCCTGGCCGGCCCTCCAGACTCCACACTCGGCCTGGCCGGCCCTCCAGACTCCACACTCTGCCTGACCGGCCCTCCAGACTCCACACTCTGCCTGGCCGGCCCTCCGGACTCCACACTCTAGTACGGGTGAACTGACGACCAGCGGCAGCGTGTCGTCGTCGCCAGCAGCACCCGAGTCACGACATAGTCGGTGGGAGTGGGCGGGCAGCAGGCACCGGTGTCAGGGCCCCGTCATAGTCACATTCACAGTCAGTGGACAGGCGCCAGTACTGGGGTCCATCAGTCAGTGGGCGGGCAGCAGGCACCAGTGCCTGAGTCCCATCACAGTCACAGTCAGTGGGCGGGCACCAGTGCCTGAGTCTCATCATAGTCACAGTGGACAGGCACCAGTGCCTGAGTCCCATCATAGTCACAGTGGACAGGCACCAGTGCCTGAGTCCCATCATAGTCACAGTCAGTGGACAGGCACCAGTGCCTGAGTCCCATCATATTCACAGTAAGTGGGCGGGCATTAGTACTTGGGTCCCATCAGTCAGTGGGCGGGCATCAGTACTGGGGTACCATCAGTCAGTGGGCGGCCACCAGTACTGGGGTCCCATCAGTCAGTGGGCGGGGAGAAGGCACGCGTCGCAATCATCCATCTGCGGGTCGTACGGCTCCACCTGGACGGTCGCCGTGCCCAGACGGTGACGTAGTCGCAGCAGCGCCAGCGCCGTCCGCAGAACCTGGTCACCGTCCGCAGACGTGTCTGCCGGCACAGCATGCGTCAGACGTGTCTGCCGGCACAGCATACGTCAGACGTGTCTGCCGGCACAGCATACGTCAGACGTGTCTGCCGGCACAGCATGCGTCAGACGTGTCTGCCGGCACAGCATACGTCAGACGTGTCTGCCGGCACAGCATACGTCAGACGTGTCTGCCGGCACAGCATGCATCAGACGTGTCTGCCGGCACAGCATGCGTCAGACGTGTCTGCCGGCACAGCATACGTCACATGTGTCTGCCGGCACAGTATACGTCAGACGTGTCTGCCGGCACAGCGTGCGTCAGACGTGTCTGCCGGCACAGCGTGCGTCAGACGTGTCTGCCGGCACAGCATGCGTCAGACGTGTCTACCGGCACAGCATACGGCACATGTGTCTGCCGGCACAGCATGCGTCAGACGTGTCTGCCGGCACAGCATACGTCAGACGTGTCTGCCGGCACAGCATACGTCACATGTGTCTGCCGGCACAGCATGCGTCAAAAGTATCTACCAGCACAGCATACGCCAAAAATGTCTGTCGGCACAGTATACATCAGTCGTGTTTGTGTACAATGGACGGACCACTCTCAGACACTATAAAGCCGACGTATGCAATTTGTCATAGTGTGCGACACCGAATACCATAAACCAGGTCCCATAGTACGGCCCGCGTATCACGGGCCATACGCACCGGGACATCGGAACACGAATACTTCAATAGGTGACGGAGCGCCCTGGGTGTCTGTGCACGCGAATGTCGTATACACGGGATTTAATGGAGCACATCGCGGGAGATCACAGACGACCGGTCTGCCGCCGTGTGCTACAACCCTCGGACCCACGCTGAAAACGTGCTAGTGAAGTGGTTGTTCGAGAGATGAGATGGAGAACCCGAACGTACTTCGCCACGATGCATGAGATTGCCCAAGTACTTGGACACCAATTGCATCCGGAAATGTGATTTGTCCTACCATCGGGTTTGCATGGTAAACGAGGTATGTGAGGCGACACATCGATACGGGACGTCGTCCCCCACCGTAACCAACACCTACGAACACAGCTATTGATAAGCTCCCACGTCCGCGGCATCAGTCACTACGGGCCGTCTGTCTTGACAACACACACGTGACGATATAACAGGCGGCTGTCCGGACTTTGTAAACCGGCGCGAGACACACCTGACCACTCGACTGCGCGATACACCTGCCCATCTGACTGTGCGACACACCTGACTACCGCAACACACCTGAACACCTGACTGCGCGACACACCTGAACGCCTGATCACCGCGACACACCTAGCCACCTCGACACACCTGACCATCTGACCTGATCACCTGATCACCGCGACACACCTGATCACCTGACTGCGCGACACACCTGACCACCTAACCACCGCGACACACCTGGCCACCTAACTGCGCGACATACCTGACCACCTGACTACGCGACACACCTGACTACCGCAACACACCTGATCGCCTGACTGCGCGACACACCTGACCACCTGACTGCACGACATACCTGCCCACCTGCCCACCGCGACACACCTGACTACCGCAACACACCTGAACACCTGACTGTACGACACACCTGACAGCGTTAACTCGCCACCGCCGGCACCACTTCTACAGAAGTCACGTAATTTCGATGACCGTGAACACCACATCGCGCTTCACACGGTGGGTGGGCGGTGCGACCGGGCGCCGGCCGGGAGCCACTACCTCTTAGTTAGTTATTTGGGCTTAGGGGCGCTTCGACTGCTTCGGTCATGCAGCGCCCATAACAATGTTAGATTGACAGCTTATGATGATTGGTGCCAACAGTAGTACACGAACAGAATACGGGCAGATATCAGTGAAACAGTGAAAGAAAAGAGCAAGCGCAATCAAACATCAGTGAAACAATGAAACGGGAGTAACATCAGTGAAATAGTGAAACAGGCGTAGCATCAGTGGAACAGAAAGAGCAAGCGCGAGCAAACATCAGTATAACTGTGAAACGAAAGTAACATCAGTGAAACAGAAAGAGAAGAGCCACTACCTCTGACGAGATGAGCCGACACGGCGTACCGGTCCACGTTCAGCGACCAGACGTTCAGGTCGTGCACCTTCAGCACGCCCTCGATGGTCTCCAGGTCACGCAACACGGCGCTGTCGGCACACACCACTCGCTGTGACAGAGTCGCCAGCTGGATCGGTCGTACACACTGACCGCCGCACGCCCAGCAGGCGGCTGTCGGTGGCATGCATCAGTATCGACCGCTTCGGAACGCAAGGGAAAAGATCGCCGACGGACAATACAACTGGAGTTCATGTGGTGGCACCCTAGATTATTCGGAAGACACTACACCGATTCTAGAACACATGTCAGCACGCACACACACGCACATGCATGGCAACGGAAGCGTTGCAAAGGAAAATAATGAATGTGAACAAAAATAGACGTAATCTCCTGAACGCAGGTGTAAACATACGTATAAGCGAATGCATATGCTCGTGTTCGTGCATTCCATCCGAACAGCCTGTTACTCCATCCACTACGGAGCCCTATCGCCGCGTCCGTGGAAGCTCCGAGTATTTCAACACGACTTGACAGGATGAATGTCACCAAGAATCCAAAACATCAGATCCTTGACGCACATAGATTTCCCTTAACTACGGCATTAGGACTGAGCTCCGCAGGGCCGGGGATATCTCACGTCGCATATATTTTGAGATTTGATCATCATGAAGGATATATTTTTTATCACTTGAGTCAGCTCGTGTTTCCTTGAAAGAAGATAACTGTCGTTCTCGATGGGAGCTAACACTACCAGGCAATCCGAACAATGATATTAATAATGGACAAGCCTTTGTGCTGCATTTTGTTAACACAAAATCGGCGGTGTGCAGCAAGGTTCCCCCACCACCATAGGACGTAGTTCAACGGAAACCAGAAGGACGTGGTTCAACGGTAAACACAAAAATGGGTTTTTGACACAAGGCGGGATTTTGTCACCATATTTGTTCAGTGTTTACATGTATATCCTTGAATCTCAACCTGAGTAACGTTGACTGTAATTTCCTTGGGAATGTGAGCCACATACCGTATGCTGATGACGTAGTTGTTGTCTCCCTTACCGTACGCGCACACATTTTACGATCACGGAACCTACCCCAACTGGCACCTGACACACAATGCCGTCAGGTTCAGCCTGTCCTGGTGGGGGGGGGATTAGAATGTGACCCCGGTCAAGGTCTGCCACCGACCTGTACTTGACGTCGGGAGGAGTGGCCTCCATCAGCACCTGGACGGCGTCCCGCATCACACCTATCGTGGTCGCCATGACCACGGCCGAGAAGAAGAGCGTGCAGATCGGGTCGGCGATCCGCAGCTCCGGCTGAAGACCGACACCGTATCGGGTCAGTCCACCACACGGACTGTCGGGTCACCTCGGCCCTGCTGTGCGGCGTGGTGTACGTACAACGGCCTGCGCACTCGCGCGGTGCTGCCGCGTCAGTAACGAGTGGCGCACCTTAGACAGTGGGTACACCGCGCACTCCCCTCCTCATAGACGATACGGAGACGGACAGTGAAGGTGTGCTCCATGTGCATCCTTCAAGGTGCAACCTTCTCTTTTCAGCACCTGCAAAAGCCTGAAGCCAAGTGATCTAGATGTGGCTTAATTGAGTGCAGCTGATTGTTGGTTTGCCTGTCGAGCCAACGCTCTACGTGGCAAGTATGTAACTTGAAACCAAAGAGAAGTGTCCCGAGCGGGGAACAGACGGAATTTCTGTGCTGCCCACCTGACCGCCAAGTCCGCGCGGTCGTTGCCGCACACCCCGACGTGACCCGGAATCCAGCATATCCGGAGGGGTTTGTCGACACTTTCCAACATAGCATTCCAACGTGTGGGGAACGCCACATCAGATGAGGTCAGTTCTCCACACTGACCACACTGACTGCTGGTTGGTTAGTGGCTTTTGCGACACATCGACCGTTGAGTCATGTAGCGTCGCCAACCTCTCACGCCGATTGGTCGCGAGTGAAGAGTAGCGATAGGTGAAACTACACTGACTACTACGCTATGTCAGTCGCCTACGTTGACGGTTACGTCAGGGGTCAGGTCAGGTCAGTTATCCACAATGCCTGTCATGCTAGGTCAGTTAGCTACGATGGTAGTGGAATCAAGCTAGTTCAAATCAGTTTTCTACACTAAATGTGGGGTCAGATCAATCGCCCACACTGGCCATCACGCCACGTCGAGCCAGGTCAGAACAGGTCAGTGTTCCACACATACTGTTGGGGCAAGTAAAACGTCAACTGCACCAGCATCAAAACAAGCAAGGTCCTATCGACCAGTAGAACCCCAGACCGCCGACCGCAGCACCCCGACCCAGCCCGGCTCGGTCACACAGCCCGACTCGATCACCCAGCCCGATTCGGTCACCCAGACCGACTCGGTCATCCAGCCTGACTCAGCCACCTAGCCCGACTCAGTCACACAGCCTGACTCGGTCACCCAGTCTGACTCGGTCACACAGCCTGGCTAGGTCACACAGCCCGACTCGGTCACCCAGTCTGACTCAGTCGCACAGCCCGACTCGGTCACACATAGCCCGACTCGGTCACCCAGACCGACTTGGTCACCCAGCCTGGTCACATAGACACACACACAGCCCGCTGCAATTACCAGCGAACCCAACACACTGGGACCAACACATCAGTTGCAGGGAGTTCGCTCCGATGCGAAGTGGTGGCAGTCACCACGCTCCGTGACCACCCTCCTCACGCCAACAGCTGACCACATCTTACAGAACAAACTGACTGACAACAACGTGTACCATTTGGTGATTTGTGGCGAGGAACGGCACATATATGGAACATGATTTGAACCTTAAGTGAAGTGTTTTGTGTTCACATCCTTCATTGTTCGGTATTAATTACACACTGGGATATATCAGGCGAGGCGAGCAGTTCCCTTCAGTTTCGAAAGTTCATAATGGTTGTGGCACATGGAACCAAACTTGTAATACGCAAGTATTACACCTTGCACGCGGGCCCTAACTTGACATCATATGTGCATTGCTCATGTCAAACCGCGAAATGTTTGCCTACACACAACCGAAAATCAACTTTCACGCACTGCGTAACACTCGACTCGGTGGCTAGAGACCCACCACCTGACCTTCAGCGTGACGGTCAGCGCGGTCGGCCACCGACCTTGAACTTGATGACGAGCGACGCCACGAGCACGCCGATGCTCTGGATCAGGTCGCCCAGCACGTGCACGGTGGCGGCGCGCACGTTGATGTTGCGCGTGACGTCAGCGGCGCCGTGGGCGTGGCCATCGCCGTGGGCGTGGCCGCCGCCGCCCAGGCCGTGGCTGTGGCCGTGACCGTCGGAGCCGAAACAGCGGCCGTGCAGGACGGCGCCCATGCTGTAACCGGCGACGGGCCGTCACACGACGGGCAGCCGGCCGCTCGGGTCGCCGGGTGCGACTAACACCGCGACACGGCCACAGCACGTCACACCGTGACACGTCCACAGCACGTCACACAGTGACACGTCCACAGCATGTCACACCGTGACACGCACACAGCATGTCACACCGTGACACGCCCACAGCACGTCATGCCGCGACACGCACACAGCACGTCACACCGTGACACGTCCACAGCACGTCACACAGTGACACGTCCACAGCATGTCACACCGTGACACGCACACAGCATGTCACACCGTGACACGCCCACAGCACGTCATGCCGCGACACGCACACAGCACGTCACACCGTGACATGCACACAGCACGTCACATCGTGACACGCACACAGCACGTCACACCGTGACACGCCCACAGCACGTCGCACGCCCACAGCACGTCACACGTCATCGGAATAGGGAGTCGAGTGTTACGGGGATGCCGAAACACCAGCTACGGGGAGGGGGTCTCAGCCCCCGACCCCAGCCGTACTGCGAGTCCTACTATATCAAGACACCACCTGCGGCGGCTGGTCCAAGCTCCCCCCCCCCAGTCCTGCTGCCATCCACGAAATAGTCGTCACCGCCAGCTGGTGTACAAGTTTGAAGGTAATATTGACGCAAACCACCTCAGCGGGAATGTTGACGTAAAGCATTGGATCACGAGGACCGCCAGCGAGGGTCGAGACGAACAGAAGTGCACGCGGCCAAACTCAAACAGGGAGACGGCCAGACACGTGTGGCCACACAGGACCAGGGAGACAGAGTCACGTGTGGCCACACGGGACCAGGGAGACAGAGACACGTGTGGCCACACGGGACCAGGGAGACAGAGACACGTGTGGCCACACGGGACCAGGGAGACGGCCAGACACGTGTGTCCACACGATACCAGGGAGTCGGCCAGAGACACGTGTGGCCATATGGGGCCAGGGAGACATGGTTACACTCAGCTCTGCTCATGGTTCCACAAGGTTTGACCTTCGTGCAGTAACTACTAAATGGCCAGCAGCGTGCGTCTCAGGCCATCTGAGGTGCCTTCGGCATTCACACTGGACAGAATGGACGCCTGCATCCCCGCATCAACTACTGCACTGTTCGGTCTCCTAGTTGGGCTTCAGGGCACATCAACTACAGTTTGATTCGCTGTGTGATGCTCGCGTTGTGGCATTGAAACTCTGAACATTCTTACCATTCAAAATGTTTGTGTTCTCCGAACAACCGTTTGGCTGATTGTCACCATGTCTTGTGACGCCCATGCATAGGCACCGGCGTCTGTATATGTGTCTGTATACCTTCGCTATGCGGGCGTCTGCGTGCGTGCGCTTACGATGTGCGACATCTCACGCATGCGAGCATACGTGCGTGTGTGCGCGTGTCTGTGCGTGCGCGCGCATGTGCACGCGGGGAGGCGGCGCCACCGACATGAGGTTGATGACGACGCCGATGCCGGCCACGATCAGCATGGTGTCGGCGTCGATGTCGTAGTGGCCGTGCGCCATGCGCTCGCACGCCATGTACACCAGCACGGCCGTCACCAGCCAGATGGTGAGCACGCTGGTCACGGCGCCCAGGATCTCTGCGGCAGCGGGGCGCACCATCAGCACGGCCGGTCGGGTCGGCCGCCGACCGCCGGGCGGGACGGCCACACGACACACACGCCGGTCGGTTGGTTGGTTATTGGCTTTACGACACATCGACCGTTGAGTCATGTAGCGTCGCCAATCTCTCACGCAGATTGGTCGCGGGCGAAGAGTAGCGACAGGTGAGACTCGAACCCACAACCTTTCGATTGTGAGACAAGCAACTTACCCCTAGGCTACTCATCCCCACACACGCCGGCCACCACCGGTACATCGCAGCCGGCGGGGACCACCGAACCGGGCGACACGTAACACGTCGCGTGACGAACGCACGCAAAACAGAGTCGGACCGCTCGTCAGCGCGCACAACTGCGCCGCGTGTCGGCCGGCGCAGACGAGCTGTCCAACACAACGCCGACGCAGCCCGGTAGTCCGCTCTCTCCGCACGGGCACCCAGCTACTCGTGTACAGCCCAACAGCTCAACAGCCACGGTGCGATCCGGTCAGGTCTGGTCTGGTCGCGTCCGGTCTGGTCTGGTTCGGTCTGGTCGGGTTCGGTCTGGTCGGGTTCGGTCTGGTCTGGTTCGGTCTGGTCAGGTTCGGTCCGGTCTGGTTCGGTCTGGTCTGGTTCGGTCTGGTCTGGTTCGGTCTGGTCTGGTTCGGTCTGGTCTGGTTCGGTCTGGTCCGGTTCGGTCTGGTCTGGTTCGGTCTGGTCTGGTTCGGTCTGGTCTGGTTCGGTCTGGTCTGGTTCGGTCTGGTCTGGTTCGGTCTGGTCCGGTTCGGTCTGGCCTGGTTCGGTCTGGTCTGGTTCGGTCTGGTCTGGTTCGGTCTGGTCTGGTTCGGTCTGGTCTGGTTCGGTCTGGTCTGGTCTGGTTCGGTCTGGTCTGGTTCGGTCTGGTCTGGTTCGGTCTGGTCTGGTTCGGTCTGGTCTGGTTCGGTCTGGTCTGGTTCGGTCTGGTCTGGTTCGGGTGGTTCGGTCTGGTCTGGTTCGGTCTGGTCTGGTTCGGTCTGGTCTGGTTCGGTCTGGTCTGGTTCGGTCTGGTCTGGTTCGGTCTGGTCTGGTTCGGTCTGGTCTGGTTCGGTCTGGTCTGGTTCGGTCTGGTCTGGTTCGGTCTGGTCCGGTCTGGTCTGGTTCGGTCTGGTCTGGTTCGGTCTCGTCTGGTTAGGTCTGGTCTGGTTCGGTCGGGTCTGGTCTGGTTCGGTCTGGTCTGGTTCGGTCGGGTCTGGTCTGGTTCGGTCTGGTCTGGTTCGGTCTGATCTGGTTCGGTCTGGTCTGGTCTGGTTCGGTCTGGTCTGGTCTGGTTCGGTCTGGTCTGGTCTGGTTCGGTCTGGCCGGGTTCGGTGTGGTCGGGTTCGGCATGGTCTGGTCCATTTCTGGTCCGGTCCGGTGCCACGACCGCGCCGACCGTCCTGTGTGCACAGGCCGAATCAAATTTGGATCAATGTTGTAGGTACTTGCGACTGGAGCATTAACATGATATCTATAAATGAGATACTGTTAGAAAGGGGACACGAAGACTTCATAAGGACGCAGCATGGAGTAGGATGTCGATACTTCTTAGAGAAGGATGTCGATTGAGCGTTCGGAAAGTGGTATTTCCCACCCTATTTAACGAATAATTTATCACTGCCCATCACAGATCAGACAACTGGCCACCTCTGCAGTGGCCACCAACCACTCGCCTGCAGTGCGCACAACTGAAAGGCGGCTCCCTCGTGATGAAAACAAAACCTAATGGGTTCTCCTCTTCTTCAAATGGGTCTTTCCCCGCTTCATATATATATGAGGCTCTTGAAAATTGCAGAGTGCGCAAGACATTAAACAAACAGGCAAGTACCCATCATATGAAGCAGTACCCTTCCCCGTATAAAACTTGGTCCATAATTTGCTTTAGGAGATCGAACCTTTCCACCAAACTAAAGTAAAACCTGTCGTTCCTTGTCAGCACCCGTGCTCCAGCACAGCGGGCAATCAACACACAGTTGCGTAGTAACGTCCTCAGCGTGGGGGCAATTCACCTCAAACTCGATTCTTTACACACTATTAATTGGGGAGGGTCACTTCAAAGTTTTTTCCCCACAAGATTAGCGGTTCAGATGTATTGGAAGTGGATGCGTGGTGCCCGTGCGCCTGTCTCCTTACCCACAAAGACGCACACACCACACACCGCCCATCCCTGCATATCGCAATACTCGACAAGAGCAAAATCGCTGCCATCGCTACAAATCAGCCGGGAAGCGGGCGCCCCGGTCGAGACGTGTTCACGTTCCGACGCCGACGGGTCGACCGGTCGGTGTGTTCAGCTGGGGCTGATGAGCCCCCCGAAGCGCTGGCGTGCCGACCTTGCGTGCCGGCCGGCCGGGCGACGTGTCGACACCGTTCGATGGCGGCGCGATGCTGCGGCTCGGCGGCGCACTGTGGGCCAGGCCCGGCTCTCGAGTGGCGCCAACGACGGCCGCCGGCGCGACCCGTGACGACCCCTGTGCGTTCACTTCGCTTCTGACGTCAAACCAGCTATCCATCGAGCTGCTGGTTGGATTGGCACAGTCAGCCCGTTCGCAGTGAGATGACAGCTACCCAGTGGCCGAACGTTCTGGACAATCAGAGCTGTGCCAGGGCGACAATTCGCAATCAGGCCGGTTTCTCTGCAGCTTTGTCCAATGCTGGTGACCAGAGAAGTTTAGAGGCGCATCGATTGCATCGGTCATGCAGTCTGGTGACCAGGGGCGGAACATATTCTTCACCGGGGTTGCACCTACTGAAGCGTTGGATAACCCAGCCTTGACTCTTTCTTACTCGTCAGAGTTAGGCCACTTCAGTTGTCACTCCAGCAAAACCTTTTCCTAAACGTGGTGAAGTTAAAAATGCGAAGCAGCGATGCGGACCAGCGTTCCTGCCACAACGCAGTTCCCATGCGATGTGCTATACCAGCCGATCAGAGCCATTGTAGACAGCTGAACGTGATGAAGCTAAACATGTGAAGCAATGATGCGGACTAGCGTCCCTGACGGAACACAGCTATCAGGTGCTGTGCCGCACCAGCCAATCAGAGACATTGTAGGCATCTGCATGAAGCGTAAGCATAATGTGATCATTGGTTTTACGACACGTCGACCGTTAAGTCATGTAGCGTCGCCAATCTCTCACGCCAATTGGTCGCGGGCGAAGAGCAGCGACAGATGAGACTCGAACCCACAACCTCCGGATTGCGAGACGGGCAACTTACCGCTAGACTACTCGTCCCCCGCAGCGTAAGCATGAACGTCAGCGTAATACGAAGAACGATAATTAATGAGCACCAGCGTCTTACTAAGAGCAGGAATTAAGGGCCAGAAGCATCTTACTGAGAGCAGAAATTAATAAACGCCACCACACTGCCAACACAGAACAATTATGAGCACTGGATAATTAGGCAAGCCGTTCTTTCAACAATCTTACACAGTCAGACATTGTTGTTGCTTCCGGACTTCAAAGGCACTTCGACCAGGCATCTGCGGTCAAATAACTGATCGCTTGTGTGAACACTTATTGCCCACCACATTGACTCCGAAATGGGCACGCCAGGGGCCACTTTCCTGGTACTACACATTTTATCACACCCAAACAGAGTATATACGTTCGACGTTATCATACGGCTCATCAACGTATATCACATGCTGAAACTTTTGACTAGCCGCAAGCTTCTCATGGTGTGTGCTTCCATTCAAAGGATATTAAGCACATGAGCTGGCATAGCATGTTTTTTTTGGGGGGGTGTTTTGGGAGAGAAATATATTTTTTTTAAAGGGGGGAGAAAAAATTTTTTTCCGTTGTTTGACGTCCTTTTCCAATTTTTTTTTCCCCCCCTGTGGGGGTAATCAGACTCCTGGTAATTCGCAGGCTAATCGGTAGGGATGTGACACAATTAACCACGCGAAACAGTGTAAAACCGTGGTTTGCACTACGGCATAGAAGAAGAACCTTGGGTTCTTTTACGACGCATTCAACCGCTAGGTCATATAGCGTCGCCAACCTCTCACGCTGATTGGTCGCGAGTAGACTCGGCAATGTAGTCGGCTGCGAAATCTGAATCCACAATCTTGCGATCAAGAGTCCAAAGCTCTACCGACTGAGCTACCGCGGCCCCTCGATATAGTATATATCTGACCCATTACGCTTTGGCGCAAAATTGAAGCATTGATACACAGTATTCGCATGATGAAATTGTATCCTTCAAATATAGTACCTACGGTAAAGCTGAAGATATCGAAACAAATTATTATCCAGAAATTAATTTTTTTAATGGTTTATATATCATATGACATTTATGGTCTGATGCAAATATTTTGCATCACGAGGATTTAGATGCTATCATTCCTGGAACTAGTGAGCGCAAGAATCTACAGAAGTGTCATGTGTAAACCAACGCATATATGTCATAACCGAAGCGAATATTTCACAACCAAAACATTTTTTTCTCGCAAACCAACGGGGTATTTAAGTACCGAAACGGCCAAGTCATGACTGCAAAAATATATCGACCAAACATTTCCTGGTGCCATGTGGTGAGTATGAGTCAGCAAAACTGATCGGATATGCGTCATCAGACTTGTCAGCGAAGCTTGTAGCAGCGCTGAGTCGAGGTCGAGTACCGCACGAAACGACTAACGTCTGCGCCAAACGTTGCGCGCCGCCGAGCACGCGCCGCTGACACACGACGTACCGGCCCACCGGGCTTGACCGCCAGCAGGTCATGGTGCCGCACCTGTAGTGAAGGTCGTTCCTGTAAGCTCGTGAGTAGTCTAGGGACCCGCGCGTCGCGATAACTCCGAATACAAAAATGGAATGTTCTCTGCACAATATATCGTGCAGAGTACTTATCATTTTTGCCTTCGGAGTTATCGCAGCGCGAGGGTCGAGACCCTAGACTATTCTAGCTGCACTCAGCCGAATTCATGCGACACACCCGGTCGTATCTGTTGCAACGCTGAACCGAATCGTACTCGCCTCCGGTTGATCGATTATTTGGGCTTAAGGGCGCGCCGACTACGAGGTTATTTAGCGCCCATGCACTCGCCTCGCGCTTTCCCGTGGACGTTCATAGTGGAGTGAGAGCGAAACAAGCGAAATGCGAAACGCGTGAATGTGAACCAAGTGAAGTGAAGTCCGTACTGCTGCACGTGGGCTGGCCATGGATGGTACGCACCAACTCGCGCATGATTCGGCCATACACAACGGCCATCGGAGACATGTATTACAACCGTCCGCGTCAGGTCTGCCACACTAGCACCTGCACGTGCACCCCATCTGCCGGTGTGGGAACAGAGGTGCCATGCTATTGGGGGGCTATTGGGGTTTATGGGCGCATCGACTGCGTCGGTCATGTAGCGTGAGGTGCCATGTCCCCTCCCCATTTTCGTGGATCTTATCAGTCAACCCCATGGAGTCACAATCAATTGATTGAGAAGGAGGCCACGCTCTCTCGTCAGAAAAGGCCACTCTGGGGCCTTGACGCCATCAACAACAAATGGCGCATCTTTTTAGTGACGATTTTACCTATTCTCGACTTGCATGCACCAGAGCGGTAAGTCACCGTCCGCAATCCCGCTGCACTTTCAGTCATGGCTGACACCAGAGCGCTCATGGCCCGGCGCCGTCAGGCGCTGCGTGACGGAGGAACGGAGTCGACGGGATATCGCGAGCCCAACCGAGCTGTCAGGTCCGCCATCCGCCGCGACACGCTCCGACATCTCAAAACGGATACGCGAACTGGGTGCACACACGCTCTGGCGTAATATGCGGGCCATCATAGCAGGCAAAAAGGCAGCCCAGAAAGTCCAGCACCAGCGATTATTATCGCTTCCAGCAAGTCAACGATAGAAGAACCTGGCACAACCATTCAACCGACTGATTGGCATGAACAGCTCAACCGGCATTTCACCGGCGTCGGTGCCGCGGTAGCTGCTGAACTAGCGATGGTACCGCCCGGAGAACCCCTCTGGCCAAGACCCCCACGTGTCTGTAGCGGCGCATTCACACCGTATCCTGTGACGATGCCAGAGCTGTCCAAAGCGTTGCAGCGCATGGGTGGCTCACGAGCGTCCGGAGCTGATGGCATCACCATCCAGATGCTTAAAATGACGTTTAGTGTGGTGGGTTCGCACCTGCTAAACATCATTAACTCATGCATCACAAGTTGTGAACTGCCACCGTCATGGAAAACGGCGATGGTAATACCCCTGCACAAAACTGGTGACGCAGACGACCCACACAACTATAGGCCAATATCGATATTGCCAGTGGTCGAAAAACTTTGTGAGCGTGTCGTGTGTACACAACTGATAGACTATCTGACTAGTCGTCATTTGCTGTGCCCAGAACAGTACGGCTTCCGGCCCGGCCTGTCTACCGAGATGGCTCTGCTTGACACGGTCACCCACGCCACCCTTAAAATCGACCAAGGCGAGATCACTGCACTAGTTGCAGCTGACACCTCAAAGGCGTTCGACAGCGTGGAGCACAATCGCCTCATGGACAAGCTCGGATGGTACGGCGTCAACTCCGCATGGTTTCGAGAGTGGCTTGAGGGTCGTACGCAAACGGTGAAAGATTCTACCCCACTGTCGGTAACACATGGTGTGGTGCAGGGCTCGATCCTGGGCCCGGTTATGTTCCTAATATTCTCCAATGACCTCCCGCAACATATCCCACACGGCAAGATTGTAATGTATGCCGATGATGTACAGTTCATCGATTCCGGGAAGCGAAACGAAATCACAGCCATTAGCCAACGATTGAATATATCACTGTCAGTCGCCCTGAACTGGTTCATACAGAATCGACTAAAAGTAAATCCCTCCAAAACTGAGATGATTGTTCTCCAATCTTCTAGACAGCATACGCCTGTGGAATTATCTGTTCGGATGGGGCAGTTGGAAATAGTACCCACGAAGTCTGTGAAGTTACTTGGTGTGAAAATTGACTCACATCTGTCCTGGGATGTGCATGTATCTTCTGTTGTGCGTCGATGTAACTGCATACTCATCGGACTCGCTAGACTGCGTCATAAGTTTACTCGCAATACGAGACGGGTGCTAATTGAGGCACTCGTGTTCCCCCACATAAGATACTGTGTGTCTGTCTGGGGAAGTTGTAGCAAGGCCCAGAAACGACGCATTCAAAAATGCATAAACTTTGGTGCAAGGATTGTCGCCGGCTTACGCTACCGGGATCATGTGTCGCCAACGTTGAAAGAACTAGGATGGCTGAAATTGGACGACATCATATCCGAGGCAGATGCTCACTCAGTTTTCAAAATTATGAACGAGTTCACTGGCTCAGAACTCATTCGCGGGCAACTTAACTGTCGCTCAACTGTGTCGCAACGGAGCACCAGAGCCACGGCTAACGGGGAGCTCCAGGTACCACGATGCCGCACAGAATTCGCGCGCCGCTCCTTCATACCGAGAGTTTGCCGAATGTGGAACAATCTGCCCCCAGATGTGAGGAATTCAGGCGGCTACAATGTTTTCAGGAGGAGGCTTTCGGTCATGCTGCGCATGTCAAGGCTCTAATTTTCGTGTATGCTCATATTGCTAGTGTTTCCGTGTTATGAGTGTATGATCGTCATGATGGTGTGTGCGGCACATTGGTGCACCTGTAACGGAGACTGAAAAACCCTGCTCGGGAGGATCCGAAAATACATTACATTACATTACATTACAGCGATCGGGCGATGACCTGAACGCCTACTTTGTGTCTGTAGAACCGAAGGTAGCTGCCGAAGTCGCTGCTCTCGGCGAAGTCCCGGCCCTTGACTGCCGCCTGCCACGTGTCGGAGCCTGCGCGTTTGTTTTATTGCCTATTGACCTCGCTACACTACGACGAACCATCACCACCATGCGCAGTTCAGCAGAGCGCGGATCGGATAACCTTTGTATCCGTGTGCTGAAGTTGAGTTTCCCAGCTATCGGTGACGTCCTGCTACACGTCATCAACGCCTCCCTAATCCAGTTTGAATTCCCCGATTCCTGGAAGCATTCCATTATCCACTCCGTCAACAAGTCCGGTGATACAGGAGACCCATCTACTTTCCGACCCATCTCAATCATACCAGTCATTTCCAAGGTGGTAGAGAGGGTGGTGCAGAAGCAGCTTTACCACTACCTCTCCTACAACCATCTTCTGTCTGCCTCCCAGCATGGCTTCCGACCCCACCACATCACGGAAACAGCGCTACTATCAGCCACCGACCGAATCCTCACCGCCACCGATAGTGGGGAGATCTCGCTGATATGCTTGATAAACCTAAGCAAATGCTTTGACATCATAGACCACGACATTTTACTGCGAAAACTCCGACTGTACGGCGTAGAAACCTCCTGGTTTGAGTCGTACCTCCGCGGTCACACTCAAAGCGTAATACTGACCGGTTCAGGGGCATCACAGCCACGGGCCAACACCATGGGTGTTTTCCAGGAGTCGGCATTGGTGCCTTTGCTGTTCAGCGTCTTCACGAATGACATGGCGTTGTTTTCACCTGAAGGCAATGTCGTGCAATATGCGGACGACACCCAGGTGCTCGTCACCGGCAAAAAAGCGAACTCCCAGCGCTCATATTCCGTCGGAGAGCATTCTTAGCTCTTTGGACGACTGGTTCCGCGTGAACGCCCTCAAGGTTAACACGATGAAAACTCAGTTGACTGTCTTTGAAAGCCGCCAAAATTTGCGCAACCTCACAAATTTTCAAGAACCTCGTACCAGACGGCACGATCGCCACACTCGTCACGGCCCTTGTCCTCTCGCACGTCAGATACTGCATTTCGGCATACGGCAATGGCACAAGAAGGAACATGCATAAAGTCCAAACAAATATTGAATCTTGGCGTACGAGTTATATTTGGCCATCGTAAATTTGATCACGTGTCAGACCTGAGAAGGAGGCTGGCATGGCTGACTGCCCAACAACTTGCCGGCATCAGCACGCTCAGCCTGGCACACCGGGTCGTGACGCGTGGCGAGCCAGAGACACCAGCATCTCGTCTCAGGAAGAAGAGCTCAGTCCGAGAGCGGAGCACACGGCAAGACCAGCTGCTTCATGTTCCTCGCTCAAAGACTGAAACTGGCAAGCGGCGCTTCTTGTGCGGAGTGCCTGATATGTACAACCGGCTCCCAGCTGAGCTCACTGAAATGACACCACATCTTACGCGCGCCGTTAAGCGGCACCTGCTGGCTCGGTAACCAGGCTGTCCCACATCTTAGACACACTGCTTATGTATCTGACGGTTCTGCACGTATGCACGTTTGCATTATTATGAGGCTGACGTATGTGTGCATTTGACTGCTTGCATGCATGCTTTTGATTGTAACATTTATGTTTGTGTCCTTACTCCTTCACCTATGACTCGGGGCATAATAGCCCCTGCAATAGTGGATCACCCTATGCATGACAACACAATACAACACAACTGGAATGCAACTCGACCGACTAGTCCCGTTAGGACGGAGGGAGACCCTGTCACACCCAGCGCGTGTGGCCGCTTGCGTGCACCGAGTCGGCGCTGTTCGCCACCAGGCTGTACCGCTGTGCGGTGTGCAGCTGGTGCAGCTGGTGCAGCTGCCCGCTGACAGCGCTGTCAACAGACGTCGCGGTGGCTCGCGCGACCGCCGTGACCCGCAGTGCGGTGGCGTGACGGCCGCCGTGGCCCGCAGTGCGGTGGCGTGACGGCCGCCGTGACCCGCAGTGCGGTGGCGTGACGGCCGCCGTGGCCCGCAGTGCAGTGGCGTGACGGCCGCCGTGGCCCGCAGTGCGGTGGCGTGACGGTCGCCGTGGCCCGCAGTGCGGTGGCGTGACGACCGCCGTGGTCCGCAGTGCGGTGGCGTGACGGTCGCCGTGGCCCGCAGTGCGGTGGCGTGACGACCGCCGTGGCCCGCAGTGCGGTGGCGTGACGGCTGCCGTGGCCCGCAGTGCGGTGGCGTGACGACCTTACGGTCGCCGTGACCCGCAGTGCGGTGGCGTGACGTTCGCCGTGACCCGCAGTGCGGTGGCGTGACGTTCGCCGTGACCCGCAGTGCGGTGGCGTGACGGCCGCCGTGGCCCGCAGTGCGGTGGCGTGACGGTCGCCGTGGCCCGCAGTGCAGTGGCGTGACGGCCGCCGTGGCCCGCAGTGCGGTGGCGTGACGACCGCCGTGGTCCGCAGTGCGGTGGCGTGACGACCGCCGTGGTCCGCAGTGCGGTGGCGTGACGACCGCCGTGGCCCGCAGTGCGGTGGCGTGACGGTCGCCGTGGCCCGCAGTGCGGTGGCGTGACGGTCGCCGTGGTCCGCAGTGCGGTGGCGTGACGACCGCAGTGGCCCGCAGTGCGGTGGCGTGACGGCTGCCGTGGCCCGCAGTGCGGTGGCGTGACGACCGCCGTGGTCCGCAGTGCGGTGGCGTGACGGCCTAACGGCCAGACCGGCCGGTACCGGCCGACCGCGGCCGCTGTCGGCGCAGTCTGGTGGCCGGAATTTTCCTGGTCACGATCCTAGCCCGCAACATGTTGTGCCTGGGTCCGACCGCCGACGGCTCAGTCATGCCATGCCTCCACCGGCTCAGTCATCTTCAGCCCTGCTCCGGTAGAGTTAGCGGATTCAGCCCCTTATGATTTTCTCCTGCCGTTAACCAACATTCTGCGGCAGGAGCATGAAACTCGATGATAATTTCAAACTTTCTTTTTACTGCCTCGCACTAAAAGTCTAGTTTCGCAACTATGCCAGACGCGGTTACAGGGGTAGCCGGGCAAATGTACATAAAGCAAATGTACGTAAGCGAAAAGTATGTATGCGCACATGTACGTAAGAGCATTGG
This sequence comes from Imbricaverruca yamaguchii, assembly GCA_034440575.1. Taxonomy (NCBI): domain Eukaryota; kingdom Metazoa; phylum Arthropoda; class Thecostraca; family Neoverrucidae; genus Imbricaverruca; species Imbricaverruca yamaguchii. The sequence goes on along the minus strand of JAOTOL010001422.1, from coordinate 333,809 downwards.
TACGTAAGAGCAAATGCAGGGATATTTCCGCTTAAGTACATTTGCGTTCACGCACTTTTTGCGCTTACGTACTTACGCGCATAAGTGCACTTGCGCTTACGTACTTTTGCGCTTACGTACATTTGCTTGGATACATCTGCCATACGAAATTGTGTCCTTACATACATTTGTCCCAGAACCGGTTCCAGGACGACAGGATGGAATATTCGGAGGCATCGGACAAATTTTCAGAAAACTTAGGAACAACACATGTATTTGCATATTTGTATTGTAGTGCTCCAGATAACCATAATTTGGAATTCAACTCGTCATACATAGTCCAGGCATTATTTGATATCACCTCGGATAAATTGCAACAGAAAGTCTGTCAACTGTTTTATACCCAGAAATGTGTCCTCTATAGCATATCAAAAGTCTTAAGGAATCCTGGTGATGGAAAGTGCCATGGCAGCCATTTTTCAAAATGGCCGCCATAAACCTTATATTTCCCAATATCTCCGCTTTTAAATAACATAGAGGTTTTATTTAAAGTGCTAAACATATATTTTCTGGGACCAGGAATCCAATGACACACATTTCAATAAGCTACACCTGACCAAAAAGCAATATTATTCTGATGGACGACATACATATATAGGTCCTAATTATTATAATACTGCATGTAGTTACCAAACCATAGCCTCAGATCATCGCCTCAGACTACCATAGTCGATACATGTACAGAAGCATTGACCAGTCTTCCTCAAACAGTCTAGTCATCGTGATCACTCATCAGTCTAGTCCTCCACTGCTTTCCCACCAACCCCAGTCGTCTGGCCGTAGCTCATTAGCTGCAATGCCCTTCCACTGCTGGACCTGATAGTAGACACGAAGGCTGTGGTGTTTCGCTGCTGCTAATGTGGGCGGTAGACTTTGGGGTTGCACATGAAAAGTGTTGGAGGCGACCTTCTGGCAGAACCGCTTATGTCGCACCACGTTGAGTGACTCTCCAGGCTTCCCATTGTACAGGCATGCCAGGGCTTTCTCTCCTGCTTCTACAACATCATCGGTGGACGCTGCCTGTCTGTCAAACACATTGGCTTGTTCACGGAAGTGCGCACTGGTTTTGAATTTGTTGAGAGAAGCTCCCTTGCCAATGCCATACACGCGGGAAGTAGTATCACATCCCAGGAGAGCGTGCATGAAGAAGATGTACTGTGATACATCGGGGTCTAACTGCTCCTTGATAGACTTCATGTTCCAGACACGCGGTTTCTTCACATTATTCTTTGGCTCGGGTTGGAAGAACAGGTCACATAACTTGAGGTTGGTGTGGTAGATGAGCAGGATGAGCAGATCTGTGTCATCTCCGATAAGCAAAGTATCAGTGGTGGCTGCGGACTCCACTGCCTTCTGCACTATGAGGAGATCAGCGTCACCTGCAGCATGATGTGTCTGGCAGTTCTGTGCCCGTAGTTTGGCGCTGAGCATGTTGATGAAGCGCTGCTTGTTTGTCTTGTTTGCCAGGAATTGCTCCTTCTTCATTATGACCTGCATATCTTCATCAAACGTCACCGTTGCTCCAGCATTCCCTCTCGTACGTATCTGGTGTGTAGTGTCCTTTGTTGATGTACCATCATAGCCATCAAACACGACTGTTGCCTGTCCATACTTCTTTGTGACATACTCTGTGTATTGCGTGCAGATACCTTTGTTGCATCAGCGCTTAAAAAGAAGCACCCTGATCTTGTTGTTGTATTGGCCAAATATTGTTAATGTATACATTTTTGCGGTCACTGTAGTATGTCAGCATTTTCTGTTTATCACGGCCAGCTACCACCACCACTACCACCAGTCTAGAGGCGTCATCATTGGATTCCTGGCCCCAGAAAATGTATGTTTAGGCACTTAAAATCAAATCTCTATGCTACTTAGAAGCGGAGATATAGTAAAATATCTGTTTTATGGCGGCCATTTTGAAAAATGGCTGTCTATTTCGCTTTTTCGCCGGGTTTAGCTTATTAAATTGTGTGGCATTGGATTATTGGCCCCAGAGCATATATGTTTAGCGCTTGAAATGAAAGCTCTGTTATTTAAAAGCGGAGATATTGAGAAAATATAAGGTTTATGGCGGCCATTTTGAAAAATGGCTGCCATGGCACTTTCCACCACTATGATTCCTTAAGACTTTTGATATGTCATAGAGGACACATTTCTGGGTATAAAACAGTTGACAGACTTTTTGTTGCAATTTGTCCGAGGTTGACCACATTTTTTTCACGAAATGCCTGGACTAACAATCAGGCTTAACTACGGGAACGCTTATTTGAAGCCTTATCATGTCAGGGGGGATTCAGCGAGAAGCAACAATTAACAGCATGTGACAAGTTTTCGAAAAGCGGTATGTCGTCATTCGAAAGTTTGGAGGGTGCGGTAAATCCAAGACAAGCGCCAATAAAGTGTCGCAAGCAATAGCGGAGGATATATTCTTCCAATGGCGGATCCAGGAGGTGACAGAGTTATTTAGGACATGCCCTATTCAAACCACTACAAGCAAAGGCTCTCCCCCTCCTTGGTCGCTACTCCGCCAGTGGCAGACCAAATACGGGAGAAGTGAATTCAGATCAAGCGATTATAATAAATCGCACGCGGTGGCGAAGCCAGGATAGTTTCCCCATCACCAATGACTGCAGTAGCCAATTCTCACTACGGTTTCTCGGGATTTCCCATAGTCAAAAGCCTCTGGTCAAAAACCCCACAGTAGGTTCTGATGTCATGCAAGCTCAAAATAATGCATATTTGTGTCACTGACTGCGAATAAGGTCCAGCCACAAAGAACAACTGACACCCCGTCCTCTCAGGCTCCTGGCCGCGCCACTGACCGCTTCACATGTACATGCATGGACATCAAATGGTACTTTTGATCATCAATACTGAGCCATACCCATCTATGTACAACATAATCTATGCAAAATGCAAACATAGTCACAATGTTTTTGTTCAATTCCCCCCCTTCCCCCTACATTGAGTGCCCCCTGACCTTGTCATTTGGAATAGTTTAACATTTTGATATTCTAAATGTGCAGATTAGACCAATAGAACTCGCTTGAACTGTTCAGCTTTGAAATCGACCCAGTATATTCCTGGGTCTCAGGGGATAGGGTCGAAATCGGCCCCTTACATATTCAGGCCCAAACGAGCCTTGCGGTAATAGTTAGCACGTTCGGATGCGGGACATGAGACACAAGCTCCCTCATGCTCTACGAGAACAGGTTAAAAATGCCCAGGTTGAGGCAACTTCACTTGGAAAATTCGCCGGCATCTGGCAATGCAGATGTGGTTGGTCTGTTACCGGCGTAATTGACATACAGGTGTCGGGTAGTCAAGCAAACGTCCCGACACTACGCGATATATTTAGCCAGTACAATCGAACAAGATGGTGCATGGACTAATACTACTGACTAGTGACAGACCTATTCACGACCAAATGTTGTGAGAAAGTCAGAATCAAGATTGGGTACACAATAAGAGCTCAGATAAGTTGCTTTGTGTGCACACATATTGTTTGCTTTGTGTGAAAATATGTGACTTGTTCTGACACATTGTCAGAGCAAGCTGACCAGCCGAAAGGGAAGTGTGTCAGAGGGAGCTGACCAGACCGACCAGCAGTGTGTCAGAGGGAGGGAGCTGACCAGACCGACGGACAGTGTGTCAGAGGGAGCTGACCAGACCGACCAGCAGTGTGTCAGAAGGAGCTGACCAGACAGACGGACAGTGTGTCAGAGGGAGCTGACCAGACCGACGGATAGTGTGTCAGAGGGAGCTGACCAGACCGATCAGCAGTGTGTCAGAGGGAGCTAACCAGACCGACCAGTAGTGTGTCAGAGGGAGCTGACCAGACCGATCAGCAGTGTGTCAGAGGGAGCTGACCAGGCCGACCAGCAATGTGCCAGAGGGAGCTGACCAGACCGACCAGTAGTGTGTCAGAGGGAGCTGACCAGACCGACGGACAGTGTGTCAGAGGGAGTCGACCAGCCTGACGGGCACTCACCAGCCCTGTAGTAGCCGAACGTCATCTTCTGCGTGGGCCGCCGCATCGACAGCCAGATGGCGAACATGGAGAGCACGAAGCTGCCGAAGTCGCTGAGCAAGTGGGCAGCGTCCGACATGATGGCCAGGCTGTTGGCCAGGTAGCCGCCCAGCCACTCTGCCACCTGTCGGTACCAACGTCATGGAAATTGGAAAATGTACGAGGGAAACAACAGATCAGGAAGTTCCTTTAACCTCAATTCCGAATCAATTTTCAAAAAACATCACAACTGTAAATCAGAGCAACTCACTTCTTAACGATTTCACCATTTGCTTTCAGGGTACTAGTTGATCAATATTATCCATCGTCACCTGGCTAGTTAGCTGGGCTTCCGGGAACACAAACCACACTCATTTGCTCTTATTGTTGTTCATCGGCATGGCCTAGGCATGCTCATACTTTCACCACCTGATAAACCGATTGGAGTGATCTGAACTTGAATTTGCGTAAGCTGAAAACAGACGGTGAACACGCTTCAATTGAGGATAAGGCACACATTGAGTGATGCATCTGAAGTTATGAATGATTTTACGGACAACGAAGCTGAATGCTTTTTACGTTAAAAAGGATATTTCTGGTAGCATACGGTAGTATTCAAGATCATATGGTAAAGAACAGTAAGGTTAAATTTGTTTACTTATTTCTTTATTGCCCATAATCTTCAGCAGCATTTTCAGCAATTTACCGGATAAGTTGTAAGCTAAAAAGCTTGAACAGAGCAATGCTTTTTTTTTAATGCTGGTCCGATCTGCGATTTACACATGCTGAAAACAGATGGCAAACACGTCTCAATTGAGATATATAATATTGGAGAGATGCCATATTGAGAGATATTATATTGAGAGATATCATATTGGGAGATATCATAGAGATATATCATATTGAGTGATATAAAAAATGTTGGTCAGACCACGTCGATGCCCGATGGCTGCACTGATTCGGACGTGATCGTGTGACACAGGACACAAGTAGCCTAACCACCTGTGTCTGAAATACATTCAGCGAGTTTGTGAGTATATCCGCACTTGATGTCCTCGTTAAAAGTATGATCATCTCTATAAGTAACCTGTTGAACAAGCCACACCTAACAGTTCCCACACGTGAATATGGTACATGAAGAAAGAGAAAAAACAGGCGGCCTGTTTCTGCTGACTGGGAAGCAAAATCCGAATTTCTGCAATGAAACCGACGAGTCCGCCATATCTCATAAAACGTTTCGTAAGAGCATGATGTAGACATGTTCGTGACGAGTGACGAAGGACATCTATAAAAGCGAAGACATCCCATAAATTTCGCCATAAGTGCGTCACTACAGTGATCAGCTGGTCACATGAAAAACTTGTGCTCTACCTCGTCTATCCGGGCCAGATGTATCGTGGCTGCACCTGCACAGAGGACGGAGCAATACTCAAGGCGAAACCTGATGTTCGCGTTGCATGCAGCCAACAGAACACTTCTCGAAAATTAAAAGCAGGTACTCCTGCTTGCATTCTTCTAGTAAACGGCGCTAGCGCTCGGTTTACAGTTGACATTTTTCTGCACATGCCGTGCGAATATTAATATACTGTCCACGTACACACTCAGGTCTCGCACCACAGTCTCACGCTGCAGCGTCGTATCGTGCACCTTGTACTCGAAGCACACAGGAGTACGACGGAGAGTCATCGTGAACGACCTGCATTTCAGTGGGTTCAAGGACTTCATCCGATCTGCGAACCACCAGCAGAGGGAATCAATATCATCCACAGACGCTACCCTCCTAAAAAGTGTAGCGCCATCAGCAAACATTAGACGTTCCGACCCAATTTCGGAAAGCACTATTCGCTCACAAATAGGGCAAGAAACAGAGGGACAAGGAAGCTCCCTTCCGGTACAGCGGAAGTGACGTCTGCCCAGTCCGAGACCGCCCCGTTGATTATCACTCGCTGCTGATGACCAGCCAGGTATGATCGAATCAGAGACATTTTTGTCTGAAACATGATATGCATTTCGAGTTCTTACAGCAACAGCTTCTGGTTGCTTGATTAATTGGCTATTTGGGTTCAAGGTCGCGCCGACTACAGGGTCATTTGGCGCCTACCAGTTCATAGTTGACAATTTGGAAAGCCGACACGAAATCCGTGTAAATTGCATTTGTCGGGTAGCCTGCAGCGATCGTATCTCGGGCATGCCTGAGGAAAACTGCCAGGTTTGAACTGCACGACCTTTTACAAACAAAACCAAGTGTCAGTCAGTATTGATAAAATGTGAGCACTCAAAACATTGCAAATGTTTCTCTATCTAGAACCTTCCCAAGGAGGGAGAAAAATGAAACGGCTGGGTAGTTCGCCGGAATTTTCCAGTTGCCTTTCTCATATACCGTCGTGACGTTTATTATTTTACACCCAGTCGAAAAGCCATCCCTCTCAAACTGAAGGGCTTTACGTTGTGTGCAGTGGAATGCATAACTGATCAGCACACCCTCGGATAATTCGGACACTGATATTATCTGGTCCACATCCTTTGTACGAGTCAAGTCCAATGAGGATCCTGTGAACGTGTCCTAGTGATGGCCGGCAGTCTGTAAGATATTAAAAAAAAATTCAGTACTGCATTTGTGGGTACTGGGTTACATCACATGCTGTGAACTTGGCTGAAAAGTCTCTGTTCGTCAGGTTGGCACGTCCAATGTCATCGTTGATTAACACGCTTCGGTCGAGCAGAGGTGGAACGGAACCACTCCTAAAACATGACAAAAATTGCCAGTATCGCTTTGGGTTCGTCTCAAAATACTTCAATAGTCTCCTCAGACAAATGTAGCAGCTGCGTCCGATCAGACGTTTAAAGAAGCCGCACCTCTCCGAAAAAATCACGACGAATTGCACCATCAGTCGGGTGCCTTTTCATCCCACGAAGTGCACGATCGTTCGTGGCTGGCGCACGTCTAGTCTCACCGTCGAGCCAGGGTGGGAACCTACGGCGAGAAGCCACGACCGAAACGTTATCGCGAAGAGCAGCTTCGACTGACGAGTAAGACATTTTCTTGGCATTGTAAACATCTGAGCCTTTCAGCAGGTTCCGAGGTGAGCATTCCAGACATCGGCACAGTGAGTCAAAATAGTTTCTCTTGTAGGCATATGCAGTCGATCTAGATACAGCAGGAGGTGATGGACCGGGCAGAAGGAACTTAGCCTGAAGCTCCTCGTGATCCGAGCCTATAATACCCTTCCGAACGGAGGCCACTGCTGTGATGATAATAGTAGGCACCAAGTGTAAAATGTTATTGGCTCTTGTAACTGGAGTACTCGCGCATGTCGTGGAAATCGCACGGTTCCAGGAAGCAGTTAGTTGACCCTGGCCGTTGGTCTCAGCCCGGCCGGGTTGGCCGGCCGGACCCAGACGGTACCCAGCCAAGCTCAGGAGAGTTGAAGGACTATCAGCCGGCAACCGGGCGGGAGATCGCCTAACTGACGAAATATTCGTGTAGCTGTGTTGTGGCTGTCCAGTGGCCTCTGCTAAAAAAAATTACGCAAAATAACGTTTAGTTGAAAATGGATTTCTTGGACTTGGGTGAGTACAGCATGCAATGTATCCACCATGCGGCTATAACATGATCCGTAGCCAGGTGAAGTCATGATGATTGTCTCATACGGCTCCACCTGACCGAGTGCCACATAACAGCTACACAACGCCCAGCATCTACACCACCAGCCACACCAGATCGTGCCGGCACAACTCACCATGAAGAAGAAGCAGAAGCAGGACGTGAGCCCCAGTCGGACCAGCGCCTGGCGGCTGGACGTCGGTGGCGGCCGGTGGCCATGGCAGTGGGTGCTCTCCGGGTCTGGCTGCAGCTCCTGATGGCTGTCCTCCTGCACAAGACACACACTCTGTCTCTCCATGCTGCTTTACTCGGTCATCGGCGTCTGTCACGCTGCCAAGCCAGACAGTGAGCCACAACATAGTCGGCCAAAGCACAGCCACAAAGCACAAACACTGAATGAAATATAAACAAATGACATGCCACATGCCAGCACACTGTTCGCTGACAACACTTGCAAGTAGTCATCCAGCTGCTACGTGTTAAAAAGAGACAACCACCTAGTTGGTTATTGGTTTTACGACACATCGACCGTTGAGTCATGTAGCGTCACCAATCTCTCACGCCGATTGGTCGCAGGCGAAGAATAGCGACAGGTGAGATTCGAATCCTCAACCTTTCATTGTGAGACGAGCAACTTACCCCTAGGCTACTCGCCCCCAGACAACCACCTAAAACACCCAACATCATACTTCAGTAATCCTCCACCTGTAAAATGTAATCTTCAAATGTTAACTGCTCAAAATGTAACCTCCAAAATATGAAGCAGAAATGTAGCATACACTAACCTATCTTAGCCTAACATTCAATGCAAATTGTTTTATGAAAAATTAACAATGTATTTTTTTTCAAAATTCAAATTACAAAAACTGAACCCTGACCCAACCTGACATTGTTGAAGAACAAAAGAACTTCCTAAAAAAAATCACTAATTTACAACTCATAACAAAAGTACAAACTAACTTAATCAAAACTAACCCCTTTCTTTGCTTCATGGAGGTAAAATGTGTGTAAAACTTGTCTTTTGGTTACCTTAAACTGAAATGATACCTAAAACATAAGTACCAATGTGGTCATATTGTTGTAATATTGTTCATACACAGTAATTATATTAGAAGAAACATCAGGATTTTTTTTAAAACATGAAGAAAAAAAATTCCAATTTGGCTTTCACTACACCAACTTCCACAAAAAAACATGTATCTACAGAGCTGAATGATATGCATGAATACATGATATTTAGTAACATTCAACCAGGCTTTGAGGACCTAAGAAGTGGTCTGATCAATGGCAGATGTCTCCCAACTATGATAAGTGCAAGGCTAAAGTTAGTTAGTTATTAGGGCTTAAGGGCGCATCGACAACATTGGTCATGTAGCGCCCAGTGCAAGGCTAAAGGAATAGGTAACTTAGAATATGGAGAAAGGCTTGTGGCATTAAATGTGTAATCACTCACGTATAGGAGATTAAGGGGGATATGATTGAAGTATACAAAATTGTTAAAGAGCTAGATCAGGTAAATTTGAATGATGCTCTTCAGCAGAGTATCACATAGGGGCCATCAATTCAGGTTAGACTAGTTGAGGTATAGGACAGTTAAGCAGCAATATGTCCTCAGTCAAGCAGCAATAGTTGAATGGTTGTTGATCAGTGGAATAGGCTGCCTGCTTATGTGGGGAGTTCCTCATTGCATGTATTTAAAGGTAGGGCGGGCAATTTTAGACAGAACAAAAATGTATTATTGAGTTATAGTTAGCAATGGGTAGAGTGGGATGTATGCTAAGTAATAGTGCATGGCACATACCACTTTAAGCAGGCATGGATGCAGTTTGAAAATTATTGGCAAGGCATTCAATCCACTAGGTAGATAGGCATTCATAGGTGTGTGGGATGTTGGTGTATGGTTTATTTACTGTTGTTTGTTTATTAGATGGTTCATGACACACTTTATGCACATTCATGGCTAATGGTGCCACCCACACTGTTTCGCCGGCGAACCTCTGGGTTGATGTGGGCTTCAAACCTGGGACCTTTCACACCCAGAGCCCAACACCTTAGCTACTTGGCCATCCCCAACCCTGTTGGTGGATGCTTTCTTCAGGATGTGGTGATTTGTTAGGGTGGATCTTTTTACTTGGATGATCTTTTCCATTTACAGATTTCACTGGATGGGCCCTTGTGGCTCATATCAAGTCTAAACACTTTATGACTGACTTTATGCTAATGCACAGATCTGTTGTCATGACCTTCTGACTGCTTCCTCTTGCATTTATGCATCCACTCTCTTAGATCATACTAACCTGAACTAGGGCTTCATATCCATGACTTGCATTGTAGGGTCCATGGGGACTACTCCCCTGAATTCTGTTCCTGATTGGGCTGTTATGCAAGCACATTGGCTTTGAAAGCAGCCTACATGTCCTGCACATTGGCACCTGCCCCACCATCAGTTGTGGGTTTCCATCATCCAATGGCATTGTGACTTGTGTGGGTGTGAAATCCAGGATTGGATCATCATCACTGGTACTTGAAACTCGGCTTGAAGGTTTCTTGTCTGTCATGTTTTATCTTGGAGTTACACAAAATATCTGATTACATGTGTGTTTCAGCCCTTGCCTGCACAGCGATTTGCTTCATGATTCTTGAGCAATAGGAAACTATACACACAGCTGGGAACTTGATACAAAATGCCTATCTAGGTATGTACCAACATACCTACCTATCTAGGTACCTTGACCTGATTCAAATCCAAGGTGCTGACAAATAGGCATGTGCAATACTTAATGTATGCTAATTTCTGACACAGCACACAATGTCAAAGCTTATTTTCATGATAACATTCTTGTTCATGGAATTTCCTGTCATTTGCCGAGCAGATGAGTATAGACACCTCAACCAAGGCACTTCACTTTCTTCTTGCTTCGTTCCGGCTCCGTGCTCCCAGTCCTGTCGCATTTATTGCACAGTGAATAGAGTAAGTAGATCTAGATGATGTAGTGATAGTATGTTTTTTGCCTGGTCCCTTGACAAAAATGCAACCAAGCAAGCTTGCACAACAAAGCAGTGCTTCTCCACTCCAGCTCCGACCTCCATCGACCCCCTCCCTCCCTCAGCTGTTTTGCCCGAGGTTTTGCCAGCTCCGAGCACGAGCTCTTTTCAGGTTCACATGAAGCTATTACGAAGAGGTCCATTGAATCTGGCATTTAACGACACAAGAGGAAAATGTTATATATTGACCGATCTGGGTGAAATGACTATGAAAGGAATGCTTTCAACATCACTGTTATTTAGCCTCGTACAAATTTATAGCATTATAGCTGTTCTATATGAAATGAATGTAAACAAAGTGAAATGCATGTAAAAAAAATTTGCAGCATAAAATAAAGTAATTCTTATAACTGCAATCCAGCGATCAACCACCGAGAATATTGCAGCCTTAATATGCCAGGTTTCGGACGTTTTTCTGCAAGGATTTCAAAATCCCAAAAGACGTTTCCGGCTCTCATTCTACGAGCGAAATGCTTTGCGCTTCATCTACTTGAACACAATTATGACTTAATTATATGCAAGCCTTCTCGATCGTGCCACGTATTGAGTAACAAATGCAAATATACCGACGCCGGTTGAATCGATTTGTTTTGTATGACAGCAGACTTCCATCTTCACTCTTTTCGTCTTTACCCGTAAAGACTGTTGCGGACGCTGTGCTCATCCGCTGGTAGTGGACTGTATGTGTGTGTGGGTGGCGTCCTGGAGCATGGGGTAGAACGACCAATGGGCATAAAGAAAAGGGTATAAAAGGCGAGCGAGGGATAAGTAAGCGGGAATAACATGTGAAAGGAAATTATGCGAATAACAATAGGAAAAGGAACACATAATTGCAATGTAAAAGGTTGGAAATATATATGTTGAGAGAATGCAAATAAATAATCGAAGTAAACTAAATATAGGTGGACATGAAAATAAAGGTTGTAGGCTAGAACACCCAAATTCCAGGGAGACAAAGGAACTCTCCAATGCAAGAGAGCAAGGACCTAATCAAGAGCACTCAAATTCAAGAGTGAAGGAACCCTCTAATTCAAGGAGCAAGAGCCTAGTCGAGAGCACTCTAATTCAAGAGTGCTAAAGGAGACCCTCCAATTAAAGAGAGCAGTGGCATGAGGAAATGGAGGAATACGAAAAGCTTGAAAAGAAGGTGGGGAAAACAGAGTGAGGCACGGATACCCAAACTTGACGAGCAGTGTTGCGCGTGGTTAAATTAATTCACTTCCACCGCCACTCACTGTATCACTCATCACTGCAACACTCCCTCAAAGCACCCAATTCATTATTGGCGATGGCGAAACGGCAGAGGCGCAGTGCACCTGACGAGGACGACGGAAGAAGAGAGAGAGAGCGGGGTGTTGACGCGCCGCTTATATTGGAAGGTAAGTGCCAGCTGAGACAAGGAGAGAAAGGGGTCAATGGGTCACATAAGCATCCTGCACCTGCGTCGCGGCCGGTGTTCAGCAAATATGCGGAGCTAGTACGAGCGTGGCGACCGGGCCCCCAAACACGTCGTCGTTGGACTTGTGATGTCCAGCCCGATGTCGCGGCTGCCTGCGAACGGCAGACCACTGCGCGACATGCAGTGTCTGTCGGCAACAAAGTAGGGCAACAGACTTTCTTCCTTCTGTTTGTCTTTGCCCGTATAGACAAGCTCTGACTCCTAGCTCTTAAAGCTCCGAAAGCTCTGAAAACTGAAACTCCTACACATTGGAAGCGCCTGACGGACTCCGTTTCCAGGCGAATGCAAGCGGTGGTCGAAAAGAGTGGATGGCCATGGCATTAGGCTGCGAGAGCAGGCATTCATTGTTCCAGTGTTGGAAGCATCGCAGTGTGCTGTGTTTGTGTCCTCGTCCTTGTCAACGAAACAAGTCTGCATAGGCGCGATGCGCCATCATGCATTATCCACCCCTGGCATGTGACATGCAAAACTGTACAATCGCCTTCGAAACATCCCTTGCGTTTCTTGGCGGTCGGCCGCAAAGAAACGTTTCATGCGGGCTAACCTACTAGAGCAGTTTCTGGTAAGGCCGCATTCAAGAAAAAAAAGTAGTTGGAGCTTCATTAATGGCATCGCCGCACCCAGGGTGTTACGCCCGTTGTCGTTTCAACTATCCAAGGGTCGGTGGACTCGATTGCGCAGTGGACTGGTGTGGCAAGCACGGCCGGCACTCGGATACGTGGATGACTGAGTGGTGGACATCAGTGAGACCGACGGTGGATTGACACACCCCGCCCTGAAACAGATAAATATATTTAAGTATATATATATATATATATATTAATTTGCATGCATGGATTTTTGCGACTTTCTAGTTGGACGGTCATTTGGTTACTGATGGTTACTCGAGGGGGAGAAATCGCCACTTTTCAGGAATTGGAAGACTCCCTCTCCCGTACCCCCACCCAGAGATTACGCCCACGCCCTCCACCATGAAATGCGGCGCCCCTCCGCGCTGTGAAAAGGCCCTCCCTGAAGGCTCGATCGCGCTCCCCCTCCCAGCGGAGCAGCCGGTGGGGGGGGGGGGACCCTGGTTACTTTTCATAGTCGGTCGTACCCGTTGCACTAATTTCTGGCATGGCGAAGCATCAGGACATTTCCATTTCCGCCGCAACAGCACTTATTTCCCTGCTGAATATAGCGGCACAGCACTTTACAAAAATGTATTTACGGAAAATAGAACCGACAGGATCCAGCAAGTCCCGACACTATCACATGACAGATCAATGCAAATACGGGTAATGCACGATGCTGACAAACATGCAGATTGGACAGAAAACTGTAGCCTTGACCTGATACGATACCTCATGCAGTCCACGTAACAGATATAACTCCCATCCTATGCTGCCACTGCATCAATGCCACAACCTTGTATTGCCGCACGACTGGAAAATTGATTGCTGAAGTTAGTCTATGGCTAGCTTACAGAAGGGAAACACCACGAGAAGGTTGGCGCGGCAAAATGACAAAATGGCGGCGTGACCATGTGTACATGAGTACATGATACACACCCTCTCGCGGTAGTTTCTGTGGCAGCTCATACACCTACCGACCACTGCGTGATAGCGGTTTGCTGCCTTAGAGCGCGACGACGTCTGGATCATTTTGCATCCGTTGCCGGCCACTGCATTATCCGCCCATGTCAGTTGTGTAGTGCTTTCGAGCACGTGACGAAAAACAAATTGCTTTTGAGAAGCAATTTTTGTGAAGAGATTCTTCCTCTTCGTTTCGCCCTTGCCATCACTAACCTAACTCGTGACAGATGAAAAGTAACGACCACCGATAAAAACCTGAAATCTTGGGCACCGCTAGACCATTACTACTGGAACCACGGGACCATTACTACTCGAAGCTTGATACCACCACACGGGACGGATATTATGGAACACCGTTTGACAGCGCTCGCACCCGACCTCCACACCGCGCACCAGTAGCCATCGCAACAGGGAATCCGCATCCAACAGCATGCCGTGGCACGACACTGAAACGCTGGCGTCACTCTCACACATCGACCCACTTTCACCCCCAACAGCAGCGACTGACAGTCAGCCTCGCCGCAGGCGAATCGCGCACGACCTGCAGATCGCCGCACGTCGCCGCGTCACGCCGGTACCCGCCACCGAGGCCCGCCCGGCCGGGAGTCCGGGACGTGCCGCCCGTCACCAGCTACATCCACTTGACGTCGCTCTGGGCCTCCGGCTGCGGCGCGTCCGTCGCGAGCAGCGGCAGCGCGCCGTCCACGCCGGCCACACAGAGCGGCCGGTGCGCGCTGGTCGCCGACACCGGCGGGTAGAAGTGGTGGTAGGCGAGCCAGGCGCAGGCGGCGCCCAGCGCGCCGCCGGCCACCACGTCCTGCCAGTGGTGGTGGTAGTCGCACGTGCGGCTGACGGCCACCAGCGCGGCCACCAGCAGCGGCAGCAGCACCAGCAGCTTGTGCGCCTGGCGGCGGCCGCACTCGGCGAACGTGCCCAGCTTCCCGGCCAGGTACAGGCTGACGAACACGGCCAGGCAGGCGATGAACGACGTGTGTCCGCTGGGGAAGCTCTTGCGGCCTTGCGCCACCGAATCGGCGTTGCCCGTGCAGGCGGTGCCCAGCCGGCGCGCCGTCGACTCGGGGTGGCAGCGCGCCAGGAAGTCGGGCCGCGGCCGGCCGACGGCCAGCTTCAGACAGTCGGTGACGATGCCGTTGGTGAGCAGCGCCAGCGTCGCCGACAGACCCGCCTCGCGCAGGTCGATCCAGTCGCCGGTCACCAGGAAGCAGGCGCCGATGGTCAGCGACGGCACGGTCAGCACCAGGAACCACAGCGCCGACGCCGGCACGTAGCTCTCGGTGCGCGGGTAGCTGTACAGCCACGCCTCCTCCGGCTGGATCTCGCGCGTGAATGGGGTCGGTCAGCTCCAGCTTGAGAAACACCAGCAGCAGGAAGATGCGCACGCACACCTCGGCCGCGAAAAAGCGCGTCGTGAACTCGGGTCGTAGGCGGAGAGGCATCCTTGTGGCTGTGGACCGCAGAGTGCCAGCCGACTCCCACGTGCACTCCTAGGTCGTCGAGTTTCAGTTCGATAAACTTCCCGACATTTTTGCATCTATCTTAATTCCTGCAGATCAGAAGATGGCACACTTGACGATGCAGTTGAATGAGGTATCCCAAGCCACGAGGATATTCTGAATTGCTGTTCGCTTGTGTTAAACCTCGTCATTTCCGGTCACATATAATAAATTACAGAAATGCTAGATGAGTACATGTCATCCAGGATGATAAGATAATATGCATGGCATATGTAGTAAACTACATTACTCTGGGCCTAATACTCTCCATCTACAAGTGGCTCCAGTAATTAATGTCCATGTGAATATGCATAGCAAAAACACAAATGCCTGCTCCTTTTTTAACAGGGCTGTTGAAACAATTGATGACATATATGAGATGATATACCTTGTGTGAATGTTGCTTCCGAAGAATGAGGAATAATATTCTTTTTAAAAACTGTGTACAAAACAAATGGTAATGCCTGTCCATGTTGTGTGATTCGTGGAAGCATTCTCTGACAGTGTTGATCGAAATACTGATATGCCAAAATGAGGTGCAGTCATGACCCAACCCCACGTATCTAATATTTGCACCATCACTAAACAGCTAAAATATCAAGGTACAGTTGATACATATATATGTACATGCACATGCATATGTTGGTTCATTATTTTGGCTTACAGGCACATCAACTGCAATGGTCAAATGTATGTGTAAATGTACATGTATATATATATATAGTATATATGAGATATATTAGACAGGATTCATAAGATTCTGCATACCTTCCAGGCAGACACCACAACTTTCTCCCGATTAGTTAATACAGCAGTTGATATATTAACATGCAACTTCATGCAATTAAATTTCCGCAAAATTACACACTAATGTGAAGGATGTGCAGTAAATATCAGATAGGGTTGCTATAACAGTGGCTGGGTGCTTTAGGACATGCAGACTACTGTGGTTTTGTTTCCAAAAGCAGGGCTTTTGTGACAAGAAAGCATGCCCATATATTGCAGCTACATTTATGGTAAGTTTTATGTGGTCCACCATCTTTAGGTTTTAGGTGATATGACATCAGCAGTCCAAGCTAAGTTAGTTCAATGAGTAATTATGCATCATTTTTCACCACACCTCCTAGTTAGTTAGTGTAGTTTAGGGGCACATTGACTGTATAGGTCATACAGTGCCATCATTACACTTTCTACACAAGGCCATTTATCTGTACACTTACCATATTTTGTTTAGGAAACGGGAGGGATAGCATATATTAGATTGCCAAAAAACCTTTTATCATTTTTTAAACGTCATTTGCATGGTTTTGGAGTATGTTTCTTGGCAAAACAATTGCTGATTTAGATATCACAAGTTCAACTTGAATTGCCTGTACCATGAAAGCTTTAATTGTCCAAAGAAATGAATGTCAAATTCATTCAAATTACATCAGAAACTCCAGAGAAAGACATACTTGACTATGTTATGCTGCAGTGTAGGATTTCTATATTTTTTCCTTGGTAGTGGAGTACAAAATTTTTCACTGGAGTATGAATTTTTTAGCTCGATTCCAAAAACAGCTATGCACTTGCTGACTATTAACCTTGTTTTAAAGACATAAAGACATAAAAGATTAGTGCAACTCTGAGCCACAAGGGCCCTTCTTGGTTGCACTCTGTACACTGAACCAGTTGCCCACCAAATCTGCCAATCAGCCCTCCCTGTAATATTGAAAAGCAAGCCCTCTATTCTTATAATGATTGTCTATGCTGTTTTTAAAGATGTTCAATGTGCTGCTACTGACGATGTTTTCTGGCAGCTGGTTCCAGTGTTCCACTACCCTGTTGGTGAAGAAAGTTTGCCTTAACCTTGTTCTGCTGTGGTTCATTTTAATTTTGAATTTATGACCTCTAATTGCATCATTTCTGTTAAATTCAAACATTTCCCCAAGGTATCCCCTCTCCAGACCATTGACAAATTTAAAGACCTCGATGAGATCTCCTCTCAGCCTTCTATATCTAAGTGAAAACATTCAATTTCTTCAATCTTTCCTCATATGCCAGGTTGCTTATGCCATTAACCATTTTTGTAGCCCTCTTTTGTACTCTCTCTAAAAGCCAACAATCTTTTTCATAGCTAGGAGACCAAGCTTGGATGCAGTATTCCAAATGTGGCCTGATGTATGCACAGTAAAGCTTCCTGATCACTTCCTCACTTCTGTATGATACATTCCTATTTATTGCCCCGAGCATTCTCAGTGCCTTCTTCCTTGCTTCCTTGGTCTGTTCTGATGCCCCCAGTTTTGTGTTTAGAATAACACCTAAATCCTTCTCCTGTTGAGTCACTGATAGCACTTGGCCACCCATCAAGTATGGAGCCTTCATATGCTGCTTACCTACATGCATGATTTTGCACTTATCAAAGTTAAATTTCATTTGCCATTCTTCAGACCACTTCACAAGTTTGTCTAAGTCTTTTTGCAGCGAGATATGCTCATCCTGACCTGTTATTGCCCTAAAGACCTTCAAATCATCTGCAAATTTCAAAACTTTACTGCTTAGGCCACTTTCAATGTTATTTACAAATATAATGAACAGTAATGGCCCTAGTACTGACCCCTGGGGGACTCCACTAAGAACATTTTGCCATGATGACTTTGTACCATTTAGCATCACTCTTTGCTGTCTATCTGAAAGCCACAACTCTATCCATTTTAAGATGCTACCTGCAATACCATGGGACTGAAGCTGTATCATTAACCTTTTAGTGGGACTGAAAACCAATGTTAACATTTTGTATGTATAAACATCTTGGCAAACTAAGCTATGTCAAAAACTTTGCTGCACTAAAAAATGAGTTGTCCATAACCAGTCCATAGTGTTGCTTTAATGGAATTAAAAACAAATGTTAGCATTTCCTGCTCTATGTACCATACAACATATATGCACATATAACTAACTGCTAAGTCAGCAATATGTCAGCAAGCTAAGTCATGATTAGGTGCTGCACCTATTCATGACCCAGCATAATATGCTGGGTTAGGTTGGTTGGTTATTTAAGTTTTAGGGCTATGCTGGGTTAGGTTGGGTTTAGGTTTTTATTTTATGTTATTCTTCATTATGTATTAAGTATAACTCTTCACCGAAATACCTGTCTGTACACTTCCCATATTTTGTTGGATGGGGTAGGGTGTGATACAACATGGACATGCATTGTGAAAAATATATTCTTGTGTTTGTAATGCCATTTTAATGATTTTTATGTTCCTTTCTTGGTGAAATGACTCCTTCATGGGATATAAATACTCAAACCCACATTGCTGATGTCTCAAAAGTTCTCATTCCGAAAAAGAAATCAGCATTACAATAGTTCAAATCACATAGGAAAACAAAATAAGGTGAACTTTCGACTAAAACTGGCATAGTGTCATAACTGATCTACCAGAACATTTACCATACTAATATATCTAACTACTTATTATCTACTTATTAACTATTTATTTATGTCTTTGTCTTTATATCTAACTACTTATCATCCACACATGGAATTTCACACAAGTGATAAAGAAGAAACCAAATGCTTCTTGTTATTCATTCAACACTCTTTCATATAGAAAACCATAACCTTATGGCTTAAGTTCAAATTCATTCTCCATACCAAATATTTGCTATGTTATTCCATGTTGCGTTCATTCCTTTATTTTGCATTAAATGTTATCCCACCCAAACTCCTTGGTGAACTGACTACTGTATAAGTCATAAACACTTCAAGTTGAACTTCTTATATCCTAAAAGTTTCATTTCCCAAACAAAATGATTAGCAAATTTAAATCCCATCAAAAAGCACCAGAGAATATTTTCAAACAAAATTTGGGCCAGGGGCTTCATGAATATATTTGCCCCATTTTTACCTATTTGTGCTCAGTTAATTTTTATATAAATCCCATTACATCTTTCTCACATTATTGTATGCTGTACTACCCAACTCAGACCCTTTTTGTTCTTATTTTGCTAGCCAACTGAAAAGCATTTGTAGAATAAATGAAGTGCTCATATCATGCTAATCACAGTCACAATCGCCTCATTGGGAAAATAAATACAAATAATTAAAAAAGTAACTTCAAGCATAACCTTACCATTAAACATAACCATTATAAAACCACCTTGGCTACACACTTCAACTAACAATCACCATAATACACCATATTTTCATACCACAATATGAAATATAACCACCATTTGGTACACAAAGGTAAAATGTGCGCAAAGCCTGCCCCGCGAATACCTTAAAACGCAACTGTACCAATGATTTAGGTAGGTATCATTCCGCACAAAGCCACTCTTCCTCATCCTGTGATGCCAGGAATGGCACAATTTACTTTAAAGCGATACCCCGTGAGGTAGGCAACATGTGGTGAACAGGGTCTAAAAACAACATTGCAACCTTTGATATTTAATACATACGAAATACCACTGAAATGTACCCGTATGTTATGATCTTATCCACCGCCACTGCCACGGCATCGGTACGGAACTGTAGCAGAGGCGGAGAGTTCGCCGCAAGTTTGCGTGTCCAGGGATGCCATATTCAAGAGTTGCTAGGATATCTTCACCGACTTGCTGGAATGTAGTAAGTCTTCAGGACTCCAGGATGGGATTAAAAGGAAGATAAAAACAGACGCGACACGGAGCCGTGCATGTGTTAATTCGAGAATACTGTGTGATGTCGTTCTGGGTTGTGTCGGGAGGGGGGGGGAGGAGGACGGAGGTGGTGGTAGTGGAGTCCAGGCCGTGTCGCTCTTGGCTGTGTCGAAAGTCGGCGACTGCCGCCTGCCGCGATGTAGCGTCTGGGCCCGATCAGTGTGGCCTGGTTCCGTGCGGCTCCGGCCCTGTTATTGGGCTGTCTAGGTGGTTGTTGTCCTCTTGCCCACCTCTTCAACTGCTCCGACGTCGTCGCCAACACTGCTGTGGCCCGTTACCACCACTACGCGAATCTATATAGACGAGGCCAGGCTCCGCCACATCACATACGTCCGCGAATGCGCCCGACAGGTCATGTAACGTGGAAGCGTTGTCGGCTTATGGGTGTGGCACTGATGGTTGGGTATGGAATAGGTACAGGACGTTGGCGCTGCCACCGCCGCCGACGCTCATCCGTTCCAGGACCCACTCATATACCACTCTGTAACATTCCCACCACCCACTCAACTTCCCCAAAATTGATGTTCTCTGAGCAGGCAAATGGAAGCGGGCACCGGGTAATACCTAGTGACAATTTCGACAGTGATGTCTTCCTACAGCTGAATGCTTGCACTGAATTCGAACCAATTATACTACTCCTTTTAACTATCCCCATAAGCATTCATACAACAGTCCATTCATTCCACACGATCATTCGGTTCCTAATAAAAGTAACTTGCTCACGATTTTCCCTGCAGTGTTACGCTTTCAATTACGTACTTCCCTTTCACTGGCTCTTGGTTAGTTCCAAATCCGTGCTAATTACCTGTTTCGAAGTCTTGCCTGAAAATGGCTAACGTGACTTCCCTGACATTATGTACGACTATTTTGGTTACTGCCCTCAAGGCTTGGCAACACTGGTCGGCTAAATTATATGTCGCCTTCTGTGCGACCTTATAACTGGACTCACCCCCACCCAGACAAGGCACCACCTTTCTGTGGTGGGGGTGGGGGTGGGGGATCGAGTGCCCCAAAGACCCGGCAACCATCATACCGCCGAGAGGTGAGACCAAGAGTGCCTCACTCGTCTTTCCGTCCATACGCTCCCATTCCGATGCCCGTCTCATCCCAACATCCTGTCCTTCACCTGGCCCTGCAACACCAAATATCCTTACCTTGAGCAGGCAGGGCAACTTCCACGGTCCTGCCCACCAGCTCAGTTTTATCCGGGTAGCCGTGCCCCCTGGCCCGTCCCCCGGGGTTGACGGAGTCCTGGAGGTTGAGGTCCCCCGTCGCACGGTGCTAGTTGTGACGGGGGACCAACACACCTCTTTGGTCCCGATATCCCGGAGGGGCGGGCGGGCCCGTAGGGCCTCACGCGGGCCAAGTGGCTGGTCGCCTCGGGCCGGGGACCTGGGACTCTTCCCGGTGCCGGCCGGCCCGGCAGGCCGGGGTCGCGGGGTGGGCGGTGCTGAAGCCCGGTCGGGGTGGTGAGTCTCTCTCTCCCGACCGGGCGAAAGCGCCGCCTGCCCCGTATAGCTCCTCGGGCGCCTAGCGACCTCCAGTGCGCGGGACCCAGGTGTCCCCCCAGTAGGGCCCTTTGCGGTGGGGCGCCCGAGGAGTTGAAGCCAATTACTCTACATGGCAATCACAAACGCAAAAAAAACTCCCCTGTTCCCTCTAGTAGGGGACAGACCAGTCAACATACCAGGCTTCCCGCGCCACGCATTCCCATTATGAAGTCTGTAGAAAAAGGTAAAGTCTATCATCACTTACACCATTTCAAGGAAAAGAGGTGTGCGACAGGATGGGGGTGGTACTGAGGTGCCAAAAACTTAGAGACGGAGGCCTGGAAGTGGAAATTAAAACTACAGATAACTCATGGAGGGCGATGGAAGCAACTGAATTGAGATACACTGTACAAAATGAAGGTAGTAGGCGAACGGTCACCGTAAATATACAAGTTCTTCCACACAATACGAAAAATTACTCTAAAGGCATCATGAACTGTCATGACCTCAGGAATGTGTCGGACGCTGACGTGGTGGATGGCTTGGCGATGTGGGGGTGGTGGAGTAGACCGTTACAAAATCTACGGATTAAAAAGGAGTTAAAAATGATATGCTCCTCAAGGCTGCCTGCCTCTATTATATGCGTCAAAACAACTTATCAGAGCACAAAACCAAGCTTCTGCGATGCTCACACTGTTCGAAACTTTTTGCAAATTTTGCATGTGAATTCATAATGTGTTGGTAATAGGACCTTCGGGAGGCAGTGTCCGTACGTAGATATACACTTGTTTGGTCGGGTTTATTTGACATGACATTGCCCCAGCGACATGGTCAGAAGACCCAGGCTATCTGCGTCTAAAACAACCAGCCCAGATGTTGAGAGTTACCAACGACTGCGCGGAACGCGAAATAGCCTTGATCCAGCGATACAACTCCACGATCACGCGAGATGAGGATCAGAAGCAGTACCTGCTCCACGTGGAGTACAAACACAGGAAGGAGAAGCCGACGCCGTCTTAGATCAACATCAGGAAGTGTACGAGAGGAAAGGTCGCAACTAGCTTGGCGGTGGCGCTGAGATGCTCTCAGGCCTTGGAGACAGCTGTGTACTGTGTATGATTTACACGGTACCGACTGTACAAGTGTACACTGACTGCTGTACAAGAATCAGGATAGGTATGCTTGTATTTGTGTTTGAATATATCCCTGGCCGGTAATGCACTTAGTTCCTTTCAGAAGCGTGCTTCACATTTTTTTACGGTGATAAGAAAAGTACCAATAGTATGCTAATGGCGATTTAGTGTATTGTATTCGATCCGTCCAAAACTTTCAAAAGGTTGCCAAGTCTCGGTAAGAGCCAGAGAGTTGAAATTTGGTCTCCAGACGTCTTTCATGATGGGTAATCGGGGCAACCTTGAGGACCATGAAAATTGCGACCTCAATTTTTTTTGTAACGGTCTATGGTGGAGGCACGACGGATAACGATGAGGACATGGCAAGAAACTCGACGAACAGACAACTTCATACTAACATTTCGTACGACTGATCTCCCAGAGTTCATCACCGTTGGATGCGTCCGTGTAGAGGTCCGTGTATTTGCACCTAACCCGATGAGATGCTTCCCGTGATCCCGTTTCGGACACACTTCTCAGTACTGTAGAAACCATGAAACTTGTGCAAGATGTGGCTCAACGGAACATGTCAGAGATAAATACGATGCAGAGAGCCCAATGTGTTCTAATTGTGGCCCCAACCAAAAACCCCATGCTGCCGATAACCGTTCCCGTCCTATTTTTATGAAAGAGAAAGAGACGGTTGCAATTCAATTTTCTAGGAAGGGACCATCACTTAGGGATGCGCGTGAGCTTTATGAGGAAGCCCACCCAAGGGTGTCGTATGCGACAATAGCGCAACGGAACTCTGCAACCACATAACATACTCGCAAGAAATATCCGGTAGGTCTTGAACACATACAGCTCGATATGGCATCTGAGCTCATAGCTCAGCTGATGACCCTGCTGCGATCTTTCGGGATCCCCCTGTCGTCGCCTGGAAGCCAAGGGCAGCCAACCAAACGTGACTGTGAGGCGACTGAGGTCCCACCCTCCACGAATGGATGCCCCGCTCGCCCATCTGAGCCCCATTCCAGATCAACCCTCGAAGGTGGGGAGTTGACTCTGGTTCAACTGTCCAAGAGCCCTACTCGGTCCTTTCAGTCCAACCCTAGGTCCTCCCCATCTACCTCATCACCTACCCAGAAATCCTCATCTCCCGTCCCGTCCGCCCCCTAACGTCCCATCGCCCTCCACATCCCCCAGCACCATCCCGAAAACTCTCCTCTCCACTTCCTCCCTACCTTAACCTTCTCCTCTGCCCGTGAGCCAAGCCTCGCCCCCACCCTCGACTTCCACGTCCGCACCTACATCTCCGTCCTGACGACCAATCAAAACCCAAGACTTCAACCTCCAATACCAAGAAGCCGAGTGACGCGTCCGCGAGGAAAAGCGAGCGTGCCTTATTCAGATGGAAAGGGCCCGCGGGAGGAGTCACCAAAGAGCCGAGAAGGCTCCTCGGAGGCCGGCCACCCCATCGCCACGACGGCGAGTGGAAGGACCGGCTCCATCCGCCAATGTGATGGGCCCTCCTCCGTCTCTGCCCCGTCTGGCCCTCCAAAACGAGGCCTATCATTATCAGGCTCTCCACCAGGGGTAAGTCGCCAAGTTCCCACCCAAGAACTCAGTCCCTGAGGCTGAGTCGGGCTGAAACTCCCGACTTGCCAGAGGCCCCCTCTTTTCGGCGGAAGACGGAGCCAGGGCTTTTGCTGTTAAAAAAAAATAGCATGACCACTTCTGGTTCCCGTATCATAGTAAACTCTGGTCCACCATTTTTCTTCAGACGGCCTCTCGAGAAGGTATGCCAGAAAGATATCTTATGGTTCACTTTTCGGTCGCATCTGGTCCAATCATGTACTGAGACAGGGTAATTTTGTACACATGAACAGACATACCACCTTGAAACTCTAAGACATTCATGACCTCTACATCAACAGTTTTACAGTGGAACTATCGAAGTTTTAGAACTAGCGTCCAAGACCTCCAGGTGGTTTTAAATCGGTACGGCCCTGTGGCGGGATGTCTCCAGGAGACCAAGCTTTCGCCTAACTATATGGTGTCGTTGAGTGGATGCTCGATACTTTGGAAGGATGTGGTGACTGATGCTGTGGCACACGGTGGAGTGCTACTGGCGGTCCATAGTAGCGTCCCCATGAGAGTATTAACCCTGCGTACTACAAATCAGGCGGTTGCCGCTCGAGTGCTTTTTGGTCGCAGACTCATCAGTGTGTTCCGTATATCTGCGTCTAGGGAATGTCTTCCCCACCGTGGAACTCGCCAACTTGATGTCTGAACTGCCTCGACCGGTCTTGTTTTGGGGAGATTTTAACGCTCACTACACGTTGTGGGGATGCGGCGATATCGACACCCATGGCCGCCACCCGGAATTTTTAATCCTTAGCAAAATGCTCTACATAATGAATACGGGAACACGAACATACTTCCCCACACCGTCGGGAACCACTTCCACCTTGGACCTCAGCCTGGCCAGCCCGCAGCTAAGTGAGTGCCTCGAGTGGACGGTGGACTCCGATCTACTGGGGAACGACCATTTCCCAATCTGGTTAAGTTATCTGGACGGCTCAGTTTTAGGCCCGCGCCCGCAGCGACGGAATTTTAAGAAAGCGGAATGGGGTAGATTTCAAGAGAAAGCTGATGCTGCTTTCCGCTCCGAACCAAGGTCTCCGCCGCTACCAGTGACCGAATTAACTGCACTTCTCCTGGACTGCGCCTCCTCAAGTATCCCCAGGACCTCTGGATTTCCTCGACTCAGCCCTGTGCCGTGGTGGACGTAAGGTTGTCGTGACGCTATTCGTGATCGAAGACGCGCGTTTCGAGCCTTGAATCGCAACAGTGTTGTGGAGCACGTCCGCTAGCCATCTAGCGGCCGGCTGAAGACTCAGCCATTGCTGACCGCACACCCGCCATCTAGCATCTCATAACTTGTCGTTCGTTCTCTTGATGCTATATGTCAGTGTAGTGATCTACGCATCCAGGTCAGTTTCATTCCGTTTCTCCGCTCATCTCCGATGCTCTGTGTTCAGTAGCCATCTGATATAATAGCCTTCCACTTCATTGAACCGACTTACCTTTATGCTTAACTCGCTTGCATTTGCTTTTCCATAGCTGCGTGCTTTAGTGTCTAAGCTATAACATACTGTGTCTTCTAGTCCGCATGAATTGTCGCTACTTGATGTCAATACAGAGTTCTCGTGTCCAATTCTAGCGAGTGGTTTGCGGGGCAGGCCGTGACAGCGGCGGTGCCACGCGTCACCGCCGCCGGACCGCACTGAGAGAAGGGTACAGCCTAGCTGTGCACCTTCCAGGTGTTATTTGGCAACGACGTCTCCCTGTGGGTTTCCCAGATCCTTTACGCCTATCCACACATCCACACCACGCACCTAGGCGCTACAACAGCACCACTGTCAACCTAATAGAGTTTAGGCGTGCTCGGGCCCTCGCCCGGCGAACAATGCGGGAGGCCACGCGTGTTTCGTGGCTTGAGTGTGTTAGCTCACTCAATCGATCTTCGCCAACTTCATTAATCTGGTCTCGCATCAAGAGTATCTCTGGACGATTCAGTGCAGGCCCGCTTCCCACGTTGATGGTCGGTAGCCGTGAGGTCATTCGCCCGATTGATGTGGCCAACGAGATTGGACGTGCGCTGGCAGACGTTGGCCGCGCCGGCAACGGAGACGCACAATTTATGCGTTATAAAGCCCGCTGTAAATCAACTTCGATGGACTTCTCCACTCCAGAACACCCTCTGTTTTACACAGGCTCAGATGGAATCAGCGACTAACTCGTTGCGTAGTGTTGCCAAAGGACCTGATGAAGTGAACAATGAGATGGTGAGGCACCTGCCTTCCTCTGCGGTCGCGGAGCTTTTGCGTACTTTTAACCACATATGTACGAATGGCGAATACCCTCCATCGTGGAGTCAAGCTACTGTTGTCCCCCTCTTGAAATCTGGGAAACGCGGCCGGGATCCGTTAGATTATCGCCCAATCTCTCTGACGTCTGCATTAGGTAAGCTTATGGAGAAACTCGTGAATGGACGCCTCTCCTGGTTTATAAAAAAACATGACATCTTCGCAAATACGCAGTGTGGGTTCCGCAAAAAAAAGGAATACCGTTGACCATATTTTAACACTGGACACCGAAGTACGCCTCGCTTTTAAGAGGAAGCGACATCTAGGCGCTGTGTGTTTTGACATCGAAAAGGCCTATGACACCACGTGGCGCAGGGGAATCCTGATGAAGATCTACAAACATGGAATCCGAGGACAACTTGGCACCTTTCTACAAAACTTCCTAGCACATCGCTGTTTTCGTGTACGAGTCGGCAAATGCTTGTCTGATTGGTTTACCCAAGAGAACGGAGTTCCACAGGGATGTACGTTGGTGCCCCAGGTGAGATGTGGCGCCACCATCGATTGGAAAAGCAGCGCAATGACATGGTTTCTTACATCCAACAGGCTATAAAGGAACAAGTGCGAGCAGACTACGCCGATTTCCTCAGCCTGAGCCTCCTCTTCTTGGATGGAGGGGGTGATCAGCGGGCCAAGTTTCGGCCTCCAGGCCCGACGCATCACGCACAGTAGATGCAGAAGGGATTGTACGTCTTGAAGATGTTCGTCTTTCGGGACCAGTCCCGCCTCGCTACCAAGAAATTGTGTGCCATCAGATCACTTGCGCTTTTCGTTGCCTTGGTCTACGTCCGGTTCTGGAATGAGGCTCTGCGTGGCATACAGGCCCCCCGCAACGATTTGGAATTCCTCCAAACCCTTCGAGCATATCCAGACGAAGAGGTTGCAGATTCTGCCATCACCGCCTTTGCACGCCATCTCTGGTATCTGGCAGAGCACCTGGATGGACTGACGTTTTTCGACAAGGAGGTGGACGTGGTGACGAAGCGCAAGATGGTGACCGACCTTGAGTGGGAGAAGAAGTCAGGGTGCCCACGGCGCTTGTAAGGAGCTCCAGATATCTGAGTTGGCCTGGAGGAGTTCGTGACCAAGAGGACGCTGAAGGTGTTTAACGTTATTGCTGAGCAGGGGAAGGAGAATGCAAAATCTTCCTTGAAGGAAGACCCCGGAAAGTGGGAGACGAACACAACGTTCCTGGAGATGAAGAAGTCCGCAGGTTCTTTGAATGTCGTCAACGATGCAGCAGAAAGAGTTGTTTCTCTCATCCACACCTTCAATACATCGCTGACCAAGGACGAATAGCAGAAACAATACCTACTCCGCCTCGTGGCTTATCATCGTCGCCGCTTCCCTGCTCCGACCTCTGACCAAGGGGGATCGATGAAAGATGGTGGTTGCTGTATTGTAGAGGGACAGTTTGAAGTCCCACCACACTTCGTCATTCAAGTTCGCACGATGAAGCATTATCATCTATTAAGGCTATTTTATTTACATAGAAAATAGGAGCTATGCTATGCGAAAGAAGAACAAAAATTAACATCTTTTCAATTTCTTTTCTGTCGGAAAAAAATCACATTTTTGCGCGACCCCTAAAATTAAACAAAACTTCCTGAAAATTGTTCTGAATGTTATTTATGAGCACTGTAAGAAAATAAAACTTATGGAGCTAACAATATGTCAACTTACCTTTTGGACCAGGCTAATATATATATATATATATATATATATATATATATATATATATATATATATATATATATATATATATATATATATGTGTGTGTGTGTGTGTATGTGTGTGTGTGTGTGTGCATGTGTGTGTATGAGTGAGTGTGGGTGTGTGTATGTGCTCATATTAATCTTTGGGTCAGTAACCACCTCCATATATTTTACTGCGTTGTTTCGAACTCACGCTGTTCGCGCATTTTGTTTTTCACTATTATTTACTGTGTGGGAGCACTATTTGCCATAGAGATGTGCAGCATATTTGTAATGCCTAATGTTCAATTGGTAGAAAATGGTTCCACGATATTTCTGTTGGCAGAGTTAGAAGGCATAATTGTGTTAGGTATATGCTCGCTCTGCTCCGTTTCATTTTAAAGGCAGCAAATTGTCGACTCCTCACTTATTACGTAACTGTTGGGATGAGGGCAGGAGAACATAAGGTGACAGTGTATACAATGCGCGTCTGATTTATAGGAATGGCACCAATGGTTTTACTCGTAATCAAGGTGAGGCCATTAAACGACCCAGTCTGACCTGGTGTGACCCAATGTGACACAGTGTGACGTTGTGCTACCTGGGCAGTACAAGTTCGCACAGTGTCAGAAGAGCCGATTGTTGACAGGTTTTAAAAGAAGCGAAGCTGCAGTCGAATACATGGTCACGTTGGCCTAGTTTTGGCCTAGTTCTTGCCTAGTTCTGGGCTAGTTTACGTGAGCGCATTTCTGGCCTAGTTCACGTTGGCCTAGTTTTGGCCTAGTTCTGACCTAGTTCTGACCTAGTTCACGTTGGCCTAGTTCTGACCTAGTGCTGTCATAGTTCACGTTGGCCTAGTTTTGGCGCATACGATAGCGAGCTGGCTCTCCAGAGTCCACCCAGAGCTCAGCAACACACCACAGCTGATGACGGGTGGCCTTGCAGCAGCAGAATGACCGCAGGATTACGCCGGCCTTCACCGCAAAGCCAGACCGGCCGATCACCGTTCGGCGAACGGGCGCCGCGAGACCAAAAGCGAACCTGGCAGCGCACAGGACCCGTGTTTGTGCATGTGTGTCTGTGCGCGCGCGCGCGCATCTGGGTGGAATGCGCAGCCCGGTCGGTCGGTACTCACCAGGCTCCGGTAGCCGGCCATGGCGGCGAGTGCGGTGCGGTGGGCGCGGCCGGCGGACACGCCGCGGTCGCCAGGTGGCAGACTCCCACGGCGGCACCTGTGGCCGGCGATAATCGGCGCGACACAGGGAGCCGCCGCACACGTCTGGTCGGCCGGCGGCGCCACCGCAGATCACCGCTGACCGGTCCCACAGGGTGACTCGCCCGTCAGGTGTACCCACCGGTCCCACAGGGCGACTAGCCCGTCAGGTGTACCCACCGGTCACACAGGGCGACTCGCCCGTCAGGTGTACCCACCGCTGACCGGTCCCACAGGGTGACTCGCCCGTCAGGTGTACCCACCGGTCCTACGGGGTGACTCGCCCGTCAGGTGTACCCACCGGTCCTACGGGGTGACTCGCTCGTCAGGTGTACCCACCGGTCCCACAGGGTGACTCGCCCGTCAGGTGTATCCACCGGAGCCACAGGGCGACTCGCCCGTCAGGTGTACCCACCGGTCCTACGGGGTGACTCGCTCGTCAGGTGTACCCACCGGTCCCATAGGGTGACTCGCCCGTCAGGTGTACCCACCGGTACCACGGGGTGACTCGCCCGTCAGGTGTACCCGCCGGTCCCACAGGGCGACTCGTCCTTCAGGTGTACCCGCCGGTCCCACAGGGTGACTCGCCCATCAGGTGTACCCACCGGTCCCACAGGGTGACTCGTCAGTCAGGTGTACCCACCGGTCCCACAGAGTGACTCGCCCGTCAGGAGTACCCGCCGCTGTCTCGGGAGTGCCGAGGTGCAGCCAGTGACGTACCCAAGGGGAGGAAGGGGAGGAGTAATGGGGAAACCCTCTCCTCTGAGAGGTGGTCGTCCTGGAGGACTCGCACCTGGCGCCAAATAATCACGATGGGGCGCCAACATATCGCGCCGAAGTCCAGAGTTTCCCGTCGGCGCCCAACAAAATTATCCGAAGGACACCAAATCAATACAGTCAAATAAACAAATCAAATCAACATTTCTTAATCTGCTGAATGCTTTGTCGTGCTGTATGCTTTGAACAACCGACGAACCTTGAAAATAGCCCAACTGGGGGTTCAAACGTCAAAAAAAGATCCGAACATATCAAGACACACAGAGGAAAGTTACACGTCCCGAATATGCTGTTATATCTAAGCAAGTATATATATATATATGCCTCCAACCACGCAAAGATACATTCCTTGGACGTGAAGAGTAATTTAAGGCCAAATTTCTCGACAAGTGTTCGCAAATTTGGTAGACTGCCTTTCAGAGCGAATTTCCTTTCCCCTTCCGTCTGATGGCTACCTCCAGAGGCCGAAGCTGCATGACGGCCAGACCTTTGTTTAGAAGTGCATCACAATGACGCAGGTAGCCCAGACTATGTGCGTAAAGGGGGGGATGAAGCATACTTGTTTCAAACTTTAGTCTAATAAGGGTGCCAGGGCGCGGTTGCTCGCCCAGATCCGCCAGTGTGATGCATGCACATCTCACTTCCAGAGACCGTGACGAAATCGGTGGCAATTCTCATGTCTGAATTGTGAATTTCACTCGAAATCAGTTCGAATTCCTTGCATTTCTGCCCGTGTTTTCTGCCCGTCACGATCCCAGAAATAATGCAGTATGGTCACCGAACTGGCGCATCCATCGCACATTCCTAAGGGAATGTGCACTCTACACTAGCAATCCCTTTCGCCACCACCTCATGGTGCGAAGTCCATGCACCATCCACCATGTACGCCACTGGTACACACCCACGTACTCCACAGGTACACCCATGTACGCCACTGGTACACACCCATGTACTCCACAGGTACACCCATGTACGCCACCGGTACACACCCATGTACTCCACAGGTACACATGCATGTACTCCACAGGTACACATGCATGTACTCCACAGGCACACACCCATGTACGCCACTGATACACACCCATGTACGCCATTGATACACACCCATGTACTCCACAGGTACACACCAGTGCACGCCACTGATATACCTATGTACGACACCGGCACAACATCCATGCACATTACTGGCGCATTCACGCAACATCTTTGCCTAACTTAAAAATGCAACTCGTTGCACTCCGGCTGGCGCTGCACATAATGTGCAACAAATTATGATTCGACAACGCACCACACATACATAGATAGTCCTGCACACAAGCGGCATACTTGCATGCAAGACTGTCATCCACGTGAGACCCCATCCAGTTGTGCTCTTGAAGATGACTTCCATGGTGCAGAACGTCGGCGACGCATCACAACCCGATCTCCTCGACTGACTTTATTACTGATATTGCGATGTCTGGACTTGACACAGTACAGAAGCGCATTGAACATAGGACGTGGCGGCAGTTCGACATCACGAGGCAAGTGCTGGACTCCAGCCGTAAACAAGCAGAGATCTGTGTGTGAACTTCACACCACTTGTGCCGTCGCACGCATTCATTCCAGTGTAAAAATAACAAACACACACCACGCAATCAACACCACGCAAAAACATTCACATCCTGTTCAACAGGCATCGATGTCGCCACCGGCTACAATTATATTTAGTCCGTTGAAGAGCGATACATTGAGTAGCTTTATCGCTCGCCTTGCAGGAATGAATGAGTATGAATGAGTATCAACACCACGCAAAAACATTCACATCCTGTTCAATAGGCATCGATGTCGCCAGTGGCTACAGTTATATTTAGTCCGTTGAAGGGCGATACATTGAGTAGCTTTATCGCTCGCCTCGCAGGAATGAATGAGTATGTTAGGAGCAGTCACTCGGCTCTTCTGTCAGCTGTAACCTCAGTTCCACACATTTGTTCCACACATTTGGAGTCTCTCACCCGCGTCGGACCACCACGTGGTCTCGCACACTCGCCGTTCCACAGTGGGGGGCCTCACCCCTCACCAGACCACAGTGTGGGGGGGGGGGAGCCTCACACCCTCGCCGGACTGCAGCCGGGGCCCAGCAGGCTGGGGGTGCTGTTGGTCCGCGCCAGAATCAGCTGAGAGGTGGTCAGTCGAGGTCGCCGCACGTCAACGGAGCCGGCTAACCTCGGCAGAGACGTGCTGCCGTCGCCTGTCGGCGCCACCGAGCCGTGACCCGAGCTAACCGGTCCGTGACCCGAGCTGACCGAGCCGTGACCTGGCGCCGCCGGTCCGTGACCCGGGGTCGCCGGCTTGGGCCGCACGGCAGGCCTCGGCAGGGACGTCCTGTCGCTGCCCGCCGTCGCCACCGACGCATGACTGGACGTCGGCGCGCCGTGACCTAGGGTCGCCGGCCCTGACCCGGCGGCCGGCTGCGGCAGCGGCCAGGCGCGCAGCCTCGGCAGCAGGTCGGCGAAGCGCGGCCGGCGGCAGGGCGTCTGGTGCCAGCAGTCCAGCATCAGCTCGTAGATGGCGGCAGGAGCGTGGTCGGGCCGCGGCAGCAGCTGACGCCGCCGCACCATGTCGACAACCTCGGGGCTGCTGTAGCCGTAGTACGGCTGCCGGCAGTGGGGGGGGGGAGAGGGGTTACGGCACCGCCGCACCATGTCGACAACCTCGGGGCTGCTGTAGCCGTAGTACGGCTGCCGGCAGTGGGGGGGGGGAGGGGTTACGGCCGTCACCGATATACCCCTATTGCCCTGGGAGGGTTTGTTTGTTTATTGGGGCTTAGGGGCGCATCGACTGCAGTGGTCATGCAGCGCCCGCCCTGGGAGGGTGTCGTGGTCTAACGACTGCGCTGACTTCCAATAGCAGGCTAGTCGGACTAATTAGGAAAATATTCAGTTTGAGAGTGCCTTGAGCGGCGATGACGGCACGAGAGCCATCGCGCCGGCTGCACAACGGCCCTGGTCAGCAGCGAAAAATGCACCAAATTGATTCTGCGGTTGTCCATTCCCTCCCGAAGCACCCAGCTTCGTGGTCTACCTCTTCAACTTCAAACAGTTACGCTTAGTGAAAAGGTGACCAGACGTATTTTCATGTTATAGCTTATATTTCTAAACATGAATATGCATAATATTGATTGTAAACTGGCAGAAGTGATCAACGTAACACCCTTCACACATGTCAGTTACCACTCGGGAGGGGACGGGGGGGGGGGTACATGGCAAACAAACACATCGTAACATACACACACGACTGGCAAATTTCCATTTTGTTCCCTACACTTACTGTCCTTACATTACATGAAAATTTGTGATCAGCTCCTATTGCAAAACGATGCCAGCGAGTCTGGCAATTCGGTGAAATCAACAGGCCGACTGAGGCTGCGCCAGTCCTCGTCTCACAGTCGAAGGGTTGTGGGTTCGAGTCCCACCTGTCGCTACTCTTCGCCCGCGACCAACCGGCGCGAGAGATTGGCGACGCTACATGACTTAACGGCCGCTGTGACGCAGAACCAATAACCAACCAAGGCTGCGCCAGTCATTGGCCTGCTGCACAGAGATACGCTCTACGCGCTACGCTTGATGCGGCGGGAGATTGCGGTTGCGAATCCCAGCCGCGTCACACGCTGCACTGGCACGTGCGAAAGGTACAGCACGTAGGGCGTAGGGTCGCACAGCAAATCAGCGATACCTTCCACACAGGGCATGCACTTACATATATGCTCGGCGAGAAACTATTCATTCGGTATGATTACAAAACAACTTCATGCTGCCAATGCCACCATCAATACCGATACCGACACGGATACCGACACAGATACCGATACGGATACAGACACGAATACCGACACGAATACCGACACGAATACCGACACGGATACCGAAACCAATTTAGATACCAATGGCAGTTGATGACAAATCAGCATCAAGTGACAGGGTGCCATGTGCTGTGGCTTAGGGGCGCATCGACTGCGTAGGTCATACAGCGTTCCATGTACTGGCTGCCGCAGTCGGCTACATGCATAGTGACCCATTGACCTGTTGACCGGTCGGCGTGCCTGCCTTCGCACGCCGCTTCGCGACGGCCGGTCAGCGCCAGAGCGGCGACACCCACCTGCAGGCCGAAGCTGAAGATCTCCCAGAGGAGCACGCCGAAGCTCCAGACGTCAGAGTCGCTGGTGAACTTGCCGTAGAGGATGCTCTCGGCGGGCATCCAGCGTACCGGAAGCAGCGCCTTCGTGTTCAGTCTGAGGATTTTGTCAGCTCAGATCAGTCCCGTGTAGTGTTGTATATGTCTGCGCAACTCTTCAATACATAACCGTGCGACATCATGTGTCACAAAGTTCAAACTTTGCACCGGATCATGCAGGGAACGTCTGGAATGTTCGTGAAGTTGTATTACATGCATCAGCTCCTCGTGGGCTCTTCCTGAACAAACCAGTTTCACTTGACTGATACCAAATCAGTTTGTTCACAGTATTTAATCTCCAAAAGTCACAGCGATCTCGACAATGTCCGACGTATCCAATTGCTCAGCCTAGTGAGCCACATCACACAGTTCGGATACGTCATCGGTCTGCAACATGCGTCGGCACCACCAGCACGTGACCTCTGCATGGATGCTCTCGGGTTTGCCTATGTCTGAGACCACAAAGACAGGGGTGTGATACAGGACAGGTATGATACGTATGGACCCGGTGTGGGCGAGCCCATAACGGTGTCGCAACGGACTGAGACGGCGAATGGACTGCGAGAGTGCCAGCCTCTCTTTCAACCTGACGTGATCGGACGTTCCTCTGACCTGTCCTAGGACCAAGAAGGTCATTCACAGTCGTCGACAGTTTTCCGCTTGGCTCCACGATTCGTCCGCGACCGGCACAACCTGGTCTTCATTGCAGATGTCGGACAAATTCTGAACTCACCTGACCCGACCCCATCGGATCAGAGAACTAGCCTGTAATAGTCGGACGAGTAGATGTCGCGGGACAGGCCGAAGTCGGAGATCTTCACGGTCAGCGCGTCGCCCACCAGGCAGTTGCGCGCCGCCAGGTCGCGGTGCACGTAATGGTGCTCGGTCAGGTACGTCATGCCTGCGGGCATCCGGCACGGGTCGGGCACGCTGCAGCCGTCCGACGTCAGGCCAGCGGAACAGATAGCCGGCGGGCATGGTTGGTCGCGACACGCGGCCCGCACATACACGCTTTTTTCTTTCTTTTTTAAATAAATTTAATCCGAATTGTTGCTGGGGTGGCTTGAGGAACCAGGGTTCTATTGCCAAGCAGAGACGCTGCTGCTTCATAAGTGTTGCCTGGCGGTCCTGGAGACGAAGACGAGATGCGTGCCAGTCGCTACCCGTATTGTTAACTGATGACTTCAGTTTGACTTGTCGTTAAACGCATTGCCGACTGGTGACTTGAATTTGACGTGTCGTTAAGCGCATTGCCGACTGGTGACTTCAATTTGACGTGTCGTTAAGCGCATTGCCGACTGATGACTTCAATTTGACGTGTCGTTAAGCGCATTGCCGACTGATGACTTCAATTTGACGTGTCGTTAAGCGCATTGCCGACTGGTGACTTCAATTTGACGTGTCGTTAAGCGCATTGCCGACTGATGACTTCAATTTGACGTGTCGTTAAGCGCATTGCCGACTGGTGACTTAAATTTGACTGAATAAATCTGACTAGAAGTCATGCATTCAACTTCTAATTTTACTTAACTTCATTCAAATGTAACCAACTAAGTTTAGCGAAGACTATGGGACCCTGCATACTTTCAGCCGGGACTTCCAACAACTGTGTCGGCCGGGCCGATTGCCTTCGTCTCGGCTCTTTGCACGCATCACCGCCGTAGCCTGCCGAAGTTGATGCGCCCTAAAACCCAAATAACTAACTAACGTAGCCTGCCGAAGAGGGACGGGTGGACGGGAGGGCGTGTACGCACCATTGGCCACCTGGGCGGCCACGCCCACCAGCTGTGTCTCGGTGAGCGGCGGCTCGCCGCCGGCGGCCGGCTGGCGGCGCGGCGAGCGGCGCTGCAGGAACTCGTGCAGGTCGCCGCCGGCCATGTGCTCGAACACCATGCAGTGGGTGGCGCCGCGCGTCACCACGCCCACCAGGCGCACGATGTGCGGGTGCCGCAGCTCGGCCATCAGCTGCCACTCGCGCCGGAAGTCGAGCCGCGTGCTGCTGGTGGCGCCCTCCTTCAGCGTTTTGACGGCCACCGGCAGAGGGCGGTCGGCCGAGCCGGGCGTGGTCAGCTCGCCGCGGAACACTTTTCCTGCCGGAGGCGGAAAACCTTTCCAGCCGGAGCCGGAACACTGCGCGTGGGAGGTGTCCGGCCACAAGGGAGCCGCCGGGGGGGAGCGGAGCGGCTCGGCCGTGCTCGGTTTCTGCATCGTCCCCAGCCACCTTGCATGCTCATTGCTCAGTCTGTATTAGCTTCATGGACTCTTCTGGTAATACGACTCAGTATGGTCGATGTCAATTGGAACGTTATGACCATCCATGATTAAGTGAACCGAGATTAACCAAGTATCGTCCATGCATTACGGGAATAAACCAGCTCAGCCATAATCAATCATGATTAGACACCACTCACATACTAGAATGTCAGACGCAACGGAAGACAACTTAGGCCCAGAAGCCGAAGACAACAGAAAACCAGAGGGCGCTAATCACAGAGGCACCGCGACAGTTGCCTGTACCCCGCAAACCCACCTCAATAGCAACCACGAGAGCGGCACTCGACCACACACACACACACCACAGACAATTCACAGACACACCGCAGACACACCACGGTCATACCACAAACACACCACAGACACACCACAGACACACCATGCACACATACACACATGCACACACACCATAGTCACAGCACAGTAATTACCACGAGAGCAGCACTCGACCACACAGACATACTGCAGACATACCACATTCATACAACAATCATACCACAAATGCACTGCAGACACACCACAGTCATACGACAATCATACCACACACACGCCACAGGCACACCACAGACACACCACAGACACACCACAGAACACCACAAACACACCGCAGACACACTACAGACACACTACAGACACACTACAGACACACTACAGACACACTACAGACACACTACAGACACACTACAGACACTCTACAAACCCACCAGACACACCACAGACACACTACAAACACACTACAAACACACTACAGACACACTACAGACACACTAGACACACTATAAACACACTACAAACACACTAAAAACACACTACAAACACACTACAAACACACTACAAACACACCACAAACACACCACAAACACACTACAAACACACCACAAACACACCACAGACACACCACAGACACACCACAGACACACTACAGAGACACCACGGCCATACAAGTGGTGGTTATTTGTTTTACGACACGCCAACCGTTCAGTCGTGTAGCGTCGCAATTTTTTTCCACGCGATTGGTCGCGGGCGAAGAATAGCGAGAGACTCAGAGACTCGAACTCACAATATTTCGATTGCGAGACGGGCAACTTACTCCTAGACCACTCTTCCCTCACAGTCATATAGGGGCGGGGATTGCCGAGTGGTTAAGGTGTCGGGCTATGAGTACCAGAGGTCCCGGGTTCGGCGATAGCGCCGCTCAGGTCATTTCCAAATCCCACGGACCACCGGCAAAACAGCATGGGCGCCGCCATTAGCCGTGAATGTGCATAAAGTGAGTCATGAACCACCCAATAAACAAACAAACAAGCGCCCACGGTCATATAGCAATCATACCACAAAGGACCACGGACGCACCAAAGCCATACACCAATTACACCATGGACACACCACGGAAAACCCCATATTCATGCAACAATCATGCTACAGACACAACACAGTCATACACATATACCATCACCAACTCATCACAGACACATCACAGTCGTATCAATTACACCAAGGACACCACAAACACCACAGTCATACAAACAATCACACCACAAACACAGCACATAAACAAACCACAGACACATCACAGACACACCCGTCATAAAAATCACACCAAGGACACCACAGACACACCACAGTCATACAAACAATCACACCACAAACACAGCACATAAACCACAGACACACCACAGACACACCAGTCATACAAACAATCACACCACAAACACAGCACATAAACAAACCACGGACACATCACAGACACACCACAGGCATATCACAGGCATACCACAATCACACAAAACAATCACTATACAGACAGACCAGAGACACACCACAACACAGCCAACACTGCTAGCCTGACACGATCGCACGGCCGACGATGTCACGATCTACTCACCGAACGCGCCCTCTCCCAGCTCCTCGTTGAAGACGATCCGCTCGAACGGCACCTCCAGTTCAGGCAACTTGACCGGCTCCGGCTCGACAGAGGTCAGCTGGACAGCCGGCGGCGCCGCCAGCTTGGCGTCGGTGTCCGACGCCCCCCGGCCCGGGCGGCGGCAGAACACGCAGATGGCGCTGCCGGCGGCCAGCAGCGCCAAAAAGGTGGCGGTGGCGGCGCTGCGGGCCAACACCAGTGCCGTCACCGCCACGGTACACGTGCCGAGCGGTGGCCAGCTCCTGGACGCGCGAAGGCGGGGGACGGGCTATGTGGCTTCCATGGCACAGGATCAGACACCATACGGAGGCAGGAAGCTTGTGGATCGACCGCAACGGCACTCTCTTGGCAGACCATGACGACATTATCGCCTTGCGTCAGATTTCCGCGGAAGTGCACGAAGCTCAAATACAGGGTAGACCTGACTTGGACATTCATTCACATTCAAATTAGGGATGCGTGCTGAGCATTTAACAGGAGTCCGTTGGTAAAAATAATGTCCAATTTCGTATTCGTACAATGGAAGAAGTCCAACAATCCACTTCAATCAAAACTGGGTGCAATTTTCACGAAAACGAGCTCATGTGCCGAGTGTGGCACCCAACATCATACGTCGTGTGTGCATGTGCACAATTTTAAATTTCTGATTTAGCACAGGTGCCACGATGTGTTACGAGCCTTTTGTCTCGCTGCAAAAGACAGCGATCGTATATATTCAGCCTCAGCTTACGTAGCATGCCAATATTCAGCTCCATATCCTCTCCACAGCAGCGGCACATTATGACATGACAACGTGACCGGCGAGCTGGCTTGTTAACCCCTAAACTGTGCCTACTGGGCCGGGATAGACTAAGTTCCATCCTTGAAATCCTTCATCTGAGGAAACAAATCCGTGTGCTTCGAAACTAATACTGTAGGGAAATCTGCCAGATATAATAAATGTAAGTCCAGAGACCTGCCTCGTCATAATAAACGCTGACGAACTTTCTCCGCGAGTTCTATCGATTCTGCTTTACCACGCATGTAAAAAGCAATGTCTAGTGACAAGGAAGTTGACACCAATCACGGAGAATAGTGAGTTATTATTTTTTTTCGTGCGGTGGTGAAGTACGTGGAATACCAGGCACGCAAGTTTCGTGTTTCATTCGCAGTCAACAAACTAGGACGTGAAACGCAGGAAGAAAAAAAAACGTTACGGTCTCAAAATCGTGACGGTCGGACCGGGTCGGATCACTCCAACCAACGATCGTCCTAGCATGGGAGCAGATTCGACCCGGCATCGTCATCGCCTGCGACAATAGTCGGTCACCAGACGCCCCGCAATAACTCGGACGCGGGCCACCCTCGCCATCAAGGCCATTGTCGCCAGCGACTAAATCCACCGCAATTGCGGACGTGACGACTAACGACGGCGACGAGGTTGCCAGGCGACGAGGTTGCCAGGCGACGAGGTTGCCAGGCGACGCTGTCGACGGGCAGGGCAGCCAACGGGCTTCTGGGACCAGACCAACGGTGATGCGGGAGAGGGGAGAGGCGGGAGAGGCGAGTAGTGCTGGGGCGACTATTGTGGAGCCTGCGACTGACAGCGCCACCGGACCTGATCAGACATGGACCATGGTACAGACAGCGAATGCATCTGCACCGTGCACAGATGCAGTCGCTGTTGGTGGACGACATGCAGTCGCAGATGGCTGGCGTTTCAGTCACACGTTGCCATGTCGCCTTTGTATTGGTGGCGTCGTTACGTGGTCGCACAGTTGACATGGCTCATCTCATCTTGTCACCCTCAAAACTTGTCGAGATTCAAGCAATCGCAGATAGACGATGGGGGCTAAATGACCAAACATGGTCAATACGCCCTGAAACCCAAATAGCCAGCCAACCAACAGAAAGACGAGAACGAGCGCATTGTACGAACCACTGGCCAGGGCACGGCGATGTACCAGACGCTGCTGACCAGGGCACGGCGATGTACCAGACGCTACTGACCAGGGCACGGCGATGTACCAGACGCCACTGACCAGAACACGGCGATGTACCAGACGCTACTACTGACCAGGGCAAGGCGATGTACGAGACGCCACTGACCAGGGCACGGCGATGTACCAGACGCCACTGACCAGAACACGGCGATGTACCAGACGCTACTGACCAGGGCACGGCGATGTACCAGACGCCACTGACCAGGGCACGGCGATGTACCAGACGCCACTGACCAGAACACGGCGATGTACCAGACGCTACTGACCAGGGCACGGCGATGTACCAGACGCTACTGACCACGGAACGGCGATGTACCAGACGCCACTGACCAGGGCACGGCGATGTACCAGACGCTACTGACTAGGGCACGGCGATGTACCAGACGCTACTGACCAGGGCACGGCGATGTACCAGACGCCACTGGCCAGAACACGGCGATGTACCAGACGCTACTGACCAGGGCACGGCGATGTACCAGACGCTACTGACCAGGGCACGGCGACGTACCAGACTATACTGACCAGGGCACGGCGATGTACCAGACTATACTGACCAGGGCACGGCGATGTACCAGACGCCACTGGCCAGAACACGGCGATGTACCAGACGCTACTGACTAGGGCACGGCGATGTACCAGACGCTACTGACCAGGGCACGGCGATGTACCAGACGCCACTGACCAGGGCACGGCGACGTACCAGACTATACTGACCAGGGCACGGCGATGTACCAGACTATACTGACCAGGGCACGGCGACGTACCAGACTATACTGACCAGGGCACGGCGATGTACCAGACGCCACTGACCAGGGCACGGCGATGTACCAGACGCCACTGACCAGGGCACGGCGATGTACCAGACGCCACTGACTAGGGCACGCGATGTGCCAGACGCCACTGACTAGGGCACGGCGATGTACCAGACGCTACTGACCAGGGCACGGCGATGTACCAGACGCCACTGACCAGAACACGGCGATGTACCAGACGCTACTACTGACCAGGGCAAGGCGATGTACCAGACGCCACTGACCAGGGCACGGCGATGTACCAGACGCCACTGACCAGAACACGGCGATGTACCAGACGCTACTGACCAGGGCACGGCGATGTACCAGACGCCACTGACCAGGGCACGGCGATGTACCAGACGCCACTGACCAGAACACGGCGATGTACCAGACGCTACTGACCAGGGCACGGCGATGTACCAGACGCTACTGACCACGGAACGGCGATGTACCAGACGCCACTGACCAGGGCACGGCGATGTACCAGACGCTACTGACCAGGGCACGGCGATGTACCATACGCTACTGACCAGGGCACGGCGATGTACCAGACGCTACTGACCAGGGCACGGCGATGTACCAGACGATACTGACCAGGGCACGGCGATGTACCAGACTATACTGACCAGGGCACGGCGATGTACCAGACGCCACTGGCCAGAACACGGCGATGTACCAGACGCTACTGACCAGGGCACGGCGATGTACCAGACGCCACTGACCAGGGCACGGCGATGTACCATACGCTACTGACCAGGGCACACCGATGTACCAGACGTTACTGACCAGGGCACGGCGATGTACCAGACGATACTGACCAGGGCACGGCGATGTACCAGACGATACTGACCAGGGCACGGCGATGTACCAGACTATACTGACCAGGGCACGGCGATGTACCAGACGATACTGACCAGGGCACGGCGATGTACCAGACTATACTGACCAGGGCACGGCGATGTAGCAGACGCCACTGGCCAGAACACGGCGATGTACCAGACGCTACTGACCAGGGCACGGCGATGTACCAGACGCTACTGACTAGGGCACGGCGATGTACCAGACGCTACTGACCAGGGCACGGCGATGTACCAGACGCTACTGACTAGGGCACGGCGATGTACCAGACGCTACTGACCAGGGCACGGCGATGTACCAGACGCTACTGACCAGGGCACGGCGATGTACCAGACGATACTGACCAGGGCACGGCGATGTACCAGACGCTACTGACCAGGGCACGGCGATGTACCAGACGCTACTGACCAGGGCACGGCGATGTACCAGACGATACTGACCAGGGCACGGCGATGTACCAGACTATACTGACCAGGGCACGGCGATGTACCAGACGCCACTGGCCAGAACACGGCGATGTACCAGACTATACTGACCAAGGCACGGCGACTATACCAGACGCTACTGACCAGGGCACGTTGATGTACCAGACGTTACTGACCAGAACACGGCGATGTACCAGACTCTACTGACCAGGGCACGGCGACGTACCAGACTATACTGACCAGGGCACGGCGATGTACCAGACGCTACTGACCAGCACGGCGATGTACCAGACGCTACTGACCAGGGCACGGCGATGTACCAGACGCTACTGACCAGGGCACGGCGATGTACCAGACGCTACTGACCAGGGCACGGCGATGTACCAGACGCTACTGACTAGGGCACGGCGATGTACCAGACGCTACTGACCAGGGCACGGCGATGTACCAGACGCTACTGACCAGGGCACGGCGATGTACCAGACTATACTGACCAGGGCACGGCGATGTACCAGACGCTACTGACCAGGGCACGGCGATGTACCAGACGCCACTGACCACACGGACCAGGGCACGGCGATGTACCAGACGCTACATGACCAGGGCACGGCGATGTACCAGACGCTACTGACCAGGGCACGGCGATGTACCAGACTATACTGACCAGGGCACGGCGATGTACCAGACGCCACTGACCAGGACACGGCGATGTACCAGACGTTACTGACCAGAACACGGCGATGTACCAGACGCCACTGACCAGGGCACGGCGATGTACCAGACGCTACTGACCACGGCACGGCGATGTACCAGACGCCACTGACCACGGCACGGTGATGTACCAGACGCTACTGACCAGGGCACGGCTACCAGACGTACTGACCAGACGCGATGTACCAGACGCTACTGACCAGGGCACGGCGATGTACCAGACGCCTACTGACCAGGGCACGGCGATGTACCAGACGCCACTGACCAGGAGCAGACGCTACTGACCAGGGCACGGCGATGTACCAGACGCTACTGACCAGGGCACGGCGATGTACCAGACGCCACTGACCACGGCACGGCGATGTACCAGACGCCACTGACCACGGCACGGTGATGTACCAGACGCTACTGACCAGGGCACGGTACCAGACGCTACTGACCAGGGCACGGTACCAGACGCTACTGACCACGGCACGGCGATGTACCA
Organism: Imbricaverruca yamaguchii; assembly: GCA_034440575.1. Taxonomy (NCBI): domain Eukaryota; kingdom Metazoa; phylum Arthropoda; class Thecostraca; family Neoverrucidae; genus Imbricaverruca; species Imbricaverruca yamaguchii. Next base: position 289,999 of record JAOTOL010001422.1, on the reverse strand, counting down.
GACGCCACTGACCACGGCACGGCGATGTACCAGACGCCACTGACCACGGCACGGCGATGTACCAGACGCCACTGACCAGGGCACGGTACCAGACGTTACTGACCAGGGCACGGCGATGTACCAGACGCCACTGACCAGGGCACGGCGATGTACCAGACGCTACTGACTAGGGCACGGCGATGTACCAGACGCTACTGACCAGGGCACGGCGATGTACCAGACGCTACTGACCAGGGCACGGCGATGTACCAGACGCTACTGACTAGGGCACGGCGATGTACCAGACGCTACTGACCAGGGCACGGCGATGTACCAGACGCTACTGACCAGGGCACGGCGATGTACCAGACGCCACTGACCAGGGCACGGCGATGTACCAGACGCTACTGACCAGGGCACGGCGATGTACCAGACGCTACTGACCAGGGCACGGCGATGTACCAGACGCTACTGACCAGGGCACGGCGATGTACCAGACGCTACTGACCACGGCACGGCGATGTACCAGACGCCACTGACCAGAACACGGCGATGTACCAGACGCTACTGACCAGGGCACGGCGATGTACCAGACGCTACTGACCAGGGCACGGCGATGTACCAGACGCTACTGACCAGGGCACGGCGATGTACCAGACGCTACTGACCAGGGCACGGCGATGTACCAGACGCTACTGACCAGGGCACGGCGATGTACCAGACGCTACTGACCAGGGCACGGCGATGTACCAGACGCCACTGACCAGGGCACGGCGATGTACCAGACGCTACTGACCAGGGCACGGCGATGTACCAGACGCTACTGACCAGGGCACGGCGATGTACCAGACGCTACTGACCAGGCACGGCGATGTACCAGACGCTACTGACCAGGGCACGGCGATGTACCAGACGCTACTGACCAGGGCACGGCGATGTACCAGACGCTACTGACCAGGGCACGGCGATGTACCAGACGCTACTGACCAGGGCACGGCGATGTACCAGACGCCACTGACCAGGGCACGGAAGGCGATGTACCAGACGCTACTGACCAGGGCACGGCGATGTACCAGACGCCACTGGCCAGAACACGGCGATGTACCAGACGCTACTGACCAGGGCACGGCGATGTACCAGACGCTACTGACTAGGGCACGGCGATGTACCATACGCTACTGACTAGGGCACGGCGATGTACCAGACTATACTGACCAGGGCACAGCGATGTACCAGACGTTACTGACCAGGGCACGGCGATGTACCAGACGATACTGACCAGGACACGGCGATGTACCAGACGATACTGACCAGGGCACGGCGATGTACCAGACTAGGTGTTCGGCGCAGGGCGGCAGCGCGCACAGTTCGGCCAGTGGCGGACGGCCGCGGCCCGGCTCGGTGAAGCACCAGGGCCGCTCGCGCTGGCCGCGCCAGTTGCGGCAGAACCGGTGGCCGCCGAGCACGGCCGGCTGCCGGCGCGCCAGCCGCCGGTAGTGCGCCAGCCGGGACCACGGCAGGCACGGCCGGCCGGACGCGGCGCGCGCCGCCGTGCCGCGGTAGTCGGCGCCGTCGCCGCGGTAGCAGGTCAGCTCGGGCCGCGGTGGCGTCAGCGGCGCCACGCCGAGCCGCACGCAGTCGGCGGCGGCCGGCGAGCCGACCGGCGCCAGCCGCTCGCAGACGGGCAGCGCCAGCTTGCGGCCGATCAGCGGGTGGTCGCGCGCGATGGCGTGCTCGCGCTTGCAGAGCGAGTCGCGCAGCAGCTCGCACTCGTCGCGGCAGACGTGGCGCGGCCGCGGCGGCCGGCGCGACGCGTCACACGGTGGGAACGCCACCAGACAGACGGCCGCCACGGCGTGCTCGGCGCACCCCTGCCGCACGGCCACGGGTGCTGGTCACGTCACGGAGGAGCATCGGGCACGTCACAGAGGGACACTGGTCACGTCATGGAGGAGCATCGGGCACGTCACAGGAAAATGTTAATTTAAAGAGGGGCATCGGGAAGGGACACTGGTCACGTCATGGAGGAGCATCGGGCACGTCACAGAGGGACACGGGTCACGTCACGGAGGAGCATCGGGCACGTCACAGAGGGACACTGGTCACGTCATGGAGGAGCATCAGGCACGTCACAGAGGGACACGGGTCACGTCATGGAGGAGCATCGGGCACGTCACAGAGGGACACTGGTCACTTCATGGAGGAGCATCGGGCACGTCACAGAGGGACACGGGTCACTTCATGGAGGAGCATCGGGCACGTCACAGAGGGACACGGGTCACTTCATGGAGGAGCATCGGGCACGTCACAGAGGGACACTGGTCACTTCATGGAGGAGCATCAGGCACGTCACAGAGGGACACGGAGGGAGGTCACTTCATGGAGGAGCATCGGGCACGTCACAGAGGGACACTGGTCACTTCATGGAGGAGCATCGGGCACGTCACAGAGGGACACGGGTCACTTCATGGAGGAGCATCGGGCACGTCACAGAGGGACACTGGTCACGTCATGGAGGAGCATCGGGCACGTCACAGAGGGACACGGGTCACGTCATGGAGGAGCATCGGGCACGTCACAGAGGGACACGGGTCACTTCATGGAGGAACATCGGGCACGTCACAGAGGGACACTGGTCGTGTCACGGAGGAGCATCGAGCACTGGCAGTGTTGATCACATTTAATCACTTCCAGAGTTATGTCGTGCCTCATTGCATTTGTTGTCGGTAATCGTGGATTTAAATGAGCTTCTGACTTTCACCATACTGAAAGCGCATGACAACTAGTTCATACCCATCTGCATGCATCACAGACCCTCCTGCCCCTTTTGAGTCCGATGGTGTCATTTAATCCATTCACATTCAGTGAGGGATATATTACATGATTGAAGGGGCTTTGTATACGATATATACAATATGCAAAATGTGATATATGCGATATGGGAGGTATGAGATGATATATGGGGTATATGATACATGCAATACATGTGTAATATATGGCATATGCAATATATGCAATGATATATGCGATATATGATATGTCGTATTATACATGCCATTATAAAATATATACCATATATGATACATACGATATATGATGCATGCGCATTGAAGTCCAGGATTCAGCGAATCAGAAACGCAAATTTTGAATGGGATAGCCCGATCAGTCTCCCAGTCTCGACCGGAAATGCAGACCAGGATATTTCACCGCTTAGCACAGCGGTGTCTGTCTTGTGACGTCCTGGAAGGAGCATAGTTATTGGTCACTTCCATTTCCAAGGAATGCGAAAATATTTTGGCAGGCGATAACTTGGTCACAACTATGAAGCGCGGGGTTCCTTGTGCGAAACTGCGATAAGAGCGCTGTTTCTGATCTAGTGGAGATCTGCAACCCCCAGAATTAGCATAACAATTAAATGTGGTTCCTGACAACCTGCATGGAGTGGTTGAAAGTTGATTAAGCCCCGGAAGGAGGTTAGCCTTTCCGGAGTCAGATCAATTTTAGAATCGGTGGTACCAACTGGCCGGGGCACACAGTTGGTTACTTTCCCGATGGGTAAACGTAGTTTGTATGGTATAAAAATAACGATGTAGTGCTTGGAAGCCACCGCCACCGAATTAATTCCACATCGCATTTCACATCTTAAATATTTGTCCCAATTTTTAACAAAATTTCATCCCCCATTCAAGCCTAGACATTTTTTTTCAAGGGAATGTAATTCGCACCTTCTTGAAAGTTACTTTAGTTTCACCGGCCATCCGGAAATGTACTCCAGGTGAACGGTAGCTATATTTTAGTTTGGCCATGTATGCACATACATATACAATTATACATACATATATATACACATATACATATACAACTTGTAACTTGATTTGGGTCAGTTCACTTTGACACACGAAGAAAATAGCTGAAATTTGTGCAAGGCTTAGGGATCCACGGTCAAGATTTTCCCACAAGCCCACTGGCAAACTAGCATTTTGCAACATCGGAATAATATTTAGATAATTTTGGCTCTCGTGGCTGCATTAGTCGTTAATAGTTCACCAACTATTTTAATTGGAAATATTACAGAAATTGAAATCTTGAACCAAATATTATTGGAACTCTGTGGGTGCACACGGCAGCTTTACATAGGTACATCAAAGCATAGGTGTCTAGACGCACGTGGACGTTCGTACATCCGGACAAATATACGCTATGAATAAAAAATATACAAATATACGCTTGACCATCACGCTTAGGGTATACTGACCTTACGAGCTTTACATGTGTGGAATAAACTGCCTTCCCCAGGAGATAATTGCCAACTTGAAACGTCCTACTCGTAATGGCAGCATTTCTGTTTCGTGCTGCGCTGCCAAATCTAGTTGCACACTACATTATTATCATCCCCACAAACTGAATTGAAATGTTCCTACCCTGTTGGATTTCGAGCAAGGATGCAGCCAGGATATTCTAAGGGAGGGTGGGGGCTAGAACCCAAAGTACGCCACACTGAATTGGACCGCCTTCACCCGGGAAATGTCCGATATGACACTATGAAAATCGTAAGGTTTTGTGTTTGTTTTTGTGCTTTATCCTTACTTGGGGAAGGGCTGACCCCTCTCGTCTGCGCCTCTGACTCCAAGTGATACTTGGCGCCTCGTGGCACCTTTTTGCACCTCTTGGAGCCTTGTGAAAATAGGGTTGAAAATGGTTACTTGTACCTTGCAGTGTCTTGAAATCTCGACGTTCTTCATGCAGCTGTGACGTACACAGATATACTATTACCCTGATCCTGCGTCCACCTCTCCTGTCCTGTCCCTGACTGACATGTGACTGACATCTGAGGAACTACGACTGACCTCTGAAGAGCTGTGACCGACCCCTGAAGAACTGTTTGTTTATTGGGTGGTTCACGACGCACTTTATGCACATTCACGGCTAATGTCGCCGCCCACACTGTTTCGCCGGTGGGCCGCGGGATTGGGAAATGTCCCGAGCTGCACGAGTGTCGAACCCGCGACCTTTGGTACCGGGAGCCCAACACCTTAACCACTCGGCCATCCCCGCTTCCTGACGAACTATGACCGATCCCTGACGAACTATGACTGACCCCTGAAGAACTATGACTGAACTCTGAGGAACTACGACTGAACTCTGAGGAACTACGACTGAACTCTGAGGAACTACGACTGACCTCTGAGGAACTACGACTGACCTCTGAGGAACTGACGAACCACTGGCTGCCTGCTGGCGATCCCCTACTGACCTCTAGACAATCTCTTACCTCTGACTGACCTCTGGCGACTTCCGACTGACCTGTGACAGTCCGTGACAGCCTCCGACTGACCTGTGTCAGATCGGCCGAGCCGACTATGACCGAGAGCGCGGCCCGAAGGCGCTCCTCCACGATGGCCGCCGTGTCGGGCACGGCCACGAACACAGTCACGTTGCGGTGGTAGTCGGCACACACCCGGCCGAGGTACGGCACACATGTGCCCGCCGGCGGCGCCGCCGGGGTCGCCGGCGGCTCCTCAGTCGCGGTCGCCGGGGTCGCCGGGGTGGCGCGCGCGCCCTGGCGCGGCCAGCCGCTCCTGGAACGGGTGTCCAGCTTGATGGAAACGGCAACACAATCCGGGCGACTGCTGTCTTGGGACGTCATAGGGCGCACATAAAAAGAATGGTCGCGCCGGGTAACTTCCGAATATTTACAACCCTCTCCTCAGAATTGTGGTTGTGCTGGGGGTGGTAAGAGGGAGGGATGACCACAATGCGTCCTGGGCATCGGAATATCTAGTGTCGGCCACGGTTCAATGCTAGATTTGCGTTGGGTTCTTTGAGAACCATTCCCAGCCCCCAACATTCAACGATGCACGCATGGAACGCATATATATATATATATATATATCAACGCACACACGTTCCAATTAAAGTCAGAAAAGTCGAGAGCGTCCTGACGTTCTGCTTTTATTCTCAATAAGTACGGCTGCCGACCACATTCCATAAAGCATTATGTCGGTGACGATATGGGCCAGAGCTCTCGAGTGCATGCCTGCGACGTGCAACATCCGGGGCAAGATCAATATACTGCAATATCCGGTCCGGACAGCCATCAGTCTCCAGACGAGCCGTACCTGATCTCTGGCGCTCCAACACAGACGGACAGCAGGAAGCCCGCCGCCAACCAGCCGGCCCCCGTCCCGGTCGCAGCGATGAGCATCGCCTCCCGCCTGGACCGCGCCCTCCCGCCCTCCTCACCCGCGCCACAGCCGCAACTGGCGCCCGGCGCACGCCGCGCTGATCAGCTGTGCAGAGGCGTCCAGAGCCGTCAGCCGGCCGGCCCCTCCCCGCCGGCCGTACAAAGGCGGCCAGTCACCCCTGCCGCCCTGCCGCCGCCACTCGCGTATCCCCTGCATCGACCACTCGGCTCAGGGGCGCTCAAACCGGCCGGCGCCGGCCGCTGCGGTGGTGTTCAAATCGCCGCGCGCCCATCTCCGCAGCGGTGCTCAAAACCAGCCGCCGAAAGTGTTGCCACACGTGGACGGGCCAATATTTGGCTGAAGGCGAACAAATATCCTATATTGGGAGGCAAGGTCGGATATCTATGCGATTAAGGTGTCTCAGACACCCGCCTCTACATTACAAATTGAAAATAACTTGCAATATTTGTATCTTGATGACAACAAAGCCTATGCATGCGGCATGTTAACCGTGCTTTGGAATACAAACCAGCTTTGTGCTCATTTGATAGCTATTTGTTTTCTGGTGGTGTAGAGCGGTGCCCCTACACTCATAGTTCCACCCCAATGACCCTTTTGGTTCTCGTTGAACTGGTTGACATGGATGTCAATTTGCATACATTTCAGTGTCCCGTGTACCCCGCAGTGTTGGCATGACCCTCTCAATAATATCAACTTTCAACATGAGAGCCTATACGGTGGATCGCCCAATCCATTTCGCCCACCGATTTTCTCCATGTTTAAAAAAAAAATAATGTTCATAAATAACTGTCTTTGCTAGTAGACATATGTCGACATCTGCGCACGTAAGGAAAATCCAAGGGCAATACAGGCGCATGACCGCTACACCATAATACTCATGTGGTTCTTGCATAGATATGGGGAAGTTTTGTTTACATATACCGGAAATCTGATTTATAAATATAATGATCGATTTTGAGGCATGCGGCTCTTCGCTGGTTTCATATACATGGGACTAAGTTATTTTCATTGCAGTTGAAATATATGTGCATTGCCTACGAGTATTTTCGCGATTTGCACATGTAACATAAAATGTGTCAACATAAGAGTATCTATCGTCTACCAGGATAAAAGTAATAATGAAACGATGGCTTGTCTTAATCTGAGTTCGACGTTTGTCATTAACATGCTGAAGTACCGCACGCTAACGAATATTTTGCTCAAGTACCTCTTAATGACAAGCATTTTGTTGAAGTACCTCATGATGACGAACATCTTGCTGAAGTACCTCGCGACGACGAATATCTTGCTGAAGTATCCCAAGATGAAGAATATAACTGAAATGAGCCTCAATTGGTATGAACGCATGAACATTTTCCACAATCAGTATCTCTGCATTCCGACCATTGTGCTTTTGCTTAAAAAATACTATTTGCAGCTTTCCCGAGGTGTGGGAGTGTACGCTGTTAAACTCTTAAACAACTTCATGGCGTGATGCCCTTGACCTGCCAGGTAATCAACTTCGAACGAGCGATTTAAAATGAAACGTAAGTCACAAAGCGATAGCGTTACATGAAGGGAGAATAAATTGTGCCATAATCCTTGGGCTCTGCACGCATTATCACACAGAAATGTCCTAATATTTATTGTAGGTGCATTATGAAAAAAGGAATTGAAACAAGCTGTAAGTGGCTGGCTACGCCGCTCATAAATAGGACGCATGCTTAAATATTTTATTAATGATTTCATCTGGTGTCATAGGTTAGAGGAATTGCAGTTGGAATGGAACAAATGGTCTTCTTGTGCGGTAATGCGCAAAGAAAATTGTATATTGCGCGCTTGTTTCACATCTCCCAATCCCACATCTTATCATCGGGACATTTATCAATGTTTTAAAAACCTTGGAAGCACCTAAATCTTCATACAGGTTTGCGTGATACATCAGGGAATGAGGCCAGGCGTCCATTACGACGGGAAGCAGCCCTTGTTCGTGTTTGCCTGGAAACAGGGTGTGCTGTTAGCAGGTATGGCACGTGCGCACAATTTGATTGGAGCGCCTTCAAGCTGAGACGTCATAGGTTAACGGGGTTGAAACCGAGTTGGGGAGATAACTCAACGACCCGTAGTTCACATATTGTAAGAGCAGCAAACTCGCAGTGGGATGGAGAGTTGATGTGCAACTGGCTTACGAGAGCTCAGATTTCGGTCCCACAACTCCGCAACTTACTCACGCTGAGTGGCCACCGGCCAGCCGAAGTCCAACTAGGATCCGGACTCGCTATTTCTCTTCAAGGGCTGCAATCGCGTCATAGCGCTGGCGAGCGATCAGTCGGTGACGACGGTGTTGGTGTTGGTGCGGTGTTGGTTGGTGCTGATGCCGAGCGAGCAGACTACCCGCTAAACATCCCCCTCGACGCCTGACTCGGCCCTCACGGCTCCGACACCCACCCGTGTGACCTCGCGTGCTCCCTCACGAGCCGGACGTATGACGTCATGGGCGACCATTCGTCGGGGTCGCTCCTCACCTGGCCACCGATGTCTGGCATGCCATGGCAATACGGCCAGCGGTAGGGATCGCGTGTGTCCATCCACCCACCGGAAGCGGGAACCTGAGACCCTACGGCTTTGCACGGAGAGCGTCAAGGTAGCAAGTGGCATGTGTGCTATCGTTCCGTCTGTCTGGAGGTGAGGTGGAGAAGTGCTTCGTTAACGCCGGTGGTTACTTTGATAGGCGAATCGGTTGCGGTTCTCTCAATAATCCACGATGACTGCACGCCGCTTCACTATTTCACCGAGTCACAACCCACCACTGGATCCACAGCATTAACAGCGTTAGCAGCGTTACGCTACGTTAACACAACGTTGGCGTTGACCGCGCGCCAGATCACAGCAGCAACGTAACGTTAGCAACGTTACGCTACGTTAACACAACGTTGGCGTCGACCGCGCGCCAGATCACAGCAGCTCGTCTCCGATGCGCCGACCGGCAGGTCACCCAACGTGCTGCTGCTCCGACGCACTGCCGAGCAGGTCTGATCACAGGTGATGACGTCACGGCACCGCCGTGCGGGTCACTCTAGCACCCTTCACTGGCTCTGGCGTCTCCGTGGCTTCGGCCGAAACTTCCGAAGTCATTTTACTCAGCCCGAGTTCACTCGTTCGGTCGCTCCCCCACCCACCCCACCACCACCGCCGCCGTCACTCTGCCGTCGGCGTGACGTCACTCTGGCACCAGCCGCCGGTTGAGCAGCAGCACGTCGAACATGTGAGACACGGGCTCGTCCATGCCGGGGAAGCGGAACCACACGTTGTAGATCTTGTTGGGCACCGACTCGGCGACCTGCCAGCCGCGCTCGCGCAGGCGTTCCGTGAGCAGGGCGACGCGCGCGTAGAACTCGGTCTCCTTCTCAGGCGCGAGCCGGAAGTGCACCTCCATGCTGATCTGGTCGAACTTGTCGAGCGTGTTCTCGCTGTCGCCGTCGAGCACCTGCTGGGAGAGCATGTCGAACTCGGCACCCTCGCCGTCGATCTTGAGGTGCTGCAGGCGCGGCAGCCGGGCGTGGCCCAGCCGCCGCGCGACCTCGTCCAGCGTGGTGATGTTCCAGCCGAGCGCGTTCACGTGGCTGTTGCGGCCGACGCCCACCGGCTGGAAGCGCACGCCGCTGGGCCGCCGATGCTCGCGCAGCGCCAGCGACGGGTCGAACGCGTGCACCTCGCAGCCGAAGCGCGCCATCGCGTCGTCGAACGACCAGTCGTCGCTGATGCCGAACGAGTAGACGACGCAGCGGCGCGCCGGGTCGGCCAGGCCGAAGCCGGCGTCCAGGCAGACGGGCCGGTCGCCCTCGACGATGCGCGTCTCGATCTTGCGCGACGCGTAGACCTGGCCGCCGAACACGGCCTGGCGCCGACAGCGGGTGGTGGGCGTCGTCGCCCACAGCAGGCACGTCCTGATGCTGGCCAGCTGCGACTCGCTGAAGCTGGAGTCCGGCAGGCTGGACGCGTCCCTGCCGGCGCGAGAGCGTCCAGGCGTCATGTTGCGGACCAAGTCGGGAGAACACGCAGGGCGAGCGTTGCAGATCACAGGAACACAGATTAGAAGAGTGACAGTGACAGTGACAGCAGTGACAGCAGATCACAGCGGGCGGGCCGACGCTGAGCGTTGTGGAGCAGGGGGTGGTGACGTTAGTTGCCGATACATGGTATCGGACGGATTTTGCGACCGATCGACTTACGCGATCTACAATGATTGACGTATGCAGACTGCTTTCTCCATCGTACTTCCTTAATATGTCTATTCTTTGGTGTTGGACCTGGCACGTCAAAATGTGGTCACATTATACTGCTATCTTGGCATGGATGAGAGATGTGGAGTTTGCTATATGCTAGCGAAGTGAAGGTAAGATGTCATACTTGATGTTGTTGAAAACAAAATGAATAAGTTTCCCATCCAGATTGTTCATGCGTTCACCAAAACACCAAAGTGTGGTTGAGCCACACTTGCAAGCCCAACCCCCTCCCCCAACCGATCAAAAGATCGGTTGGGGGAGGGGGGTTGGGCTCAGCCTTGGTTCGATCAAACTAAGGTATCCGCCAACACGTCGGTCAAACTAGCGATAGATTCACATAGACATTGGGATTGAGATTGGCCGGAAGGGCGGAATCTTCCAATTTCCTTGATTTTTTTTCAGATCAAAATAAATGTATATATATAAATAACATGTCATCGGCCATATAACACACGGCCGATATTGCCATGAGTGTTTGTTGTTGGCTTGCATTTGTTGAAAACGAGGCCGTCACAATCATCCACGAGGTCCAGAACTTCAGATAGTTGGGGGGAGGGGGACCATTATCATGTTCATCAATATTTTTGATATGCCACACCCATAGACGCAATGCTCGGCATAATCCTAAACTTCACGATGTTTGGGGTATACACGTCGCCACCCTCCCTGTTCGGTGTCGCCCGTCGTCACAATTATGGGATATCACGTAAGAGCATCTGATTATTAACGTCATTCTATATCAATTTGGCCGTAACCGCTTCAACGTGCATACAGCTGCATACAGCTACATACAGCTACAGACAGCTGCAGACAACTGTATGAAGATACAGACAGCTACAAACAGCTGCAGACAGTTGCAGACAGCTGCATACAGCTACAGACAGCTGCAGACAGCTACAGACAGTTACATACAGTTACAGACAGCTGCAGACAGCTGCAGATAGTTACATACAGTTACAGACAGCTGCAGACAGCTGCAGACAGCTACAAACAGCTTCAGACAGCTGCAGGTAGCTACCTACAACTGCAGAAAATTACAGACAGCTGCAGATAGCTGCAGACAGTTACAGACAGCTACCGACAGCTACATACAGCTACATACAGCTGCAGACAACTGCATGAAGATACAGACAGCTACAAACAGCTGCAGACAGCTGCAGACAGCTGCATACAGCTACAGACAGCTGCAGACAGCTACATACAGTTACAGACAGCTGCAGACGGCTGCAGACAGTTACATACAGTTACAGACAGCTGCAGACAGCTGCAGACAGCTACAAACAGCTTCAGACAGCTGCAGGCAGCTACCTACAACTGCAGAAAATTACAGACAGCTGCAGATAGCTGCAGACAGTTACAGACAGCTACCGACAGCTACAGACAGTTACAGACAGCTTCAGGCAGCTGCAGGCAGCTACCTACAGCTACAGACAGTTACAGACAGCCACAGACAGCTTCAGGCAGCTTCAGGCATCTACAGGCAGCGCAATTATGCACACGCTAGTGTGATCGCCGCTTTGTTGTTGCACGATCCGATTTTGATGCTTATTGAATGCAAGTATCACTTAGCTCACATCCAGAGTCCCGATACACCGTGGTTCGATGTGCACACAGGAAACGATCAGCAGCGGCTGCTCTCTCCCGAAGCACCACGCACGATGACACCCGAGCAGAGGAGCGCCACAAGTCGAGGGCACGCCCGGCGGCCCGGTGGCTCACCTGGTGATTATCACGCTGGGCTCTCGCAGCACGGCGACCCGGTACAGCAGCCGGTCTCGCCACGTCTCGCCGGGGAACAGCGCGAGCGCCCTGGTGACGCACCAGACGAGCAGGCCGGCCACCAGCAGCCGCCAGGCGGCGCGCCTGCTCGGACACAGCCGGCAGCGCGGCCGCATCACGTCGACTGGACGGCGCGCCGGGGCAGGCGGCCGTACCGTTACCGGGCGGTGTGACCTGGCGGACAGTAACGGCGCGCCGCCGCCGCCGCCGCCGTCAAGCGGTATGCGGTCAGGTCCGGCCCAGACGGTCCGGCCCCAGACAGTCCGACTCAGACGGTCCGGCCCAGACGGTCCGGCCCCAGACAGTCCGGCCCAGACGGTCCGGTCCCAGACGGTCCGGCCCCAGACGGTGCGGCCCCAGACGGTCCGGTCCCAGACTGTCCCAGACGGTGCGGCCCCAGACGGTGCGGCCCCAGACAGTCCGGCCCCAGACGGTCCGGTCCCAGACGGTCCGGCCCCAGACGGTGCGGCCCCAGACGGTCCGGTCCCAGACGGTCCGGTCCCAGACTGTCCCAGACGGTCGGGTCCGGTCCCAGACGGTCCCAGACGGTCCAACCTCAGACGGTCCGGCCCAGACGGTCCGGTCCCAGACGGTCCGGTCCAGGCTCAGACGGTCCGGTCCGGTCCCAGACGGTCCCAGACGGTCCCAGTCGGTCCCAGACGGTCCGGTCCCAGACGGTCCGGCCCAGACGTTCCGGCTCACACGGTCCAACCCCAGACGGTCCGGCCCAGACGGTCCGGTCCCAGACGGTCCGGTCCCGGATGGTCCGGCCCAGACGGTCCGGCTCAGACGGTCCGGCCCCAGACGGTGCGGCCCAGACGGTCCGGCCCAGACAGTCCGGCCCAGACAGCCCGGCTCAGACGGTCCGGCACAGACGCCTTGGTCCGAGCGGCCCACATCTGCCAGGTCGACACGCAAACCGGAACGGTGTGACGACACTGGAATTCGCGACACCCCGTGGGGATAGCTCCGCACGTAGAACTAGTAACCAGACAAGGCTAATTATCTGTGGATAACATTGAAATGCGGTACATTGAGGAAGCTGATCATTAACTCACTTCATCATACTTAGTGCATGCAGCCAAAATTTATCGCAAGATAGTTGCTCCCCATTATGCAGATTGGACATCGGATGATTGGTCATACATCATGTCGTAGTCCGGGAAAAGACGAGGATCTGCAAAAATGTAATTTTCAAAACAGAACACCTTAGCGTCCGCGACGGGGCGACCCTGCCAGGTCCTGGGACTCCTGCCAGGAACCGATTCAGGAGTTGTCATGGGGGCACTTGTCTGAAGGGCGCCATATCTTCAGAGGAAGTACTTGGAGGCAGGGGCGAATGTAGGGGTGGCACTGAAGGCATGTTGTTGGCTTCTAGAGAGAGTACAAAAGAGGGCTACAAAAATGGTTAATGGCATAAGCAACCTGGCATATGAGGAAAGATGGAAGAAATTGAATATGTTTTCACTTAGATATAGAAGGCTGAGAGGAGATCTCATCGAGGTCTTTAAATTTGTCAATGGTCTGGAGAGGGGATACCTTGGGGAAATGTTTGAATTTAACAGAAATGATGCAATTAGAGGTCATAAATTCAAAATTAAAGTTAACCACAGCAGAACAAGGTTAAGGCAAACTTTCTTCACAAACAGGGTAGTAGAACACTGGAACCAGCTGCCAGAAAACATTGTCAGTAGCAGCACATTGAACATCTTTAAAAACAGCATAGACAATCATTATAAGAATAGAGGGCTTGCTTTTCAGTATTACAGGGAGGGCTGATTGACAGATTTGGTGGGCAACTGGTTCAGTGTTCAGAGTGCAACCAAGAAGGGCCCTTGTGGCTCATAGTTGCACTAATCTTTTATGTCTTTATGTCTTTATGTGCCTCGTGAAAATTGGCGCCCCTTCGTCCCGGGAAGACGCTCCATTCCGGGGAGGCTCCAGTGCATTGCCATAATTTTTTACCCAGCCAGACGCCTTTTCCCTCTCAGCGGAAAAGACATCCTTTCAGTGCGTTCGAGTGCACCCCCTCGAATTATCTAGCCATGGATGTTCCCTGTAAGGACAATTCAGTGTGTTCTACTGAACCCCACGAATGTTTCAGCCAGGTGCGCACCTTGTAAAGCAAAGGCATTCCTTACTTTACTTTCCCGTAACCATTTACTTTACTTTCCTTTACTTTATTCGTTTCATTTCAGCGCTTAATTCAAGACTCGTGAGCCTCGCGAGGAATGTGTTATCAGGTTCAAGAAGCTAGTGCGACAGGCATACTCCGACAGTGGCGGCGGTGTGGTCAACTTCGACTCATTGTTGGGGACTCTGCCTGAGTGTTACCAATTCGAGTTCATCGATAGCGGCGTGGTAACTTTGCAGACGTGGTGGTCAAAGTAGGCGTGCTGCGAGCTGATCACTTCCGTGGCCGGGTGGGTGATCCCTCAGTCTGGCAGGGTGAGACCTCAGAGACCTACTGACCCAGACTTTTGACTGGATGGAGCGGCTGGAACAGCGGGCTCAGTCGACCACCCAAGGGACCAGGTAATGATGGTAATACATTACCAGCCAGGGGACCAGGTAATGCTGATAATATATTACCACTCAGGGGACCAGGTCATGTTGCATCGCAGCGTAGTGAAAGGAGGTCAGTACTATGCATTCCTAACACCATGGAATCATGCTACCATAATTGCTATACAGGGAAAGATCAATCACAGGGATAGACTGGACGACGGAAAAATACTGTCGGTATGCGCACCACCACATGTTGAAGCCGCGCCAGTCATCCAGTCTTCTTGACCCCACCACTTTTTGCGTGTCGAAGCATGGCCCCTCTCCACGGCTTCCAACTCTACCTCGTCCTCTCTGTCTGACCCGGTGGCCCAGCATGCGCCAAAGCTGGCTGAGCGGCGTGGATGCGGGCGCCGTCGCCGCGGCACGCTGGCCGCCGCACCGAGACCCCGCGGCGTTATGGTGCCCAACGAGCCAGGACAGGGATGTCTCTGAGCACACAGAGGCAGAAGTGTTGTTTTAATTTTCGACCTTCCCACCTGTTGGGCTGGGGAGGAAATAGTTGATTCGGAACTTCGGAGTAGTCCATGCAGTCCATGTCAGAGTCTGACCGACAACCAGTGGTGGAACTCGGTCTTCTGTCCGACGGATCTCAAACTGTTCGCTACCCGTCCACCTCCGCGGCGGTCCGTTAGAAAACGACACCTTGCGGACCGGTTCGGACACATTCATCAGTTGGTGTTTGTTCACGTCGGCTGCGTGGTGCGACACACCTCGGCGTGCAGGCCCGACTGTCGGGTCCGGCGTCACCGTTCGCAGGGGTGTTGATTTGCAACATTTACCCGTCAGCACCTAGCACGCGTTTGTCGTGGGAGCTCCGCGGGACTGGCTGCCGGCCGGCCAGCTGGGTTCGGTGCTCAGGCGCGGTGTTCGCGTACATACGAGTGACTCCCATGTAGGGTACACACGAGTGTCCCCCATGTGTGGTACACATGAGTGTCCCCCCTGTGTGGTACACATGAGTGACTCCCGTGTGGGGTACACATGAATGTCTCCCCTGTGTGGTACACATGAGTGACTCCCGTGTGGGGTACACATGAGTGACTCCCGTGTGTGGTACACATGAGTAACTCCCGTGTGGGGTACACATGAGTGTCTCCTCGCCTGTGGGGTACACATGAGTGACTCCCCTGTGGGGTACATGAGTGACCCCCGTGTGGGGTACACATGAGTAACTCCCGTGTTTTGTTACACATGAGTGTCTCCTCGCATGTGTGGTACACATGAGTGACCCCCGTGTGGGGTACACATGAGTGGCCCCCGTGTGGGGTACACATGAGTGTCTCCTCGCATGTGTGGTACACATGAGTGACTCCCGTGTGGGGTACATGAGTGACCCCCGTGTGGGGTACACATGAGTAACTCCCGTGTTTTGTTACACATGAGTGTCTCCTCGCCTGTGTGGTACACATGAGTGACCCCCGTGTGGGGTACACATGAATGACTCCCGTGTGGGGTACACATGAGTGTCTCCTCGCCTGTGTGGTACACATGAGTGACCACCGTGTGGGGTACATGAGTGACCCCCGTGTGGGGTACACATGAGTGACTTCCGTGTGTGGTACACATGAGTGTCTCCTCGCCTGTGGGGTACACATGAGTGTCTCCCCTGTGGGGTACATGAGTGACCCCCGTGTGGGGTACACATGAGTGACCCCCCGTGTGGGGTACACATGAGTGACTCCCATGTGTGGTACACATGAGTGTCTCCTCTCATGTGTGGTACACATGAGTGACCCCCGTGTGGGGTACACATGAGTGACCCCCGTGTGGGGTACACATGAGTGACTTCCGTGTGTGGTACACATGAGTGTCTCCTCGCCTGTGGGGTACACATGAGTGTCTCCTCGCCTGTGGGGTACACATGAGTGTCTCCTCGCCTGTGTGGTACACATGAGTGACCACCGTGTGGGGTACATGAGTGACCCCCGTGTGGGGTACACATGAGTGACTTCCGTGTGTGGTACACATGAGTGTCTCCTCGCCTGTGGGGTACACATGAGTGTCTCCCCTGTGGGGTACATGAGTGACCCCCGTGTGGGGTACACATGAGTGACCCCCGTGTGGGGTACACATGAGTGACTCCCATGTGTGGTACACATGAGTGTCTCCTCGCATGTGTGGTACACATGAGTGACCCCCGTGTGGGGTACACATGAGTGACCCCCGTGTGGGGTACACATGAGTGTCTCCTCGCCTGTGGGGTACACATGAGTGTCTCCTCGCCTGTGGGGTACACATGAGTGTCTCCCCTGTGGGGTACATGAGTGACCCCCGTGTGGGGTACACATGAGTGACTTCCGTGTGTGGTACACATGAGTGTCTCCTCGCCTGTGGGGTACACATGAGTGTCTCCCATGTGTGGTACACATGAGTGTCTCCTCGCCTGTGGGTACACATGAATGACTCCCGTGTGGGGTACACATGAGTGTCTCCTCGCCTGTGGGGTACACATGAGTGTCTCCCCTGTGGGGTACATGAGTGACCCCCGTGTGGGGTACACATGAGTAACTCCCGTGTTTTGTTACACATGAGTGTCTCCTCGCCTGTGTGGTACACATGAGTGACCCCCGTGTGGGGTACACATGAATGACTCCCGTGTGGGGTACACATGAGTGTCTCCTCGCCTGTGTGGTACACATGAGTGACCACCGTGTGGGGTACATGAGTGACCCCCGTGTGGGGTACACATGAGTGACTTCCGTGTGTGGTACACATGAGTGTCTCCTCGCCTGTGGGGTACACATGAGTGACCCCCGTGTGGGGTACACATGAGTGACTTTCGTGTGTGGTACACATGAGGGTCTCCTCGCCTGTGGGGTACACATGAGTGACCCACGTGTGGGGTACACATGAATGACTCCCGTGTGGGGTACACATGAGTGTCTCCTCGCCTGTGTGGTACACATGAGTGACCACCGTGTGGGGTACATGAGTGACCCCCGTGTGGGGTACACATGAGTGACTTCCGTGTGTGGTACACATGAGTGTCTCCTCGCCTGTGGGGTACACATGAGTGACCCCCGTGTGGGGTACACATGAGTGACTTCCGTATGTGGTACACATGAGTGACCCCCGTGTGGTACACATGAGTGACCCCCGTGTGGGGTACACATGAGTGACTCCCGTGTGTGGTACACATGAGTGTCTCCTCGCATGTGTGGTACACATGAGTGGCCCCCGTGTGTGGGGTACACATGAGTGACTCCCGTGTGGGGTACACATGAGTGACCACCGTGTGGGGTACACATGAGTGACTCCCATGTGTGGTACACATGAGTGTCTCCTCGCATGTGTGGTACACATGAATGACCCCCGTGTGGGGTACACATGAGTGACTCCCCTGTGGGGTACACATGAGTGACTCCCGTGTGGGGTACACATGAGTAACTCCCGTGAGTTGTAGACAGGAGTGTCAAACTGAGCCGCCCCGCTCGACCGTTGTGCTTTTAAAACAGCAATAACTTTTTCTTCTTTTTCTTTCACGCTTTAATGTTCTCAAGAAAGGTCAGATGTGTGCTTTTTAATGTTTGTGTTTCGCAGTTTGTATCGCAATATTTTTCGTGAAGTGTTCTATTTTGTTCAGAAAGATGGCTCCCGGCGAGATTTTCGCTCTGCACGCCGCTGAGTGCAAATCACGGTGCATTGTGTCTCTACACACATGGTGGACATTGCATGTCCCATGTGCTCTAGAGAAGTGGTTCGTACAGAAAATGTGCCGGCACCGACACCAGGAAACGTATGGTGCGCTTCCCGAGCCGCCACAGCCGGCCCGACGTGAACAAAGTATTCATGTTTCACGTTGGCGGATCCCAACACCTAACCCTGACAACGTGACACATTATACGCCACACAGACCCTGCATGTACGCACGTCCTTCGTGATAACCGTTTTCGCGGGACTAGACTGGCGAGTTTCCATTCGGTGTCAAACTTCGCCGTACAGCACGTTATTCACAATTTTTAAGCTTCTGTGAACTGCATCAGAAAACAATGGGATACTTCTATAAGAGCATTCTGATGGTTGTGTCTAATAGTATTCACAGAGTATATGCCAACATAGATGATTACAGTATCTAAATAATGAATAGTGAATATATGCATGTCATAGAGCTCTGAAGTTGCAAACGCAATAGTTCGACGGTCTACGAAATGCAGACGCCTAAGTGGACATCCGTAAACAGTATGCTCAAATCCGATGGTGAACGGTTTCCATTTCGTGTCCGGCAAGTGGTATGTCCCACCCACTTCCACGGACAAAAAAGGCATCGCTGCGTCTTCGTGTCGGCACGGATACAGGAATGCACAGTTGGATTCGGGTTACTCTGTTGGTCGGCACAGCGGTGGTGCTCTCTCAGAGCTCGCGCCCTCTGGAGGATCACGTGTCAACTCAGATATAGGTGGCACCGCTGGGCTTCGGCTTCTGACCTTAACCAAAGCGACAGGACGATAGACAATGAATGGACTTGCACAGATGCGCAAAAACCAGACGCTTTTCGGTTACGACATGAGTGTGATTGCAGGGAGTTCTGTTACGTCGGCAGGGTGCGGGCTATATGATGGCTGGGCGATTATTTTTCTTTTCGAGTTGTGAAATAGAAAACAGACAATTTGAATGGGAAAAATCAACTCTTTTACTTTTAGGTGCCCATGTTTTGGTGTTGTGTTTTATCCTTCACCACCTCCACCACCCATTCCCAGACCCCAACCTGCTTGAGGCTGTGTGGACTGTCTAGTAGTAGTAGTAGTAGTAGTAGTAGAAGGGTACACAAAACGTGTAAGGGAGGGTTCCCTTACACGTTTTGTGTACCCTTCTTTACATGTGTTGTACATGTGAACACCTCCCTACCCTCCCTTACACGTGTTGTGTACCCTTCCTTACATGTGTTGTACATGCGAACACCTCCCTACCCTCCCTTACACGTGTTGTGTACCCTTCTTTACATGTGTTGTACATGTGAACACCTCCCTACCCTCTCTTACACGTGTTGTGCGAGGTCAAAGTTTTGGGAACACAACGTGGGTAAATATGTGCCAGTTACTGAAGAATATAAGTGGTACATTTTACTGGAAAGGTTCGCGAGTATTTAGTTCCTTTTTAATGCTTTGTCCCCAGTTGCTGCTTTCTTGGTGCCGATAGCAGTACAATTTTGTGCAATGATACTGCACGAAATGGACGTCTGTGCCGAGCCCGAAACGGCTTCCGCCGATCCTTAAAGCTATCTAGCACACATTAATTCTCCTGATTCGTTCTTATTTCCATATTTCCTACGAGAGAGAGAGAGAGAGAGAGAGAGAGAGAGAGAGAGAGAGAGAGAGAGAGAGAGAGAGAGAGAGAGAGAGAGAGATGGACTAATTGTCGAGATAGTCTATCCTACTGTTAGCGGCAGACCTTCACCGAATCGCAATGCAAACTTCTCTTTCCAACACTTACATGCCAATTGGATTGGAAGCCCATCTGCACTCCTGGATCATAGAGGCCAACAACAAGGCCACGAAAGAGCCATTTATGTTGTAGACTAATGCCTCTAAACTGTTCACTTTATTCCTCCATTTCACAGTTGAAAATGTAGCGAACGCAAACTACATGCATTAATATTGATTGTTCTGCACAACTCTGACCGTTTGGTCTTTCATTGCCACTGCTTGGGAACAAATGGCCCATATGACGGCTCGCAGCTCAGATGCGTCGCTTGAAAATGCACTCATGCAGTGACTAAAGCCGAGGTCAATACGAGGTAAACCAACCATCACGGGTCACTAGTCATGCCATGCGTCACACACACGGGTCATAAGTGTCACTCGCCGTGTTGGGGCTCAGTCGATTACACCGTGCATGCTCTTGCACACACGACATTGTCAACGTCCACCTGTCCGCTACAAGTGACACTATTCGAGCGAAAGGCGCGACGCGTGCCCCTCAGCACCGATGCATGGCTGGCCGTTCAGCCGAGGACGTGAACGCCCTCCCCATCGGTTGCCTGGTTGCCATGGCGTGCGCTGTTACCGTGACGAGTCTGGGAGAACCCATTCGTGACGTCATCGTCGATTACGCTGAGCTCCACGTGAGATCAGCTGACCGCGGTCGTTAAGCGGCCAACGCTATCTGACCTGAGTGCTATTTTTGTAGGTTCGTCACACGAGCACCACTACGCTTCTAAACGCAAAGCAGGAGGGCATCCATTCAGTTCCCCTGCAGTT
Organism: Imbricaverruca yamaguchii; assembly: GCA_034440575.1. Classification (NCBI taxonomy): domain Eukaryota; kingdom Metazoa; phylum Arthropoda; class Thecostraca; family Neoverrucidae; genus Imbricaverruca; species Imbricaverruca yamaguchii. The sequence goes on along the minus strand of JAOTOL010001422.1, from coordinate 269,005 downwards.
TTGACGTTGAATCTGGTATACGGCGACGTAGCTTGGCTATACTATTCATGGTTTGGTCTTGTTGGTGCGGGCACTGAATGAATGCATTGTAGGGAAGACCAGGAATTTTTGCACGCACAATTTTCGACACGCGTGCTCTCGAATCGAGTGGTTGCCACCTTCCGACGCCACATCGATCGGTGGCCTACCTGACTGATCTTGCAGATATAATGGCCCATTTTCTGATTGCTGACCCAGGCTGCACTCCATACTAGCTCGTACCGAGTTACTCTACACCGACCCTCCTGTCAGCCCACTGCCGAGTAGCTGCCACCCGTCTCCGTCTCATGCATTTCTCTTTTTAATGCAATATATTTGCACGGCTGTGCACTGCATGATATTGCGACCTATAAACACTCCTAACCAACGCATCAGTCATCCATCCAACACATCCATACGCTACACATCTCAGAACATCGCACCACACACATCCATACTATACACATCTCAGACCATCGTCCGCACATCCATACTTTACACATCTCAGACCATCGTACACACATCCACACTCTACACATCTCAGACCATCGTACACACATCCATACTCTACACATCTCAGACCATCATACACACATCCATACTCTACACATCTCAGACCATCGCCCTCACATCCATACTCTACACATCTCCGACCATCGCCCCCACATCCATACTCTACACATCTCAGACCATCGCCCCCACATCCATACTCTACACATCTCCGACCATCGTCCGCACATCCATACTCTACACATCTCAGACCATCTGTCTCCGCGACACACTACTCCTTCCAACGGTATTTAGCCCATTATTTATTCCGTATCAGACAGGTCGCTCCCTTCAAACCAGAGAGTGAAGTTGTGGAGGCAACGGCAGTGGTAGAAATGAAGTCGGTCCGGCACGTTTTGGAAGCAGAAAGGCATGACAGTCAGCCAGCACTCACATGACAGACGCCTGACGCCGCCGGCCGTCAGCCACTTTGCAACTGGGCCCTCCGCCCGGCATTTTTGCTCCGCAGATCCCTGCATGACTTGATCTCTCTCCTGATATCTGTGTCCATAGAATCCCTCCAAGTCGATGTGTCGGTGTCGATGATGTGTCCCTCGTGCTGTGCATCAGTTTTCGTTGTATGTTCTTTGCTCAATAAGTATATTATCAATAGACATATTGTCATGCTGTCGTTGGCCCATGCTAACTTTGCTCCATTCATCACAACTCTTTGTAGTCCTCCGCCAGCAGTTATAAAAGCATTATCGTCAACGTATTTGGCTCGTGATGATGCACCTGACCTACGAAGCAATCGGCGAGGAACGGCTACGAAGTCGAATCAATCACCTAGCCTGAATTTCTTGGACCAGTTCATCGAAAAGGCGACACAAACCTGCCCACCGACCAGTCGGCGTGACAAGTAGCATCAGGTGCCGACTGAGTGGGCTAAATTTGACCTTGCGTGCACTGGGAGAGCTCGGCAGGCTTCCGCCACACCCGCGTGCTGGTCAAACACGCTCCAGTAGACGCTTGACGACCGGAAGCACAGTGGCAGAACGGTGCGCGTGTCGGCCACGTTGTGCGCGACTGCGGACTGGCGGTGCAGCGGCCAGCTGTAGCCGCAGCGGCCAGCTGCAGCCGCAGCTGCAACGGCGGCCGCCGCGTCAGTCCGCCGGCAGTGCGCGCCGGTCGATGCCGCCCGCCTGTTGACATGGTAACGACTGGTGACTGCCGGCGGTAACAGTGACGTCACCTGCGTGCGGACGGTCAGTCGGCGGCGGTGGTCGGCGGCGGTGCCGGCCGGACGCGACCCGATCCCCGCGCGCCGGTGACCCGTGACCCGCCGGATGGTGACCCGTGACCTCTTGGTGGCCCGAGCTCGCCGGCTGACGTGGCGTGACATGGCAGACCGGACAGTGGACGGTGAGTTCAAACGCTGGGGGCAGCGACCGTCGACCCCAGGTGCCGAGGAGGGCGTGACATACTGCTGAGTGCAAGCGGAAAGGTCAGCATCGGTGAGACTGATGTCGGAACAACTGTGTCGGTGGCGTCGTGACATTTGACCTGAGACGGCAGTGGAACTGATGTTCCGAACGGACGCGACCGCGGCTCGGCCGCAGGCGCCCGTGCTGCCGGCGCTCTGCCTGCTGCTGCTGCTGCTGCTGCTGCTGCTGCCCGCCGGCCGCGGGCTGGGCGAGCCGTGCGACACTAGCGCCGCCTGCCGCGGCGACGGCGAGCTCTGCGACCGCGAGGCGGTGGGCGCGCCGCTGTGCCGCTGCCGCGCCGGCCACGTCGCCTGGCGCGGCGCGTGCCTGGCCTTCCGCCGACTCGGCCAGCGCTGTCTGGGCGCCTACCAGTGTCTGGACCCGCTGGCCACCTGCTCGTCGCCGGGCCGCTGCACGTGCCGCCGCCCGTCGCGGCCGTTCAACGGCCGCTGCATGCTGCTGACGGCGCCGGCCGGCCACCGGGCGCCGGCGCCGGCGCGCCCCTCGCCGCTGCGCTACCCGCTCTGGCTGGTGGCCGTCATGATGCTGCCCGGCGTGCTGTTCGTCTGTCTGGCGGCGCTGCTGAAGCGGTCGTGTCTGCGGCGCGCCGCCGCCGGCGCCGGCGCGCCGCGCGCGCTCTCCGTCTGGTCGCTGAGCGGGCAGCGGGTGGTGCCGCGCGGCGCCGACGCCGGCGCGCTGCCGCCGCTGCGCGGAGCGCCGCCGCGCGGCGAGTCGGCGCGACTGCGCGAGCTCATGCCGCCGCCCTACACGCCGCCGCCCAGCTACGAAGAGACGGTGCGCACCAAGCCGCCGCCGGTGCAGTGAGGTCGGCAGAGAGCCGGCGGCGTGCTCACGGTCGGCGACGTGTTCAGTGGGGCTCGCTGATAATCCAGTGACGGTCCAGTGACCGGCCCCCGGACGTAGACGACAGGCACCAGGTGCAGTGACGTCTTTTTGGTAATTTCCGTCCAGTGACGGGCGAGCTCAGCGACAGTTCAATCAGGTGCCGGGTGACTCAAGTGTCGATTCACTCAGGTGTCGAGTCACTCAGGTGTTGAGTGATTCAGGTGCTGGGTGACTCAGGTGCCGGGTGACTCAGGTGTCGAGTGACTTAGGTTCAGGGTGACTCAGGTGTCGAGTGACTCAGGTGTCGAGTGACTCAGGTGCCGGGCGACTCAGGTGTCGAATGACTCAGGTGCCGGGTGACTCAGGTGTCGAGTGACTCAGGTGTCGAGTGACTCAGGTGCCGGGTGACTCAGGTGTCGAGTGACTCAGGTGCCGGGTGACTCAGGTGTCGAGTGACTCAGGTGCCGGGTGACTCAGGTGTCGAGTGACTCAGGTGCCGGGCGACTCAGGTGTCGAGTGACTCAGGTGCCGGGCGACTCAGGTGTCGAATGACTCAGGTGCCGGGTGACTCAGGTGTCGAGTGACTCAGGTGCCGGGTGACTCAGGTGTCGAGTGACTCAGGTGCCGGGCGACTCAGGTGTCGAGTGACTCAGGTGCCGGGCGACTCAGGTGTCGAGTGACCAGGTGCCGGGCAGGTGCGGGACTCAGGTGTCGAGTGACTCAGGTGCCGGGCGACTCAGGTGTCGAGTGACTCAGGTGCCGGGCGACTCAGGTGTCGAGTGACTCAGGTGCCGGGCGACTCAGGTGTCGAGTGACTCAGGTGCCGGGTGACTCAGGTGTCGAGTGACTCAGGTGCCGGGTGACTCAGGTGTCGAGTGACTCAGGTGCCGGGCGACTCAGGTGTCGAGTGACTCAGGTGCCGGGTGCAGACGGCGAAAGGTAGGCACCTGGAATGACGAGGTGCTGGGCGTGACTCGCAAAGCCGGACACTTGCGGCCCAACGCGAATTCTGACACACCTGTGAATAACACCGGTTCATACAACTTTTGTTCGAGCATGCCACCTGAGTGTACTCCACACCTACACGCCATGTCTATGGGCAGAGTACGTCTTTTCAAATTGGCGAGTGCTGATGAGCGTATGCAGCATATATCCTATCTTAGATGCCCTTTCGATGTCGAAACTATGTTTCCGTGTGAAGTCGTGTCGTGAAGTCGTGTGTTTCCGGGATGGCAAACCGCCACGATCAGGCTCACCACGCAGTCAACGCGGCACGCAATGTGATGCATTCAGGGATGGAGTCGAGGTGTGCTCCATGGAGACCAAACTCTGCACTTGACTAGAGTATCTGACGCAAGAGTTTTGTAAGTATATCTAAATGCGTGAAGGCAACGCCCTGTCAGTTGCCCCTGTGGCGCAACAGCACAGTCAACGTTCAGAGGCGTGAGGAACAGGGTTGCATCGAAAAGAGCTGACCCAGCCTCCGGCCGATATATATCAGTGAGGCAGCAAGGTCCTGGGCAGCGCACTTTTTTGTCACCGCGAACGCCCCAGATTTCCGAGGAGCATGGCACTTCCAGTGTGCCGGTCCATCACTTTCACATTGTGTGTGCACGTCTGCCCGTGCGCAGCGAAACGTGCTCCCGTGGCTACACTGTGATTCTCTATGTGTCCACAAACTCATTGATCACCCCCTGTACAACTACCTGAACGCAGGCGCTCGAATCACGCCTGCGGGCGGGGGGGGGGGGGGCACCATTACCGTCAGCGCCGGGCGCCGGCGGCTACAATGGCGGCCATTTCCTCGTCTGGGTCACGACGTCACGGTTGGAGTGATGCACGACATTACCACGGAGGTGCCGATGTCGATGCTGGGTGTTTGCCCCAGTCTGGTGACCTCTGACCTGATCTGCCAGGTACACCGGCCGCCGACCGATGACGCAGTGTGCTGGTGGTATGCTGGCAGTGCAGCAGCCCCCACCTCTGTCGAGACTAGTCACACTGGATGCATGTATATCAACGTACTGTACTGTAACACACCAAGTGAAGAATATACCAGTAGAACGTCTCGTGTTGTACTTTGTGCAGATGCGTCGGTCTGATGTGCGAAGAGTCGTCTCGAGAATCAGCCAGCATGGCTAGTATATATACGTGGCAGATAATCAGCTGCCTTTGTGAGCTGACATTTAGCATCCTGAGCATATCATGGCGAATCCCCATTTGTAGCACATAACGACGCTCATCAACGTTTACATCGCGAACTACTTAGAGTGTCGTAATGCTACAAATATGAGTAATATCCACCATATTGCATATATTAATACCGGAGACAAGTTCTATGATGATGATTATGCAGCGCCTCCGTGAATGGATAGATAGGAGTATATAATCTGGGAAGGCCACCGTTGTAAACGCCTGGGACGCCTGGGAAGGCGTTCTCGTAGTAATCAGGCCGGCTACTCCAAAGCCAAGGAGGTGTTGTTGCCAACTAACACCCGTGATGTGCAGGGTCTGACCCTACCGCCACCTAAGTGCGGTTAACCCCCTTAGGATAGAGGAAGATAAGAGAAGTAGGATTCCGGGGCGATGTCCTGCCGCCACTGCTGCCCTGGCTCTTGTCAGTCGCCTCCATATTAACGCCCCCAACCAACGACGACATCCTGGTGGAAGTAGAAAGCTTTGTTTTCGACGATTGACTTCTTGGTTGCCCAGAGGATTCTTAGAAGCAATGTTGACGATTTATTCACAATGTTCTCTCAGAAACGTCCGCCTGTTCAGCTGAGCCCCGTCCGTTAGTGTGGATTTTGACTTTTCCAGGGTCGGATAGCGAGCGAAGAGGTTTGCAATCTTCTTCTGTGTGTTCGCTGTACCAGGATACAACCAGCGCATTCAGCCCGAGGCATGCCACAAACACTTCCTCCTGCGTTGGCGTCGAGGCTTCCCAAGCGGTAAGTTCTGGGCTACATGCTGATAAAATAAGTACAAAATCATTTGCTCTTTCGATGGAACAAGAGTAGCTGACATATTCTACCCAGCCTGACGTCATGCCATGTGGTGTGCACGCCCCAGGGACGAGAAATTGGCTGGTGAAAAGTCATCGTGATTTCAGCTGTTCGCTAAGCTGTGCGTGACCCACTGAACTGAAAAGCTCCGAGACAGAGCGGAACGTAACACACTGAGCTGAAAAGATCTGAGACAGAAAGTAACGCTATACAGTATGGCACCTCCGGTATTTCAGCGGCTCGCCGCAAGCTGCATGGGTTGCTTCGTTTCCTGGGAGCTTGTGAGTGAAATATTGAGTGGTGAAGCCCAATTTTGGCAGGCGGGAAGCCCATGCAGACTGAAAACGATTGCCTTTCAATGCATCAATCATGATGTGCAGCTTGGAGACCCATCTAGTAAAATACATGTACTTTTTATTTTCAGAACATTGCGCACATATTCCGAACTTGAATGCGCCTTAGCGGGGATAATTTGCGCTTATTTCTGGAGTTCCATCGTTTCTATCGGTTTGAGATGCAATAAGGCTGTAGTAAGGACGGTCTTCACGGGCTGTGAAATTAACGCAGTTGCCATCGGCTCAGACGTTTTCTGCCCGAACGGTACCACAGCTGATACTGCGCACTGAAACCTCACATCGGGTCTTCCACCATTATTTGCATAGTGTTTTGAGTTGTGTTTTGATTGTGTGATATGTATATATATATATATATATATATATATATATATATATATATATATATGTATTTATATACATATACATAGATAATGCGTAGAAAAGGGGTATCTCACTGAAGTTTTGTTGCGAATTGGCGACGATTGCGTTACCCGACGGTTTACATGGGTGGGGTTACCTATATGTTTGAGGGACTGAAGACTTGCACACCCAACGTTTGCCGTGCCCTGCACAATAATTAATGACATTGACTTGCGGCTAGCGGAAATTTTATTGAATCCACTAGATTGTCCGATCATTGATTTCCCTCGCGACAAATCGGGAACTATTGAAACGATTTGAATTATTGAAAGAACAGGCGTCGGTCAACATCGGGAATGCATTGGAACAAGATTGAAGTGGAAATTATAGTTCCCTCACAGTTTGCCAAGGGATGGCTTTTATTCCAGTGAATGCCAGCAACGTGTTAGCTCACCCAGAAGGCTCATATGATGATCACGTGCACTGGAAAAAGGATGCAGGTTTCAAGGCCAGCTTAGCTTATTGGGCCTTGCCAATGTCACTCTGCCGAAGGCATAGTAACCATGCAGCTGCTGGCAGCGTGATTGTGCGTACGATGGCTATCGGGCCGCGGCACAAAGCGGTGTCGTTCTCAGTCATCACCAGCTTGCTTGAACAACTCATCTATTCAGCACGACCTGGTTACGTAGCAGGTCGACCCGTCTAATGCGGCACAATCTGATTGGAACAAATCAGACTGCAAGCACATTGTGATACCTGTTGACATCCTTTGCTTGCGATGATCGTTCTGTCTGTTCCGAGCGACTGGACAAAATAGTCAGTTGTTTGCAAGTCTTGATGGCTCGAGGCTTGTTTTGATGCTTGAATCGATAAACCCGGTCACATGGATACAACGCAAGACACTTTTGTCTTTGGGAGAGAGAGAGAGAGAGAGAGAGAGAGAGAGAGAGAGAGAGAGAGAGAGAGAGAGAGAGAGAGAGAGAGAGAGAGAGAGAGAGAGAGAGAGAGAGAGAGAGAGAGAGAGAGAGAGAGAGAGAGAGAGAGAGAGAGAGAGAGAGAAAGAAAAAAAAAAAAAAAAGAAAAAAAAAAAAAAAAAAAAAAAAAAAAAAAAAAAAAAAAAAAAAAAAAAAAAAAAAAAAAAAAAAAAAAAAAAAAAAAAAGAGAGAGAGAGAGAGAGAGAGAGAGAGAGAGAGAGAGAGAGAGGGAGAGAGAGGGAGAGAGAGAAGTAACGTCAGCCACAGGCGAGAGCAAACTAAAAGCCGTGCGTAGCGACCAGAACACATCGAATTTGGATACATGCCAACAGTTTTATATCGGCCGCTCCTCTGATGGAACATAAATAGAACCTGAGAATACTACGGTTTTGCGTCAATACTCAAAAGGCAACGAAAGCTGAGCAAACTCGCTTTGCCTTCGTACCCTGAAATTACCCAGCGGTCTCCATGGCAACGTACGCACGCCGACTGTTGTGTCGGCTCCACTTTCGTCTGAGGCGGGCGGCGCGGGGCGGGCCCACGTGCTCGTCACCTGTCGCCGCCGACGGGCGGCGCCTCTAATCAGAGCGGCGGCCCGCCCACGTGCGGATCGACCGACGCGCGCCGGTCGAAGTCGACTCACTCGGCTATTCATGACACGACGGCGCTCGGCCGTGTAATGACTGAGTGGCGCTCGCCGGTCGACCACGGCTGGGCCGAGCGCGCGCGCCACGCGCCACACAGCTCCGATTAACATCGATCTGGCGTCGTGTGACGGGGCGGGCTGGGCGGCTGGCCGGCGGGCTGGCTGGGGGCTGGCCGGCGGGCTGGCCGGCGGGCTGGCCGGCGGGCTGGCCGGCGGGCTGGCCGGCGGGCTGGCCGGCGGGCTGGCCGGCGGTGGGGGCTGGCCGGCGGGCTGGCCGGCGGGCTGGCCGGCGGGCTGGCCCGGGCTGGCCGGCGGCTGGCCGGCGGGCTGGCCGGCGGGCTGGCTGGGGGCTGGCCGGCGGGCTGAGCGGGCTGGCCGGCGGGCTGGCTGGGGGCTGGCCGGCGGGCGGGCTGGGCGGCTGGCCGGGGAGCTGGCCGGGGGCGGGCTGGGCGGCTGGCCGGGGAGCTGGCCGTGGAGCTGGCTGGGGGCTGGCCGGAGGGCTGGCCGGCGGGCTGGCCGCGGGCTGGCCGGCGGCGGCCCGCGTCTGCTGACCACGCTGTACTCGGCCAAACGATGGCGACCATCGCCGGCAGATGTGGTGCTGGGACGCGTGTGTCAGTTTGTGGCGGCGTGGTCGAGGTGTGACGACGGCGTCCGCTGTCTACCCCGTCGTCTACCCCGTAAACAGCGGGACCGTCGACCTCGTCGTCACACCTGCCGGGACGGCTGCCCGCTGCATGCCGCTAGTGGCTAGAGTGGCTAGACGGACGGAGGACAGGTAGGCAGTGGAAACCGACACCAACATGAACGTACAGCCGACAGGCAGTGAAAACCGACAACGATATGTAAAGACAGCCGATAGGTAGTGGAAGCCGACACCAACATGGACAGACAGCCGACAGGCAGTGGAAACGGACGCCGACATTAGGCTGGTCCGGTTTGCGTTTTTTCCTCGAAAATGCACTAGTTCGCCCCCTAGTTGATGCATTTTTGGGCGCTGAGCGCGATGCTCTCATCAAAATCCCAAATTTCGAGAAAAAACTTTTAACCGCGACGCCCGCTCAAAGGTTTCGGCGATTTTGCAAAATCTCCTTATTCGACTCATTATTCCGAAAGTTGTGACAGGAAATAGGAAAAGCAGCATGGACAAGCTGAACCAGGTATATTTATTAAGCTATTCGCACAAACCAGCGGCTTTCACTCCATTTACATTATGCAAAAACACTGTGTCCGTACTATTTCCAAATTTCACGACCTACTTCAGCACGCCACCCATAGATGCCGTTGGTGGCGATCGCGTGTGTTTCATCGCTGGAGGAAGCCTCTCCAGAAGGTAGCCACTTTTCATCCAGGTGGGTGTGAGGTGGGGCAGCTCCCTTCCGCCGTTGACCCTCCCCTGGATCAGCATCTGATAGAACAATTATAGTGTGTACACTACATATTTCTAATTAATTAATCAACAAGCAATCATTACCACAGGTCTGAGATCCATTACAATTTACAAACACACAAGCCAATAGAACAAAACCCAACCACAACCGAAATGACGCCATCTCATCAGACTCGCCACATTCATCAGTCTGAAGCAACCGACCCTGCTACGAACGCCCTAGCCCTGCTTCGTCTGGTTTTCGAGCTGGTCTACTGGCCCCTGAAGCGGCTCCGGAAGGCCACCTTATTTAGGCTGTGACCGTCTTGTCTCTCCGCCCCCACGACGGCTGCTGCAGCCTCGGTCGTCAGCTTGACGACGCGCTCGGTGGACTGGGTGTGGCAGGGCACCCCCGTCCGGAGCGGCTCGTCCAGGAGCCGGCCTAGCTCGTCATCAGTGAGAGGACGGACACATGGTGGCTCGACGTCGACCTCCAGAGCATACTGGTTGATGTTCACCAGCTCCGTGTACTGGGGTGCTGTCACGTTGATCGTTGAGCCTTGCACCCGGAACTGGCGGATTGGTCCGGGCTGCCGGCGATCTCGGGCCTCGCGCACCATCTGCACGGCCCTCTCCCTGAGCTCCGGGCGCTCGTCGCCCAGCATAGACAGCACCACGCTCTCTGGGCGGGCAATTAGGGCTTTCCGCACAGGCGTTCCTGCACGGGTTCCAGGTCGGCGCCGCTCAAGTGCCGCTGCTGCCGTTGCAGCTGATCAAACAGGTGGCGGGGCGCTTCCACCAGGTCCGGTCTAGACTTAATGGCTGTGGGGACGTACACGGCCACGATGTACAGGGCGAGGGTCGTTAGCTGGTCATCGGGCTCTGCTGGGACATATATACCCGCAGCAGCCGGCTCTGCGCCGTGTACCACCGTGCCAAGTTGAGCTGGCCGTGGATCCGGTGCGCCACCAGGCTGCCATCGCCGGACGCCGCGCACTTTGCACACTGGTAGAGCAGCCGTAGATCCGAGCTCAGCGACTGCTCTACATCAGCCGGCAGGAGCGGTAGCTCGGCGGAGACCAGGGGCTGGAACTCCACCAATAGCAGCTCATGCGCCGCGCTCGCCACCATCTGGCCGATTGGCCCTCCGAACGCACTTTTGGAAGTAGTGCGGCCATCCAGGGCGCGGAACAGGGCCCGGTGCGGCAACTCGGCCTGGTGGCAGAGGCACACCACTCTGGTGAATGGCCGGCCCAGGAGTGCCTCCAGCTTGGCCATCCAGTCGCCGCTGTACCCCACCACCGAGTTGGTCCCATCCCTCCCAAAATGTGCACCTTGGCCAGGTCGATGCCCCGCTCCCCGAGGAAGCTCGCGAGCTGGTCCGCTCATCTCTCTTGTACCAGCGCCCCGTCGTCTGCTGGTCGACCACACCAATGTGGCATCTCCTGGGGCCATGCTGGTCGGCCAGGAACTCTCTGCCATTGGCAAGCTCTGTCTGGCGGGCTGTGTTCGAAATGTCGAAGAGTTCACCGAAGTCGGAGACAGCAGCAGTTGTTAAACGGGCTGTAAGAGCAGAATGCTGTTTCTTCGACGTTTTTCGAACGCCCTCTTTTCTTTCCCACAGCTGCTTCACCATTTCCAGAACACGTGGCCTCGGCCTTTTCGGTAGTGAAGCCCTGTCCCAGAGTAACAATATATCATCTGTCACTTGCTGTATGCACTCTTTCATTGGTACGTGCTTTTCATCTGCGGACCTCTCCTCCATCTTCTCCAATCTGACCATCATCAAGCGGCCGATGACGTCGGCCATAGTGGGAAGCTGGCTTCTAGGCAAGCGACGAGGCGTTATCACAAACTGAGGATGAAGTTCCTTCATTTTCTTTCTAAATGCTTGTCCTTCCATCGTTGGCAACGCCTTTCGGAGACGATTTAGACCGGAATGAAGACGTGCCAATACAGATAGCGAGATTTTCGACTGGCTAAGGTCACGATCATTGAAACAAACAAGAATGCAGCAGGTAAGTATTAAAAATAGCATTGGATGATAAATATAATTAATATTGAGAATAAAACGTAATTTGGTAGATAATTACTCGCGTAAAATTCAATACTTTTTCCACGATTCAACGTGAAAAATAATAACAACTTAACATTTCTCCTCGGCTTAATTGATCGACAGCTACCGTAGCTATGATAAGCTGCCATGAAATTTCAAACGGACCCAAGGAACCTATAATGGTAATGGTTGTGGTGAGCCGATCATTTGATGTATTATCACCAATAATGCATCGTGATTGTGCAATTTAAAATTGTTTAATAGTAGCAACACTCTCAAGAGATGGTTCCTTGAAAACAGCGTCACTCCATCATTGGCAGATCTAGCCGGTTGTTTGGGGGGGAGGGGGCAAACGGTAGCTTTTAGGGGAACAAACAGCTGCAAATAGCCATATTGACCATTTTTTCGTGGCGTTTGGGGAATGGCTGGAGGGGGGGGGGGCACTGGCCCCTTGTCCCCCTTAAATTCGCCCCTGCACTCCACTGTCAATGTCCGTGCGATGGAACACACGGGATCGCCACCTGCGCCATCTATGGGTGGCGTGCCGAAATAGGCCGTGAAATTTGGAACTAGTACGGATACAGTGTTTTTGCAGATATGTAAATGGAATGAAAGACGCTGGTTTGTGCGAATATCGTAAGAATAGACCTGGTTCAGCTTGCCCATGCTGCTTTCCCATTTCCTGTCACAACCTTCGGCATAATGAGCCGAAAAAGACGAATTTGCGAAATCGCCGAAACCTTCGAGCGGGCGTCGCGGTCAAAAGTTTTTCGAAATTTGGAATTTTGATGAGCGCATCGCGCTCAGCGCCCAAAAAGGCGTAAACTAGGGGGGCGACCTATTGCATTATCGAGAAAAAACGCAAACCGGACCAGCCTAACCGACATGGCTAGACAGCCGAAAGGTAGTGAAAACCGACACCGACATGTACAGCCAGCCGACAGGTAGTGAAAACCGACATTTACGTGCACAGCTAGAAGTAGAGAATGGATTTTAACGAAGGCCACCATCGACCGTGCAAGGCAAATAGAGTTCACTGCCGCGGAGACTGCATGCGGCTGGAAAGAAGGTAAATTTATGCGACGAAGACACTCGCATGGAACATTGTCCAAGTAACATGCGTGTGTAATTGTATGTAAGGGGAATAGTCATTTTGGTGCTTCGTCTGCCGGGAAAAATGGCGCATGCGCATGCGCAAATGGCGCATGCGCATTGTGTGTTGGGTGGCAAGGACCATAGTGCACCAGAAAAAGCAGCAAAAACGTTCCCTGTAGGTGGGGAATGTGTTCGTCGGATTTTATCTGTGCGCTAGATCTAGCAAACAGGGAAAACGCGAAGAACACGATTCATGGCGCTGCTACCATGCGGTGAAATTTCATACGGCGTGTTTTACAAAACATCAACCTGAGGAAGCCTATGAGTTAAGCGTCGTTGCATTCCCCACATCGTATTCAGACTATTGGTATCATATGCAATGATTCTTTGCATGACGACTGGTGAAAACACGTGCATTACCACCAATCACATAAAATACACGCTGGCATAGATTAACAGAAATTCCGACTGAATGTGTGGCTCTGGACAATTCCTACAATGCACCAGACGCAGCCAGCGGAGTGCGGGGAACAACATGTCTTCCTTTGTCTGGAACATCGGCACCACCTGAGAGTGCTCGATCCTGGCACAAATCACCTCGTGGCGTTACTCATCGCTGGCTGCGGCCGCGCTGGGAAGCTCAGCGCACCACACAGCGCGTCCTACCGCTGGGATGTGAGCATAGGCGCACCGGAGGGGGGGGGGGGGGGACAGGGGACCAGGGCCCCCATGAGACCAAAGTGCCCTTTTGGCCAAAAGTGTCCATTTGACCGAAAAGTGCCCTCTTGGCCGGAATGTCTCAAATTCAGCCCAAAAATCACCTGCGTGATGTGCCAAAGGTGCTCTTTGGGCCCAAAACTGCCCTTTTGGCGATATTTCTTTATCACGCCCCCCGGTCAACAAACCTTCCAGTGTGCCCGGACCGCAAAGTGGCCTTTTGGAGCCGGTCAGGTGCCCTTTTGGAGCCGGCCAAGTGTTATTTTCTGTCCGGCCCCCCCTCCCCCATGGAAAAATACTGGGTGCGCGCCTGGATGTGAGCGGGGTGCGCACAACGTTCAGTGGCTGTATTGTGAGCTGGCTGATATAATCGTCCGTCAGCTGCTTGGTAAGCAGAGGTTCAGTTGTGACTTTGGACCAGTCGAATACCCCATGGCAACGCAATGCGTTGAAGTGTACATTCGGGATACGGAAGGGGCGCACCGGACCCCTGCCATCACATGCACCAGGGGCACATTCGGTTTTGGCCTCGACGGCCTTCTGACGGACTAGCTTGTCACCTCGCCAACAGGGCAGCTTCAGAGTGAAACCAGCATCTATTGCGGCGAATCACGCGTCGGATCACTACCTGGAATTGTTCGGGAAAATCTGGGAACAACTCGACACATTGGCGGACGTTTTTAGCATCTTCGGAGGACGGGCATCGCTGTCTGACATGAAACCGCATTGGGTCGTAGTGGTGGACAATACTGCGATTGTTTGCTGCATTACTGTGCTGTTGTGAGGTTCCGAAGCCGTCCTGTTGGTGAACGCATTCTGAGCGATGACGTCATTCACTGACGTCATTCACCAGCCAGTGAATGTTAGTACTCATAGCGCCGGGTGGACTCATCTGGCGACACAGCGCGGCTGGTGTCAGGCCTGCTGGCAGTGACAGACCTGCTGCAGCTGGTGACAGACCTGCCGGCAGTGACAGACCTGCCGGCAGTGACAGACCTGCCAGCAGTGACAGGCCTGCCGGCGGTGACAGACCTGCTGGCAGTGACAGACCTGCTGCAGCGGGTGAGAGGCCCGGCGGCAGTGACAGACCTGCCAGCAGTGACAGGCCTGCCGGCAGTGACAGACCTGCTGCAGCGGGTGACAGATCTGCCGGCAGTGACAGACCTGCCAGCAGTGACAGACCTGCTGGCGGTGACAGACCTGCCAGCAGTGATAGACCTGCCGGCAGTGACAGACCTGCCAGCAGTGACAGACCTGCTGGCAGTGACATACCTTCTGCAGCTGGTGACAGACCTGCCGGCAGTGACAGACCTGCCAGCAGTGATAGGCCTGCCGGCGGTGACAGGCCTGCCAGCAGTGATAGACCTGCTAGCGGTGACAGACCTGCCAGCAGTGATAGGCCTGCCGGCGGTGACAGGCCTGCCAGCAGTGATAGACCTGCTAGCGGTGACAGACCTGCCGGCAGTCATAGACCTGCTGGTGGTGACAGACCTGCCAGCAGTAACAGACTTGCTGGCGGTGACAGACCTGCCAGCAGTTACAGACCTGCCGGCAGTGACAGACCTGCTGCAGCTGGTGACAGACCTGTCGCAGAGGGTGAGAGGGCCAGTCGGCAGTGACAGACCTGCCGCAGCTGGTGACAGACCTGCCAGCAGTGATAGACCTGCCGGCATTGATAGACCTGCCGCAGCGGGTGAGAGGCCCGGCGGCAGTGAAAGACCTGCCTGAACACACTGCACCAGCCGGCGCTGAGAATCTTCAGCAGCCAGCCGTCACTCTTGTCACTCTCCCACCGCTGCCTTATCGGGCTATCGAAATGATACAGACGCCTAAGACGCAGCAAACTACCCGCGCCATCTGCACCGACTCGAGCGCCATCTGCACCGACTCAAAACGCACGTGCTTTCAGACCCAAGTCTAGCAAATTGCTTATTTTGGTCCCGGTACTCGAGCCATTGCCACGCGTTCGACGAAAGAACATTATATTAAGAACGCCAATTATTTGCTGTCGGCGAAGACGGAACAAAAGAAAATCGATTCGTTGCTGGCACGTGCCCGTGGAGTATTCCGCAGCCGTTATCATTGCCGGCTTTGCTTCGGCGAACAGCCTGGGCACTAGTTGTTTAGATTCTCTCAGCGTTTGTGATTGTGACCTGCACTTTTGTTTTGTAGTGCTCGCACATGCACTGAATGCGCGAAGTAAATAATATCGTGGACAAAACATGGGGCCCAGATTGCAAAATTGCGCTTTCATTAAAAAAAAACATACTGGTTGGACATGCTGTGTGGGTCCCATTAGGTGGGTCCGGGCTCCCAGGCTCGGTCTCCTGCCGATGATAAGTTGTAATTTGCTTTCCAATTTGGCAATACATCTTCAAAGTACGGACCTGGCACATATGGTTCGATGAAATATCTCCAGCCACAACTGACATGGTGAATATTGACCACACATCATCAAGAGCTATCCGATGAATGTTACTTACCTATTGTCTACAATGCTGGTAAATATATGGTCTTCTAGATGGTTTTCTAGTGTTCACTCCTAGAGCCAAACCTGCCTTCTAGTTACATATACTAACATCTGAATCTAGGATATAGGACATGAATCTGATAACAAAAATGGTTCAAATGTTTCGTGTTAGTCTCTTTGAAAGAGATCAAGCGAAACCTGCCTTCTAGTTACATATACTAACATCTGAATTTAGGATCTAGGACATGAATCTGATAAAAATGCTTCAAATGTTTCGTGTTAGTCTCTTTGAAAGAGATCAAGCGTTTTCTCAAGATCAAACGAGTTTTACATAAATAAGGGGCGGGGTAATATATTACTCCCAGCAGGATGCCTTCGGCCGTGTGTTATTGACAGAGGGTGCGGACTAAGCGGTGACTGTGTACAATGTAACACAATGTGTCACTGCTGTGGCTGTGTACAATGTGTCACTGCTGTGTCTGTGTACAATGTGTCACTGCTGTGACTGTGTACAATGTGTCACTGTTGTGGTTGTGTACAATGTGTCACTGTTGTGGCTGTGCACAATGTGTCACTGCTGTGTCTGTGTACAATATGTCACTGCTGTGTCTGTGTACAATGTGTCACTGCTGTGACTGTGTACAATGTGTCACTGTTGTGGCTGTGTACAATCTGTCACTACTGTGCCTGTGCACAATGTGTCACTGCTGTGCCTGTTCACAATGTGTCACTGCTGTGTCTGTGTACAATGTGTCAGTGCTGTGACTGTGTACAACGTGTCACTGTTGTGGCTGTGTGCAATGTGTCACTGTTGTGGCTGTGCACAATCTGTCACTGCTGTGCCTGTTCACAATGTGTCACTGCTGTGTCTGTGTACAATGTGTCAGTGCTGTGACTGTGTACAACGTGTCACTGTTGTGGCTGTGTGCAATGTGTCACTGTTGTGGCTGTGCACAATCTGTCACTGCTGTGCCTGTGCACAATGCGTCACTGCTGTGGCTGTGTACAATGTGTCACTGCTGTGTCTGTGTACAATGTGTCACTGCTGTGACTGTGTACAATGTGTCACTGTTGTGGTTGTGTACAATGTGTCACTGTTGTGGCTGTGCACAATGTGTCACTGCTGTGTCTGTGTACAATATGTCACTGCTGTGCCTGTGCACAATGCGTCACTGCTGTGGCTGTGTACAATGTGTCGCTGTTGCGGTGACAGGGATGTGATTAGCGGCAAACGCGAGCTCTGATGACAACAGCTAATGCTGCCGTCAACGTCAAGACATGTTAAAACAACGACGGTCTGAAATGCATTAAAGCGTGGCAGCAGATAATAGAAGCCGTGAGACCTTGTCTTCTTAGCATCAGGCTGGAGTTACTTAAAGCCCATAAAAACTCTTTACATCTTGAAACTGTATGCGCTTCCTGGATCAGAACTGTCCATCACAGGTTGTTGTTCATTGTAGAACATGCGTGGGAGCAGAATGTCGGCTTCACACTTGGCTTCGCATATAGTAGTCGAATGGGAAGCTACGTGGTGTAGTCTTTCTCCAGCAATGCAAAAAGAAATTGGGCGTCATATGAAAAGAACGTTTGAAACCGACACAAAATGCTTGAGAGCACCGATTAAGATAAGAAAATTGTTGTTGGTCGCAATTATTAAGAGAAAACCCAGCACCACACACTGTACGATAAGGCCAGCTTGCAACCTGCATGGATTTGACACCCACAGTGCGCCATATACTCATACGCGATGACATCTAACACAGACGCCACTTGCACTTGACGCCACTTGCAACACGAACAACATCAAATTTAACACCACAATGCTTCTCAATGACAACCATCCAGCACTACTACAACAACTTTTACACTTACATGTCTCGACTGCACTCTAATAAGAAATATAGAAAAATGCTTGAGGAGAAAAGGAGGAAATACCAATGGGAAATGCAAAACGAGAAAACTAATGTAAATATAAAGCAAAGAAGAAAACAGAAATTTGAATGAAGAAAGGAAATGATGAACGAAACAAAAATGTTCAGCATTGCATACTGTCATGCTGTTCTAGCCTTGCTAGAGGAGAACATGTCCATGCGTCACGGCCCGACTTCCCCACAGGGAAGGATGAAAAGGAGGCACGATTCGCCCTCGGATGTTCACGAGGAAAAGGAGGGACACTCCCCCATCGGTCGGCCTCTGTCCCGGTGAAACTGACCTCCCCAACATCCTGCAAGCCCACCAGTTCGGGAGGCAACCGCATCGCTCCCACTACATTCAGTACCCGTTTTACACAACCTTTTTTTTTCGATGCAAGTTGGCATATTTTCATGTTGCCCCTCCAATTCGGAACGGCGTGCTATCAGAACATTTTGCCTCCCATGAACAACTAGTATATTATGAGCATACAAGCAAATCGAAAGGATCGAAAGTACCGAAAAACAACAAATCAATAAATGAGCGCATACACTAATGAATGATTAGTGGATTATTTGTCATGCCTACTATATTATTGGAAGATGTATTCAACTCAACTTTCGTAGAATCACCAAATCTTTGGACCCTCCACATTCCCTCACTCACGACAGCTCTAACTTTCCCTCGGATCTGAGTGAGTTTCACCTGATTTTAGTTGCTGCTAATTGCTATGTTTGATTGAGCACCTCCAAGGAGTACATATTTTAACATGGAAATATACGATCCTCAAACTTCAAAGCATTCTCACTCCATCAGCTTGAGCACTACTGAGCCGTCCCAGTGACACGAGCGGTGCTGCGCGCCAGTTTCTCGCCTCTATTGCGCCGCGCCACGAACACAGCCAGTCACAAGTGTGTGCAGATTCGCAGGCGCGCAGCCAGTATATTCTTGCGGGGCGAGCCCACACAACTGCCGCGAAACAGCGGCCGCTTCCACGTGTGAAACGGGCAGGAAATTTCCGGTTTTGCGTGGGAAGATCTAATTATTTCTTGTTTGACCTAGTCTATTCTTGGTTGTTAAGGGGCCGCCCCCGCCACCATGACTGCTCCTCTCCAGCTGCATACAGCGTCCCGGCCAGCGTCGCACTTGTTTGCCTGGAGAGGACGAAGCGTGCCTCCCCGTCGGGGGCGTGGGAGCAGCAACACGTGTCGAGTGCGGCTGCTGATATATAACAGTCGGTGACCAGTGATTCGGCACACCCCGGCTACTGATCTGGAGACGGCGCCAGCACTGATGGCGACCACACCTGGCGCGAAGATGGAGGCAATCGTCTGGTAAGAGCTGCGCCAAATTTTGCGACTTTTACTCGCAGACGTCTGCCTAGAGGTGAAAAGTGTACCGCCTGTCACCAATAGTAAATGTCAGACACCACCAGGCTGTTACATTTTGAAGAAGCACACGCTGTTCCAGCGAGCATGAAATAGCATGTAGCTTTGTCTTCGCGCGCAGTGGCAAACAATTTTTTTTTCTCTTCCGGTGGATGATATATATGATATATCATATAACACTCAGCTGGTTTATGTGATTTTGGTGCATTATTACCGTAGTTGGTGGAGCGCAGCAACAGGATCATGGTACATCATTCAGGCAATCATGGCACAATCTTCGATGTGCTACGTACATGACCTCTGTTTACCTCACGCCTGATAAACATACATTGCTGCTTAAATTATTTCACTTTCCAATGATATGCCATATAATATTAGGGCCATCGACAGTCAACAGGATTGCTAAATCATGGCTACACGAGGCATGACTGGTGCATGGAACCATCAGACAGGTGGAACAATACACAAACCGATCGGTATGTTTAAAAAGTCCTTAAACAAGCCTGATGCACTGCTTTGCGATGCATTACAGTAATAACAGTGATCAAATGTTGGCCAAAAATATAAATAATGCAAGATGGTGCACTTTATCACATGTTGCGTACTTTAGCCAGCATGGGGCTGGAAAAGTTGGCCACCACGTCATTATTTCTTTTAGAAGTTCATCACTGTTGCGCCACCTTTTTAATACTTCATATTTCCAAGTTGTACTTAAAAAAGATAAATACGTACAATGTACGGGTGACACGGTGGGAAAAAATCAAATTCAATAGGTATGCTAAGAAGCAAAACGGTCTGATAACAATCCATGCGCAATGGCGATATAATATCGTAATCAAGAGCGGATCTTATGTGCGAGCGGCTTGTGCGAATACAAAATTCGACGTTGAAAAGCTCATCAAATTTGAATAGCTGGCATTCGTTGGGTCTGTTTAAGACAATACATATTTAAGACAATGTTCAAAGATATCTGAAAATGCCTTTCTAGTGCACAATTTCAGCAAAAATCGGTGCATTCGAGGAGATGCATAGGTTGTTTTTTTTTTTTTTTTTTTTAATGTCCGCCACCCAAGATCAGGTGACCAGGAGCGCCCCTCCCCTTACCCAACGACTGCAAGCACCTTACGTTAACACCATAAAATAAACAGTAAAGTCGCGGCACTCCCAGCTAAGAGATGGAAAACATATAAATAAGCATACAAAGCATCGGGTATTAGAGCAGTAAGACTAATAATAAAGAATGCTGTTAGTAGTCATATCCAAAGGAGGCATATGACTGACCCTGGATCCATCCCAACAAGAAATTAGGGTCTAAACTATAATGTTAGCAGCTGGTTTGTGGCCGGATGGTGGTGAGCACTCCTGATTTGTTTTTGTTTTTTAACTTTGGCTCCTCCCACAACTCCACCCAGCTAAGCATGGGCTATTCTTGGATCTATCATTGACTATAAGCTGCTTCCAGAACCGCGGACATTTTCCAACATCTGCTACATACGCCAGAAGCCAAGTAACAGGCTTTTTCACCCCTGCATCTGCTAACGGCTTTAAACGCCTGTGAGCTTGTTCTCATTATCCTTTTCAGTGGATGTCCACGTCTGTGAATGTGTAATCATTGGTCTTTTCAGTAGTTTGTGTGGGGATGGGGATGGGAAAGAGCAGCTGCGCAAAATGAATAATCAAGTGATCAGCGACAAGACAGCGGAGATGAGAAACATCAGTTTTCGTGGACCCTACAAACATTTCGTCTGTTTGTAAGTGATTAAGAAGGCATCTAATACATGGCGCGAGGTATAGCACGTGGTCACAGCTTCCATTTGCTATTGAAGCTCAGACCATATGAATTCCCTATGCACTTACTTCATCTCTAAATGATTGCGGAACAGACAACATTTGCCTGAGGTGACCTCGTGAAAGCCTTCATAACCTTGGCAGTTCATTATTTGTTCGCCCTCGCCAATTCACCTGCACGAAAGCTGACAACTTCTCGTAATTACGTCATGATGCATACATTGTTCATGCATTACCGCAGTTTTCACTCCTCGATACCAAGATATGTCAAACAGGCAAACATTGTCGATATACGGAAGCCACCGAGGCGCTTATCCACAACAGGGATACACACTCTATGCGCTAGGTGGAAATTGGGTTCAAAATATTTATTTGCCCCACAATCATTGATCTCCAGTCAGACCGAATCATGACCACTAAGTCTGTGGAGACGCCCCTCCAGGACGTCCAGTGCAGTCTCCCTCTCTGATCGGCGAGCTTTTTACAGCCCATGGCGCCCCTCAGGAAGACAGATGTCATCAGTCGCTCCTTCAATCAATTTCACAAAGTGGCATCCATGATCCACAGGGTGGCGAAAAATGCCAGCTGATCTAACCTTTCTGTTGCAGTTTGGCTGCGATCTGCGCAGCTGCTGTCGGTCAGGTCAGTGTCAGATCAGGTCAGGTCAGGTATATCAGGTCGGCGTTGATGGCCTTGTCACCGATGTGGGAATATATGTGCGCAACCATTTTTAATCATAGGCGAAACAACGATGATAATACTTATGATATTCCACCATGACTTCAGAATTTGACATTATATTGCAGACCGCATGTCAATACGATGTGCGTCTACGTCTTGTTTTCGAGCATTCTCTATGCCACCCATTTATGTATGAAAATTATTGAACGATAATTATTATGTGACTTGGAACACGAGGTAATCAATTATATTTTCGAAACTATCTCTTAATGTATAGAGTGTGTAATTTGCATCCAGTGTCATCGAACGATTGCACATGCAAGTGCGAAACACGTAAGGACACTTGGCATGTTTGTCCATAGAAGTCACTGAGGATGGTGGCGAGGTTACCCTTCAAAGTTGGCAGCTGTTCCGTTCCACCGGCTACGATCGATGTAATTTACTTCCATTGAAGTTGACTGGACAATGGGTGCTGAATACCGGCCTCGGCCGTGTCGACATATGCACCGATAGCACATCCATAGTTTTCACTTTCTTTATCAATATTGTACTGTGCACCTACAATAATATCGGGCCATAGACATGCCCTTGAATAGCCAAGACGGCTCACAGACATGGCCCAAAATAGACAAGAAGGCTCATAGACGTGGCCAAAAATAGACAAGAATGCCCATAAACATAGCCCAAAATAGACAAGAAGGCTCATACACATGGCCCTAAGTAGACAAGAATGTTCTTAGGCAAAGCCCTACGTAGTCAGGAAGCATACAAAGAAACTCAACCTAGAGCAGATTGTCCCAGAATGGCCTCAGTTTGAATGCTGGTTTGTATAAGCCGAAAGTCATTAAGCGAATAGTTCAATGCTCGCTGAGGTGCCGACAACCACGACTGGTTCGAATCGGGACTTATACTAAGTCGAGGTAGTGGTGTGAACACTGAACCATCTCGAGAAACTCCAAACCAGCTAAACAATTATCGCCCAGAGCTCGATGTACGACCAGGCCTCGGACGCCCAGCCAGATGGAATAACCTGAGGTACGACACCCTCCAACAACCCACGTGAGGCACTCGTGTGGAGTCAGCTGCTCGGGTCTGTACCGCCGCCCGCCCACCATCTGAGACTACAAGTCTGTGGTTGGCTGATGGACTGAACCGCCCGGTTTTGCGCGGCCGGTGTTCCATTTGTCTGACATGCTCAGAACCTGGGGACATTGATTCAGTGCGTGAATATTTTCTGCGAGATGAAAACATTCTGCATCCAACCAACCCTGTCTCTTGCTGCTTCAACAAATAAAAAAAATTGATGACATCTCTTTGCCAATGGATTTTCGAAGTCGGCGCTATGTAAGGATTGTACGCCACGGACGCGATAAATAAGCGGGTGATCATTTACAAATAAACTCACTGCAAGTCGACCAGCTGAAGTACAATAAATACAGAATCATCACTAGGATCGACACTTGCTAACTTTATTTATTTTATCATTTATTCTTTTGTCATTTATCTACGCACAGGTCAGTCTGCATCCAACAACAACATAATAGCAATAGCTTGCATATTTGTTGAACACATGTGACAAGGACCGCGACCGGAGAGTTAAAGTATTCCAAATATTTAAATTTGAGCTAAGGACATAGAGTCAGGGGGATCACCTGGGGAGGGGCAGATGAGGCCGTGCCTCCTTCTCCCTAGGCCTGTGCTGCCCTTCCTGAGACGCTCAGATTTTGCATGGGAGACAATGGGAGCTGGGTGAAATCGCCCGCCCTCCCCCACGCACCGTGAAACCAGTTGCAGCCTCACTTGGCAGACCAAGAGCCCTTAACGAAATAAAACCCTGACGATGCCCATTGCTTATGACGTATTTTGCACCCGCAACATATGCCCGGAATTAATAATAAACATAATATTTAAAGATTTACTAAGTATAGGAACAAACATAGGAAATAGTAATGTGCACTAAGATGGGCTCGGATGTGCGAAGCCTATGTCACCATACACATTCAGTCACGTGCTTATAGGCTGCTCTGAAATCATTTTGGAAGCTAAGCTGCGGCTAATTACCAAACCTGATCGGAACAAACTGTGACGTCACGACGTGCGACGCTGATGTAGCGTTTTTGTCAAACGTTTCTGTGCCTGGTCTTTCGGCCTCATGGCCGAACAATCTGCCACGTTCGGAGTCGGTCACAGCGAGCCTTGAAGAACATCATATTTCCCACCTACATTCACTGTGCTACTCCACATTAACCGGCACGTTAGTTGGCGCCTCTCCAAACATCACACTTAGTCCCAGACAACGCCCATCGATTAGAGCAAAACAATAACTCTGCGTGCACGTGACCAGGCGTCGCCTACCGGTCAGCTGTTCGAGCCGAGGCATGCCACGGCCAACATCGTCGCCGGCACCGACCAGCTCGTCTCCGGCCAGGTGAACTTCACGCAGGAGAGTCCGCAACAACCCCTGGTCATCAGAGGTGAGATGACGCGGCCGGCGGACGCAGCGGCGGATCCAGGCACTTGCATTGGGGCACAAAGCCACTGCAGGGCAACTTAGGCTGAAGATGTGTTCGGTGCATACGGGGTGGATTTGAGGATGTTGAAGCTTTTTCCTCTGAGAGGGGCGCTTTTGGTTGAGAAATCCGTGTTGAGAGGACAGTGGAGCCTTCCCGTAAGGTCGTCCTTGCGGTCAGGGGAGCAGCACTTTTTCATGGAGGGGGCACATTCCCCAAGTGACACTTGTATCAGTCTCTGAGATGACCCATCACCGATCTGGTCAAACTACGGTTATGATACAGCTCTGGAAAAATAATCCACCGAATACGTCCGGTTAGATGAGGCTAGGCAGGTTAGGTAAGCTAGTAATTCAGTTTCTCTTATTTTATACTGAGGTGGTGACCATTTCAGTGAAAAATAGAAACAACTGAAAATCTTGCGCTACCTCAGAAAAAGTACGAAGGCGCGAAACTTAAATACGAACAATACACATATCCACGATTTAACAGGGGCGTCGATATGTATCCTTTTGTAGGGTTCACGACCCCACAGCTGTTTATATTGCCCCCATGTTAATTTGTCTCCCAAATAACTTTGCTAATTTTGAGATGATTGTATCGTCAAATAATCAGAAACTTTCATATCTGAAGATGATGTGAGCAAAAACCGATGAATCTTCGGTTGTGTGTGTGTGGGGGGGGGAGGGGGGGCAGGGATCTGATGCAGTAACACGCGCCCTGGAGGGGGAGAGGGGCGAAATCCGCCCACCCCTCCGGTTTTTCGTAGATAACAGCAAATTTTACCGGCCGATATACGTAATTATTATTATGCCTGCTTATAAATGGCCGGCACGTTGTTTAAAGTAAGAAAAACAAAATTCGACCGAAAATGTTTCACGTTAGGGGCCGTTAAAGTAAAAACAATTCGCAAAGCCAGACCACAAAAATCGGAGCTGATGCGCTTCCTGTATATTGGCAAAAGGGAAGTGTTCTTGACAACAGTAGCGATTTCTTTGATGCATATTGTTATGCCATGTAATTTAAAACTCATGTTAGGTCGCCGAGGTCAAGTCAGGTCGAGTTCATGACAGGCTAATGGAACCAAACTTGGTCAGCTGGAATGCTGTCATAAATGCAAGTGACTGTCATGCGATTGATTTCACATTGCATACTACTCCCTACACATCCAGAAATCTATTGTTTATCATTGTGTGCCTAAGCGTTTCCATACTTTATTCATGTATTTCCCTCCTTTCTTTGCGAAGCCGATTGTGCCCAGCCGCCCAACGGAACAGTCGGGTGGGTAGCCCGGTTCCGGTAACTGGAGAAGGTAATAACCTGATAAAGTGCTCCTATATAGGTGATCTGAGGTTAAATGGCGGATCTTGCATCTGTATTGCATCATTAGTGATGTCAAAACATCATCAATATCAATTTTGGAGCATTTAAACACAATCACAGCGATCATGGCAAGCCAAGAAAAGCAAGACCGGATTTTTGTTTTGTTATTTTGAACTTATTTGTCCTTAAAGATATTGACGTAAGGTCATGCAATTTGCACACAATAGAGTTCTCTATCGTGCCCATCCACCCTGCGAATTTCGTTGTTCTAGCATTAATAGGAGCCGAGATCCTAGGGGGCGGAATTCGCCCCCTCCAGTGCGCGTAATGCTCAGAGGTCCTCCAGGGCACGTGATAAGCTTCGCCTCGAATGCTTTTTTAATCGACACCCATGCAACTTACCGTCCTACTTAGTCACTGTAGAGTACCCGAAGCTATCTTAAAATTATGACAATAAAAGGTGCATGCTAGCGCATCCCGACATTGCCATTAAGTTTTCCAAGAAAACATCGAGTGGAAACCATATCAAACTTATAATAGAGACGAAATACGGTGCAAAGAAAAACCTTGCATTTCCCAGAACTATGTGTTGAGTTGGCCTAAAGAAATTGTTGCTAAGTCGCACCTGACCGAGAATCAAACAGAACACCAAGGAATAAATATGGTGCAACGAAGCAAGAGGATATTAGCAATATACGTAGTGGGCGTAAAGAAACAGCAAGGAGTTAGCGAGGAGACACTTACAAATGGGTACTACATCAAGTGACGAAAATATTATCATGTGAAAAAGAGCCTGCTTTTCAGATTACGTTTTTGCATGTGCTGTCTGAAGGTGTTTCTTGAAGGGTCTTTGTTGATTTATTGTGAAAGTCATTTGCCGGAGGCCTGCGTTCCCTACGTTCGGTCCTCTCAGACCGAAACCGCCTCTCGGACCGAAGCCGCTTCTCGGACCGAAGCCGCTTCCAAACTGAAGGGGTGCCGAGCTCACTCTCCCCGCCGCCTTCCGCTCGGCTGGTGCTTATGCTGAGCTACCGGAGAGATTAAGCACCATGTCGCAATTCCCAGGTTCTATTTGGGGTCTGACAGCCGGCCTCCATGGGCTGCACGTGCACGAGAACGGAAACCTCACCAGCGCCTGCTCCGACGCCGGCGCTCACTTCAACCCTGAGTCCACCGACCACGGGGCGCCGTCAAACCTGCATGTGAGTCCCACCTGGTGTAGGTGGCAGCACTGCCCAGCCACCAGATGTCACGGCTCTAGCCGCCATGTGAGTCCCACCCGGTGTAGGTGGCCGCACTGTCTAGCCACCAGATGTCGCCGCTCCAGCCACCATGTCAGTCCCACCCGGTGTAGATGGCAGCACTGCCCAGCCACCAGATGTCGCCGCTCTAGCCACCCCGATGTCACATGCTAATTAGCCCGTGGTGTAACATATACCACTTCGTGATACCACAGCACGTAATAACACATGGCTATGCCGGCTTGCTATTCGCACGGGCACGGATAACAATTTGCTTCGATAAAAAAATATATTTTGCCTACAGAACAAATCGGCCATGGACGGTCGGAGCTCCCATATGCCTCATAATGCAGAGGTCTCGAGGAAACACTTCGTACTTATAAATCTTTGGTCAAAACAGACTAGCTATGCATGATACCAGGAGTTAAATATAATCGTTTCCCATCCAATTTTAAAATCGGGTCGCATGATCAGTAGCAGCACATTGAACATCTTTAAAAACAACATAGACAATCATTATACAAAATGGAGGGCTTGCTTTTCAGTATTACAGGGAGGGCTGATTGACAGATTTGGTGGGCAACTGGTTCAGTGTACAGAGTGCAACCAAGAAGGGCCCTTGTGGCTCATAGTTGCACTAATCTTTTATGTCTTTATGTCTTTATGATCCCATAGCATTTACGGATATGGATATTGGCTTTTGTGTTCCAAATGCATAAGTGTGGTTTTTGTTTTGTTGCACAGCTTTATTTCAACCGCCACTTTGTTTCAGATTCGTGCACAATTTCAAAATATTTTTACTTGATGATTGTGCTTGTATTTATCCATGAATATGCGCGGTATCAGGGAAGCATCATCGGCGGAAGGCGAAAAATTCGTAGTCATTATATTCAAAGAATTCAAGTACATTAATACAAAAAGAGGTCGCAAAACCAATAGCTCTGCGTGCAGCACAAATTTATTGTAGTTGTTGATTATCGGCTGTTTGATTCCCAGGTTCTTACACTTAAAAATAAGCTCGGAATGTCATATAATGTCAACATGTTTATGTCAAAATATGTACATGCAAAATCAGGATTTCGATTATGAGATGAAAAAAGATTATCTGTCAAATAGAGAAGCTGTATGAGCAGTAGTCACACTGCTTTCCTGATAAGTACATTGCTTCCAGGTGTGCGTAAATTCGCTAACATACTAATTTTAGCAGATTTTTGAAACATCAGATTTTAGACGTATTGGCCAATCCATCGGCCGGAGGAAGACAGCTTACTTTTTAATATGGGTGATACATT
This sequence comes from Imbricaverruca yamaguchii, assembly GCA_034440575.1. Lineage (NCBI taxonomy): Eukaryota > Metazoa > Arthropoda > Thecostraca > Neoverrucidae > Imbricaverruca > Imbricaverruca yamaguchii. Next base: position 241,010 of record JAOTOL010001422.1, on the reverse strand, counting down.
GGATTTTTCTAGTCCTTGGAAGAACTTCGAATTACAACGAATGGATTGCATGATTTAGTGACGGGTTCGCAGAAAAAAATAGCACTGAACTGTAGCAGTCCGGAAGGTATTTCGAGAGGTTTGGTCGACTTAATTCGATTATGATAATTCACCCACTAAAGAACCTAATTTTGAGGCACTTGCCTTTCCGCGAGGAAAGGAATGTTATGGAAAACTAGTTCTTCCGTGGAGAGTAGTTGCGAATTGTTTGGTGATGGGATTGTTCCACAAAATAGGAGTTCAAATGTCTTACCGTCTCTGCATCGTGAACAACTGTGCCATTTGGACCCTCTATGGCTGTGATGCTTTCGGAAGTATTGGTACCAAGGATTTCCGGAAGTAGTTGGTGGGATTTTTGAGGACTATGTTTGCATTCTCTTAGCTTTTTAAACTTACTTTTAAGGTGAGTATGTGTTGTGATTACGTTCACGCAATTTGATGAGCGGTCAGGAGTAGAAAATCAGTGAATTAAACCTGCTCGTCGGTGACACGCTCACTTTTCCCAGTTGACACCACTTCAAGGATTCACTGGAAAAGTTAGACGCGGACTTCTTACACGGCTGGACAGATGAAGGATGTTGCTACGCTCCGATGAACTCTAGATTGTCTCTCTAGATTGACTTGAGCAAAATTTTGAGTGACAAATTTCCTCCCTCCTCCTGACGTGGGGTGTGTTTGGCGAGGCAGTTCCTAAGCTAAGCATGCATCCAGCAACAAAGTACCGCTAATTTATTTGTATCGGATTATATTTATTTCGACAGCCTAGCGCGCATTTCGCATTCATTGGTGCACTTGCGCCAGTATGTCCTTTGAAAATGCATCCTTTTCATGTTAAGACTTTCAGCTACTTGTTCATTGCGTATCAAAAATATTTTGTACATCAATTTGTCTCGCACGCGGGATCACAGAGGACATCCTCCAGCTACGATGTAGGCATAAAATACTTTGACGTCTCGTAGGTCTTTCTTCTGAAGCACTAGATAAGACGTATCGGCCCAGTAAGCAAATCAATCACCAATCATATGAAATCCCCGCGGATGACTCAGGTGGCAGATCAATCCGCGATGTCCCAAGTTAACCCCAACCGCCCACTTTGCCATTGCTGCGTTACGAGTATCAGCGCCCACACAGGTGTGTGTGACGGGCACACCAGGAGTACGCCGCTGGTGCAGTGCATGTCTCCGCTGACCTGTATGTACCCGGCCGGTGGTGACCGGCCGTGGTGCGCGGGTGGTGACGGCTGCACCACCGTGCTCTGTGGCCCAGGACGCTCGTCATATAGCCGACCTGGGCAACGTGGTGGCGGACCAGGGTGGAGTGGCGCGCTTCCAGCTGGAGGACACGCTGCAGACTCTGTTCGACGGGTGAGTACGTCCCCTCTGTGCATTAAGGCGAACAGCTGGATGCGGACAGCTTAGCCTGAACGCTGGGCAAGTCTGAGTTTGAAAGTTTGACAGTTTGAGTTGGAACGTGGAAGTTGGAAATGGTTCTTGACACGGCACGAAATCAAACGCAGAAATGTTCCAAGAGCTATTCTAGATTGAACCGATGACAAGCAACATTATTTCATAGGTTCATGGTTTGTTCGATTTCTTTTAACGCAAGGCATTTTTAATCTTCCATTCCCCACACTTTGGCAGGTCGGTAGCTGAAGCTCACGCTTTGTTCACGTCACATGACCTCGCAATGGATACCCAATTTGCCTACCTTTGGTCAATGGGTACTCTTCCCAGGTCATTTTTAACTCATTTTGTTCCACAGCTATCGAATGTTTTACTTTCAACCATTGCCTGTGTGAAGACAGGAGACGATCTGTGCTTCAAACGTTCACCATCGTATCGAACTGCATTTCCGCTGTGTGACACATTGAACTGCATGACCCATTCGAGGGTTCATATGGTGTCCAAACATAGACCTCATTGTAGGGCTTTCCAAAATACAGCCAGAAAACATTGTTTTGTGACATCATATGGGTAAACGTAACTACCGCATTCAGAATAGCGAACATTTTAACACCGCAGTAACTTCAAATCCCAAAACTCATGACTTAAATTGCATGAAATTGGGCCATTTTATTCGTGGAGAATCGCGTATGCATTTTTGCTGACAAGTCATGCACTATATAAATAATTGTGTAATAAGTCCTACTTTCTCGCTCTGCCTCTGTATCTGCCCCCTCCACTCTTTTTCCCACTCTCCCCTCCAGGCGCCCCTCCCTCTGTCCGTCCCCTCTCCCCAGATGTTTTCCCCGGATGCAATCGGCCTTGAAACCTGCACGTTTCGCGGGTGAAGTCCATCGCCAATCTCATACGCAGTCTTGTGACATTTCTCGATACATTATATATATTATATATACATAAATTATGCAGTGTAACATCACGTTCCATCACTAAAGGTCCACTCTTGCCTCTATGATTTCAGCGGCTTTCGTCGCAATATTTTCTTGGGAAGCGTGATCATTTTTTCATCAAAGGAAATTGTTTACGCCGGAGCCTAACCGCGTGCTGCCAAGACATCACTGACTGACGATTTATCGCAGATTGCATGTCCACGAAGTTCTGCCCCACGCGCCACGTGCCTCGAGGCTGGGTAACTTTTCTGAAATGTCAGTTTGCTGGCGGCACATTCCCCCGTTGCCACATGGCCCGCAGCTTATGGCGTCGTCTTTGTTGATGTGGTGGTGTGCAGTTACTCCTTCCACTGCCCCCTTTTGGGCTTCGGATCTGCGGCCATTTGACCCCTAGAGGTTATGCGCCCTAAATCCACCAGAAATACGAAATCTATTGGTATCTGCCGAGAATAGTGGTTGCGACATATGCTAAACGGGAGGGCCCGGATACCAAAAGCACTGCGACGCTGCGTGAACATTCTATTTGGGTTTAAATTGTACGCACCGTGTTTGGCAGATGGATCTGAGTTTCGGTAAGATTGCTCATTGAAAGTTGACTATGTTTGATTCTTGTTGGATGGACATGGATTTTATCCCATGCACTTTTAGTTGATCTGAATTACTGACCTTGATGGCATTTTTAGATTACATATGCTATGCGTATGATTTTAATCACATTCAAACTGCGAATTCGGTTTTATTCAATGGGAAATCCGCACATCCTATTTCTAAACTGAACCACATACGCAACCAGCGCCAGACAATACGAGATATATAACTCGCATACCGATTGTGCATGCAAGTAGTTGACTTGCATGCACAATCGGTAGTTGACTTGTTGACGCACTTCATATCAGTCATGTCCTAAATTTCTGCACACACACACGAATACCGAGACACAATGGGACATCGCATGGGACGCGTGGGACATCGCCCGCCCAGCGTGCCTAATACTGGCATACGAAATGCAGCGACACTACGCAATGGTAGCATAGAAGACATGCTGCTTTTCGCGATTATAGCCACATGTCATTCAGTCCGTCGGGGAAGTTACGGTAACCAGAAAGCAGTTTGGCGAAGTAAACTACGTCGGCGGTTAAAACAAGGGAATAATTTATGATAATTGGTATGCTTATACGAAGAAAAAACATCTACGGTGCCCATGAACGTCCAGTCCAATGAAAAGAACTGAAATGTTAAGTGCTCAGAGGAGGCTATCTCACCGAGTGAACAAACAAGCTCCGGCAATCTCACCGAGTGAGCAGGAAGTGCCCGGTCATCTCACTGAGTGAGCAGGCAGGTCCCGGTCACCTCACCGAGTGAGCAGACGGGCCCCGACCATATCACCGAGGATGCTGCGGTTCGGTCGGACCGCAGCGTCACCCCTAGCCGTCCTGGTCCCGCCAGTCTCACAGCCGGTGAGTAGGTCGCCTCGATATCGATACTACAGCCCACCTTTCTTTGGTATCACGCTTACTCATGCGCATCACAATGCAGGACACACAATAATCAGACGAAGGCATATGATTATCTGGGCTGTGAAAACCCACACTCAGCGTGCGGAAGAATGTGTGGGGGAAACCCAAACGGTCTAAGTGTGCTGCATGCGCTGAGTTGTTTTTATATTTATAAAGAGGAGATCGGAATTACCTGACAAAAACATGCCACTTATCCTATTTAGGCATGTATTGAGAATGCTATATTGCAGATGTTTTGGGGTAAATATAGGCATCTTGGTCTGTGTGAGTTCAGTTGTCCTGGAGGTTACCATTTCACATGACGGAGTTGCCCTTTGTACTCTGAGGGGCTCCATCAGCTGAAAAAGAGGTGGGTATTACAATATGTGTAACTAGCAGTCCGCGATAGGCAGTTTTAGTCGGTGGAAAACAATCCTTGAGTGCCGAGTGAAATTCGTTCACTGTCAGAGGGAACTTTTCTGCAGTAATAAGCAGGTTAAGATGAATCGTGGACTAATCTATCGGCGACGAAGTGCGTCACTGGTCTAGCTCGCATCACCACAGTAGCAAGAAGTTCGCCAGCCTTATTGCAGCGCGAGCACTGCTGCAATTCCGGCTTCTGGGAGGTTCCCCGGCGGCGCTGACACCGCATACGGCGCTCCATCCTCCCCAGAACCGACATGGTTCCCGGCGGCGCTAACACCGCATACGGCGCTCCATCCTCCCCAGAGCCGACATGGTCCCCGGCGGCGCTGACACCCCGTACGGCGCTCCATCCTCCCCAGAGCCGACATGGTCCCCGGCGGCGCTAACACCGCATACGGCGCTCCATCCTCCCCAGAACCGACATGGTTCTCGGCGGCGCTAACACCGCATACGGCGCTCCATCCTCCCCAGAGCCGACATGGTCCTCGGCGGCGCTAACACCGCATACGGCGCTCCATCCTCCCCAGAGCCGACATGGTCCCCGGCGGCGCTGACACCGCATACGGCGCTCCATCCTCCCCAGAGCCGACATGGTCCTCGGCGGCGCTAACACCGCATACGGCGCTCCATCCTCCCCAGAGCCGACATGGTCCCCGGCGGCGCTGACACCGCATACGGCGCTCCATCCTCCCCAGAGCCGACATGGTCCCCGGCGGCGCTGACACCGCATACGGCGCTCCATCCTCCCCAGAGCCGACATGGTTCTCGGCGGCGCTAACACCGCATACGGCGCTCCATCCTCCCCAGAGCCGACATGGTCCCCGGCGGCGCTGACACCCCGTGCGCTCCATCCTCCCCAGAGCCGACACGGCGCCATCCTCCCAGAGCCGACATGGTCCTGGCGGCGCTGACACCCATACGGCGCTCCATCCTCCCCAGAGCCGACATGGTCCCCGGCGGCGCTGACACCCTATGGCGCTCCATCCTCCCCAGAGCCGACATGGTCCCCGGCGGCGCTGACACCCTGTACGATGCTCCATCCTCCCCAGAGCCGACATGGTCCCCGGCGGCGCTAACACCCTGTACGATGCTCCATCCTCCCCAGAGCCGACATGGTCCCCGGCGGCGCTAACACCCCGTACGATGCTCCATCCTCCCCAGAGCCGACATGGTCCCCGGCGGCGCTGACACCCCGTACGATGCTCCATCCTCCCCAGAGCCGACATGGTCCCCGGCGGCGCTGACACCCTGTACGATGCTCCATCCTCCCCAGAGCCGACATGGTCCTCGGCGGCGCTGACACCACATATGGCGCTCCATCCTCCCCAGAGCCGACATGGTCCCCGGCGGCGCTGACACCCTGTACGATGCTCCATCCTCCCCAGAGCCGACATGGTCCCCGGCGGCGCTAACACCCCGTACGATGCTCCATCCTCCCCAGAGCCGACATGGTCCCCGGCGGCGCTGACACCCTGTACGATGCTCCATCCTCCCCAGAGCCGACATGGTCCCCGGCGGCGCTGACACCACATATGGCGCTCCATCCTCCCCAGAGCCGACATGGTCCCCGGCGGCCCTGACACCCATATGGCGCTCCATCCTCCCCAGAGCCGACATGGTCCCCGGCGGCGCTGACACCCTGGTCGGCGGCGCTGACACCCTGTACGATGCTCCATCCTCCCCAGAGCCGACATGGTCCCCGGCGGCGCTGACACCCTGTACGATGCTCCATCCTCCCCAGAGCCGACATGGTCCCCGGCGGCGCTGACACCACATATGGCGCTCCATCCTCCCCAGAGCCGACATGGTCCCTGGCGGCGCTAACACCCCGTACCACGCTCCATCCTCCCCAGAGCCGACACGGTCCTCGGTCGCGCCATGGTGATCCACGCCCTGCAGGACGACCTGGGCCTCGGCGGAGACGCCGAGAGCAAGAAGACCGGGAACGCCGGCGCGCGGGTCGGCTGCGGCCTCATCGAGCTGGTGTCACCGTAGGCTCCGCTCAGTGCTCGCTCCGTGTGAATACACTCAACTGCCGGCCACTTGTTGCTCTGGTGTCGATGCGACATTCCAGCGACATTGTCGTGAAGCACGAGGGAGGGGAAAGCACTTAAGGGCGCTTTTTCCTTCCTTTGATGTGTGTGACACTATTACATTGGTGTGCGAAATCGCGAAAAGAGACGACTTTTGCTACATTATGAACCGTATTTGCAGCTCGCTTTATGAGTAGAACATTAATTTCGGAGCACACCAACGATTCCTACCGCTCATCTACTTTCCGCTTGATGAACTGACACCCACTCATCGAAACGTCCCTTCACCCGCAACACGTGCCCTTCTCCATATCTCAGTAGGTGCACATACGTCACAGACACACCTCCATACTTGGACTCAAAACCAGAATCAGACATGACTGTGCACCCAAAAACAGACATGCCCCTGGGTCTAATAAAGTGATCCCGGATCTATTAGTTGAAATTGCAATTGTTAAAAAAGTGATATCTGGAAGATCTTCACGGAACTATCGATGGCACCTGCGAGATGGATCCAGGATGACCTCTGCTAGACAGAACCACCGTTTAGATCCTGGATATGGATGATGTTTTGACAAAAGTACATTGAATGGTTTCCTCGTAACTAGGATATGCATACCGGTCGACGATACGATGGGAATTGTTTTTGCACACACTAAACATATATGTGCATTTCTTTTGGAATTAATCGTAAAACGCTAATTGGTAATTTTAAGACCCAAAAGCATGCATCATTCAGTCCTAGAAGCATCCAGAAGCATGTGAGTTGCCAAGGCGAAGGATCGGAGGGGGGGTAGGTGGGGAGTGGACGTCCACTGAGCAAAAAATGGCAGAGGCCTATGAGGCGCATTGCATGGAAATGATTAACCTAAACTGCCCTTAATCCTCGCATCAAAAGCAGAGACGACACAAATGTCCGAAGACCAATTTGCTAAATCTAGAACCCTCCGTGAGAAGATTTCTCAGCTGTTTTAATTCCGGATATTTCGCCACGATCCAGTTCGGCTCCCATGTGTACCGCATATTTCCTGTTATTGCGCAAACAAGGAGAGGATCAAATCGTCCATCTTCCTGTCTGTGAAACGTGGCCATACAGCCGAACTCTGGGAAGCACTGCACATTGGATCAAGAATCCACCGTCTGATTCCGTTTGCATATTCGCAGGATACAAGGACATGTTTCGCTCACTCGCTCACTATTTTTGGCTGACGGAGCTCGCTGGCGAAAGCTGTTCGCTGAGGTGTTTGTGTAAAGACAATCGACGGCACTGCTTGACACTGTGCATGTGTTGTTTATGTCGGTATCCCACAGGCGTCGCCACGGACGGCGAGGGGGGGGGGGGGGGCGGGGCAGTGACCCCAAACCCAGAACATTGTGGCCTAGATCTGGACACCTTTATTGAGCAGTAATTGGAAGCAATCGAGTCAGAAAGTTTGATTTTCCTCCCTTCACCCCAAACTGGAAAGCCTTGACACACCACTGTGATGACACTGTGGGACATATATAGGCGTCCGAACAAGCACATCCGGCGCCCTAGTTTGTATTTGGCCGCTCGGTACAACAAAACTTCCGACAACATAGCCATATTATTTTACAAGCAGGCGGCATGGCGCATAGTGGATACCAACCATATACCAGATACATAATCTCTGCTATTCAAGAATTCAAGCACCACGAAAGCAATCATTTCAGCTTCAAACGTTTGCAACAAGGTTCACCTCTATTCAGGTGTTGTTTCTCCAGCACAATGAATGCAAAAATAAATGTTCAGAATTACAAGTTTCATGATATCAGCTACAAGTACACATACATACAGAAGTCGTAAGCAGATCACACGCGCTGGAAGGATATCCAAAGACTCACAATAATTGTAAGATAAAAAGGTAAGACATTTATTAGGAACTTTTGCAGGGATACCTTTGTTGACAACAAATATAAGGGGAGCTTGTTGCGTGAACCCTGGCCACACCGCTCGGTCCCTGAATTTCAGTTCAACGGCATAATTTTGATCGGGAGTTTAACGTGCCGTCAATGTACCGAAACAGTCGCCCCGGAAGCTCGTCCCGGCCTTTCCGGCCCAATTGCCCGCTGACACTCCCAGCCTAAATCCGAACAAAATGGGACTAAATGTGAGCGGGACAAGGGATTCGCACTCTGTCTTGCCGGGGAGGGGAGACCAATACAGGCCGCGATCTTACCAACTGAGCTGACGAGGTGCCATATATTGACTTCTTAACTAGGGAGGGGGAGAGGGACATATGGGAGCATGTACTTAAAAAAATCAGCGCAGCTCCACACTGAGATGAGTGTTGCAGACTGACCCACCATCTCTCCTCTTCCTCTCGCTCTTCGTCTATCTGTCTCTCTCACACCTCCTTCTCTCCCTCTCTCTCTTTCTTTCTATCTCTGTCGCTCTTTCCCCGTGTGTCTCTCTGTCTCTCGGTCTCTCTCTCTCTACTCACTCTCTTGTTCTCCATCTCTCTCTCTTTCCCCTACTCTCTCTCTCTCTCTCTCTCTCTCTCTCTCTCTCTCTCTCTCTCTCTCACTCTCTCTCTCTCTCTCATTCTCTCCTAAGTGTAACAGACCGCCTTTCTCTTTGAGTGTTGCAGACGGACTCCCAGACCACGTGACCACGACAACTTCGCAGTGAGCTCAGCCGTGCATCTGAGTGTTGCAGTTTTGCACTGCTACAGACCGACTCCCCGACAACGTGATCAGGGTAGCTTCACAGTGAACTCAGCAGTGCATCGGAGTGCTGCACTGCTACAGACCGACTCCCCGACAACGTGACCAGGGTAGCTTCACGGTGAACTCAGCGGTGTGTCTGAGTGCTGCACTGCTACAGACTGACTCCCCGACAACGTGACCAGGGTAGCTTCACGGTGAACTCAGCGGTGTGTCTGAGTGCTGCACTGCTACAGACTGACTCCCCGACAACGTGACCAGGGTAGCTTCACGGTGAACTCAGATGTGTATCTGAGTGCTGCACTGCTACAGACGGACTCCCCGACAACGTGACCAGGGTAGCTTCACGGTGAACTCAGATGTGTATCTGAGTGCTGCACTGCTACAGACCGACTCCCCGACAACGTGACCAGGGTAGCTTCACGGTGAACTCGGCGGTGCATCTGAGTGTTTCAGTGTTGCGGTGTTTCAGTGCCGCAAACCGAATCCGACCACGGCATGCCCATGTTAGCCTAACCACCGAAAGCTACTCAAGTAAATGTTACATGGTTGGTGGTATATTGTAGGATAAATAGATCAACAACTTTACGACTTCTTTCATGTGGCGAGAGGGGGTTCCACTTGGAAAGCATGTGTAGCCCTTAGTAAACAAGCAAAACACAGCAGACGCACTGAAGCTGAAATTAAATTATATTCGCTTAGCAATCAAGTTGATATTTGAGAACGCAGAAATTCCGTCAAGATCACCATAGCACTTACTCAGAAGGAAAGCATGGGTCCATTCGATAATGAAGGTGCTCCAACAGCAGAACGAGTGACGAATTTCATACGATAGCATAGCATATCATATATCACGATCATATCATGGCATGCCCTTAACATATCAAAGCATGTCATACATCATATCATATCATTATCACATCGCATCATATTCTGTACCTGAACACGCGTGCTCCAGTGCATTTAGCTGCTGCTATACACGGAGGAGTTGTCCCTTCAGCATAGAGATCACGTCGAAATAAAGTTCGAAAGACGTGTCGGTCGTTTGAAAAGAATAAAAGCCACACACACCTTGCAGGCCAATTTTCCAATTACTTTGCCGTCAGTCAGTCTGGCATGCGTCTGCCCGATACCAATCAGCTTCGCGAACATCTGCCCGAAATCGCAGTCAGTTTCACGCAAGTCTACCCGAAATCAGACAGTCTCACGCACATGTGGCCGAAATTAATCAGTTTGGCGCACATCTGCCCGGAATAAATCAGTCTTGTACACATCTGCCCGAAATAAATTAGCTTCGCACACATCTGCCTGAAATCAATAGCGGTCGCTGGCGTTTGTTATCTGCTACTTTACACGTGGCGGTCATACGGCGTCGTTCACCTCGACCGACCTGCTCACCACCAGTGAACCGGCTTGTTCACCACCACTGAACCGGACTGTTCACCACTAATGAACCACCTGCTCACCACCACTGAACAGACCTGTTCGAGCAAGTGGGGCATTGCTCCACCGTGCGGGTGTGCACGAGATTTCTACACGGCAGACCGCACACGCCTACCACGATCCACCTAGCACAGGACGTGTATGCAAGCGGGGATCGCAACAACATTGCACGGCTCCGCGAAAACGACACGCACACTCATGCGTCCTGGACGCGGGGCGCGATGTACACGTAGATAGATTCACACGCACGTGAGTATCCACGGATGACACGAAAATAGCTGACCATAACGCACAACCTACGATGAAATATGGATGATGCGGACACCATGAAGACGCAGCAGCCGTTCACCTCAGTCACCGAGCCATTGTCAGGATTCAATGGCACCAGATACCGGATACCAGATACCAGATGCCAGATGCCGGAAGCGCACACGAATCTGAGTCACACACGCGCACGACACTGCAGCGGCGGCGCCGGCAGCTGCCACTTCTTGCTGCCGACGACAGATGGCGATGAGATCAGGCCTTCAGACCTTCGTCCTGAAACAGAGCCAGTCGTGAGTGGCGTGCACAACATGCGGACCCCAGCCCGCAGCCCGACATTCCCGTGCTGACCCGACGCGGCTGCCCTTCGACGCCGAGAGGTCTCCCTTTCCCGGCTTCCAAATCAGAAATACTTGGTGAAACCCACCGCTCAGTGCCTCATTTGACGCTTGCTATGGATGTGATGAGAATGAGCGCCAAGCTATCGTTCTCTCCAGTGTATGCAACAGGTTCGCTGAAGTGGACCGGCGTGGCTTGACCGGTGCGTTTCTGAGACTAAAGTAACATTTTTTGGGGCTTTACCTCAAGTCCGATTTCTCCACAGCGAGCTAGATCTGTTGTAATTTATATTAACATCAACTGACATCGCCATGCTTCTCGTGAAACATTCGCCATCTTTTTACGGCGAAGTGGTTTTGTGGCGACATTTCAGACCCCGGGTCGCAGCAGCTTGAGAAGCAATCGCCAACAGCCACCATCTGGGGGTTGCGACAGAGCTGACGGCGCAGGCTGACTTAGAAGGCAAAACGATAGCCTGCATAGAACGAGTTCATGGTGCACACGTCTCCCACGACATCTCTGCTGCGTCGACAGACTGATGGTCGCTATTGTTGCACCAAAACGCCCTGCAGCAGTAACGCGCTGCCAACTGTGTCACAACATCGTTCCAGCCGCCCATAGGAGTTGTCAGAGCTGGCGAGTGGCTGGAGTGGCGCGTGTGACCGCTCGTAGAATGCCACCAAAATGTTCTCAGAACCAGAAGGAGCAATCGGACTACGCTTGCCAGTGCATGTGTACACCTGCGGTCTGTTGGCAGAAAACGCAAAAACAGGTGCACGATTTCGCCGTGAGGGTGATGCCAGTTCCGAAAAGTGGGCTCTGACAATACATGAGCATTTGATAGCCTGCAACATTTTTGTTCCTCTGCAAGTGGCACTGTGTGCCGCCGGGCATCACACGAGTGAATCTGAGTGACCGCAATCAATGCTTCAAGGCCGCCAATCCTTTTAACCCAAGGCAGACAGACAGGAGGAAGCTTAATGCTGTTGTCTCCTCTGTTCTAAAATAGCGCCGCTTGATCACAAAATGAACCCATTTGCCTCACTTCACACCGAATCGGAGAAGTATATCCGAAGTGCTGGAGGACGCCACCACGACTGCCTGAGGAGCTGAGGACTAAAGTGCTGCTTCTCAGTCCTCAGAGCACTCTGGAGTCCTCAGAGGACTGAAGTGCTGGACGAGTGTGGCGACTGCCCTCCTCTCTCCCAGCTGGAGATCCCCACGTGACGGTGTGTGGCCTCTCCCCCAGCTGGAGATCCCCATGTGACAGTGTGTGGCCTCTCTTCCAGCTGGAGATCCACACGTGACAGTGTGTGGCCTCTCTCCCAGCTGGATATCTCCACGTGACGGTGTGTGGCCTCTCTCCCAGCTGGATATCTCCACGTGACGGTGTGTGGTCTCTCTCCCAGCTGGAGATCCCCACGCGACAGTGTGTGGCCTCTCTCCCAGCTGGAGATCCCCACGTGACAGTGTGTCGCCCCTTCTCTCTCCCAGCAGGAGATCCCCACGTGACGGTGTGTGGCCTCTCTCCCAGCTGGAGATAACCACGTGACAGTGTGTGGTCCCTTCTCTCTCCCAGCTGGAGATCCCCACGTGACAGTGTGTGGCCTCTCCCCCAGCTGGAGATAACCACGTGACAGTGTGTGGTCCCTTCTCTCTCCAAGCTGGAGATCCCCACGTGACGGTGTGTGGCCTCTCTCCCAGCTGGAGATAACCACGTGACAGTGTGTGGTCCCTTCTCTTTCCCAGCTGGAGATCCCCACGTGACAGTGTGTGGCCTCTCCCCCAGCTGGAGATAACCACGTGACAGTGTGTGGTCCCTTCTCTCTCCAAGCTGGAGATCCCCACGTGACGGTGTTTGGCCTCTCTCCCAGCTGGAGATCCCCGCGCGACAGTGTGTGGCCTCTCTCCCAGCTGGAGATCCCCGCGCGACAGTGTGTCGCCCCTTCTCTCTCCCAGCTGGAGATCCCCACGCGACAGTGTGTCTCGTGCAGCCGTGCCACTCACCAGCCCTGGAGCGCGTCTCCCGAGTGTCTCCGGTGTGAGCGGCGTCCGACTGCACAGCCGGGCGGCATGCAGAGCTAGCCTAGTCGTCCGGCGGCCCGCCGACCGGCTCACATCTTGGTGCTGTCGTCTCTGGCCACTGACGGCATCATCAGATGGCAGGCGCTACAACAGAGGAACGGTCGTGCTACAACAGAGGCGCGGTCGTGCTACAACAGAGGAGCGGTCGTGCTACAACAGAGGCGCGGTCGTGCTACAACAGAGGACCAGTCGTGCTACAACAGAGGAGCGGTCGTGCTACAACAGAGGAACGGTCGTGCTACAACAGAGGACCAGTCGTGCTACAACAGAGGAACGGTCGTGCTACAACAGAGGACCAGTCGTGCTACAACAGAGGACCAGTCGTGCTACAACAGAGGAGCGGTCGTGCTACAACAGAGGACCAGTCGTGCTACAACAGAGGAGCGGTCGTGCTACAACAGAGGACCAGTCGTGCTACAACAGAGGAGCGGTCGTGCTACAACAGAGGCGCGGTCGTGCTACAACAGAGGAGCGGTCGTGCTACAACAGAGGAGCGGTCGTGCTACAACAAAGGAGCGGTCGTGCTACAACATAGGACCAGCCGTGCTAGACCATGCACTACTACAGAGGACCAATCGTGCTACTCCAGACAACCAGTCGTGATACAACAGAGGACTAATCGTGCTACAACAGAAGAGCGGTCATGATACAACAGAGGAGCGGTCGTGCTACACCAGACAACCAGTCGTTCTACAATAGATGAGCGGTCGTGCTGCAATAGAGGAGCGGTCGTGCTACACCAGGCACTACAACACAGGATCAGTCGTGCTACTCCAGACAACCAGTCGTGCTACAACAGAGGAGCGGTCGTGCTACACCAGGCAACCAGCCGTGCTACGCTTGGGATCCGCTGCCAAGGCGGATCTGCACCAGATATGGTGCTACAACAGGCGACCTACGCTGCTACAACACACATCGTACTGACACATATGCCATGCTGCATATACCATGCTGCATATGCCATGCTGCATCTGTCGCCTAATAGTAGGGGAAACCAACAGATTAGTGTTACAGTTAATTCAAAAGGGTGACCAAATTTCCAATCTATGATGTGTCCACACCTACCAAAATGTAATTATCATCCACGCCAATCACAACAATCACATCAGAAAAAGTCGGACAGGATTAAATAATAAATGTGGTTGTTCTCCTTATTGCGCTGCAATGACTAAATATTTGTTCAGCAACTCTGCAGCTTATGCTGAAGCTTGATATGGAGAGGTAGAGGCTTAATCACCGGAGTGATTTCTACTAGCAACTGCTAATCTGTTTGTGTGGTTGTTTTAGGATGGAACATAGATAAGATTAACTTTCACGACTCAGTGGTAGAGAAAAGCACAACACGACAATAGAAAATAGAAAGAAAACTACGCAGGGAAAGAAGTAAATTTAACATGTCTGCTGAATAGACCGATAGAGCTCACAAAGTAAAGTTTACTGAGGAAGCTTTAAAAAAACACATTCATCACGAACAAGTAATTACCAGTAGCATATCCATTCCGGGAAGAGCAGCCGCCACGTTTTCGACTTAGATTGATGCGTTGACATCCCGAGTTCCATTCTAGCATCTCCTTAATGCACCCAGGCGAGCGCAAATTAACCTGCCACTTCAACATCGCCAAACTTCTGGATGAAAGGAACGCATTGCGGGGGCAATCTGACTTCCAGTAACCTCGTGTCAAACATCATAGAGGACCACTTAGGCTGGGAGTGTCAGATGGCAAGTGGCTCGGCAAGGTCGGGGACGAGCCTCCGGGGGGGGGGGTCGGCGCATTGAAGACACGGTGAGCTCCCGGTCGAAATTCTGCGATGCTCCGGGAGTAGGCCCTTTGCCACATAAGCTGAGGCTTGCTGGCAGTCGTCGGTGAGTTATTTCGACTTCAGCGCACCTCGACTGCTGCTGTCGTGCCGTGTTCAGGAACTGCCCATCAAGTCGCGCCGCACATCCGCTGTGAGCGTCGCGCACTGGGGCACCGGATCGAACCAACAGGAGCGGATCCCGACCACCGGGCATCGCAGCCACGCGCCCAGGACACACCGATCTGCCCGCCACCGAAACTGCTATCTGATGTGGCCGAGCGCCATCTGCCGGGACACACCGACCTGTCCGACACGGACACCAACACAGGCACTCACTGTCTGACACTGACACCGACACTGACACCGACACAGACACTCGCTGTCTGACACTGACACCGACACAGACACTCGCTGTCTGACACTGACACCGACACTGACACCGACACAGACACTCGCTGTCTGACACTGACACCAACACAGGCACTCACTGTCTGGCAATCACACTACACAAACTATCACTACATCAAAACTGTCTGACACTGACACACGCACGCACGCACACACACACACGCACACACACGTACGCGTGCGCACACACACACACACACACACACACACACACACACACACACACACACACACACACACACACACACACACACACACACACACACACACACGCACACACACGCACCTGACGAGCGTCATAGTCTCGCGTCGATTCGTCACACCCAAGCCTGACCCACACCCACACCCACCCACCCACGAACACACACGCGAACAATGTCACCTGACGTGTGACAGGTGACACCTCACCGAAAGCCTGCGACCGCCTGTGACATGTCACGTGACCCCTCGTGTATGACGTGTAACGTAGCAAAACAGACGTGTCATAGAACGAGCGCGACTCGGTCGGCTCTCGGTCGGCAAGGACCGAACGCCGCCCCGCGCGCCGGGGACAGCGGTCGGTCTGTCGGGTGTCTGACTGTCGGGTGTCAGTGGTAGGTCGTGGCTATTCGTCTTTAGATCGCGGCCGCTCTTCTGACTGGCGCCCTCCCGGCTTCTGGTGTCGCGTTTCCAGTGCACGGTTCCAGTCTCCACCG
This sequence comes from Imbricaverruca yamaguchii, assembly GCA_034440575.1. Classification (NCBI taxonomy): domain Eukaryota; kingdom Metazoa; phylum Arthropoda; class Thecostraca; family Neoverrucidae; genus Imbricaverruca; species Imbricaverruca yamaguchii. The sequence continues at coordinate 224,947 of JAOTOL010001422.1, read as the reverse complement.
ATAACTTTGATGTCTTCACTTAATTATTGTTTGTGATGGCGTCTTACACAGACTGACAGCTGTGTATTAGTCCATGAATTATGCAATGGAAATTATGCAGGGTGTAATTTGTGCGCCACGCTTTGATGATTTCGCCAAGAAAAGAGCTGTTAAGGTATGCGAGGACACAATTGCTGAGAATGCATATTTTAGTGGATGCAAGGTCCGTTGGCAGGCAAGACGGACAGAAATAAATGTGAAGACATCGTTATGTTGCTGTTGAACGCGCATATTTGATGGTAGTAGAGATTTCCCAAATAATGTCAGCGTTAATGGACACACTCTGGGAATTTTGTTGTCTTTATGAGGAATTAGGCTATATCGAAGTCTACGCTCAACATTTCTATTGTCCACAAAATAACGTTAATTTTGTTCTCTACAATTGACCGAAGAACCCAGGCACTTCAGGTGAGGTGTGAAAGGTGATCCTGATCAGTTGCTATATTCCAGATGTCATGCAGCAATTGATAACTCTACGGATCGTGTTGACGGATATTTAACCTGCCCTTAAATATCAACGCCCGACAAGTGTCCAGTTATGTTTCGAAGAACGGAGCATTCCTTATGAACTTCGAAACGATGATTGTTGCTATTGTTGCAATCGGCACCGATACAAAGCCGTTAGCGGGAAATACAATGATAAATCAAGGAGTAGAACGCCGCAATGAAAACTGTCGCAGTCATATTTTAATAACACCTACTCGTGCCATTCATTGGTAACGAACGCAGCGAAGAATGCGCCATGCGCACATACACACACACAGAAGCAAGGTGCCATGCGCGAGGCGAATTATATAGTCTCCGGGCCATCAAATACTCCGTGGAACACCATAATATACGCTAAACGTATCCACAAGGCCGCCGAAAAAAATGTGGCAGCTTACCTCCCAACTTGAAAGGCATTTACGCGCATGATCTATTCGTGTCCAAGGGGTCGTCACAATGACAACAATTAGACAAAGGATGTGACCTGCAACACAGACAACGACACACACCACAGATTCAGAGCATAGCATACCAACACGAGCAGGCACTGGTCGTCCATGCTCAGTACTGACACCGCTCAAGCAGCCGGTGATTTACCATCAGGCAACGCACCACCACTGCGCAAAAACTCGACAGGCATGCAGCTGCGTAAGCGGTGCTGCTGTGCCGGCCGGGCCATCGCAACTCATCTGCGTGCTGCTCGGCCTCGCCACCTGCCACCTGCTGCAGGTTGTGATTGTGCAGGAGGGGGGGGGGGGCAGTCTCGGCGCGGAGGCCGTAGCGGTCCGGACGGCCGGGCCCATGCAGTGCGCCGTGTCAACACCAGATGTCACCACCAGGTGTCAGTGCCCCGTGTCGACACCAGATGTCACCACCAGGTGCCAGTGCGTCGTGCCGACACCAGATGTCACCACCAGGTGCCAGTGCGCCGTGTCAACACCAGATGTCACCACCAGGTGTCAGTGCGCCGTGCCGACAACAGATGTCACCACCAGGTGTTAGTGCGCCGTGCCGACACCAGATGTCACCACCAGGTGTCAGTGCGCCGTGTCGACACTAGATGTCACCACCTGCGTGCACTGACCCCTGGCAGGCGGGCGACGGCGGCTTGGTGCGGATGCAGCCGCAGGTGACCAGAGCTCGCGCCGGATCGGCGCGCGTGGGCTCCGCCACCGTCGTCAGGAACACGCTGGAGAAGCCGGAGCCGCGCCGGTACGCGTCCGCCGTGCGCGACGAACAGTAGTCGTAGATCTTCTTGCTGATGGCCAGCCGCACCTGGGGGAAGGCGGCCGTCGGGTACTAGCGTGACGAGGGCGCACGGTGCAGGGCGGTTGATATTTACTGTGAGGTGATCGGACTAGAAGTGTGCAAGTTGCGCAGGAACATACTGGCAACGTCATACAGTGATTGTGTCAGGAAGGAGAGGGTCAGGTGGAGAGGAAGACGGAGGGAAAGACACTGGACACGAGTGTGTGAAGAAGAAGAGCGTGTGAGTGCGTGAGTGAGATATCATGACGACAACTGTGATAAATCCAGCCTCGGGATGTGGTCGGCATGGCAACCGCCGTTGATTTGTCGTCGCCACCCGCGCCTCACTCTGCGCCAACACTTCTGGCCTCAGTTTCAATAACAGCTACAAATTGCCGGAAAAGCAGCTCTGCATCGACATTGTTTTCAACGGCCTGAACATAAAGCAGCCGCGGCGAGAACAACTACTTCACAAACACTCCAAGAATGAGAATGTGCAGGCAGATTCTCTTCTCCTGGCTCTGATAGATTAAGTTTGACCTCGCCCCGCGACAACTTGTTCACAAATGCAATGGTCGTAAATTGCGCTTATCTTGACAGGGCTTCCGATCACCAAGACAGCGACAGCTTGTCACAAAACGACAGCTTCGACAGACGTCCGAGCAGAAGCTGACTCGTGTCTGTCAACGGCTCGTGCCGGGCAACAGGGCCTAAGGCAACGGGCCGACACGCCCCACCACTTGGGTGCGTTGAACTCCCCGTCAAAAGTGTGCCAAAGAACTGGAAATTTCCGATTGGGAGTTGGGCTCAGCATCACTGCAACACGCTTAACACTGACTGATATTGAAAAAGATCCTCAGCAACAATTCGAAGAAAACCAATTAATTTCATAGAACCTCAAAGGTGGCTAAATTAACCCATGTTTGCACGATTCCATGCGCTGCATAGCATCATTCTGTTCGCGAAGAATAGTGAAGGTCTATCATATCCGAAATAAATTCGCACGTCAAAGAGCCTGGTGGAGACAAATATTCCCGTCGTTGATTGAAATGGCAGTCAGCAGATCGAGTCTGGTAAAGTGGCTGTTCCAGAATACAGCGCTGGCATCGCTGGGGCATTCCACAACATATCGACGAAATGTGTTCCCAAATTTGCACAGAGAAATAAAATAAAAACACAGACGTAAAGACAGAAATATTAATCCTACGCAGATCAGTAAATGACTATACCTTTTCCGATTCACGTGGAGACTCCAATCACCTTCACGAGTTCGACGCAAAATTGCGAAACAACAAATTAGCGCCATGGTTGAATCAGCGAGGAATACTTTTAAAGCCTTCACAAACAACAGCAAATGAGATTACTACCAAAGCATACTTCATATATGTGAACAAAGTTGCTGCACCTTTATCGGATACACCGAATATGCTTACAATCAAAACACTAAATATTCGCGCCACCACTCATGAGTAAGAGGCTCGTATACCCACCGATAGAAGTCATGAGCGGACATGAATAACAATGTTTTACAAACCCACAGCGACGCAGACGGATGCATACCATGCTAGTTTTAAAAAAACATCGACATTCAACTTCAGCGAATAGTTGTAGCACCAAAATTTGGGAATCGTTACGAAACAAATCCGATATAAGGGGCAGGGGAACTTACTTTCATATTATTCCATGGTATTCTAACAAATTAAGCCCTAGATTTCATGTTATTCTGATATCACTACCGCAGCCTCAGCGTGACGCTGGTGGTCAAATGTATGCGCCTGGCGCCAAGTCAGAAAACTTGCACGAAGTCGGCTCGTCCAGAAAAGTGCAAAATTGCAAAAAGTGATGACGAACAGGCGGCAATATGGATCATTTATCCGAATATATTTATACTTTATTATACTTATACTTCGCAGATTCGTCGTATGCACATTTATTTCTGCCGTAAAATGCATCAAGCATGAGGACCTAGGGTCGACGGAAGGTCACCAGGTCACGACGAGAACATGAGGTTATGACGTCAAAGATATCTAAAAATATTGTTTGTTCTTCTAGAATGATTCCCTTAGACCTCCTTCTCAAAGATGTAGTGAAGGCCAGACTATCTGTTTCTTATTGATTACATAGCCATCACCCACAAGCACATGCCATTTGACCGTAATGACACTGCACCAATAACTTGCAAAGTCCCGGTTAGATCTTGAAAGGTATCGGGTGACAATCGGTCCCCAATGCCATTGCGTTCAGCGCTACCGATTAATTTATGGACATTGCAATTTGAGAATAAAATGCAAAATGTTCGATGGGCCACACAGGGTTCCATCAAATCACCATTAACAATCGCAGTAATTGAAACGAAGATAATTCCAACGAATACAGTGACAGAGAGGGGAGAGAGAGAGAGAGAGAGAGAGAGAGAGAGAGAGAGAGAGAGAGAGAGAGAGAGAGAGAGAGAGAGAGAGAGAGAGAGAGAGAGAGAGAGAGAGAGAGAGAGAGAGAGAGAGAGAGAGAGAGAGAGAGAGAGAGAGCGCGCGCGCTTGCGTTTGTCCCCTATCCGGAGTGTCGGACTTTCCAGCCATCACGACTGCTTACTCCCAGCACGAGACGGTTCGTAAAGCACCATCTGCTCACGACCGCCCTTCCTTATCCAAGTGTCAACCCGGAACGATATCTTGGCGTCGTTGCCCGTCGCTCCAAAATATTGCCCTTGTGATTGCATATATATTCCGGCCACCAGAGGAGCAATTGCCAGTTCAATTAGTGTGCTCTTCGTGTCACTGGTTGCATGTACATGTGTGGGCGGCCGGCATGCTAAATGACCAAACCCACCCTCGGGCGAGAACTGTTTCGAGAGTGCGTTTTTGTGGGGGAATTGGAGCATCCAAATACGTTTCGATAGACGCCCGCCACCAGGACCTCGACACGCATCACCTTGGTGGCGATGCACCTGGCCATCCATACTGCATGTTTAGTCAGGGATGTGCACACTTTAGCACTTCAATATTCAATTATAATCCTGAAGACTCCAGGCGAAGTGTACCGGATGATGCTCCCATTTGCGACAGGCAAGTGCCTCCATGTTCCAGCGTGCAACAACGTCACACCACATATTAATTTTGAAAGCGTTTGTCGACTATTGACTAACACAACAAGCATGGGTTCTGATGAGATGACAAAACACCGACATCGGGTCGCTCCTGGTCCTCTGGCTGCCCTGAAGCGCCCTCTGTCGGCTGACCACCCACAAGACGACCACTTACCTCTCCGTTAAGGAAACAGTAGAGGAGTGACACGAAGAAGCCTTGGAAGGACGCCAGGAAGTGCGTCACGTATGACCAGACCGCGAACTCTGTGACAGAGCGGTCCAGCGGCGCGTCCACCATGTTTATGATGTTGTTGATGCCCAGCAGTGGCAGAAGAACCACCGCCGCCTTCACCGCCTTTCTGAGAAAACGTCACACACTTCATAAGGGTGCGTCGTTGCAATACAGCATGACCACTCTTATGCCTGAACGTGCTCGGGTTTCAGTGGGACGACTGCCTTAGGCTGAGACGCAACATTCCATTTTGAGGTCCGAGTGGCGGTGGTGCTCATCGGTATCGACACCGACGACAGTCTGACACCACTCCCGTGTCATCGGCTTGGTCAATTGCCGAAATGAGTGTCATGTGTAGCTGTTTCCTTGATCGGGTCTTCCGGGCACCAAAGCCACAATGATGGCTGCCCGTGCATTACTCTTCGATGTGCGACATGGGCGACGGCCGGTCATCAATCAGGTGTGTCGCAGGTGGTATGAAAGCTTTTATGGTTCCTATTCCCGACACTAGCATACTTCCCGACAAAAAACTTTAATTGCCACGGCAATCTCCCATTTCACGGCGCAGTTTTATCAACAATCGCCTGAAATCCACAAGCATGGCTGGAGGTAATAGGCGATAATAATCCTCATGGGTTCTTGGCATCCAGAACATGATCCTCTCCAGAATAGAATCATCTCGTTTATGTTATTTGGATATTGAATGCTGCTGTTTGACAGTGTAACAAACCGCTGATGATTCACTGGGAAATACAAAACTCAGATTCTGATCAAACAGGCCTGAATACAATATATTTGACACGACATTTGCTCTCAACATCCAGGATTACAGAGCACAACTCCAGCCCTGTCCACTAGGCGCACGGACCACATTGACCAACATAGCCGCGAGGTGCATCCAACAAAGCAGAGCAGACGGGACTGTCTCCGTCGCGCATTTGCGGAGGAGAATGCAGCGCGCGCACCTGTATCTGTCTAGCCAGCTCAGTCGACAGAGATGCCCTCGGGCGTCGGCGACCTTGACCCGCTCACGACCCGGCCTCGCCGGGCCGGATACGGCCCAGTTCCGGCGACAGCCGGCGTGTCCCGACCCTCGGCCGGGCCGGACACGCACCGCGATCGACGGAAATTCGCGCGCCACCGCCGACAGCCGCCGACGACGAAAGTCCGCTTGAACGTCGACGGCGCACGCGACGTGGCAGCCGTCGGCTCCGACGAGCTGCGGCGGCCGATGTGGCGGACGACGCCCGCCGCCACGGCCGTCGAAGGGGTGAGCTCGCCTTGCTGGCGGATTCGCATGATGCGGCCACTTTACACACAAACGCACACACACACACACACATACACACACACACACATATATGCATACACGCACACTTAACAAAAACACACAAACACACAGAAACACACACTTACACAAACACACACACAAACAAACACACACACAAAACACACACACAAACACACACACACCTACACAAACATACACACACAAATGCATAAGCAAACACACAAATGCATAAGCACGCCTACACGGCTACACACACATACACATGAATAAACACATACGCATGCACCTGCACAAACACTCACAAACACCCCCCACACACACCCAGACACATGTGACACTGCGGTGGTCACCAGCGCCTTTCTGGACGGCATTCTGGACGCCACTCGGACGACCGATCCAGTTAAGCGGCGAGTCGACAGTACAAGTGGCGTCGGCGCAAAACGGCCGCGACACAAACGTCGGCGCGAGCGGCGAGCGGCCGACGATAGACGGCTCGGAGCCGCCGACTCGACGGGCGAAATCTGGCGCGCCAGTGCGCGGTCGGCTTTTGTGAGGTGGCGGGTGGAGTTGGCGGCTTTTGTGTGGTGGCGGGTGAAGTTGGCGGCTTTTGTGTGGTGGCGGGTGGAGTTGGCGGCTTTTGTGTGGTGGCGGGTGGAGCTGGCGGCTTTTGTGCGGTGGCGGGTGGAGTTGGCGGCTTTTGTGTGGTGGCGGGTGGAGTTGGCGGCTTTTGTGTGGTGGCGGGTGGAGTTGGCGGCTTTTGTGTGGGAGTGTGTGGCGGCTTTTGTGTGGTGGCGGGTGGAGCTGGCGGCTTTTGTGCGGTGGCGGGTGGAGTTGGCGGCTTTTGTGTGGTGGCGGGTGGAGTTGGCGGCTTTTGTGTGGTGGCGGGTGGAGTTGGCGGCTTTTGTGTGGTGGCGGGTGGAGTTGGCGGCTTTTGTGTGGTGGCGGGTGGAGTTGGCGGCTTTTGTGCGGTGGCGGGCGGAGTTGGCGCCGCGCCTGGGCGCCTTTCCGGCATGGTTCGGCGCCAACACTGCTGCCGGCCCATCCGGCCGTGTCGCCAGGCGCCACTCAGTCTCGGCGCCATTTCCCAGAGTCGAGCTGTCAATGTCACGCCGGTCGGCCGGTCACCATGGCTCGGCTGTGACGCTGGGACACACACACACACACACACACACACACACATACACACACACACACAAACACACACACACACACACACACACACACACACACACACACACACACACACACACACACACACACACACACACACACACACACACACACACACACACACACACACACACACACACACACACACACACACACACACACAGACGCCGGCAGCGGCCGCCGGCAGCCACACCCGGCTGAAGCGGCGTTCCCCGGAGTGCACCGGAGCGGCGCCGTGGCCGCCACTGGACGTCTGGGGACCGGCGCGCGGCCGCCGCCGGCCACACCAGTCGGCTGACGCCGTCGGCGCTGTCTCGACAAGTTAGCCGCTTGGCCGTGCCACGCCTGCCGGCCCGACTCGTCGGCCGGCGGGTGGCCAGACGGCCACTTTGAGGCGACGCCCGTCCCCCGGGCGACGACGGCCAGCCGCCGCACATGCGTTATTCATGTGTCGGCGAGACCGCGTGAAGACCACCGCGGCGGCCGGCGGTGTGCGTGGCGGCGGCGGCTTCCGGCGGCCGGACGTTGGAGCTCGCCGCGCAGATCGATCCCGTCCCGGCCGCTAAGCGGCCTGTCCACTCCTGGACGCCGCGGCTGAGGTGTCTGTCTACTCCTGGACGCCGCGGTTGAGATGTCTGTCCACTCCTGGACGCCGCGGCTGGGATGTCTGCCCCCTCCTGGACGCCACGGTTCAGATGTCTGGGCAGACGTTCGGGCTGCTGCCGCGCCCACGCTATGTCAATCGGCTCTCTCAGGAATCTCGCCGTGGAGACATCGCAGGCACATTCAGGGTACGAGACGCCTGCACGCGCTGGCTTGCGTGTGAGACAGGCCCTGCTCGGATGGGCTCTGTGTGTGATCCGAACACATCCGTGGCCACAAATCGAACGCGACCGGACAGCCAGGACTCACGCTTATATGGCTTTGCTTCCAATGGCCCGGCCATTCGAATCGTGTATGAAGTTGGAGGAACCACGTCAACATATTTCGATGGTCCATCCACCGGACAAATCTTCGCGGTGGCCAGCAACGGAATGGAAGCAATATCCGTAAACCACTCATGAAAGCCGAATTAAAATGAGGTACCGTCTCATGTCCCCATGAAATGGCCAAATCATCTTTTCCCCACCGCCATGTGGAATTAGATAATGTCCGTAATTGTTCAAAATTGGCAGCAGTTCTGGCCTGATATCGAGTAGGGAGGTCGTCTGGACAGCGGAGGGGAGGACTGGCCTGGCGCTTAGCCAGTCATGTGTGGAGGGGGGGGGGGGGTAGCATGACGTTTGGACAGCCATGTGCAGAGCCATCGTTGCTCGAGACGGCGCATTTCAGCATTGATTGAGATCGCTGGGCCATAATTATTCCACAAACGGATCGGCCGTGCCACAGACGTCCATACTGAGTCACAGCTGGTCATACTGAGTCACAGCTGGCCATAGTGAGTCACAGCCAGCCATACTGAGTCACAACCCATCATACTGAGTCACAAACGTCCATACTGAGTCACAGCCGGCCATACTGAGTCACAGACGTCCATACTGAGTCACAACCTATCATACTGAGTCACAGACGTCCATACTGAGTCACAGCTGGCCATACTGAGTCACAGCCGGCCATACTGAGTCACAACCTATCATACTGAGTCACACGTCCATACTGAGTCACAGCTGGCCATACTGAGTCACAGCCGGCCATACTGAGTCACAACCTATAATACTGAGTCACAGACGTCCATACTGAGTCACAGCCGGCCATACTGAGTCACAGCCGGCCATACTGAGTCACAGTCGGCGATACTGAGTCACAACTTATCATACTGAGCCACAGCCGGCCATACTGAGTCACAGCCGGCCATACTGAGTCACAGCCGGCCATACTGAGCTCAGCCGGCCATATTGAGTCACAGACGGCCATACTGAGTCACAGCCGGCCATACTGAGTCACAGCCGGCCATACTGAGTCACAGCCGGCAATGCGGAGTTTGTGTGCACAGCTGTGGACTTTCTACCATCTTCATCCCACTTTTACACAATTTCCTCTTCCTTTCTATCGCCAAATTAAATGCCGCCTACCAGTTCGTCCTTCAGTTCTTTCCTTGCAGCTGATCGCAGGCATCCCCTATGCTTATGTCGTTCCTTACGCACCTTGTTCTTGCCAATTGTCATCCTATTTTCATGCTCCGTGACTAGCCAGTCGTCTGCCGGTGCTACAGCTGTATTGGCTGTCGTCGCGCGGGCTGATAGCACCTCCTCCGATCTTCCTTCATCGCCATGTGCCACAATCGTGCCATGCTTGGCGCCCCCTGTGCTTTAGTTCCCTGCCTCGTGTCTCCTGCTTGGCGCCCCCTGTGCTTTAGTTCCCTGCCTCGTGTCTCCTGCTTGGCGCCCCCTGTGCTCTAGTTCCCTGCCCCGTGTCTCCTGTTTGGCACCCCCTGTGCTCTAGTTCCCTGCCTAGTGTCTCCTGCTTGGCGCCCCCTGTGCTCTAGTTCCCTGCCCCGTGTCTCCTGCTTGGCGCCCCCCGTGCTCTAGTTCCCTGCCCCGTGCATCCTGTTTGGCGCCCCCTGTGCTCCAGTTCCTTATCTCGTATCTCCTGCTTGGCGCCCCTTATGCTCCCTAGTTCCCTGCCCCATGTCTCCTGCTTGGCGCCCCCTGTGCTCTAGTTCCCTGCCCCGTGTCTCCTGCTTGGCGCCCCCCGTGCTCTAGTTCCCTGCCCCGTGCATCCTGTTTGGCGCCCCCTGTGCTCCAGTTCCTTATCTCGTATCTCCTGTTTGGCGCCCCTTATGCTCCCTAGTTCCCTGCCCCGTGTCTCCTGCTTGGCACCCCCTGTGCTCTAGTTCCCTGCCCCGTGTCTCCTGCTTGGCGCCCCCCGTGCTCTAGTTCCCTGCCTAGTGTCTCCTGCTTGGCGCCCCCTGTGCTCTAGTTCCCTGCCCCGTATCTCCTGCTTGGCGCCCCCTGTGCTCTAGTTCCCTGCCCAGTGTCTCCTGCCTGGCGCCCCGTATGCTCTCTATTTCCCTGCCCTGTGTATCCTGCCTGGCGCCCCTTATGCTCTCTAGTTCTCTAGCTCGTGTCTCCTGCTTGGCGCCCCCTGTGCTCTACTTCCCTGTCCCGTGTATCCGGAGGCACTGATGTTCACTGTGGCACTATTTTCCGGCGCGGACCCGTCACCGCCGTCCGACAAGCAACGTTTGTGTCAGGATCGGCTGCGGAGGAACTAGCCTCCGTAGGAACGAGCTTGAAGAATCATTTAGAGGAAGGGATCCTAACTATCGAACTACAGCACGTTCGACGGAATAGCGACCGCATCTTGGTTCACGAAAACACTTTCAATCTCCGGTTGGCTTCGACAACAGGATACATTCCCTCAGTCCACCACAAAATCATAGTTTTCTACTCTTCCTAGTCAAGGTTATAGTCACATACGCAGAAGTAAGCCAAGGCATACACAGGACGCGAGCGGCGTCAGCAGTGTCAAATATCACTGATAATGCCTGACTTCCGACCGCTTCACGACCCAGCAACATGATATCCCTCGTATCATATGTATACCAAGCAGAAGCGCTCGCTTACGGGGCATTCTCCGTGCCTTGGCCTAGGTCAGGTTGTCGTGTGAGCCTCAACTTAATTAGCGTTAACTGGAGGAGCCAATTAGCCTGCTGCGTTGCGGAGGCATTGACTCGTGGAAGTTCAACACGAAGCCCCCAATAGCAGTCACTAATGACTAAGGAAGCCACGAGTAATATCCGCTTTGGTGGCACCCGTATCAGCGAATTATTGTCATCCCCATCCTACTTCTTGGGCGTGCTCCGGAAATCAATTCATGGCACAGTGGAGAACCTGCGATATTTGGAAAGAAGACAAATGTACGCAATGCACGCATGCATGCGTGCATGTACGGATGGCATACGTACGTACGCAAATGTGCATCAGAATTGTACACACTCGAAAATTCGCGTATAGCAATCGTAAGTACGCGAAGATGTACATTTAGCGATCGCACATACGAGCTAATGCACGTGAGCGCCGTTGGATGTATGACAAATATACGTTAGCAAATGCACAGATAGCAAATGTACGTGAAAGCAAATGCACGTATGGCAATTGCACTGCAGCAAACGCACATTAACCCGCGCTATCTTTCCGGTCAGATCCCCACACCCCGTCTCGGGGGGGGCGGGGCGGTTAGTAACCCTCTCTAAAATCCAAACTAAGCATCGCACGAAAACGAGGTGTTATCTGAAAGCGCTAGACGAGTAGGGTCCGGGCCCACCCACCAAAACAATTTCCCCCCAAAGTGACGTCACCAATGGGCTAGATTTTCACGACTTTTCACGACTTACATTATGTTTTTGTCTCTGGGGAATTCATTTTGGGGGTATATGAGAAAAACAAAATTATTCGGAATCAGAGAAGGACAGCGAAATCGACCAGGGCTTTAATTCTTTTGGCTACCAAAAATACGATTTTTTAATTTCAATTTTTGTAGTTTTCAAGTTATCCTTAATTTTCCTTTTCCAATGGGTAGAGCAGACCGAGAAACGTTGTTGGAAGTGAACTTGCCCTGATAAAAATGCTTAATTTAGCCAGAATCCTCTATTTGAACTGCAATTTGTCAAATACGCAAAATTTATTTGTAGTAAATAACGAACAAAATGAAAAACTTGCCTCGTACGTTTCGTTGCATGCCTAAAGATAAGCATATGCTGAAAGTTTCATTAAAATATCTGTATCCGTTAAAGCGTGACGACTGGTTGACCTTTCTCGGAGGTAACCTCACTTGACCTTGACTAACTCGTTAACCCTGAATGACCTGCTTCACAATTTTGAAACAGCATGTCAAATTGATGTGGGAAAAGGTACGCCAAATTTGGGCGCACTGCCTCGCGCCGTTCGTCCACTATCCGCGAGAAACCTGAGGGGGGGGGGGCGGTTGAAGACCCCTCCGAGACGGGTTAATGCACGCAAGTATGCGCAAGTGTATGTAAGCGCAAAGGCGCACAAACCCGTGTGCCCTGAGTACCCATGCCTACGCCGGTCTAGCTGACCCGTCCGACCCGTGCACGAACAGTCTGCGGGGCCCGCCCGGCGGGGCCCGGACCGCCAGCGTACACCCTGGCAAGTCAGGCCGTCTCACGTCACTGATGACGTCACGACCGTGGCCGACGGCTGACCCGTCAGGAAGCGTCACGAGCCGCGTCGGCGCCGGCGACCTCCCGCCCACAGCTCCAACCCCGATGCCGAAGCCGCCGACGACTGCGAGGCCTTGCCGTCGCGACCGGCCGCTCGTGTCGCAGTGACACCACCGAGGTATTTATGGTCCGACCGGCCGCCCGTGTCACAGTGACACCACCGAGGTATTTATGGTCCGACCGGCCATCGACACCAGAGTGTGCACGATCACCACCATGGATCGTGCACACCGCCGTGTATCATGTACACCACCATGTGCCATGTTCACTACCATGTATCATGTTCACTACCATGTATCATGTATACTACTATTTATCACGAAGACCACCATGCATCATGTAGACCACCATGTTACATGTTCATTATCATGTACAATATAATGCATCATGTTCACCACCATGCTTCATGTTCACCACCATGCATCATGTTTACCACCATGCATCATGTACACCACCATGCATCATGTACACCACCAGACATCATGTTCGCCATCATGCATCTTGTTCATCACCATGCATAATGGATACCTCCATGTACAATGTACGTAACCATGTATCATGTTCACCACCATGTATGATGTATGTAACCATGTATCATGTTCACCACCATGTATGATGTACGTAACCATGTATCATGTTCACCACCATGTATGATGTACGTAACCATGTATCATGTTCACCACCATATATGATGTACATAACCATGTATCATGTTCACCACCTTGTATGATGTACGTAACCATGTATCATGTTCACCACCATGTATGATGTACGTAACCATGTATCATGTTCACCACCATGCATGATGTACATAACCATGTATCATGTTCACCACCATGCATGATGTACGTAACCATGTATCATGTTCACCACCATACATGATGTACGTAACCATGTATCATGTTCACCACCATGCATGATGTACGTAACCATGTATCATGTTCACCACCATGCATGATGTACGTAACCATGTATCATGTTCACCACCATGCATGGTGTACGTAACCATGTATCATGTTCACCACCATGCATGATGTGCGTCACCGGGTATCACGTGCCCATTGGCTCGTTGCCATTGCTGGGATCCCATCGTCCACAGCTTCCAACCGTGGACCCCACACCGCCGGCGCTCACCCATCGAGACCGCGTGGTCGCGGCGGAGGACGTCATCTAGACTCAGATTCAACTACGACACTTCCACACAATCCCCCCTGCCTCCTTCCCACACACACAAAGTTCGAGCACCTTTCGCCTGCCTCGCCGACCGCCTGCGTGAAGCCACGCCCCCGGCGGCTTACCGGACGTGTTTGTATACTGCTGGCCGGCCGCCCGTCGTGACCTCGGCCAAGTGTGTGACGGGTCACGTGGTACGGCCAGTGATGTGTGGAGGTCCCCGCTAGGTGTGTGACGGGTCACGTGGTACGGCCAGTGATGTGTGGAGGTCCCCGCTAGGTGTGTGACGGGTCACGTGGTACGGCCAGTGATGTGTGGAGGTCCCCGCTAGGTGTGTGACGGGTCACGTGGTACGGCCAGTGATGTGTGGAGGTCCCCGCTAGGTGTGTGACGGGTCACGTGGTACGGCCAGTGATGTGTGGAGGTCCCCGCTAGGTGTGTGACGGGTCACGTGGTACGGCCAGTGATGTGTGGAGGTCCCCGCTAGGTGTGTGACGGGTCACGTGGTACGGCCAGTGATGTGTGGAGGTCCCCGCTAGGTGTGTGACGGGTCACGTGGTACGGCCAGTGATGTGTGGAGGTCCCCGCTAGGTGTGTGACGGGTCACGTGGTACGGCCAGTGATGTGTGGAGGTCCCCGCTAGGTGTGTGACGGGTCACGTGGTACGGCCAGTGATGTGTGGAGGTCCCCGCTAGGTGTGTGACGGGTCACGTGGTACGGCCAGTGATGTGTGAGTCCCCTGTTTCGGTCACGTTAGTGATGTGTGGAGGTCCCCGCTAGGTGTGTGACGGGTCACGTGGTACGGCCAGTGATGTGTGGAGGTCCCCGCTAGGTGTGTGACGGGTCACGTGGTACGGCCAGTGATGTGTGGAGGTCCCCGCTAGGTGTGTGACGGGTCACGTGGTACGGCCAGTGATGTGTGGAGGTCCCCGCTAGGTGTGTGACGGGTCACGTGGTACGGCCAGTGATGTGTGGAGGTCCCCGCTAGGTGTGTGACGGGTCACGTGGTACGGCCAGTGATGTGTGGAGGTCCCCGCTAGGTGTGTGACGGGTCACGTGGTACGGCCAGTGATGTGTGGAGGTCCCCGCTAGGTGTGTGACGGGTCACGTGGTACGTGGCGCTGACGAGCGCCAGCGTTTAACTCAGCACCAGCCTCAAGCTCTGCTGACAATCATCAGCACTTAACTCAGCATCAGCGCTTAACTCAGCACCAGTCGTAGGCTCTGCTGACAAATACCAACACTTCACTCCACACCATCCTCAGGCTCCGGTTATCGGGGGGGAGGGGAGGGGGGCTCACAACTCGACGTCCGAGTCGCCAACACACACGGCGAGGCGTGCCCTGCGCCCCGAGGTGACCCCTGTTCCAGAGGGGGGGAGGGGGCTCGCCTGGCCCTAGCACCTTTCCTGCTCCAACTGTCGCCTGGTAGCCTGAGTGGATAGAGCGCTGGCCTGCAGAGGCTCCCTGCCTTGGTACCACGGGTTCGAGTCGCTTCGCGTGCCCGCTCGTGACGTCTCCGGCTGGGATGACCGTTGGCTGGCCAGGCCGGGTCGGTGGTGGAGGCGCCAGGCGGCTGTGCCTGCCACATAGGTGCGTGCGTGCGTGCGTGTGCGTACAGAGCTGGACAGGCAGGTACAGCGGCAATATCGCCAGCTGAATCGAGCGACGAGGCTCACCGCCCACGTGCGGCGTGATACTCTGCTGAGGGAGTGGGAGAGCCAGGTAGGATAAGCAGACTACGCCAGGGTAGCGTTTTCCGTGCTGACCTGACCTGCGGCATACTACGTCAGGATAGCATTTCCGGCATTGGCCTGGCTTGCAGAGTAGCAGGCTACCTCAGGGTAGTATTTCCTGTACTGACCTGACCTGCAGAGCAGCAGGCTAAGCTAGGGTATCATTTCCCGTACTGACCTGACTTGCTGAGCTTCACTCGAGTTGCTTTGCCGCATTTTTGTCACCAGCACTATGATGATGTTCACCAAAAAGATGACGTTCAGCTGGAAGAAACAATGTTATCAGTTGAAGGCTTCCCGGCGACTGTACTGGGGTATGGATAGCATTGGTCGTTAATCTTCCACGAAGGCCGATAGTTTGGATGACATTATGTTTCATGTTCATTTTTGCAATGCATCGTGCATGGGTGCAATCCTAAATTTGAAAATAAAGTTGACGAGCTCTTTTCTCTATCCCTGGATATGCATGTCGGCAATATCAAAGCCAGAGGATTTACTTGCCTAAAGACATGGACATAAAAGTTTGCATCCTGATGAAACGAAGCAGCCTAGCCTGAGCCAGCAACATATGAATCAAGCGCATCAGCACACATTTCAGAGTTACGAGTGATAAAAACTGCCCCGAACAGGTCTGGGCGAAACTGAACGAAGTTGAAAATTTAAACGGGAGAGCTCTTGGGGTTTAGAAGAAGATGAAAACATTTTGTGAGCTAATATTGTTTTGGAAACCTTTCCCTTGACCATTAGGCCGAAAATATAATTCACAAACAAGTAAGGAAAAGCAATGCTCCGAGAGAAGCTGACAATTTTTATACATACGTCATGCACACAGGAACGAGAAACGGAAAACAACTTCTATGCTTCCTGGCTCATAAAAGCGTCACAGCAAGAACTCGGATTAAAAACAGATGACAAAACAAACGAATTTCAACATACTTCGGAGCGATTTCGAACTTCGGGACTTTTTGCTTACCACTGCCCTTCCTATCTGAGATGAGCACTGCGCCGTTCTCACTTTAGTTTCAGTGTACCGATTGTCTTTATCTCGCCACGGATGCCTCCGAATCACAATGACATGGTTAGTTGCAGCCACGTCACAACATACAGCCACGAGGTGAATGTTGTCATCGATTTCTTCATACAGAAAGGCAACATCGAAGCAAGCATGACACGTAGGCAATTGCTCTTTTTCTTTGTATGTGTGTGTGTGTGTGTGTGTGTGTGTGTGTGTGTGTGTGTGTGTGTGTGTGTGTGTGTGTGTGTGTGTGTGTGTGTGTGTGTGTGTGTGTGTGTGTGTGTGTGTGAGGGGGGTTCTCTCGTTCCAGATGAAGGCTTCACAATGCTGCGAAATTGTGAGGATGACCAACAATGTATTCATCGCTGTCTTAGCTGTGACAGTTTCTCTGTTGGGTAACAGTCGTTCAAATTACTCCTGGTGCTGAATTATGTGGCTCAAAGCATATAGAATATTATGTGAGATCATCCATGAGGTTACAGACAAGGTCAATAACAAGCAGATTACATTCCCAGGATCAACTACCTTAGCAACTAAGCCTAGTCCAGGCACTATTATACTTCCTTCGACTCTCAAAACGCCTTGCACTTCATCATGCCACCACATGATGGCATATCTATATGTCAATGACACCATTTCGTCTTCAGAATCTAGTGCTGTTAATTACCTGATAACAACATAAAATGTGGCATATATGACATCTTGTCGTTTATGTTGATCCCATGATAAAAATGTATAGACCTTGCGTTCTGGTCCATACAAATAGTAGTGAGGAGCATAAGTGCTTGCAGACTAGTCTACCATGCAATATACATCTGGCATGGGTAATATCCTTTCACAGTGGAATATATTGCCAAAAAAATGGTCACCGCACCACAAATACTCATGAATATGTACCCATACCCGGTCCAATAGTAAACTATTGAGTTCTGAACAGAAGAGAGAAACTTGAAAAATGTGCGTACAATCCGCATTATCACATATGATGTATTATAATTAGACATTAGACATGACTATACGACTATACTGAACTTATTCCGTAAAATGTGTTTCGTATCTATGCTCCAGCCCAAAACGCAAAGCCAAACTATGACACCTAATATTGAGTAGTATATTATCCATTGACAGATTGCTGCATTGCTGCTTTGTCACAACATCATTGGTGTGCCGGTGCAAAAAGAAGTGGGCTGTGTATATACTAGATGCCAATGCTTATTGGTTGCTGCTCCAGGCATCTGGTTATTGTAGTTGTTACGGCTTGTGGTAGAAACTGGTGACGACAGGGGAAGACGCGTCAATCTGCCTGTGTAGGTCGGAAAGTGGCGCCACCTTTTTTGGAAGTTACTTGTTTTCAAAGTCGAACAATAGATGGCGATCGATAGAATAGACAAACTGTTCGGCTCTGAAGTGTGTTGGTCGAGGCCAGCCGTTCTTGTCTATGGAAACACATCGGTGCATGCGTTGCCTACTTGGCCAACTTGGGTCATCATAGTCCCACGGGTATGTACACAATGGTTAACGTTCTCCCCCTGCTGTCGTTGGAATGGGATGGGTAGAAAGTTAGTTATTTGGGCTTTAAGGCTGATCCACCATGTTGATCTATAGCGCCCATGGAAGGGGCAGAGAGCCAATCGAATTGTCGCTAGAATAGCAAAAAAATATGCACACAAATTTCTACCGACATTTGAGCATTCGAGGTCAAAGTCATAATGGGCCATGCGTAATGTTTTATTTATTTCATGCTCCAAAATTCACCTATAAGCTGTCTCTGATTTGTCTTCCTGCAGGCAATTTCAGGATGACTGATTCTAAAATGTGTTTCATTTCACTAACAATGAACTGGTAGTATATTTGACCTTGGTGATCATAGGTCGCCATGACCTTTTTGGAGCCTGTTTTCTCACCATATTGACTAAACCCACCTCATGACCATTTCTAAACACTCAGGGCGCGCAGGCATATCGTAACAAACAGTTCCATAGATCATTGACGTCATACGACCTTGAGTTGAAAATCATGCTTGTGACCGCTGGTTATGCAGTGCATTCAAAATGTGAAGGCTAGAAGGTGAAGCTACAACGCTTGTAACTAGGCTACACAAATTTATAAGTAATGTGGGGTCAGTGACCTATGTTGACCTACAACTTATGACCTTTGACCTATGATGTGTGATGTCCTCAAGGTGTCACTCACGGGCCAGAATAGCACTGTCAGTTGACAACTCTAACCAGATTGACACGCAGCAGAGCCCAAATGAGGAGCAACACCATTTTCACACACGCGCTGGTCGGATATGCAGCTAAAGTCAGTTACCTACCATGACCTCGACCTGAAAATTTTAGGATTATCTCTAAATTGATGTGACTGAAGCCAGTGAAAGTTCAGATTGTTTTCGCCGACAGTTCGGAAGATACAAGGCACAAGGATCACGTGATGGAGAATCACGGGATGGAGATGCACCTCCGTCGGCGTCAGGGCTCACTTGGCAACCTTTCGAGTTCTCAGCATGCTTAGAAGCTTCACAATCAAAGTACGTATTCGTCAGTAGATATCCTGACGTCATGCCATGCGATACTCACAATCATGACGGTGATTCTAGGCCCCTCCAAGATCCAGTAATGCGTCGTTAGATTGTAATTCCACCAACAGCTGTGAACCGAGCACAAAAAACACTGTCACAATTGTAACATGCGCAGCACACATCGGATGCGTGTGGTGGATGTGTCGGAAATGCAACACACTCGTGTGGCGGGATACCAGCAGGGAAATGTCATAGTGAAACACTACTTGGCGGCGCGTCGAACACGATGGATGCATCCAACTGAGAACAATTGAGACAATAGGCTTCCATACAGCCCGGGTGAAGACACGAAAGCACGAAGACGAATCGCTCCGGAACAAAGAAGCACGTGGCAAATTATATCTCATGTGAGATGCTCTAGCACACCGTCCCAAACACAGCCCATGGCACGGCTGCGTTCGCCGCTCTGCATTCTAATTTGCAATAAAGCAGGCCGCGTCGCTGAATAGTCTTGCTCACCTGATTTCACCGTAGTTAAGGCCGGTGAATACAGCCCATATGACCGTCATGACAATCGGTACGCCCCACCCCGTGGCGTAATAGAACTTGTAAAACTTCGGAGAGAAGACAGTCACTGAAACAGTGCATTGAAAATCGAAATACGTAGATCATCGGGGAAACAATCATAAAGGGCCTGTCACAGGTGTGGACTATCTTCCCAAAACACATTCAAAAGGAACACTTTACACTGGGAAGTATTTTGGACGACAACATAATGGTCATTTGTGATTTCCAGTATGAATAACTCACGCATCTCGTTTTATGCATCGTTGGGCCATCTCGTATTCATACTGGAGCAAACGATCATTCAGCACTAGAACGAATAGGGGATCCAGGAATACAGAGTGATCTGCTGACGGAAGATTATACGATATCAACACATCAGAGAGAAATGAAACGAAGGTTGTGGCGCTGGCATCTCACAGGTAACTGGTATCTATGGATACCTGACGTAGATATGCAAATCTATAAACATACCACAGTGAAACCGAATATGTTGATAATAATACAACTAAAGACATATTTTGTAAAGCGAAACGCATTCGAGATTCGATGAAGAAGACTACACATTAATCCACAACATAGTCAAGTGAACTGGTTAAGGAACATTTGCAAAGCTATGTTCACTAATCGGAAAAATGACATGGTGCTTTCTAGTACAACTGATTTAATGTTGGAGGAGAGCAAATTATCTCTGACAAAGTGTTCGCCAAGCATACTCAAACTTTCCCTGCTGATGAACTTCTAGGTTCACTACCTCAACTATCCGAGTGTGAACGAGATATATTTGAGAAAGCGGTAGACCATGAGGAGCTTAAATGAGTGTATTTCCGTGAAGAAAAACATCAGCAAGAATAAGAAAACGCAACTTAATAAAAGGGACCATTATCATGAATGCAACTAATAAAGTAACGAGTTAAAGAGGTGATGTTACAGTACTAATCGACGACAATCCATCATCCCTGTCAAACTGCCTTAGTATGTTCAAAAGATTCGAAACAGTATCAGGCATATAACTAAGCAAACGAAAAAAGACGCAAGCCATGTGCAATGGAAAATATCCATTCCAAATGACATCAATTTGCACATGGAGTGAAAATAAATGGGCAAAAGAAAATGTACATTTTTGGAATTCAATCATCCTATATCCCAAGTACTTCATCCAGGTACTACTATAGTATCCAAGTACTACTGTACCCAAGTCTTCATCCAGCAAGGAATGTGCGAGGAAGATTACAAAAATTGTCTCAACTTATTTGTGGTGGATAAAATGATCGGATTAAACACTAAATCGGACACTAAAAAGTAAATATGAAGCAGGAGGTTCTAGAAGTGTCGGATTTAAATCACCACTTCCAACATCATTTCCTGAGATGAACCCGGTTGTCATCGTTCGAGATTAAAACGTTGTTGATCGAGGAATGAGAGGAATGAGTTTTAGCGTACCAAGCAATGTCGCACAGCGTTCAGTTGGAACACTTGTACCCGTGGATGGTGTTGAACACAATTATAAATGGCGCAAAAATGCACAGAAATAACATCTCGAACCAACCACCGGGAACGTTCGGAGTTGTCAACAAAGGCCAGCGCTGCAGCTCAAGTTCCTCGAGTGTGAGGCAGCCCGTGACCAACATATGCATCGCCAGGCTCACGTTGCCTGTTGGAGAGCCTGCTGGACACGTCGCGACAAACCCGACACGGCTGCAGCTCTGTACCCTGCTGTACACGGACACGCTACGACACCGCCGTCCGGCCTTCCGGCGGTACATGGGCACAGCCTCATGCTCGGCACGAAGGCTGTGGAAGGGAGGTGTTTATGCGGCATAGATCGTCACTGCGCCTGCAGGCCATGACCGCTTAGATTGTGTTCTGCATCATTTCCCGCGCAGTGGCCGCATATATGCAGCGCAATTTCCACAATAGCATGGTTGGTATGATTGGTCAGCAGACTTCTAAGCAACCTGCTCTAATTCGGGGTAGGCTCGAGAAGCTACTTTAGGAACATACATGCTTGGTGCATGCGGGTTAACATGCATTCAGCAGACAACCCTTATCGCGCACGTTCGTCTGCCATGGGAATGTGCGAAGCGCGGTGTCTCAATGGCAGAGTGAACAAGTTGTGCTTCTACCAGGCACAGAGCTCTGCCTGGAGACACACCCTTCCATGGGGAATTTCCGGACTTGCACAAGGAATGAACAAGTTGCGCTCCTGCCAGCCAGGAGTTCTCAGCCAGGAGACGCACCTCTCCCTGGGGAAATGTTTGGCTCGGACGGCGAGTGCAATCGCTTCAGAATGAGGTAATAACAGGGCATAACGTGGTCATGGCCGTGTTTTGCGAGGAGAACTGAGCTACGAGTCACCAGGCAAGCCGGGAATGGGCCAATAAACGGTTGGGTTCCAAACTTAGCTTCTCTATTGCGTTTTAGCAGTACGTCGGGTTTAATTCTAGTTATACAGCTATGATATTAATGCAAATAGCCTCTGGTCCTGCTAGGTCGGAAAATTAGAAAAATTAGAAAAACACTGCTAGTCCTTTTAAATGTTTCAGGACTTCCCATCTAATATGAACAAAATGATGCTCGTTTTAATAGTAGTTTTAATGTTTAAGCACACGTTTCGTCCGGGGGGGGGGGGCGAAACGTGTGCTTGCAGTGGTGACCGCAGGTCGTGTGCTTGCGCATCGTTGCGCATAGTCCTGCTGTTCCCAGTGTAGGATAGTTACGACATATAGGACAGGAGAAGCTCAAGCAAGCCTGCTCCTGTGTATTTGGCACAGAAGTTAACCTGTTAACCTGAGCTGCTAACCTGAACTGCATATAAGTTAACCTTAGCTGAACGGAAGTTAACCTGAGCTACATATAAGTTGACCTGAGCTGCACGAAAGTTGACCTGAGCTGCGCAGAAGTTGACCTGAGCTGCAGAAAAGTTGACCTGAGCTGCAGAGAAGTTGACCTGAGCTCATCAGCGCCGTCTAACACAGTCCGACTGTCACGGTCTTGAAACCGCAATAACCCTTCGCTACAGTGCTTCACGCTATCATTTCTTGACTCAGAATCAGATGAGCTGTTAAAATATTGACTTTTTAACTTATCCAAATGTGCATTCGAATTGGTCCTAATCCGTGCTGAAAGAAAAGGGCTGGAAACAACATTTTCGACCGCGATAAATGTCAGCAGAGCTCACGTCGCAACATAAACCCTCAAATTCAAAGCATCGTCAACCAAATCCAAATCGGTTCTTCTAATTTTTGAAACTCACCGACTTCCATCACGATATTTCTCCCGAAGTACTCAGTATTTGTCCAAAGAACTACATTGCGACCACACTGCCGCTCGCGGCCGGCCCGTCCAGCACCCGAGCCGCAGCCGGCACCCACCGTCCGTCCCGAACACCGCTGGCCGGGAGTTCGCTCTGTGTCCGAGGGCCTTGGATTCAGTCCCGAGTGAGATTGGGCTCCTCACGTCTGCCTTTCGTAATGCACGCTGGTGAACGCCTGGTATTCCAAATCGCTTTAGTCATCTGTGCACGCCTGAAGGCGCATGACCGTGTACAGACTCCTGGCAATGTGTCCATGACTATGTCTGACATGACTGATGGACAATGAGATTGGACAGCGCCTGGCCTCTCACACTTGGCCTCCCTCGTCACGCTCTCCTACGTGCACCTCAGGGGGGGGGGGGGGCGTTGATGGCGTGCATGCGCAATCTGGCATAACACTCCCGCCATTAGTTGATATTTTCCAGACAGAGGCAGAAAAAAGCAGCAACCTGCATTCTGAATGCCAATGCATGCTCCGTCAGAAGCAGTTGTGGCGTAATTATAGGATATCCCTGCACGGCACCGGGAATTTCCGACCACACATCGCACACCACATCTCGGCTCTAACAGGCCTCAGGGTGCCGCGGAAATACTCTGAGAGACATTTCGCGGGGTCGCGACATTTTATTACCGTGTCACTGCCAATGCGTCCAGTTAAGTCCACCATCAAAATCACCCAAGAGACCGGAGACGAGCACGAGTGCCACGCCTGTGCCAAAACCGAGCGGCCTTTTAGCGCGAGACCTTTGAGCGGCAGCTGCCGCGCTAAGCCCAGCAGCCCGGGCCCGACCGCGCCCTGACAGGTCGCAGGACACGCTGTAACGGTGACACGGTGTCACGGTAACACGGTGTCGAATCACCAGCCACGTGTCACAGCCGGCCACGTCTATCATTTCCCGCCAGCTGAACATGCATAGTGCATTAGCTATCCGACATGGGACAGAGATCGGCGCCGAGATATGCATGTCGCCAGCACGGACAAGTTGGACCGTTGGATTGGATTGTGGCTTTACGACGCCCTCAGCAGCTGAGGCCATACAGCGTCGCCTGCCTCTAACCCTGGCAGGAAGGGCACGCATCCCGGGGAATCGAACTCAATACCTCTGGCTTCCCAGACGCTCAGCTCAACCACTGAGCTATCGACGCCCCATTGGACCGTTGGGTGAACACGCCGGCTCATAGATACATAGTATTGGGACATCAGCTCATATCAGTCAACACCACCGATCGGATCCGCCCCCCCCCCCTCCCCCGACAAGGCACCACCCTTACGTGGTGGTGGTGGTGGGGGCGGGGGTGGGGTGAGGGGGATTGCGTGCCCAAGGACCCGGCGGGTGCGGTTGCTGGCATCGACGATCATAACCAAAGTGTTTGCAATGGCTAAAATCCGAAAGAACAGTGAGCATCACAAAGAGTGAGGCTATCCGCGCGTAAAACTATATCCGCGAAATGTCATTGGACAGTGGTGTGGAGTCGATGGAAATCGTAGTCTTCTTTACAGACTGAAACACGTGCAGCCAGTGTTACGATGACGGTGCCCGCACATACTGCAGCCACTGATCGTGAATTGGAAAATAATAGGCATAATATAATAGGCATGGGGCCATGAGGTGAAAATGACGACAAGTTGCCAGGTTTAGCCGCTTCAGAGAACCAGACCCAGTAGTAACTCAGAAACGGCTGCCACAGCGATGTTGAAAATTGTCGTGCCAACACTGAAGTGTTGGTTTGGTGTTGATCGATTTATTGGTTGTCGAGATATTGCGGTTTAAATCGGGTCGATGGGGAGTGCTAAAATTGGTGTTTTTACGAAATAAAAATATCAGTTTTACGTGATATTCCTAACGGCGGACCGGTGATTCGCCGGACATCCGTTCTTTCAGGACCCCGTGGCACGCACGCGCAGCACCCGGACCCGACCGCAACGAAATTGTGCCCGACGGATAGCCAAAATTTGGGACTTTCACGTGATGTCAGACATATTTCGTCACCTGTAATGTGAGCCGTGCCGCGCCCCACGAAGTGTATCGGACAACGGAACTGTTCCGTAGGGTTCAATCTTTGAACAGGGACGGGACAGTTCGTAGGCGACAGGACTTTCCACAGCAATGTTAAAACCTATGGATTTTACCTCGAGTAGCAGCGTTTTTAAGCCCTCCTATCCCCTCCCCTGTCCCCTCGATCTTTGGTACTAAATTGTGTCGGTACGCTTCTAATACATATACTGAAACAAGATGAGTACGCATATATCTGGATGGTTAGAAACAACAAATTTACTGGGTATATTAAGAACCAAAGGGGCCTGATTATGAATACAATCCATATTCAATGATAATACGGCACCGTAAGTTGCCACAATAACTGGAAACATTACACAAATATCTGTCGCCCACGCTCGTGGCCGAGTAGCAGGTTATTTCACATCTGCGGAGCTACTGCGTATTTTTATTACACATGAGAAAATGGTGTGTTCTTTTCATCGTGGAGCCAGGCCACAGTGGTTCCCCTCCTGAAGCCTGGCAAAGAGGGATTACACCCTCTAGGCTATCACCCACTCTCGCCGACCTTCGCTTTAGGCAAGCCAATAGAGAAGCTTTTGAACCGACGCCAAACGTGGTTTTCAGAACAACAGAACATTTTCGTTGGCACGCAATGTGGCTTTCGGAAAAACAGGAGCACCGTTGACCATATTTTAGCCCCGGACACCGAATACGCCTGGCTTTTCGAAGGAAGAGACATTTAGGTGCGGCGTTCTCTGACATTGAAAAAAGCCCATGACACTACTTGGCGTTGAGGTATTCTTTTGAAGATTTTTAAACATGGAATCAGCGGACACATTGGAAACTTTCTTTTTGCAAAGCTTCTTAGCCAATCGAATTTCTTGTGTGCGAATTGGTACCTGCCTCTCGGGGTGGTATGTACAAAAGAAAGGAGTCCTACAAGGATGTGTCCTGGGTGTAACACATTTTTGTATTATGATCAATGCTATCGGGGAATCCCTTCCTTAGGATGTTGGATGACTCCTATGTGTAGATGACTTTGCGATATGGCCATGCACCACACGGGCGCCGCTGATGCAAAGACAACTGCAGCTAGCCGTCAAACATCTTGAAAACCGGAGTAGAATGAACGGTTGCCGCTTCTCCACCGCAAAAACTGCTGCCCTTCACTTCGGCCGACGCCGCCTATGATCAATATGGTGGTACACAAATAACTCCAGAACGGAGGTCGGTGCCGGAAACGTTTTTGTCACCGGTACTATTACAAGTTGCTTCTCCCTTCCAGGACATTCGTCCGTGTATAACCCAGAATTTATTGCCATTTCAAGTTGAGCTTTAAGCATGAGGGTCGAACTTTGATCATGAGTTTTCAAGTTTAAAGCTCATAGTTTTATTCAAGTGTCGGAAGACCCACTACATATTATTTTTACGCATTCCTTAAGTAGCCCTTTGTCGCCGAGGGTCCCTAACCTATCTAACCCCATTATATCGGGCATCTTATATCGACTTACGGCTGGGCACAATGTAGGTAAAAAGGTGGTGTTGAATTGGATCCCAAGCCTCGTTGGCATCTCTGGGAACAACTAAGCCGATGCTACCGCAAAACGTGCGTCTCATGCTCCATGCACGCGATCCCTCGCGTGTGTGTGTGTGTGTGTGTGTGTATATGTGCGGGTGTGTATGTGTGTATATGTGTATGTGTGTGTATGTATGTGTGTATGTGTGTGTATATGTATGGGTGTGTATGTGTGTGTATGTGTATGTATGTGTATGTATGTGTATGCATGTGTATGCATGTATGCATGTGTGTGTATGTTTGTGTATGTGTGTGTGTGTGTGTGTTTTGTTTGTGTATGTATGTGTATGCATGTATGTGTGTGTTTGTGTTTGTGTGTGCGTGTGTGTGTGTGTGTAGGTGTAGGTGTGTGTGTATATAATAACTATAAACCTAAAATAGTTGTCCATCTTACGTATAATTATATTCAATGAGGGACACCCCACAACATCAGCGAGCAGATTATTTCACTTTAATATGGCTTGAAATACTTTGTATGACTTCATGACTATGACAAGATAAAATCGAACAGGATAGCAGGCATACGTTGAAATGCACGCATGCATTTAACATATATATATATATATATATATATATATATATATATATATATATATATATATATATATATATATATATATATAGTGCATTACTCATGAACATACAAATCAGCTAAGCCACGACTCAAACATGAGTGGTTTAGAGGAGCTTTATACAGCGAGGTACGTAATCGGCATATTCCACACTGCAATGTAACACGAAATATGAAAAACGAACCACAATACATTGTGTGAATTTTGCCTGTGGATAAACAAAACGTGCCACTCGCCAGGGACTTAGTAACTTCATCCCATGCCAGCTTTCATGTCAATCGTATTTTTATTTCGGATGAAACTCCAGCGCAGTGGTGGAGAATGAACAGCACATGCACTGTCTATTACAATTAGCATGCATCTATGAGAACGCACCGACCATCTGTGATATACTTCCGTGTTAAAATGTGACAAACCATTGTCGTTTCATAAGGGCCAAATCATTGACCGTTCATTATTCGATGCATTTGAAGCATTCGCGTCAGGAGCATCATCCTTCCATTGAAGCAACTTAACAACAATTTTAATTTTTGAGTGTTCAGCTCAAGACTAAATATCATAGGCTTGTCAATAAGAGGATTCACAATGGACATGCCACGTCGCGATAGCGACTGGCCCATTTTGCGCCTTCTCATTGCACTCGTCCTTCAGTATAAATCAATCAGGCACTGTATGACATAAAGGTCCTAGCGCTATACGATCAACACCAAACCGTGAGATTAACACGTGCTCTTAAGCCACGGTTTTGCCAAATCACGTTGCCCTGTACTAATCACACTTTGTGGCACGAGTTGACAACTCTTAAGCGTATCAACCTGCGACGAATGCCCAATCCCACATCCTCATCAACCGCAGTCGCGGCTCACCTGATATCGGGGCGGGGATGGCCGAGTGGTTAAGGTGTCGGGCTGTGGGCACCAAAGGTCCCGGGTTGGACTCTGGCGCCACTCAGGACATTTCCCAATCCCGCTGCCCACCGGCGAAACAGTGTGGGCGGCGCCATTAGACGTGAATGTGCATAAAGTGTGTCGTGAACCAACCAATAAACAAACAAACAAACAGACTCACCTGATATCATCGTGTTCAGGTATAGACCTTCGATGAACATCCACATGAACATTGCAGTTCGCGCGTACTCCAGCAGCACGTAGAACGACTCGCACACAAACGGCTGCAAGCAGGCGAAACACCGAATCAGCGATTCACGAGTGGCTTCAAAAACAGGCCGGGTCCAGCACACAGGCAGCGCGCCACAAACAGGGGGGGGGGGCGAAGTTAGCCAGCGAGTTGTGGGTGGGGTCCACCGCTCAGCGTTTCGCCGACAACTTCCAACAGTGCCAACGAGCTCGTTAAAAGTTTGCGCCAGTCACGTCGGGCGGCAGCGGCTGTGGCACCAGCTGCGGCAGGTGCTCCAGCGACACCGGCGACCACTTGAGCCACGGAACACTACGCGAGCCGCGAAGAAGAACGAGCGGGCCTCTCGGAATTAACACTGAAAATTCGATGTTTTGATATGGATTAGCATCTCGTGGCGCACTCATGTATTTTCTGCCGAGACAGTTTAAATAATGACCTGATCTTGTGATGTAAGTATGGCATTATGACGAACTGAAATGCAGTGTCTGTGAACAAGATACAGTCCATATTCTAAATGTAATATAGTTTCAGGTTGGTTTAGATCTGTTACACCGAAAGTAAATAAGTGCAGATTTCACTGTATGGCATGCTCCGTTTCGTTACATTTCGTATCGTTCCTTTTGGTTGCATAAACAGACAAGAAGGTGTGATTCCACAGGCGGATCCAGGACGGTTCTGGCTATCCACCACGAAGTACGAAGCTAAAAATAAGACTTCCTTGTCAACGAGCAATATTTTATTCGGAATAGAATGTCTTTAGTATGCAACGCTATCAATCCGCTGCCTCCGGAACTGCCTCCGCTTGGGAGACTGGCGGAGAGTGGCTCAGAACCTTGAACCTTAGTGGATGGCATGCGTTGAATATCCACATCCATGGCGAGAAACGATGTCATTGTTTCACAACTGGAGGCATTTGCATTGCATGGTATGGTCACATTCCGAGCAGTATTTGTACGATGACCGTATGTCCAGAAAGGCATTCGATACCAATCATGGCGTCCTGTCGTCCCTCCTGTAATCTAGTTATTTTTCATAAACCCACGCTATAATTATATTCTGTCAGTACCTGCTGGGATAGGTGCAAGAATGTTTGTCGTGTACAGGTTATCACCTAGCTTTGGCAAGTTGTTTTAATGAAACGAGAACACAGTCCATGCATAGCCAAACAGCAATGGATGGCACATGCAGCACCCAATGATGCGAATAGGAATATTCTAGGTAGATAATTGTAATCGTCTAGTGAAGCACTGGACACGAGCATCACCATGAGATTAATTGGTGTTCGTACTTGGGATGACGTCACATGTGGCTGCTGGTCACAACCTTCTGCATGAGGCAGCACTCGCCGTGTTGCCAACGCCCTGAGATGACGTCACATGTGGCTGCTGGTCACATCCTCCCGCGCGAGGAAGCACTCACCGTGTTGTCGATACCCTGGCTGGTACTGGAGTCAACGTTGGCGCCACCCTTGCCGATGCCCCCGCGACTGATGACTTGGTCCAGGTACAGCACCAGCCGCACCAGCACCTGGATTATCATCGCCACGAACAGGTTGCGGTGGATCTTGGTGCGGTTGTTCTTCAGCGACCTGGGGTCGAGGCATGACGCAGGTCAGCCAATAGGCAGGGTGCAGTCGGCTCGTCATTTCGCCTGGTCAGAACCGGAACGGCAGGCAACGCCTTCGACACGACCACGGCTGCCACAGCGAGCCTGTCATTCGTCAAATACCTGGATAATACTTTCCAGGAAGCCGGCTTGTTAGCGAAACCCCAGGCGAGGCGTGGAAGACGTGAGGTGCACCCGGTCGTCTCGCGACCTTTGGAACTCAATGCTATAATGAATTGACTGCACACAGTCAATGCATGCATTGAAGCTAAGTGGTGCGCCGCATGCCATAGAGATGCATGTTTTCACAGGCTCAGCGGCAAATCCCACCTGATCCCATTGTATTCTGCCCCGAAGGAAATCAAAGCAAATCGCCGCGGCGGGGCGCCACATTCATCGCTGCAGATGCTGCAAAAAATGCCGCCATGACGACATCACCGTTGGATGTTGGATAAACAAACAACGCCAAAATTATGAAAACTGACCACACGTAAAATGATGTGGACACAAGGCAGGCGGGCGAGAATATCGTACATTAAGACATCCTGCTCTTTGACAATGAAGCCAGCGAAGCTAGTGTTTGTTGCGTGATTATGTGGTAAGTGTATACATATTTTTATTTTCAGCTTGTGATATTGTTGTGCTCACATCGATCAAGTTGGCCTGATATTTTTGCCAGTTGAAGGAACATCGACGGCCAACCTTCCACCCCCGTGACCACAGACTCCACTACCCAGCGTTCAATTATGGCTATGCCTGTAGCTGTACCAATTCGAACGTTACCGATTGTACTTATTGCTCAATGACCTTTGTGGTATCGTGTGTTCAGTTGTGTTGTCACCAAACTTCCTTCGCCCCAGTAAATAGCCATGACTTCCCAGGCAGCCATTACTACACATATTGTTCGAAAGTTCGAGGGATTAACCAGATACGACAAATTCACCAACACGAAGCCGGTGGATAAATCAACAAAAACATCCGCAATACCAGAGAAAGAAACATACAATGGACAACGTCGAACAAGGTACGGTTGCGCTCATTTGCTGATGTATGGCTCAATACCGAATAAGGATTCGGCTTTCACACATCTCTGATACATTTATTGTGAAGACATCTTGACAATGCGACTTTGGAGCTAGGATGGCAGTGAAAAGAAAGTCGTCGGCTGGCGATAGACGGACTGCAGGACGGGAACTTTTGAAAAACGTCACGTTGCTGTCAAACACCGTGTGTCCTTAGTGTGCTGCCAGAGTGTACGCTATGGCTGAAACTATGGGTAAGCTGGGTGTAAAACTAGCGGTGAAACTAGGAGTAAGACTAGGGGTAAAACTAGCGGTAAAACTATGGGTAAGACCTGGGGTGAAACTAGCGGAAAAACTAGGGGTAGCACATGGGGGTAAAACTAGCGGAAAAACTGTGGGTAGGACTAGGGGCAAACTCCACGCCTTGAAAATTGGCATGTGAAAGCCTAAACATTCTGCTAGTCTACAGCAGAGGGGAGCAGACAGAATCAGATGCCAACTGTTCTCCGGGGAAGGTCAAAAGGAGGTCAGGGTCACACTGGCCAGTGCCGGCCAGCGGCCCCAAGACCGGCTCAGAGTAAGTGTCTGATGTTCTGGCCGCACACGTCTCGCGACGCCCGCTGACCCCATCAGCGCCCGGGGCGTGCTCAGGCCCTGATGTGGCCAGCTGTCGACAGAAGCCGCCTCGCCCGGCTGGCCCAGTTATTGCACATCTCCACATGGCAACCGGCTGCCACTTCCGCTGGGCGTGGAGATCTGACCCGCACACATGCCACGGCATGTGTGCGTGTCATATGCCACAGCATCGTAATTCCATGGCATCGTAATCCCACGACATGACACGGTATCATAATCCCATAGCATTGTAATCCCACGGCATGGCACGACACGGCATGGTGACACAGCATCGTTGTGCCACGGCATCGTAATCCCACGACATCATTCATCTCACGACATGGTACACGACACGACATGATACATGACATGGCGTGGTACATGACACGGCATTGCACCTGGCACGGCATGGTACATCCCACAGCATGGCACATGGCACGGCATGGTACACGGGACGACATGGTATGTACATGGCACGGCTGGCAGCACGCCCACACCACCAGCTCCAGCCAATCAAGGCGCGGCGTCACATTTGTCAAATGGCCTGTGGCTGCGCTGCTCAGAGCACGCTGCCGCCACTTCTGCTGGGCAGAGGTCAGGGCGTACCGCGCGGTACTGGTCAAGGATAGCCACATGCGGTCAATGCCACCTCTGCTGGGCCGATGTCAGGGTGTCCCGCCCTGTCCTGATTTGAACCAGGCCCACGCGATCAATGCGTGTGTTGTGTGTGAACCTGGTGCCCGAACGTCGTGGCGCTACGATAATGGAATGTGAAAGGAACCTCACGGCAAGCGCAATATAAAGAAAAGCAGGATTGATGGACACGTACACTAAGTAGATCGAAACGTGTCAGACCAATCACCATGAGAACAAACAAATTGGTGCGGATATTAATGTAAAATGCAACCCTATTTATTCCAGTTATGTTATACCGATGACACTAATACATTAGTCGTAAAATAGCTGACTCTTCGCCGCTAGGCCATCGTCAGGAGTGCCATGGCAGTTATAGCCATAGCCATGTACAAGCGCACTTAAAGCCAACATGCAGGGGAGCAGCGTACGAAGTCGACCAGGGCTACATGGTGCTGCATAAGCAAACTTTTATAAATAATTACCTCGGAACGTTCGCTTCGACGGTTGATGAGACTATCGATCATGTAAACTGACCTGGCCTCACGGACTCTCAGCACTCCACCCAACCGTGTAATTCAAATTCAGAGAGAAAGGCCCAACTTTAGCCAAAAATTCGCCACACCGACAGCACACCACAAATCCGCAAGCACCCGGAACTGTGGGCTCTGGCCAGCTGAACACATTGACGACGTACGGTGGTAGTACAAGAGAATGTCGTAACAGGCAGATACTGTTCACTGACATGACCTGCTTACATATAACAGAAACTGTCAAGAAAATGATACCTGACGGATCGCCATCCATCATGTCCCGCTGTCAGTATTGCTCAGTGGCGTATATTTAGTGATGGATTTCGCTGTTCGAGCAACACAAGCTATGGTTAGCAGGCAGGTCCCTCGGTAAAATCAGTGGGGAGGGCACTGGGAAAAGCCAATGAATTACTTCGCCACAATATTGGTTATCGTGGCAACGTCCGTCATTCGTGTCCTCGCCATCAGACCGTTGGATCACTTGGCACCCTTCAGACCACCACTATCCTTTCCACCACCGCCAAAAGGTCCGCTTCTCTTCTCGCTCATCCCGGTCTACCCGGCATCGTGTCCTTCAGACCCTGGTCGTCTTTGGCACGTTTGCAGTCGATTAAAGCATCCTTCACTTGTACCCCGGGGATAGTACGCCGTACACCGGCTGAGATATTCAGCCACAAGTGTCGTCATGTTGTTCTCCCGCCCTCTGGCCGTCACCCGAGACCAGCTGGCTCAGCTCAATATTCAAACTTCAATTAATGGCACAAAATTGGTTTCGTGGATTACTTCTCGAGTCGAACTAGCTGGGTGTTTTTGTGGCCTACAGCAGATTTCAACTCAGCTCGCAGATAAAATATCGACTAATGCTTAACGCTCTCAGCACATGAAGATAATTAAAATTGCACGTGTCAGCCTTTTCAAGGAGATTCGCTTTACAAACAACTGAAAACACATGAAACTATTTTTTTTCCTCTGCGCCTTCCTATGGGGATTGCCTCATCATGCCCTGTCGGCTATCTTTTCACAAGGTAGTTTCTGTGTTTAAAGGAGCGGATGGCTTCAACATGCTAATTACACTTATCCTGGAGCACTCAGGGGAAATGACGGAGATGGCGTTCATCAGTCGAGGAGTTGATACGAAAATCTGCACAAAAGCTATCCACCCATTCACACATTTTATGGGAATCCGGCAACTTTGAAGCTAGAGAGTTGCCGACTGCAATCCACGCATTGTCCGATACTTTATTTTGTGTGTCGCACGGGACTGGACAGGCCACTGCTTTAGAACATTGATGTGTCCGCTCCCAAGTTTGAAGCGACATAAGCATACACATTATTCTTATACTGATCTGTAAAAATAAATATAGAATGAAATCCCACACAGCTCTCCGCGTTGCCGTCTTGACATGCAACTATAATTATTTATCTGACGCGTGGTTCACGAAGAAAGTCGCTCGTGAGAGACAATGACACATCTTCTGGCCACCAACTGTGTCATAACATTAGAATGCGTTCGCTTATGTAGCTGCAAACCAGATGACTGGAAATATGTGTCTGTTTTCAGTCTTGACAAGCACCTCTCTCTACCACGTACAGTGTAGAAAAGCTTCATGTGGGGGACACTTGGAACACATACATCCCCCCTGTTCATGTAACAACAGGTACCGCGACAGACGGTTCCGGCCCAGATCGGTCGCTGCTTACTCGGCAGTCACCGCCAGCCGGGCTGTCGAGGCCAGTATCTATTGTGACCCCTTCCCTCCGGTCAAGTTGCATCTGCAAACCCGGCGCCGTCGGCCGCCGGCAGACGCCGCTGTCGGATGTTGACGTGTCAGTATCTGACGGTTGGATGTGACCGCCATGGATGTACGGTGATGTGACAGCTTATTCCGGGAACCCTCTGGGAAAATGTGTTTATGTGTGTTCATGTACATGACAGTATGTGACAGGATTCTGAGTATATCAGTATTATGACAGTTGTCTAGTGGAACACGTGCGTGGGTGTGACTGATGGTAATGACAGTAAGATCACGGTGGTGTGATTGTGATGTGATGTATCGAGTGCAGGTGTCTGTGTAATGTCAGAACTGAATGCTGTGTGTCCATAGTGTGACATTGCATGTGAACATGCAATGTCAGGTGTGTCCCGAGTGCAGTATGAGTGTAGGTGGAATAACATAGGTATGACAGACGTCATACCATGTGACCAATTATGTGTTATCAGGAGTTACCAGATGTAGTACAGGAATGGATGATGTTACGTGTGTATAATTTACATATGCATATATGTGATTTATGAATGGGATTGTAACGTGGAATGTAGAATGACTGCTAGATGAATGTTCATGTGTCAATCCATGACAGCTCCTAAACTGTCAGATTGGTCCGTAGCGCCACGGACTACCGGCTGCCTGTGTGCAGCGTGGTACAGTTTACGTAAGCAGGTTATGGGATACTCTGGGATACTGGGATGGGATACTGTTGCCAGCAGTAGAGTCGGCCGACCGGGGCCGAGGCACAGAGGTGTCTGAGATGGCGGAATGTCTGATACAGACAGTGTGACCCGCTGGTGTAGTGCATCGAGTCCGGGCATCGCTCTCGATAGTTAGAGCCGCGTGACGATGAGGTGGTCCTGGCGTGTGGCCAAGGGCGGATGCCCTGAGAAGTGATATAGGCGCCGAGCGAGGTGGAACTCTCTCTCTCGCTCACCCTGTTAGTGAGTGGACGTTGCAGGGCGGCTGGCTGGTGGCCAGCCGTCCGGGCTCACTACGGAGGGTATGTCTGCGACTGACTGTCTGAAACCGCGGTATAACTGTTGAGATGTAACCTTTTGAGATAGAAGTTAGTATGTTGAAGATCGATCTGTGTGCAAGTTGGAGATTGTGTGTGAACGTTATTAACAAGAGATTGAGATGGTGTCAGGCTGAGTTTATATGAAGACGTGGATGCAGATATGTGTGAGATGGCACAGAGCCTTTGAAATTATAACCGGGGTTCATAAAATCGCAAGATGCCGAGGTCCTGTAGTCTATATCAGTAGTCAAAATGACGTTTTCCCCTTTGTGGGATAGCTAAAAAAACTTCCCAACCACAGCCGTACCTAGATGCGTGTCTAAATATGCTGCCTTCTACTCCCACCTCTGACACCACTCAACGCACACCACGACGATCGTACCTGAACCTGAAGAAGATGAAGAGAGATAAGCAGAGACTGGCGAGCGACAGCGACAGACCGGTGAGCTCCAGGATCCGCGTGTTCCTGGCGATGCGAATCTTTTGCTGAAAACAGAACAACACTATCAACACACAGGGCACAATGAACACACCCAAATCACAGTGATACTAAGGTCTACCTGTGATTTGAGTTTAACATTGATTTGAGTTTAACCTTGTTAACTTGTGAATGAGTTTGAGATTCGGTTGTAACCAGACGCGACCATGGATCGTAAGAGCTGGCAGCTGGAAAGTAAACAGTAAGGAAAGTAGGGGAGGCAAGGACTGGGAGAAGGTGTGCAGAGCTATCCAGTGAGGATGCAAGAAGAGGGGTACCTTCTCCAATCAGTCTACTCGGCATCTATCGACTATAGGTGCTCGATTCAAGGCAGACATGCTGAGGGAGGCAGGCTAATACGCTGTCTCATATATGACTCGATGGAAATCATCACCCAACGAGGGGTGCAATCCAACGACATATTGCAGGGTCTACTCAAGCATCCTAGCGGGGGAGGGGGGAGGTTGACATATCATCGCAGCCCTCCAGCCCGTCGCCATTCCCCGTTTATTCGTTACTAATGGGTGCGTGGGGGGGGGAGTCTGGTTAGCCTGGAAGGTGGTCCATTGCCGCCAAAAGACAGGGCCTCCAAGCACCTTGGAGAAGACCGTGATGCATGGTGATAGCTTCACGTCCAACTCAAGAACAAATCATGAGTCTACGTTATATAAGCAGAGACCACGCGATTACAATCGAGACCAAGGTGCGGCGATAATACGCCCATAATAGGCACACAAAGCCACTGAGCTATCAACTGTAATGACAAATGTTGTCGTGAGCAATGAAAGAATATCCACTCGGAAAGTGCATTTCTTCTTCGGTAGCCAAATTGTAACTACGCGACCTCCATATATTCCTTGAATCAATTCCGGCTAGGGGAGAAATCGTAACGTGCCATGACTATTTTTTGCAAGCCGACGATAATTATCGAACCGCTAACCAAGCCGGTTGGATTGGATAGACGTCGTCCACATGAGCTGGGTCCGGTCGACCACAGTGTTGGTGGTCATGTCACGTGACAGCCGGCCACACCCTGTTGGTGGTCGTGTCACGTGAGCTGGGTCCGGCCGACCACACCCTGTTGGTGGTCATGTCACGTGACAGCCGACCACACCCTGTTAGTGGTCGTGTCACGTGAGCTGGGTCCGGCCGACCACACCCTGTTGGTGGTCGTGTCACGTGAGCTGGGTCCGGGCGACCACACCCTGTTGGTGGTCGTGTCACGTGACAGCCGACCACACCCTGTTGGTGGTCGTGTCACGTGAGCTGGGTCCTGCCGACCACACCCTGTTGGTGATCGTGTCACGTGGGCTGGGTCCGGCCGACCACACCCTATTGGTCAGCTGCGAACACAAGCCTGCTCAGCTACTGCCTGGTGCAGTCTAATCGAGTCTAGTTTAATCTAGTCTAGTCTAATTTAGAGCTAGTCTAGTCTAATATGAGTCACCCGGCGGATGCACTACAGAAGGCGCCAGCCCAGGAAGCGCCTAACTTCCGCCCTTCGTTGTAAGTCCACATTAGCAGGACGCCAGCATCAATTAAAAGCGACAGGTCAAATACCACAACAAGGAATCGATGATCTACTTTCCGCACGGAAACTGGGATTTCGTGACTGGGAATGCTGTGGCATTAGGCCTGCACATTCAGACGAGCGACTCCACCGTGGCTTGGCGCTGTGTTCCCGCGTCCTGCGAGATAGCTGAGGTGTTGTTGTCGGGAATTATCTTCAGTTGTGCTGAGTGCACAAAGGGTACACTGCAGGGAACATTCCATGGGGGACCCATTCACACCATTCATCGCAGCTGCCAGCTGTTATGTCGTCACTGACACAGGACGTTCTGTCTCGGTCTACGTTCATAGAGAGGCGAGTGAAGACTCCCGAGGCGGCTAGCGCGACAGCCGGCCGACACAGGTCCCCCAGCAGATGTTTCCCATCTGTCGCACCATCGCACACGACTCCACACAGGCACACAACACCAGCTGGACACGGCACACCTCAGGGCACATTTGCTGTCTAGCCCATTCACCATTCATCGCAGCCACCAGCTGAACATTCAGCGTTACAGCATACGACAACATTCCGAACAAATCGAATCCTAGCGGTGCGGGGCCGCTCGCCCCCTGGGTGTGCCGATGGCACGCGGAAACTCAGACTGATGGTGACTACGAGGTGGCTGCAGCGGTGAAGTGGCAGTGACTAGCGATGTAGCGGCCGTGGCCATACCAATACGAGGCTGTCGCTGCACAGCTAGCAGTAGCGGCGGCAACAGCAACAACGGCAGCTACTACTGCCGCAGCTACCGCAGCAAACACCAATAGCCTCTATCGCGGCCAGCATACCCGCATTCGTGTAGCGTGAATCCACACATCCCTCTGCGGCGGACATTCACATGCAAAATGCTTCTCGGAAGCAGTACGCGGAAAAGCGTCAGCAGCAGAACCACCGAGCAAATCGTGGAAGGCTCTGTGTCATCGGTTAATAGCTGCCGTGAACTGTGTCCGGGTCTGCTAATGAATCAATTCACTCCAAGGCCTCCGTGGCCGCGCATCGCCGGTAAATACCCGGCGCAGCAGGCACACTGGCGCAACAGGCACACTGGCGCAACAGGCACACTGGCGCAACAGGCACACTGGCGCAACAGGCACACTGGCGCAACAGGCACACTGGCGACATATGATGGTTGTCGTCGCAAACTGCAACCAAGCGACACATGTTGCGGATTACGGGCATTTTGTGAACCACTGATGGGAGCTGGGATATTTATGTTGGCGTCAATGTATTCTGAATGCGTTGGCCTTTACACGTGGCACCACTTTTTCACTCACCTGTCGTGTGAGTCAATTTGCGGTGGACCAAGCGTCCATTGTTCAGAGATGCATCGATCTGAGCCATATTCGGCATCAGTCCGCACAGTTGCGCCAGAAAAAGCCAGAGAGCGGAAATTGATAGGGAAAAGTTAAACACGAACCTTCGTCCGTGCCATTACTGGGGCCGGAATGGCCGAGTGGTTTGGGTGTCGGATTCGAGATCCAAAGGTCCCGGATTCGACGCTCGCGCTGCTCAGACATTTCCAAACCACGCGCCCCACCAGCGAAACAGTGTGGGCGGCGCCGATTAGCAATTACATAAAGTGCGTTGTGAGACAAACCCAATTAAACATGCTGCATTCCGAAAATCAAGTGCACCATTCTTACATGTAGCCCTGCCGATAGCTCTTCTGTTGCCAGACTGACAACAGTTCAGCGAGGAGAGAGAAGACAGAAAGAAAGGGAAGGGATGGATAGTGGATCAAGAAAACACCGGTGATGAAGACAGCAAGCTGGCGATGTCTCTGGCGTGATTTGAAAAAAGTCTGCCCGTATCCAGGCTCGAGCCCACATTTCGCCACAGAAATGAAGTCATCAATTATATTCTCTGCCGATTGACATGCGCTGGGTATAATCAGTTCGCCTTGACCTCTGACCTTCGACTGTGCCGGTGACCGGTGCGACACGCGGTTATTTGGTGGTTGATTCACGACATGTCAGTTTCAACGCCGGATGTCGTGCAATGTGCCCTGTCATCTCCGCTCTGGTATGTGTGATGCGGAACGCCGACGTGCGGGGTCTGTGACAAATCTGGTAGCAGAGCTGTCAGCGACCGCAAAGTTGGCAGCCCAGCAAGGCTCTGAATAGTTTATCTTCACCGTCACTGACTCCGAGTAGATTCGGCTGCACCAAATTTGGTCTACATTGTTAAGGCGACCGGATGACGCAATCAATGTGAATTGTTAATAACGGTCACATAATGATTCATGGAGTTTTCTAGTCATTTATGTTTCACTGTCCAATGCACACAAGTGGTGAATATGCATGTCACCATGGATCGCAAGGGTCGGACATAATGTCATACACTAATGAGATCTGGCGGAAGGAGGCTTTCGCTGCAGTTTTCCCCTCGGTTATCACAGTGAATAGAGCGCCGGCTTGCAAAGATCTTCCCATGCTGGAACAACGGGTCCAGTCGCTCCATGCGCTCCTTCCTGCGCCTCCGGCTGAAATGTCTCGTTGACCAGGCAAGGTCGGAGACGACAACTGGCCAGACAAGGTCGGAGACAACTGGCCAGACAAGGTCGGGGACGTCAACTGGTCAGGTGAGGTCAGGGGCGACAACCCGCCAGGCCAGGTCAGAGACAACTGGCCAGACAAGGTCGGGGACGACAACTGGCCAGGTAAGGTCAGGGGCGACAACTGGCCAGGCCAGGTCGGGGACGACAACCGGCCAGGTAAGGTCAGAGGCGACAACTGGCCAGACACGGTCAGGGGCGATAACTGGCCAGGCCAGATCGGAGACAACTAGCCAGGCCAGGTCAGGGGCGATAACTGGCCAGGTCGGAGACGCAGGCACCAGGCAGCCGTGCCCCAACACGTGAGTACATGGAATATCAGAGTAAAATTGCTCTATTGAAGTGGAATTTTCTCATCCATAGGTGGCTTCAGGGCCCATGCAACACGTTTGCGCTCAGCATAGATTCTGATTCTGTTAAGCTACCCCAGTGACAATTAAAACTCTTAAAAATGCGAGAACATCAAACACACAAACGTGCCAGGGACTGCCAGCCGACCATAGAACCTGAAGGATAGCTCCGCCATGCTTACATTCACCTGTGCCAGTGTGCTCCTCTTCCTACCCGCAACGCTACGGGGACCACATCAGGAACTGTGGCCTGCATGCACCTGTACCATGGTGCTCCTCTCCCCACCCGCAGCACCACAGGGGCTATGCCAGTGGCCATGCAGCGATCTCGCCCAGTCTTGGGTCTGTGGCCAGTCTGGGGTCTCGGCCAGTCTGGGGTCTGTGGCCAGTGGGATCTGGGAGCAGTCTGGGGTCTGTGGCCAGTTTTGGGTCTCGGCCAGTCTGGGGTCTCGGCCAGTTTGGGGTCTCAGCCAGTCTGGGGTCTGTGGCCAGTCTGGGTCTGTGGCCAGTCTGGGGTCTCGGCCAGTCTGGGGTCTCGGCCAGTTTGGGGTCTCAGCCAGTCTGGGGTCTGTGGCCAGTCTGGGTCTGTGGCCAGTCTGGGGTCTCGGCCAGTCTTGGGTCTGTGGCCAGTCTGGGGTCTCGGGCAGTCTGGGATCTGGGGGCAGTCTGAGCTCTGGGGGCAGTCTGGGGGCAGTCTGGGACCTGGGGCGTCACCGGCTCTCAGATGCGACACTCATGTCAGCTACGACACTCAACTGCAACACTCATGCCAGCTGCGACACTCAGTTGCGACACTCACGTCAACTGCGACACTCAACTGCGACACTCACGTCGACCGCGACACTCAGCTGCGACACTCACGTCCACCGCGACACTCAGCTGCGACACTCATGCCAGCTGCGACACTCGGCTGCGACACTCACGTTTGCATCGTCCTCGGAGCCGGTGTAGAGCTTCTCCATGATGTTGCGCATCTCCTGCGTGTAGCAGGTGGTGTAGTTTGTCCAGCCGTTGGGCGAGCTGGTGTCGTGGGCGGTTCTGCCTCGCCACGAGCCCGACGGCAGACACGTCCTGAACACCAGCTCTGCAACACGACAGCATGACCGTGTCTTCGCATCGTTGTCATGTACGTGTTTGCGAACAAAAACGAATGTAGCGACGATAATGGCGCGCCTAAAAATAGCAAAACAAGCATAGCAATGATCACAGCAAAACACAGCAAAACAAACCACAATAAACAATCATACGAAGCCGACCGCACGCGCAAAAGGTATCCTCCGGCTCAGCGGACTCAGCGTGGGCACTTCCATTGCGATGGTGTTCAGTTGAAACCGGAGCGGCCATCAAGCGGCCAGGCGGATAACTAGATTCCAGATGTCGCACAGCACTGGGGACGCAGGTAACTGATACTGGTTGAGTTCCAGGCATCGCTACCAAAGGTCACGCGAAGCAACTTTTCAATGTTTGATCGGCACAGGCCATCGAGCCGGTAACGAAGGGCTAGGCTGGTGGCGGCTGCTGACTCTGGCTGTCCGCCGCAGTTCTGCACAACACCGCATCAAACACCGCGCAAAACGACAGACAACTCGGCTGAGCAGTTCACTTCCTAAATTGGCTCGATGACGCTGTGATCTGCACGCGTAGCCTCACTATCCGAGTTAACAACCTTTGGAATGGAATATTGCACATAGATGTGGATTGTGATGTATTGGGGCGGCACGCTTCCACCTGCTCGGAGCACAGCACTCTGTCCCACCTCGCGTGACCTAACCACCATCACTCGGTTTTCACCCATTGGGTGGCAGCACGGCATATTGCACCTCGGTAACGTGCTTTGTGCATGGCGGATGTGATTTGACTTGACGTCTGTCAGCTCGCGCGCTGGTTGGGGTGCTTCCTACCAGAATGACCAACCTGGCACTGACATTGCATATTTTATCAGCGTTTAAGACATCGCTGATTCATCGTATCTATGCTTCATCCGATGTGAATCACTAGCCGGCTGTGCATCATGTAGCACAGTGCTAAAATGCCGAAAGTGTTGCGCATGTTTTGGTGCCGCGTCCGCTCGTCCTAGCCAGCCCATCGCCCTCCCACACTTTCAGTCATCCCTGCACGACGATTTCAATATCTTGCATTACATAGGCCTGGGATGGTCAGACTTGCCGAAAGGATTTCAATCCAAACACCACGCTCATGCACATGTGTGAGGTGAATTACCTGCCCTCCGCGGGAACGACATTGAAGTCATTTTTTATATCAAGAGGCCCACTCACAACACACTTTCTTTTACACTGACGGCTCTCGTACCAGCAATGGTACGGACCCGAGCGCGATCAGCCTCCCCCGACCGAGGGAGTTCTGGTGTCCACGGGGATCTTCCATCCCCAACAAATAATGTATTTAAGGAATGTCTCCAAGCCTGTTGGTCACACACCACCACACAGGCACATCAAGCCGCCACGCCTCCATACACGCCATCAAGCCCACACTCTCGTACCGGCCCTCCTCCAACCAGCACTCTCTAGCTTGAACGAGGTGGTGGTCGCCAGACTTCGCTGCGGAGGCATCAGATTGACACGCAATTATATTTTGTATCGACCACACCGTCTTCCACTGTGTAGCACATGCCGAGTCCGCATTACTGTCGCCGATATCTTGTATACCTGTCCAACAAAATACGCTCTCCATCGTCCCGATATTATCCAGTATGTCACCAACATCCATACACAAATTCCGCTTTGGGCTCTCCTCGGGAATGTTCACCCGTCACTCCTCGATCTACTTTTTCCACTTCTTATATTACACTAAACTTTCAGAACTGATCTGATTTTTCTGCCATAAGTCACCTGGTCTAAGCTAATTTGACGTGAAGTTAAAAACTATATGCCAGGCGGTGAACTCGTCAGCTATATGACTTCATTACACACGTTTTCCTCTCTGACGTTGTAAAGCACGCACATACAGGGTAATTTCACACTACGCAGGCAGGGACCGATCCAGTTTTAGTCGAAACGGACGGTTTTCCTTATAGATTGCGCTTGGTTTTTTACCCACGGGTTTTCCAAGCAGCTTGGTTTTCCCACTTCCCAGGGTTTCCAGGCTTTAACTTAAACATACACCTACACATACAAGGTCTGACATGACACCCACGGCTCGCCCTGGGCGCCGGGCCTCCGCATCGCTTCAGGTCTCAAGTAGGCAGCGGAGCCTGATCATATATTACGAAGCTGCCCGCCCTCCAAATGTCCTGATTAGTATGCATGCATGCATGTATGTATGTCTGTACATGAACCTGTAAGCCATGTATGCATCGGCCCTCTACGCCACGTTCTTTGTTTGACGGTGTCTCATTTTTCCTCTTTTGTTTAATTGATATAACAGGATGCCACATAAGCCGGATTAACGCAATTCCTTCCTTAACGTAACAATCTCTAGGGGATGGCACTCTGCCTCTGCTAAAAATATATTTTTTCATCCGTAGGTGTTATTGGACTCATACTCTTATAGTCGCGCTGACTCCTACAATCAGTATCTCTATTTCTATCCACTTCTTTGAAGTCGCACCTACGGCGGGCGGGCCGGGCCCACTGGCGAGGACATCCACGG
Organism: Imbricaverruca yamaguchii; assembly: GCA_034440575.1. Lineage (NCBI taxonomy): Eukaryota > Metazoa > Arthropoda > Thecostraca > Neoverrucidae > Imbricaverruca > Imbricaverruca yamaguchii. Next base: position 180,864 of record JAOTOL010001422.1, on the reverse strand, counting down.
TTCGGTGGCGACTCTAGAGGTGTGCATCCGGTTTGGACCGTCGAACCTAACGCGGCGCTGCAGCATGAACGCAAAAAAACGACATAATTTACACGTGACTTCTATCTCCATTTCGTTTCCGTATTTGCCTTCCGAACTCGCTGGGACTGACAATTTGGCTAGCGGCCTACGTACGGCTCCAAATCGCACCGGAAGTTAATGGCAGTACATAGACGTTGTACCTGGTGCTTGCTGTGCTTAGTAGATAATATATTTCTTTCAGAGCCGTATAAAGCTGTATACGTGCGACACATATGCACAAGCACACGCACTCTTATATACATATATGCATTTATATGTATATATGTGTGTATATATATGCGCATATATAACACCTGTACATATATACATGCGCATGCATATGTCCATTGATGCACTTCATAGCTGCGGTTTATGATTTCGCGATTCTCGTAAAATGGGCGGTATTAAAAAATAGTACCCCGGTAGTTGAGTCTGTCTGGCGGTGGTAGGATGGGCTGTGCGTCAAACTGGTGGCGAAGCCGGCGGCCGTTTCGACCTCCACACACACGGAGCGAGTACTCACTGTTGGGGTCGACCCCCTTCAGCCGGGGGCAGTGCTGCGATGTGACCGTGCCAGCGGCGGTCGGCGGCCAGCACAGTATGTTGTCCCACGTCGCGTTGCAGAACAAGTCTGAAACGAGAATCGCCGGTCAGCAGTGCGGTGGTGGTGCTTCGGCAACGCACTGTCACCCTGCAGTGTGGCTACTTCAGGATGCAAGTCCACCTAATCCTGGGGCAGGGATACTGCTGAAGGAGCGTGCAGTTATCCCAGCACGGGTAATTATGCAATTATTATGCGGGGAGCGTACGAGAGCGTAAGATACCTGCAATGAGAGCGTGCAACGAGAGCTTGCAATGCGAGCGTGCAATGAGAGCGTAAGATCCCTTCCCAGGAAGATCCTGGAAGGGATCTTCCAATGAGACTGTAGAACGGCTGGCCCTTGGAGTGGATTTTGCATCGGTGATGTACAGTTGGTCCTTTACTGGCGACTCTCAGCGAAGATGTTTAGTTCGTTCTGCAGCGAAGCGAAATCGACACGCAGCACTAAGTCATGCTGAGGTCCCTGGGCATCTTCTGGACCAATCTAACTCCCACCCGCCAAAAGTTCAGACCAACCTTCAGAGACACGGTGCAATAGGCAAACTTCAACCGGGGAAGCATGACGGCCACCGGGGACATGCGGCTGAGGTATGTCTTGCAGAACTTGAGCAGGCATTGAGCTCGAAGTGCCATCAAGTCGCTGGCGCGGCGAAACGGCCCAGTGCCCATGCACTTGATCATCACCACATGAAGGACGTGCTTAGCTGAACCAGTGAGAGTATGACGAAGCCTCGATATGTGACATGCTGCAGTTGTGACTGGAAAACCGGCGGATATGCTGGAAACAACGGCGCTAACATGGACCGTTGCCAGTACCTGCGCTAAACGCGACAACAAGGAATAATACTTGGTGTCGATGGCTGGAACACATTATGTTGCTCAAAACGCTCAACTAACCGATTAACCGATCGGTTAATTGACGTAAATTAACCGAAAGAGAACATATGAATGGTGCTTAGCAAAATTAACACATTACGAGCGAAGCTGTGAGACTAAGAATTATAAGCTGCGTGGGCTGTTCAACTGGCAATGAAGTAAGTTCAGCGGCTGGCCTGACTTGGTAGGGTCTGGGCGTAGCGCTATTGAGAGACACGGGAATTTACACTGACTTCCCTCGAAAAAATGTAATAAGCACGGTCATGAAGCTTCGTGCACTAAAAGTTGCTTATCTTAATCTGCGATGGTCTGCCCTGTACCATGCATGCATGCATTTTTCCATGCATTACTTTTGCTGAGGTCATATTTTGGAGGTTCGACACTTCGCAAGATATTATCACGGTGCAATATTTTGAACCAAGTACTTGAGCAGTGAGCACTGAGCGTGATAGTTTCCTGCCATTTACTCTGCGACCAGGCGCCATCAGATGAGGCAAGTTCTATTGTCGAGTCTAATCGGCATACATACTACTAGGCATCCATTTTGCTACCTCACAATTTTTCTTCGAGCCTGAGCATTATTATTAGATAAGACGCGAAATATATCAAGGAGAACTAAATGACAGGGAAGTGTTCAATAGTACTTTCAAATATACGGAGACACAAGCTACCTCCCTAGTGAGCCACCCAGTAAAACGTCTTTATGCTTCATTTGACTTGGCGATGCATCTGGTTGAATGGAGAAGATGCGAAAATCATGCCTTTTCCAGTATTGACCCTCTCCAGCCCCGTCTCAGGAGGGATTGATAGGCGCCCCCCCCCCCCCTAAGGTTTGTCGCCGATAGTGAAAGAACGGCAGCGCGCCGAAATACCATCTTCCCATACCAATTATGATGCCTTTTCCCATGTCAATTGGGCGTGTTGAGTGACAAGTTTGAGGTCAGGTCATCTAGGGTCAACGAGTTAGTCCAGGTCAAGTGGGGTCACCCCCTGAGAAGGTATGTAAGGATCTGAAAGGAAAGACGAAGTTCTCCCACGGTCTTTTTCTATCATGACATGCTGCTTTCTTTCAACCTGATGCTTCCAGCCACTTGAACTTCACTCGTCGCATTTGCAGTATCCCTGTGAAGCTTTCTCATCCATCAGCACAATTTCCGACTAGTATTTCCGACTGCCGGGTTTAATTAGCCCAGCACTAACGAGAACATTTCGTCATCATACCCTACCGACGCGGGTGGGCGGGGGTGGGGTGTGGGCGGGGGGAGGGGGTCGTTCGCCGCCACGACTGCAGCCATTCCGCCAATACTTGAGCTAGAGACATGCATAAAATCAGTGTTGTTTGACACCAGTTTCATCTGACGACATCCAATCTGACCCTTTGTGGTCAACCATTGCCTCCGAGGGCAGGTCAAAGATAATGATGTCAGGAAAATCGGATATATTGCACCGAAACACTATCACGTTCATACAATCTTCAAGAAGAAAAAAAACAGGCGTGCCCTTGCAAAACTTGACATGATCTATTGGCTGGTACCGGGAGATCCTGATCGAACCCCAGGATAAGCGGCGAGGTGGCGTAAAAGGTACCCCTGGCCATATTGATTTGGAATATTTCACGAAGTGTGAACAAAGGACAGTTCAGATGATTTAGATTCATAAAAAAGGATGTTTCTCTCCACGCAGTGTGGACAAAGAAAAGAGGATGTTGTGTGCACGACGAAAGTTGGTAAGTCTTTCTAGAGGGCCATGGCATTGTTCACCGTGAAAGAGAGCATGTGAAACTGTAAGATGAGTGTTGCATGATGGGCATAAAAGTCGAGGTGAAGCAGCGTAAATACATCAATGGGTGATAAAAGTATGTCCTATGCGGAGCCGCAATACAACTTCTTTTTCTTGTCTGTTTTCTTTTGTATAATGTGGTCCAGGTATCAATGGCAGATTTGATGAGACGTAATTGTGTGTGGTGTGTAGTTTCAGTTCATTCTTGGTTCCAAAAATGTCCGGGCCTGACATGATTAGGATCCTGTAGGATCCTACTAGTCAGCATAAAATATGTATACACGCATTTACTGGAGGCTACATGCTTCTTTTTTAATTCATTTGTTAATTCTTAAACTAAAAATAGCGTGTATATAGCATTCAATTACAACATAGCTCAATGCCTTTGTGTGCCGTTGAAAGGGTCAATGACAAGATCTCAAATGGAAAGGATCAAAGACTCGCCTTCTGGCAACCTTTGAGTTATCACAATTGAACACACTGTTTATCCAGTGCGGCAGCCTGTCAACTCGTCACCGCCGGATCACCGAGGCGCACCAGCAAAAGGTCAGCGTGCGGCGCCGCCGGCAGACGCCGGGTCGGTGGCAGGGCAGCGCGAACTGCACATGCCACACCCCCACCGACACGCACATCCGATCGGTTCTTGCGGAACCAGATGGACCGGGACAAGAAGGTTTGTTTGTTTATTGGTTGGTTCACGACACACTTTATGCACATTCACGGCTAATGGCGCCGCCCACACTGTTTCGCCGGTGGGCCGCGGGATTGGGAAATGTCCTGCGTGGCGCTAGAGTCGAACCCGGGACCTTTGGTACCCATAGCCCGACACCTTAACCACTCGGCCATCCCCGCCCCTGGGACAAGAAGGCGTGCAGCTCAGAACCTGACGCCGAATTGTCCAGCCACGTTTCAGTGGACGCTATGATGTCGTACGGATTTTACCCCGGATCGGCCGCCAGAATCTGTGCCAGCTTTCCTCGGATGCTGCGGCAATTCTGTATGATCGCAGCTATTGCCGATGCTGCACTGCCGAGGTGGCGGGGTCAGTGACCGACAGCTGGAGTGACAGTCACCTCGGCAGTGACCGACAGCTGGAGTCGACCGGCGAGGCCTGGATCCGGGTTCCGTCCGACGTCTCCTGAAGCGTGTCCGACTCCAAGTGGAGCAGGATTTCGCGTCATGTTGTATTTGGCTGCGGAAATATCCTGCAGCTCTTCCGGCAGGTGGTGAGCATCTTGTCATGGGTGGAACCCACAGATCGCATGCAGCCATCATGGAGAAGCTTCGGCTTTTAGCGGTAGATGTAACTACGTCCTTTCTCAATACCCAGTCTGAATTACCACTTTCCAGACCCAGCACTGGCCGACGCAGGCGGAGACCAACAGCGTCAGGAGCAGCGACACGAAAACACGTCGGTTCGATGGGCCTCGAACTCGGGCCCTCAGCGGTTCCTCACCCGCCAAACTCGACACCGACACCACACGCAACACCACACGCACGGCGCAAAAACTGAGACGACCAACTCGGACCAATTACAGGCGCAGATACATACGCAGATGACGAATACAATAACGCGGACCACACCTCATCCACCACCCAGGCACCTACAAAACGATCGAACAAAGAAGCGAAGACGACCTCCAGGAACAACAAACCAAACACCCGTGCCAAAACATTAAAACACTAAAACAAAATTCGAAGAACTCCTTCGCCCACTCTCTCTCTCTCCCAACTCTACGAATGATGTGTAATATATTTATATTTAAAAACAAAAACAAAACAAAAACACAAAAACAAACGAACAAAACCAAAGGCCAAAAACAAAACAAAGGACCCAAGAATGATAACGTATGACGCATATGCATGTTCTTGCATTGTTAAAACGAACGGCGATGACCCGACCCCACCCCCAAGTAGGCTCCGGCGCCGACCGGACCGCCGCTACACAACGAATCTAAAAGGACTTAAACAGCCGACATCACGGACCTGTGGCCGGCTGGTGCAACTCAATAACACACATAGCACACACGATGGTTGAGTCGCATCAGACCGGATCCGGTGGTGTCAGATCGGATCAGGTTGGGGGTGGGGGATGGGCCGGGTCGAGTCGGGTCGAGTCGGGTCGACCTGACCGGTTCGGGTCATGTCGGGCTGGGCCAGACAGGATCTGATGCCATTCTGATCGCTCATGTCGACGTTTGTGATGGATACACGGAACTTCGCTCGCCCGGGTTCGTCGTCGCCGCAACAAAGGAGACGAATCTTGCTGGCTTCGCCCTCGCTCGCGGCAATTTCCGGCTACATTCACTACTGAGTGCTCCTCCTGCCAAACGCCTGCCGACAGTCTTCATACAAATGGTTCACAGTATTTCCGTCGTGCCGAGTATAGCACACGTGCGGAGCATAACAGTTGTACAAAGCATAACACTCGTGTAGAGCATAACACCCGTGCGGAGCATAGCACTTGTGCAGATCATGCAACCCGTGCGGAGCATAGCACCCGTGAAGAGCATACCACTCGTGGAGAGCATAGCGCTCGTGTAGAACACACCATTCGTGCAAGACATAACACTCATGCAGAGCGTAGCACTCGTGCAGAGTACAACACTTCTGCGGAGTGTAACACTCTTACAGAGCGTAGCATTCGTGCAGAGCGTAGCACATGTGCAGAGCGTATCACTTATGCAGAGCGTAGCATTCATGCCGAGCGTAGCACTCGTGCACACTGCGGAACGGTGGCTGTTTCTCGGCTTGGTGTTTCGATTCCGATTCACTGACAAATATAACAAGAAGAGCAATACAAGCGATGCCGCCCTACCAGGCTGCGTCACTGGGCTAAGTGTGTGTTCTATTGTGCTTTAGATATTTACATTTTCACCTGAAGATGCTCTGCTGAACACAAAAGGTACCCACCAAGTGACACCCGGGTGCACCCCCTTAAGATACAGTCACTCGTGGAGCCCCTCTTGGCAAGTGGCGCCACGGCCCTGAACATCGCTTTCCCTCTCCCTCTCTCACTTATTCTCTCGCTTTACACACCTGTGCGTGGTAACCTATTAGTTGCCGGTTCAAGTCCTGCTATAGTTCATGAGGAGATCCAGTCTTTGGCTTCCTCACCAATTGTGCAAATGTTTTCTTTGAAATACGCATAGCAATTGTAGGTGGCACAATACGCCAGCGCCACCTATACTGGCCGTGACCGCCCGGTACTATTTTTGGTAGCACAAGCGCCATCTATACTAGCCGTGACCGCCCGCTAATTATCTTGGTAGCGCCAGCGCCACCCATACTGGCTATGACCGCCCGCTACTTTTCTTGGTAGCGCCAGCGTCACCTATATTGACCATGACCGCCCGCTACTACTTTTTGTATCGCCAGCGCCACCTATACTGACCGTGGCCGCCCGCTACTATTCTCCGCCGATAACGGCACGGTGGCCGATCCTTCGTAGCCCCATCGCTCGCCTCTGGGCATCGTCTTGCACGTTGTCCCGAATGGCATCTTATGCTGGTGCTGAACACCAAAACAGTGGCAGACGATCGCGGTTGAAGTGGCTTGCTCCAATTTGGTGTGTTAGGCCGGTTACCCAACCCAGTATTCGGACGGCGTGACCCCCACTTCCTGAGAGGCGTTGTGCGGGTGTGCGGGCGTGAGTGTATATGTGTTGGGCGGGGGGGGGGTCGCCCACCTCCTGCGAGGCGCTGTGAGTTACCGGAAGGTGGCGCCCACCTCCTGCGAGGCACTGTTCAGTTACCAGAAGGTGGCGGCACTTCCTGCGAGGCGCTGCCGGGGTGTATGGGTTCGTTTGTGTGTGCGAGGGGGCTGACAGTTGTGTAAGCCGATATCCTTAGCGCGGCTCAATGTGAGCTTCTGACATTCCTGCGGATAACGTGAGCTTTGTGAGTCGGTCGCGGGGAGCGCTGGAATGTGCTGATGATAATTTTTCCGGCATGTGGAGAACTCTGTGCAGGGCGAACAGCGCGTCCAATCTGCAAGTCCATTTTCATCTCCTGCCGATGTTTCCGTTCTGCTGGTTGGAAGCATCTCGGCCCGATAAAGTAAGTGTTTAGTGACCGCAAAAAAGAAACAAAAACCTCTCCTTATGGGCCGCCGCAAGATACAAATCCCGCGTCGCGTCAATAGTTGTGTGCACATAAGCAATCATGAAGCAGCTTATGATTTACAGAGTGGCATGCGTAAATCATAGATGTTGTGTAGCCTTCTCTATTCTCCGTGATCACGCACGCCAGATAAGCATATACCATCCGCACGGAGCAGCCGCGTCCATGACGTCAGCCCGGCTGATATTTACCGGGGAATTGCGCCGTCCTATGTCGTGACTGGAGACCGTAACGCGCGCCGACAGAGACGAGGCATCACTCGCGGCCGGCAGGCTGACGTGTGCCGCCCGCGAAGTGATTGTTGGCCGCCGCTTTGAACCAAACACCCCGGACGGCTCCCAGCCACAAAGCCACCCAGGCGTTAGCACCTGCGGCGGCCGCGACGGTGTTGATACCATCAGCGGAGCCGGCGCCTGACTGGGGAACCCCTCGAGACGATCATTTCTCAAAACGCGGCCGCCTGTCGGATGTTCGGTGGTGTACCGATCAGCCAGGCCGGGGACGAGTAGCCTAGGGGTAAGTTGCTCGTCTCACAATCGAAAGGTTGTGGGTTCGAGTCTCACATGTCGCTACTCTTCGCCCGCGACCAATCGGCGTGAGAGATTGGCGACGCTGCATGACTCAACGGTTGATGTGTCGTAAAACCAATAACCAACCAACGATCAGCCAGGCCGTGGCACTCGGTCAACCTTGAAACGACACCCAGGTTTACAGGTCAAGAGCGGTCTCCGACCGCCAGAGGAGACGCAGGGTTGTTTGCGCCTAAACGACCGGGTGTCATACGGTTTCAGTGGCTTTTCGATTATGCTGCGGTGGTTCGAGTGTGCTGGAGGAAGGGGTGGTAGTTGCGGCTGGTTTCAAGTGAGTGTCATTGCGACGCAGGGGCGTAGCCGGAAGTGAAAGCCATGGACCTTGTCTCCCATCGCGTGGAAGCCGCTATGTGCACCGAATAGGACACTCTGCAGTGTGTCTAATTCAAGAAATCACCTTTCGAACCGCAGGAAGCCACACCCTGGAAAGAGACAATCTTACTTTAGGAAGCCACCTGGTATCTATTCTCTCTGTTTGGGACTAACTCGCGTTTACAATTGGGTGGGAGCATCTCCATCGCCAGGAAACGGTGTCAAATGTGCATTTAAAAGTGGGGAAGGCAAGCATTGTTTACTCAGCCGTGAAAAGAGAGTCATTTTTAAGATAATTTGTGTAATACACATGGCTTGAAATACACCTCAAATGTACACATTCCCTGTATAAATTGTATTTTCTTTATACACGATACACCATTTTTTCCTAAAAGGTAACATGAATACCAAAAAAAAAACCTTCTCGATCTGGTTTACCTCTCCGACTAGAAGACCAACTCGATCATCGGTTTTCTTCCAGAATGTATGCACATTTTGCGGTCGGTCTTAATCCGCCACAGATTGGTGGGCCTTTCGCGGCATCGCTTGTTCGTTCTGGCTGGCTTTGTGTTGTTGAACTGGCAGCCAGACGGGGCTGGTGGCCTGTGTGACAGACCAGCAGACCAGACGACAGCGCAGCTGCACAATTCCGGCAGTCGGGCGAGCTCCCGCCCGGCCGCCGGCTGATAGAGGATGAAGTTGCCCAACTTCAACATTCCCGAGTTTAGCTGGATGCCTTCTACGTCCGGCTGGGCCAACCCGGTCCGGCTTAGATCGAACGGCCAGGGCCATCCGCTTCATGGAGTCGGCGATTTCCACGGCCTATGCCATTGCGTCATCCGAGGTTCAAGAGCAAGACACATTTTATATGTGTGATTACCATCTGTATCATAGCGGAGGCCTTCTTTGGTGGGGCATCATGGGCTCGGACTACGAGGAGATTCAAGCTAAGTCCATTCCAACCAGGCTATCATCTCGAGCTGTAGTCAGATTGACTGCCTGTAACTACAAGTGAGCAGATTATTGACTCACTGCGACGCTGTCTGGAGCTTTTACCGTGTAGCCTGCTGGCTGGCTCAGATGTTGACAATGCCACGGAAATGTTTTACTCGCTAGTCGCAGCAACTATTCGTAAGAGATGTTGGTCGTGACTCCTTACCGACGGCTTCCTCTCCGGCTCTCTGGGTCGACTTTGAAGCCAGACGCGCACTAGCCGCCAAAGAATGTGCATATCGCGGGATGAAACGACACCCGAGCGAAAGTGTAATTCGTCGTGATGCTATGAAGAAGCGCGACTTCTGCCAACGTCTGATCGGACGCAGCTACTTCGGATTCGGGCGGAATAGTAGAAGATTTTAAGGCGAACTCCACGCGACACTAGTCATTTTTAAATGATTTAAGGGGAGTGCTTCCGTTCCGCCTCTGCCCGACAGAAACGCATTAAACAGCGATGACGTTGTACGTGTCAACATGTTGAACAGAGTCTCTTCAGCCAAATTTACGCCACGGGATGTAGTTCAGCGCCCATTACCACAGGACTACGGATCGTCCTCTCTTACAGATCTTCGGCCCCCACTAGAGGAAATCCAAACGAATCTCATGAGGCTTGACGCACACAAAGCACGTGGACCAGATAATATCAGCGCCCGAATCTTCCGGGAGTGTAGAATAAGACCTTGGGTTCTTCCACGACGCATTCAACCGCTAGGCCATGTAGCGTCGGGAACCTCTCACGCCGATTGGTCGTGGATGGACTCGGTAATGCCGCCGGTTGTGAGATTCGAACCCGCAATCTTGCGATCAAGAGTCCGCCACTCTACCAACTGAGCCGCCGCAGGCCCAGATGCTGGCCAGTTATGCGTTCCGCTGCGTACAATTTGAAGCCATTCAGCTATGCTGGGAATATGTCCAGTCCGGTGGAAAATGGTAAACGCCACACCAAAGTAGAAGAAAGGCAACCGGAAAATTCCCGCAAACTACCGAGCAGTTTCACTTATCTGGCTGTGCGGCAAAGCTCTAAAAAAAACTATTTGTAATATTTTGAATGCTTAAAATTAACTAGTACTGACGGACATTCGGAACGGTTTTATTCCTAGGAGGCCATGTGCTTGAAGCCCGTCAGTTTCATTGAGTCACGCCGTAGGATTCGATCGCTGCTGGCTACCAGACAGATGCAATCTACACGGGCTACTCCTCGGCTTTTCAAAAATGGAATTGACAATCCCCCTTCAGCCAAGAGATCGCGAAATCCACACACGATTTTACGTAGTTTGTGATTAAGAAACAATACACTTTGGATTTCGTAATTGTGTTAGCTCGGGACGTCAATGAAATGCCATCTTGGCAAATAACAACATAAATTGTGAATTAATACCGAATTCGGCATGAATACACAGCTTAAGATTTTAGTCAAATTGGCCTCAAGATTGCACCAATTCGTTTAATTGTGGCCTTTGCTAATTTCATCCCCAGCTATTTCCTTCCATGCACTCGCGTTCTTTGCTAGAAGAAAACTATTTTACGACGAAATATATTCCGTGTTCGCTGACCTGGTACCGGTCGGTCTGCCTCGCGGCGACGTTATGCACCTGGCGGGACGGAAGACTGGAGCCTTAGAGGCTTCTTCAATTCGATTTGCGTGTATCTGAAATGCTTTGCTTCTTCAGTCCTAAAGACGCTGCTCCCAGTCAACTTTAAAAACATTTGTCAACTTTCAATTTGCCGAAAATCGCTAGTTCAGAAGTGTACCAATTACAATTCATGGTGCACTTCTGAAGAGTTCCCGACCAGCCTCCCGAAAACTCACGGAGTAGGTCAACGATGCAGCAATGAGTCCGGGTGTAATATCCGCCAGTTCACACAGCCCATCCCATCAACACACGACCTATCAGCCTGGCGCAGCACCATTCTGACCTCATCCTATCAACCGAACGACCAGCCAAGTACCAAACAGTGTCCCCGGTCGGATTGACAGTAAGCCCTGCTCCAGGTCAATCGCAGTCGTATACTCTCACCGGCCACGGGTGACCTTACTTTGCCAACATTTCCCCGGATTCTCGCTCTGACAGACGCAGGGTACCATCATGTTCTAAACCACAGAGGACAAATCCAAACTGGTTTTTCGCCACGTTTAATGGAATAAACATTGAAACGCATCCTATTTGCGTGAAATATTTAGGAAGCTAGACAAATCCGTGAACCGGAAACAACGGCGGTGGTGTTCAGCAGCCCCCCGTTCCCACCAGCCCGAGAACACAGCCACGCCGCAGACAAAGCCGCAGCACATTTGTATTGCCCGTCGCGCACACCCGCCCACACCCGTTAGCGTCAGTGGGCGCGCACACCCGCCCACACTCGTTAGCGTCAGTGGGCGTTTCGACGACGCGAACATTCATCTTCCGGCCGGTGGAAAAACATCGGCCAGACAACTCGGGCTCCACTGCCCGACTGCCAGTTCGACAAAACAAAGCCGGCCGGAAGAAACAAGCGACGTCGCGAAATGGCCACCAATCTATGGCTCATCGGACCGGCCGCAACAGACCGCGGATCAGACGGATCACGGCCGATGATGGATCAGTCCACGAGTGGCTGACGGATCAGTAGCATACCGCGGATCAGATGGATCACCGTTTTATAAGAGTCCGGCTAACCATGATCCCATGGCAATGGAATCATACATTTGTTACTTTTTTAGGAAGAGATATTTTGTCAGGCGAAAAAGATATAATTTCCTGCAGGAACTCACGCAATTGAGGTGTATTTGAAGTTGTAATCACTACAATGATGCTTGCTAAATATGACCACAAATTTGAAGTATGATACACGTTGCATTCCATACTTGCGACCTTCGTTGATACTGTGCATTACATCTGGAAGAAAACTGCCAATCCGGTTAGTTTTTTAGTTGAGGACGTATACAAGGTTCAAAAGGGTCTTCTTGCATCTATGCTACGTTTCAGGAAGAACAATTGTATCAGGCGGAAAGTAGATATTACCTTCCCCAGAAATGTATGTACTTGAGGTGTATTAGTCGTATTCATTAACAAAAAAACAGTTTGTTATATTTGATTTTGCTTTCCCGCATGGGCAAAAAAGGTGTTTGCATTTTCCACTTTTGGATGCACCTTCCACACTGTTTCCAGACAATGAGGCTGCTCCACCCAAATATAAACGCGAGCTAAAGTGCAAAGGAGAGAAAACAGCGAATGGGTGGCATTCCAAAGTAAGCTTGTCTCCTCCCAGCGTGAGGGTTCCTGCGGTTCAAACGGTGATTTCAGGAGCAGGACGTAACCTCGGACAGTGTGAAGAAGGTGCCATTCTGTGCACGTGGGGGCTCCCATGCGATGGGAAAGGAGGTCCACGGCTTCCACCTATGGCTACGTCCCTGAGTCGCACCTATACTCACTTGAAACCAGCGGCAACTGCCACGGCTTCCTCCAGCATACTCGAACCACCGCAGCGCAATCGAGAAAACACCGAACATCCGACAGGCGGCCGCGATTTGAGAAATGATCGGCTCGAGGGGTTCCCCCAGTCAGGCGCCGGCTCTGCTGACGGTATCAGCACCGTCGCGGCCGCCGCAGGTGGTAACGCCCGGGTGGGTGGCTTTGTGGCTGGGAGCCGTCCGGGGTGTTTGGTTCAAAGCGGCGGCCAACAATCACTTCGCGGGCGACACATGTCAGCCTGCCGGCCGCGAGTGATGCCTCGTCTCGGTCGGCGCGCGCTAGGATCAGTCACGACTTAAGGCAACACAATTCCCTGGCAAATGTCCACCGAGCTGACGTCACAGACGGTGTGGCCCGGTACAGACGGTCTATGTTTATCTGACATGTGTAAAAATGGAGAACAAACAAGGCTACACAACACCCATATTTTATGCATGGCTCTTTGGAGATACTGAGCTGCTTCATGATAAATTATGTGCACGAAACTGACTACCGACGTGACGCGGTATTCGTGCCTGGCGTCGGCCCGTCGGTGAGCGGTTGATATGCTCACTCACTCACTTTATTTTGCCAAAATGCTTCCAACAAGCGGCACGGAAGCATCGGCAGGAGATGAAAATTGGCTTGAAGATTGGACGCGCTGTTCGCTTTGCACAGGGTTCTCCACAGGCGGGGGAAACTGCCATCAGCACACTCCAGCGCTCACCGCGACAGACTCGCAACGCTCACGTTATCCGCAGGAATGTCAGAAGCTCACATTGAGCCGCGCTCAGGACGTCGTCTTACACAATTGTCAGCCCCCTCGCACACACAAACGAACCCATACACCCCGACAGCGCCTCGCCGGAAGTGGGTGCCACCTTCCAGTAACTCACAGCACCTCACAGGAGGTGGGCGCCACCTTCCGGTATCTCGCAGCACCTCACAAGAGGTGGGCGTCACCTTCCGGTAACACAGCGTCTCGCAGGAGGTAGACGTCACCTTCAAACCACTAGGCTGGTTAACCGGCCGAACACACCAAAGCAAGCCACTTGGATCAAGCCACTTCAAGACCACGATTCGATTTGTGTTTCGGAGACCTGGAATTGTTGATAGAAATCTTGAGGTATTCCAGCTCGGAAAATACACCATTTTTGTCAGAATTCAATTTCACCTTTTTGAACATTTTAGCCAGCTTTTAGTATATACATCAAACAACAATAAGCTCGCCGTGATTTTCCCATAACTTCATTCGATATGTTGGAGAACAATAGTGGATGTTCCTTCAAAGATGATGGTATCCTGAATGTCAAACATCCAGAAGGACATGATTCTGACCATGATGAACAATGCGCTCTTGCATGCTCATTTGGGCTCTGAAGAGTGAAGTGCAATATGGGACTAGAAACAAAGAATCTGCTGAAGAAGAAGGCAGGTCCAGCTTTGAGTACGCCATCTTCACGGCTTTCAAGGTTAGTGAAGGGTCATCATCTTCAACCTGAGACAACTTCAACGTGCTATGTAATTCAGCAAAGCCAACGTAGCCGTGCCAGGGGACGAGTAGTCTAGGGGCAAGCTGCTCGTCTCACAATCGAAAGGTTGTGGGTTCGAGTCTCACCTGTCGCTACTCTTCGCCCGCGACCAATCGGCGTGAGAGATTGGCGTCGCTGCATGACTCAACGGTCGATGTGTCGTAAAACCAATGACCAACCAGTAGCCGTGCCAGAGCACTAACCGTGTACGCTCCTTGCACACCCGTGAAAAGGATTCCGCATGATATCATCGGAATGGAATAGTTGTGGCATTTGCAATGTGACATTTTCCAGCCATATTACTTGTGTGCATCAGTCTGAAGCACGTGTGCCAGATTGGAATATATTTGTTAACTGGTTGCTCGTTCAGGAATGCTCGCTTTTGAAGTATGACAAATGTACGTGTGGTGAAAGTCACTCGATTGCTCCATCAGTACGTTCTGAACTACCATACTAAATCATGCATTGCGTTGTGGGATCACCAAGTTGCAAGAGTTATCTCTGCTGGAGGTCGAATGCAGAACTTCAGCTTACTTTCCTATCGCATATGGAATATCCAAGACCTAGGTGGAAAGTTACATCCAGCTAAGAACTCTCGATGTCAACCTCCCAATATCATGCAAAATCAAATTCCCAAAGAATTATGCGATGTTCACTTAAGGTTTGATTCAGCAATGGATTCCAAGGAAAGCTACCTCTTGGCTGAAACAAACCCTGTATTTTTTTCTCCCGCTGATGCTTCACTCCTGTGCCACTTGCTTCAGCTTAACTCGCGCCGTCTTTCCGGTCAGATCCTCACACCCCGACTCGGGGGGCGGGGGCAGTTAGTAAACCCCGCCTCTAAAATCCAAACTAAGCATCACACGAAAACGAAAGAGGTGGCATCGGAAAGCGCTCGATGAGTAGGGTCCGATTCCACCCCCGAAAGCAATTTCACTCAAAAGTGACGTCACCAGGGGGGCTAGATATTCACGACTTTTCACGACTTATATTATGTTTTTGGCTCTGGGGAGTTCAATTTGGGGGATATATGAAAAAAAATTGATTTGGAATGAGAAAAGGACAACGGAATCGACCAAGGCATTATTTTTTCCCCAAATTTTTTTTGTGAAATTTCAAAACTTTGAGTTTTCAGGTTTTTAATTTTCCTTTTCCAGTGGGTACAGCAAACCGAGAAACGTTGTTGGAAGTCAACTTGTCCTGATAAAAATGCTTACTTCAACCAGAATCCTCTATTTGAACTGCAATTTGGCAAATACTCAAAAATTACGTGTAGTCAGAAAACGAAAAAAAGAGAAATATTCCACTCGTACGTTTTGTTGCATCCCTAAAGATAAGCAGACGCTGAAAATTTCATTACAATATCTGTATCCGTTAAAGCGCGACGACTGGTTAAACGTTTTTGGAGGTGACCTCACTTCTCCTTGTCTAACTCGTTGACCCTAAACGACCTGACTTCAAAATTTTGAAACAGCATGCCAAATTGATGTGGGAAAAGGTTTGCGAATGGCGCGCGTTGCCGCGTGCCATTCGCCCACTATCCGCGAAAAACCTGAGGGGGCGGTTGAAGACCCCCTCCCGAGACGGGACGGGTTAACTTTCCACCCTGACATCCAGGATAGATTGTGGGACGATAGGGTATGAGGCACAGCTTGCGGGGAACGAAATTAGATAATGGAGCGAATAGTCAAGTCTAACCTTCAGACAGACATTTCAGATGACCACAGTGGTTTTGTAATAACGAAACAATACTATCACAACGTGTACATTGAATGAACAAATCACACACGGCTACAAATCACAGGAACAAAACACGTGCTGGATTCGGGGCAGCAGTGCCCAAGTTTCGATTAAAATTCTGTCAGATGCGTACAACATCCACATACATCCAAAGTGCACACCTCGACGCAGTCTCGCCCAACACTATGTCACTGTGGGCCAGATGTACCCTTGCCCAGCTCTAACCAGCTAACTGGGGACAGGTGTAAGCCGATCCTGCGCCCGCCTCGCAATAGACGCCGAGTACGCGGAGCGCATATGGCAACTGGACGCCGTGCGCCCACGGCCTGCAAGATCATCATCTTGGCAACCATCATCATCATCATCTGCAAGGTCATCATCTTGGCCATCATCTTGGTCATCAATCTGCATTGAGTGACAATGGAGATTCGTTCTCTTGCATACTTTTCGTTGACCGGCTCAGGCTCGGATTTCTATGGCTATGCGTGCACCAGGTTCGCCGCCGCCTTTTCTGCAACGACACGGTAAGCTTCCCATGGGTTGAAAGCATTGGCAATTCTCGTTCCATACATTGCTGGTTGGTTCCGGAGAGTCATTGGTTGAAGATCAGCATCGCCACAAAGCGGCTTTACTCGGATGTTTGGGATGTGCAGACCAAGAGTTATTTGCTGATTTGTGGGAGGTAAGACATATCGAGGTAATCGAGGATGTCATCAATGTCGTGGGTCTGCACTTTCTTCCCAAGGCCATTGCTGCTTTTAAGCGATACCGGTTCCGCCAGAGGTCACTCTAAACTGTGAATCCACAGAAGATCATGCTGCTGTTCTGCAGGGTCTAACTGTGAACTGCGTGTTTGGTGATCCTAGAGATGAGCTGATTCAGGACCAATTCATTGATAAAGCGAAGCTGTTTCAATTACGTAAAAAAACTGTTGTTCCAAATTGTGGACCTGGCACTTTAGAATGATAATCAAAGAGGCTTTGAGATGGTCAAAAGAAGACCATTCTATGGAGGCGGTGTCAAATTCCCGTTCCACCTCCAAGCCGCCAGCCACTTCTGCTTCAAAGGCTCGACACTCACGCCAGAATCTGTGCCGATGCTACAGAAGACGAATCTCTTTGTATTCTACATTTAACAAAGGCTGGAATGCTCGGTATGCAAATTGCAATGCATGTGGGAAAATTCGACCCTTCGTTAAAGTAAGATCCTCTCTTAAGGTCTTCCCTCCAGACCTCGTAGTAAGAGGGAAGCAGAGGTGACGAGGTTGTCAACCGGTCCTTCGTCCAGTCACATGCTTCCTGGAGTGTATCTGGAGTCAGGTTCTTTCGCCAGTGCACGTTAATATGTTGGTGGGCGCTGGTTGTGATGCCACCCTCATTTCTGGGCAGGTCTATGACACCACATTTACCTCGATTCGCCTACATCAGACACACGGTCGGTTAGTTCCTTGTTCAGGACAGGAAGTATAGGTAAGAGTTAGGCTACATCGGACAGCTTTTGTCCAAGAGAAGCGACATTACTCTGATATGTTGTCGCTGGTACTATGGAGCTCATTCTGGGTATCCACTTCCTGTCTGAACTGGATGTTCAGATTGTTTTCGGGACAAGTTCCAGCCAGCTCTGCAGTTGCAGCAGAGGAGGCGCCCACGCTCAAGACAGCCAAAGCCTCGGCATTCACAAGCCCAAGATGCGTCCAGAGATGCATCCGATTCGGACAGGGATCAGCCGTCTTCCGCTCATCATTGGTGAAGAAGTATCGGCCAAGCTGAACGTGCGCTGGAACAAGGCACTATCGCGGAAGCAGTCTCCAAAGTGGGTGCCCTTCCTTCTGAGGATTTGCATTGACAAACGTGGCCCAAATACTGCAGTGGTGGAAGATGTGTCATGTGTATTCTCGATTGCATTCTAGTGTATTGTGTATATTCTATTGTAGTCCACATGTCAAGGAAGTTCTAGGTCAACTGGATGGAGCTCAGATTCGCAATACCCTTGACCTGACTAAGGTACATTCACCTGACCTGACCATGCGACTGCGGAAGACTGTGCAAAACAAGCTCTGCGGAACGCTTTGTCTCCCATTTGGTGAGTTACGTTTAGCCTGAGAAGCCATAATTGTAGCCTGTAAATCAAACCGGAGGGACTGGAACAGAACCATCATTCGGTTAGCAAGTCTTCATTTGCCACTGCCCAGTATTTCTCACTAATTTCGAGATTCGCCTCCATCATCGGTTTTGCCCTAAGCGAAAGGAATAATATCAACCCACGTTGCGAGTGCAGGTGTTCACAATGCAAATACAAATGCAAAGTAGCGATATCAAACATTGACATACGACTCTTTCCCTAACCCCGAGTCTCCGATATCTACGAATGACATTCAGATGATACAAAAATCACTCGCGCGTGTACGCGCTGCATCCGCAGGAAGATATTAACTTGCCCAATTCAGAATTCTCTTGCAGACGCATTTTCCTTGCAGATGCAGCAATTTTCTCCGATTGCCCAATTTCAGCCAATTCATAACTTCGAGCTCACAGTACGCCGTGTTTTGCACAGTGCGAGCACAATCCGGTGGCAAATCTCCGGCTCGACATTTGTAAGGAGACATTCGTATATCATCTCATCTCCGACTCGACATTCGTGAGGAACAGGCGTGACAGTACTCCGTGGCCATTCGTAAAGCTGAACTCGCACAGGCGTATCTGCACACCATAGGCGATCCTGAGGTTGAGTACACACATGGGCGTATTCAGCCTCACGTGCGTACTCCATGGACACTTGTGAGACGGACATTTTCCACACTATCAGTTGGTGGTATAATTATTCCGCACTATGTTTTCAGAGTTGAAATATCAGTGTCACGCAGTGACTAGACCTTAGTCAACGATGTTGCATCTTTTTCACACTCATGTTATAGTATATTTATATGCACTCAAACTATCTTTTCGCGGTGTCCTCTGTGGTTAGTTCGTGCATTTTTTTTAAACATACGTCTAAAAATAGCACTTATAAAGCGACTGGGAACTGATTTTAGCCCACTCTGGCTCCGTAAACATAATAGTTTTGTTATCCACTTGCTTATGCATACTACGCGAATGCAGGTACAGAATGCTTTGCCAAACTCCAAACAGATAACAGTTTGTCATCTGGGTCACCCGAGACCATGTCAAGTTGAAATTTGACACCTTGCACTAAGAGGCAAATAGAGAAATAACAACAGTACACAGATGTGGCCTCAGAACAATGCTTTTTAGTTCTGGGGACAAATACCTTTCTTTTTCTTGCAACGGAGAACACCATGGAGCGAACCATACAACTCCTGAAAGCTCTGTGAGCCATGATCCAGGAGCTCAGAAGGCAACTACAAATGTATGATCCCTGGTATGCGAAACATCGTTGTGGTCCGGTTCAACACAATAAGCGCCATTTCGCATTCTACCTGAGTGTAGAACGCCACACAGCTTACCTGGTGGTGACAGCTCGGAGTCTTTGTGAAGGATTTCGCATTCTTGCTGAGACATTTCCGCTCCTTTCGTCATTCCTGGAACCGGAGGAGAATGAAATGAAACATTTGTGCATCATCGTATAAAATTACGAGTGGCATTTCATCAAGTTGTATTGAGGAATATACTACTATGTGAGCACATATACCACTTATGACGCCCGAAACAATTTCTGGAGGGGACGGGAGCTTCATAGTATCCCATGCTAACTTCTAAGGGACAAGGGGGAATTGACCCTTCAGAAGTGTATAACACCAAATCAATTCTTCATATTCCTGAAGGGGATGAAATGGCTGTTGGATAATCTATGTTGGCCGTAAAAATGCTGTTGGCTAATCTAGCGTGGAACAAATTGTTTTCTCAAGAAGCACAAATACAAGCGCATACGACAACAAATTTCAATAACACATGCCAAATACATATCGAGCTGTACATTTTCGTATTTTGATGTATTTGATGCTCCGCAGTACCTCTATAATTCATGAGTCAACAAAACGTTGCCAAATAGTGCTGACAAATTTACCAATCTTGCTCATCAGAAAACTTGAAACACGCCGACCAACCTATCCATCCAACGTCCTCATTTTGGACTGTCGACAGGACGTTGTGACTGGGCGTGTTTTACGGGAATGTTGCTAGCTCGTGGCTGCGATGTGACATCGCGTTCATCAGCGATGAATACGATTTACTCCAGCCGCATTTCAGGAGGCGTACTTATTTAGTTATCATTTACGGCACTTAGTAGAGGGCACTTAAAAGCCCCCTGCACTAAGTGCCAACTACAAGAGCTAGGCTGCAATGCAAAAGACCGTTAGAGAATGCTGATCACGGCGAGCCCAAAACGCACCATGAAGTTGTACTTTCGGCGATTATTAAATCCCCAGAGGTGATCTTAGGTCAATGTGCAGGCCGGAACTTAAATTCCTCGAATTAGTTGAAAGAACGCATAACTCGTGTTCATTCTGCATTGTTTGTCAATAACTGACATAATGTAATGCGCTTATATTCAACGCATCAATACAATCCGAACAGGGAAGATCAGGTCGGGTTAGATTCAGGCTTGAAAATCAGAGTCTGGATTATGCGTGCTATAGACACGGGTAAATGAGAGGAATGCGTGATCTAATCCAGAGTGGTCTCTAAATTACTTAGTTACAGACACAGCTGTCTCGACACGGCCACGCGGCAGAGAACCACAAGAAGCCCGTAAAACACATCGTGCTCAGCGTTCTTGCTCTGATTAGAATATTCATGTCAGTCGATAGAAGAAGACTGATTTGTCCTACCGTGCCATTTTGTGAATGTTCGCACAGATTTCATCGAGTGGACAAAGTGGTGCTTTTATAAATGTCCAAGGCTTCTCGAGAAAACGACCATGAGGTCTTTAAACTTTACAACTATTCCGTCGCTGAGTTCGGTGCATCAGAGCATCTTAGGGCCGGCAGACTGGATGTGTTCCAAGTTTCCGGCACGCGACAGCAAGTTTGTGTGAAACTTCACGTAGCGGCGAGTACAGAGAGCCAGAGTACTCACTGCAACTCTGCGTGGCCGGCACCACGCGTGAGGCACGTTATTTACCCGTATATTGGCAAATAATCCATTTTGCCGTTCGGTAGTTGGCTCGGTAGTTCGGTAGTTCGACGCCAAATTCCCAGCTAAAGTTCCAATTGTGACGCCTGCTATCCAGAGAAAATAATTCGACGAATGATGATGCCACGGTTTACCGACGCGGAGCCTCCATCAAGTGCGACTATCAGTAGAGTTTCTCTCTCCACAAGAACAGGCTTTTAGGCGAAAATAACAATTTGGGAGCGTGACACCACACCGACAAGAATGCGGCGAACAAACGAGACAGCCCATCTGAGGTGAGCATTGGAACTCCTACCCGGCCCCAGTAGGCTGGAGGCTGGAGCTCAAACTGGAGCGAGTCGGCGGGTATCGATGTGCGGCCAGTGCCAGCTGCCGGACACGTGGTCAGAGTTCCCTTCCGATGCGATACGTTCTGCCACGCCAGATGCTACCAGTCCCGCTGCCAAGTGCCGGCGAGGGTGTTTTTGCTGATGCGGTCCGAGAAGACGCCTGGGGAACGGCGCGAATATAATTCGGCCAGGATTATTGCTGCGTGTTGAGGGACGAGGTAGTGCAGACCATGTTCATATCTCGATTTCCGTATCGAGGTTTCGCACAATTGAAAACACATGATCCGCTCCTTTACACAGGGCCGCGGCAACAAGCAACTCTATGCCACGTGCGCCTGCCATTGCTGGCCGAAAGGCCTAACAGCACACTCCTGAGGGAATGAATCAAGTGTCACACGGACGAAGCATCACGTTTGCGCTGCGCCCTGCGCTTAAGAAGGGCCACTGCAGACAGTTACACGTTTGCCTGAACACTGGATCACCACCGAGCAACATGCGGTGCACTGCTGGCCATACCGGTGTCCACCCTCGCAGTGGACAAAACGCGTGCCCATTGTACCGAAATGCTGCCAATCATAGCTGGCAATCATACCAATATTGGCGAGGTCAGGTCGACAGGGCAACAATCGCCTCCAGTAATAAGCTCACTGGACAGTATGGATTATCGGCGGGGATGCGGTCGCATCAACGACAGACACCAGAAATTGCTCGCGGCGTAATTACGGCCGGGGCGGTGGGGGGATTGGGGCGGGGACCGAGTGTGCTCCCGGGCGGTTACAAAATGGCTCCATATGATCGACCCGACCCAGCTCGGCCCGGTCCAATCGTCACACTTTTGATGAACTTATAGCGTGGCAACCATGCACTCAGCATCACGTAACAAGCGGGGGCATGCGGCCTCATTCACCGAGAGTTGATGCGATTTCTGCAGAGTTATGACTGTGTGATGTACTTTCCCACAATATGTACATGTGATCGTATTGTCAGGCTGTAGTAACGTTTTTCTCCAAATTATGTTGACTGGACAGTATTGCTAGTGAAATGAGCGTTGGGACCGGTATCCCGCCGGCTATTATTGGGTGCCACACACTGCGATGAGATGGACGGGGTTGTTTACAGAGCAGAGCCCGCAATATTTACACTGACAGGATGAACGCATGCGTGCTGATTACGTTCCGTCTGGAGAACTCCGCCAATGCTCGAGTTTTCTGCTCTGCCCGAATGACCGATCGCCTCCTGTCCATGTGCGGCTTTTATGCATCGTGCATAATTCACCATCAGCTAGACAAAGCCGACGTGGCGCGTGCCCGTGTAAACAACTGCCAGCCGCACCGCCCTTCGACATCGAACCGCTCACCAAATATACTGCTGCCAGGCATAGGAGAAGCATATCAGCATGTGGGCAGAGCACATTTATATGTCATTGTTATTGTTTTCGGAAAATAACGCCATTTTATGTAAACCCGCGACGTCTTTCCGGTCAGATCCTCACACCCCGTCTCGGAGGGGGAGAAGGGGCGGTTAGTAACTCCCTCTAAAATTCAAACTAAGCATCGCACGAAGACGAAAGAGGTGTCATCGGAAAGCGCTCGACGAGTGGGGTCTGGTTCCACCCCGAAAACAATTTTTCCCAAAAAGCGACGTCACCAGGGGGCTAGATTTTCACGACTTTTCACGACTTACATAATGTTTTTGGCTCTGGGGAGTTAATTTTGGTGGATATATGAAAAATTATTTGGAAGAAGAAAAGGACAGCGAAACCCACCATGGCATTAATTATTTTTGGCCCTCCAAAAATAAAAAATAAATTATTTTTCAAAATGTAAATATTTTGAGTTTTCAAGTTTTCTTTAATTCTCCTTTTCCAATGGGTAGAGCAGGCTGAGAAACGTTACTGGAAGTCAACTTGCCGCAATACAAAATGCTTACTTTAGCCAGAATCCTCTATTTGAATTGTAACTTGGCAAATACGCGAAATTTGTATGTAGTCAAAAACGAAAAAAAGAGAAATATTCCACCCGTACGTATTGTTACATCCCTAAAGATAAGCCAACACTGAAAGTTTCATTAAAATATCTGTATCCGTTAAAGCGTGACGAGTGGTTGAACTTTTTTGGAGGTGACCTCACTTGACCTTAACTAACTCGTTGACCCTAGACGACCTGACTTCAAAATTTTGAATTAGCGTGTCAAATTGATGTGGGAAAAGGTATGCCAAATTTGGGCGCACTGCCGCGCGCCGTTCGCCCACTATCCTCGAAAAAAAAACCTGAGGGGGGGGGGGACGGTTGAAGATCCCCCCCCCCCCGAGACGGGACTGGTTAAAGTCACCTATCGAAATACTCCAGTGGAAAAGTGAAATACGTTTGTATTTAATATCTTAGAGAATGGCTAGCATGGGCAGCATTATTATGATTGCCAAACTGTTTGGTAACATAGATACCCATTTCGTGGAACACATAGTTAGAAAGCGCAACAACATTCAACATTATTGCGTTAATACGCATTCAAATTGCAAACTCTTAGCACGAATCGAGACAGTGCTGATATAAAAATTCATGAGTGCACTCATATTTGTCACTTGAAATCCACTCTCAACATACGACCAGCTATTGTCCCCGAATAAATACAACCCATTAATTTATGTGACATGCACATGGCCAAGATAGCAATCAAGCAGACGAAGAAGTGCATGATTCATACTCTTGTTATACAACAATGGGGAACTGCGATCCGGTGGAGATAAGTGATTGTGAGACTGATTTGTTTTTTAGCTATCGTGGCGACCAATGCAAAAGGAATGATTGAACAAACGATTTGTTCGACGGGTGAGCATAGTTTTATTGGAGGAGCTTAGGGGCGCATCGACTGTGTCGGTCATGCAGAATGTAGTTTTATGCGAGCGCTATTTTCTGTTTTACTTGTGACCGAAATGCAGGCAATACATTTCGCGTAGCAGCCAATAAAGTAGCAGCCAAAACCTTTCCATTTTACTGTAGGACATTTCGATCACAAATTTGACCACTGCATTGACATGCTACCGACCAGTTGTATCATTGTTATAGGTTTTCATTTTAGACCTAGTGCAGGAAGTCGCCTGGTCTTCAATCAATCTCCTAAGTTCATTCCCCTAAAGGAATGAAATGTCATGATTAAATTTATAGCGTGCACTTTTTGCGAGCGATGATCAAGCCCAAGAGGGTTTAGCTGTGTGTATATGTATATGCTATTTGAAAAGCTCCGCAGGGCGAATCCACCAACAATGCTGCGACTATCACCATCTTTAAATCGCAAGAAAATGTGTTTCAATGTTTCAACTTGCAACGTTTCAACTCCGTCTATCACAACACTTAACTAAAGCTAATCTTCAAATGCTCTTTCTTCTAGCTCATAACGCAGTATGCAATTTGAATTACTTCCAAACTATGCTTTAAAAGGCAACAACTACGCTTTCAGCTGTCCACTACTGCGCGGTTTATCGACAAAATTACGATTAGTATTACGTCAAAATTCCCGCAAGGTAGAGCATATTTTGAACCAATTTAACTTACAGTTGTGAGAATCAGGGGCTTCTTAATACCTCGTTCTAGCCCACTCCTCGTTTTGAACGCACGAGAGTGCGATTCACAGCCCATCTTTGTCTTTGATGCTGGTGTTTCGAAAGGATAACCAAATTACCGGTATCGCATCGGCCGTTCTCCATCCATTACAAGTTCCAAGCGAACGGAAGCTGCTCGTTTGGATCTGGGCATCAATGCATTATGCATACGGAGCTGATGCGGACCCGCCTCATTTCAAAGGATCTGATCGAAATGCCACATGCCACAGACCGGCTGGGGCTTAAGCATCGATTTTAGCTGGACAGTCTGCTACGTCAAGTCTCGGCTACAATGCATGTCCCTGAAAAAGTAATGCGGGTAGATTGAATAGTCAAGCGGAAGTCGAACAGGTCGTGTTTCATACTCACTAGCCAGCGTGCGTCGGTAGCATACCTTCTGCTGTCGTACAAAGGCTACGTGGCAGTTAAAAAAAGCAATTAGTTGCATTATGGGGATATCTGAAGCACGTTGCCGCCTCACTAAGGAGAGGAAACAATAGGTGAATCGACTGTATGGCTTCAGCTTCCATGTGCTCAGGAATCTATGCAGGGGCGTCACATTTGTCCGTGCAGGTCGCAATAGTTGCCCGAGCTAGATATCGAAATTAGTTGTTGTTGTCGTGGACCGATGTGAGCTTTTCAAGTTTTGACAACTAAACGGAGGTGCAGAGTTTGGCTAGGGATGGGCGACGGGGAGCTACCGCTGGAGATTCATCACCGTACGAACGTGGCCAACTTTTTCTTGGGAATACTTACCGAACTCTTCCCATCCCATTTAGCCTGGCGAAGTATAACACACAGGGTGACAATGCAACACAATAGCCGCCTCGATAACTTAGTTGGCTCGAGAGCCAGCTCGCATAGCATTAGTCTCCACCGTGCCAGCAAAGCACAGTCGAGTTGTATTGGTCCCCACAGTCCCGGGAAGACAAGGTCGAGTTGCATTGGTCTCCATCGTCCCAGCAAAGCACAGTCGAGTTGTATTTGTCCTCACCGTCCCGGAAAGACACGGTCGAGTTGCATTGGTCCCCACCGTCCCGGAGAGACACGGTCGAGTTGTATTGTTCCCCACTGTCCCGGAGAGACACGGCCGAGTTGTATTGGTCCTCACCGTCCCGGAGAGACACGGTCGGGTTGTATTAGTCCCCACAGTCCCGGAGAGACACGGTCGAGTTGTATTGGTCCCCACCGTCCCGGAGAGACACGGTCGAGTTGTATTAGTAGCCACAGTCCCGGAGAGACACGGCGGAGTTGTATTGGTCCTCACCGTCCCGGAGAGACACGGTCGGGTTGTATTAGTCCCCACAGTCCCGGAGAGACACGGTCGAGTTGTATTGGTCCCCACCGTCCCGGAGAGACACGATCGAGTTGTATTAGTAGCCACAGTCCCGGAGAGACACGGTCGAGTTGCTGCTTCATAGCCGCCGGCTGGGAATCCCAGTCGACAACTGGCCCGATAAGACCGGGCACGCTTCCCCGGCGCGGCCGGGGTCGTGCGTTGACAGCCCGCGAAGCTCTCCGTGGAACTTATTCCGCTACATTTGAATTCTCGGATATCGCGATGGCACCACGGTTCAGGCAACAAGCTCTGCTCGGCGAAGGGCCCTGATCTACGAAGTCACACCAGCAGGAATTCGGACTAAATGGTTTTCTTCTATGTTGCAGCTGGTATGCAACGCTACCAGCTGCATCGATGTGCAGCTGCCGGCTGGTCGCGGTGCGGCTGCAGAATGCGGAGAGCAGCCTGTCGATCGCCACGGCAACGTCGAGTCCCTACAAGCAAACGGCGCCACCCGATCCATATTTAGTTGTATCTTTTGACGTCGAACACGCACTGAATGTCTGTGTATGCATTGCCATTCCATGCATGACCGTTCGTAGCGGAACACATTCCGGACAGATCTGTCGGACAGCTTGCAGCCGCCGTATCTTTATTGCGATTTGTGCGGACGTAAATTGCCTGCAGAATGGGCAATAGCTTCTGGAGACGACTGATATCAATGCAACAGCCTTGCGACTTGGAATCTCAGGGTGTGTTCGCACTCAGTGGCCTCCTCAGTCGTCTCTTGCGTGCCTCTAACCCAGCGTATTGATGGCCTGGCTGGGGTGCAGCTGATAATCGAAGCGCGCCGACCGTCTGGCCCAGCTGACCGAACGCAAAACACTTCGTGCGAATGGTGGCTGCGGCCTGCCCGGGGAATTGGCTGCATGTGCTATTGATGGCACACGTGCATCCTCCAGAACTATGAGTGCCCATCAGGCACTGGTGGTGAAGTTGGTCGAAACGACGAACATGTGTTCAGGTTCATGCTTTGTGCAGCAGATACCCTGACCGTTTAGCTCCTTTAACTTGTGAAACGTGAATCGTCGTTCATGCTTGTTTTGCGATTATTTCTTGGCCCGAGGAGTTCGTGGGCGAGTTTTGCTGTTTTATTCCTTCTCTTAAACTTAAGATGCAAGGACAGATGCCGTGCAGTTACACCCATTAAGACAGACAATGTTTCTATTTCTCCACAGATGGGTAGTACAATTACGATCTCTTGCGTGCATTCAAAAGTGAAGAAGACACCATCTCTGGGTGCAGTGCACACACAGACTTACACCATCTAGGCAAAGACGGCCTAGATCAGCGCGAAGGTGGCCCGATAAATAGTGTCAATCTGCATTCAAATAGGAGGGATGAGGGGATTTGACTATGCAATTCTGTACATGATTCATGATGCGCACCTCCGAAAGCGAGTGTGGGCGTGAACTCACCGTATTCTGTATCGGCGGCGCCAACAATTTGTAATTAACCAACTGCAGAAGTCAGGGCATCACTAGCGTCGAAAGAACAGACCAAAGCACATGAATAAGTTGGGCATATGTTGCTGGCGTGTTGCCCTTTCCATTTGCAACCTATGATGTATGTTTACTGCGTATATGACTAGGCATGCCGAAAGGGACAGACGTGAGCACACAAACTTTACCACCACACGGCGCCAGGGGGGGGGGGGGTATTTGGGCTTAGGGGCGCGTCGTCTGCGGCGCGGGAAGGAGTCACGACGAGCGGTATTCTCCCAACACCCGAAGACGAGGCGCCACGGTTCGCGCCAGTTTTAGGCGCCCGACGGCGCTCTGCGGAACTTTTAGCCGCACAAAATCTCCTTCAATCCATCTCAATCAGAGGCACAATGGCGAGCGCGGGGGCGACCGCATCTCTCCTCTCGGAACGGCAGGCCAGTAAAACGCATTGTGTAGGCGAAGGCCAGAAAAATGCGCTGGGTGGGCAAGGCTCACCATTTTCCTCCAACGTTCAATCTCAATGTCAAGTAGAGCACATGCGCATGAGGAAAACGAAAACAGTGCGGGACAAACGCACACAACTAAGTGTCAGAACTGCACTGCGCTCCTCGGAAAACACAGAAGGAACCTTGCGACATGACGAAATTGCTCAAGCTCCCACCCCGGTCGCCGCAGGAATGCAGGGAGGCGAATGAAAAACACATCAAGGTGAAGGTGGGTGTGCAGGATGCAAACACTAACAGCCCGATAGACTCGGACATGCTTCGACACCAGTTCCGGGTCAGCGTAGAAGCCCATAAAAAATGCCGATGATCGACATCGGGATTCGATAATCCTCTTAGTTGAAGACACAACGCTGGCGGAATTGAGTGTGTATCCTTCCATGCCTTAGGCTAAGATCAAATAAGATAGGTAGCTGCAGTAGCGGCGGCATGTAGAAGTAATTCGAAAAAAAACCTCGTCCGGCCAGGCTGCCGTGGTCTGATACCTCGGAGGCAAACGACAAAGTAGCTCGTGGGGCATCGAAAACTCTCCATGTAACAGATGCCATCTTACAGATCCACATAACATACAGCAGCAATGCATTTCTTAATTGTATAGTATTCAAATTGCTATAAGGTTATAAGCCACGCCGATGCTTCACCACCATTCTCGTTAATAATATATAATTTGTATTGATTGATTGATTGATTATTTGGGCTTAAGGGCGCATCAACTGCTACTGGTTATGCAGCGCCCAAATATAATTTGTATGGTAAGTATAAAATGTATGGAATTTTTTAAAATCATACTTAGATATTTCTCGTTAACCTACAGTGGAAGCAACGATGGAATGTACCAATGCTCAATGAGCACAGTTATGGGCTGGCACCTGACAGCATTCATGAAGAGAAGCGGCCTCTGTTCTGACGTGCCGGCGCGGTCTCACCAGCCGAACATTTTGTTTTAGAGTAAAGATCTCTGTGATCTCTTCCCATTGAGTTTAACGATACTGAGCACGTACTTCATCTGCCACTCTGTACATACAGGTATCTCAGGCGATTATGCTAAGTGCGCAAGCTAAGGATAACTGGCTCTAGTTGGACCACTCCGTCAGCACATGAGTTATTGGCATGAATGTTACCGCAAACATTGGCCGGTTGACAGATGATACTGTCGCTACCAGACGGCTGAGTAACGGGAGACCCTGCGCAATATCCAGAGTGGCTGGTGACGGCTGGTGGCGGGACGTCGGCCGGCCGACCTGGTGTCAGACGACACTGCAGCGACACGCCGGCCGGTGTCAGACGACACCGCAGCGACACGTCGGCCGGACCGGTGTCAGACGACTGCAGACTGCAGCTGGATGTACGTGTGCTTCGACTGCTAACACCATGGCGAATGGCACAATTATCGTCAGTGAACGAGAGAGTGACAGTGACAGTGACAGTGACAGTGACAGTGACAGTGACAGTGACAGTGACAGTGACAGTGACAGTGACAGTGACAGTGACAGTGACAGTGACAGTGACAGTGACAGTGACAGTGACAGTGACAGTGACAGAGAGTGACAGTGTGATGTCGGGTGCGCCGATGTCAACATGTTGGCTCGCCGGAAGCAACAGGGTCGGTTGGTTGGGTCCGTCAATTTGAGCGCAGAGCCGGGTCCTGGCGACTCCTCTGTCCTTGCTTCTCCCTTCTTATGCATATGCAGTTCCCTATGCCTACGTTATCATCGGTGTCCCGAATCGCAGAATAGTGGTGCACATGTAGGGAAAATAATACAAGTGAAGGCACTTAGGTTGTCAACATGCTGCACCAGATGGGTGAGCTATCAATAATCACGCTACCAATAATATCAGAAAAGGAATGAAAATGCCTTCGAAGGAGGTAAAACAGCCTAATGTCACGGACGGTACAAAACAAGGTGTTGATGCTACACTCATAGCCAATGATGCACAGGGAAAATTATTCTCCACTTGTAGCACTTCTCGGCTCTCAAGAGTGTTGGTTTCTGAAAATTATTGGGGATGGGAGCGCTGGAAGGCAATACATGGAGGAAATAGGCGGGCACAAATAAATTGGTTGGCCCCATGGGATCACATGCGAAAAGCCGAAATTATTGGAAGACAAAGCTGACATCGAGGTGGGGGGGGGGGGAGAGCAATGGCCCATCAAACGTATGGAACTCTATATCCATGGCTGTCATTTAGGAGACACACTTGGCACTGTCTTGCTTATGCGAAACCCTGATACTGTCCGCTTATTCAAAGCGAGCCAAATTATATGATCTGAAACCGAACGTCGCTTTGAAAATATCAAGGAATGCAATTTTAATCATCTGAGCTGTAAGGTGTGTCGATCGCCCATATAAATGAATATCACGTGACATTGGTAATGTGTCATGGTGAAGCTCAAATTCATCTGAGCAAAGAGTATTATTGACAAACGTAAACTACTAAGAAATCTCATGCTAGAGAGCTCGGCGGCTTAGTGAGTGGCTCATGAGACTCAGTAAGTCGGTATATTCATGGTAGTCAATTAGTAGATACGCAGGTGTCGGGTTCCCCTCGCTGTCACCCCGACCTGGATGCACGCTTTCCCGTTCCTGTCTGTCAAACACTCACTGGGTATGTGTGCGGGACGCCAGCGGAGGATGAGCAGTGGCGCACTCAGGGTCTTCTTAAAGGGGGACTCCGACTCAAAATATGTCATGAAACAGAGAACGCTTCCGGCGGGTGAAGCGCACGGAAAACGTTCTGCTTCGCGTGGTAAAATATTAATTTTTTGCTAGATCTGGTGCATTCTCGGTTGCCAAGGGTGGGGGACAGGTTCCTGACCTCCCTTGGCTGCGTCTTTGACGGTTAGTAATGCCGCCAATAATGACAGCTGAAAAGCTCATCCCATGCACTTACTGCCTGCCTCACTCTCCTGCAGTCTGAGAACATTTATCGGGAATTTTCACCCGACAACGAGTTAGATGGTGAGGCAGTGTCAGCGTGTACATAACTGTTGTCGTCCCGTACACGGTCATGCTCGTTGAGCACAACCTGAATCGTCGAGGTTGAAATATCGTCCAGCTCGTACAACGTGCGGATGAATGCGGCAACGTGTCTGAAGCGCACGACGTAGTTTCCACTATTTTGAGAACATCCTATCCTAGGATGAGGTCCGCATCGATCCAGAGCCGATTTCCCGCCGGTACGGCGTCCGGCGCCACGCACGCCAAGGAGCTTCTGACGCTCCTGGGAGCGGTGGCCTACCGCTCCCGATCTGTGCCGGGCGTTCTTGTCTCTTGTCCGCTGGTCGGATGTGGCGTTGTGCGCGTAACCACTGTACGCAGTAACCTTACCCAGTCTCAACATCCAGCCTTACATCCTTCCCAATATCCTATCGCCTAACGCCTACCGCCTATCCTATCGCCCATCATATATCCATTTCTGTTGATCTCACTCATTTCGACGGGCACGATGATAGCTACCGTGGTATGTGGATGTGTCTGCAGTAAATACAATACAATACAATACAATAAAAAATTGGTCGACAGGTACGGTGGTCGAGCTTCTGAGCGGTACAGCCGCGGACCGGAGGAGTCAGCCCTGACAGCAGTGCCCCGGCTGGGCGGAGCTGCGGGACTACCTTCGCTCAGCTGGTGCGCGTCGTGTGCTCTCATCTACACATTCACCGCCAACGTGCGGAATGGTTGCGTTCGGTTGACCATCACGCAGAAGGCGCGCTGAAGCGCACAAAACAGCTCCGACGCGAGCGCCTGCTTGCAGACCATTCTGCGGCCTTCTTACGCCACGGCGTGCCCCGCCATGCTGTGTCGCCGCTCGGGACCACGAGAGGCCGCGCGATGAAGACGAGGTTGGACGCGGTGCCCGTGCCACCGACACAGTCCCACGAGCTGGGCTCGTGTCGGAGGTCGTGCGGGAGGGCGGCAGGACGTGCGGGCGGACAGACAAACATCCGGCTCGGGATGCGGGCGGTGTGGTGAGGGTCCCACCTCCGGAGACCGGCCGGCACGGCGAACAAGGACACTAGCGATCCGCGTCCGGACCCGTCCTGGTCCGGCTGGCTGTCGGCTCGAGGGTGGCCGACGTGTTCACGCCACCGAAAGCTGGCTGCGGCTCGCCTCCCCCCACGACGTCAAACATCGCAGACTCAGATGCACTGATGTCAGATGCCACGATGTCAGCTGCCACGACGTCAGCTGCCACGACGTCAGCTGCGCTGACGTCAGATGCACTGGCGTCAGATGCAACGGACTCAAATACGACGCCGGGCATCATGGTGTCAGATGCGGCAGATTCAGACACGACGTCAGGCTCTACGGCAACAGCTGTCGCAGACCCAGACACCACCACGTCCGATACCACAGGCTCGGGTCGACCACGTGGAGATTCCGAGCAATCGCCCAGATGACCCGGCCGGGTCGGTCAGTTCGGCGGTCTGACGCGACCAAGGTTTGCTCTCTGGAGTCGGCCGCGTGCCCTGACCCCCACCAGAGTCCCGCAGTGCCTGGCAGACCCTCTCCAGTTCCTTATCTGGACTCCCACCAGAGTCCCACAATGCCTGGCAGACCCTCTCCAGTTCCTTATCTGGACTCCCACCAGAGTCCCACAATGCCTGGCAGACCCTCTCCAGTTCTTTATCTGGACTCCCACCAGAGTCCCGCAGTACCTGACAGACCCTCTCCAGTTCCTTATCTGGACTCCCACCAGAGTCCCGCAGTGCCTGACAGACCCTCTCCAGTTCCTTATCTGGACTCCCACCAGAGTCCCGCAGTGCCTGACAGACCCTCTCCAGTTCCTTATCTTGACTCCCACCAGAGTCTCGCAATGCCTGGCAGACCCTCTCCAGTTCCTTATCTGGACTCCCACCAGAGTCCCACAATGCCTGGCAGACCCTCTCCAGTTCCTTATCTGGACTCCCACCAGAGTCTCGCAATGCCTGGCAGACCCTCTCCAGTTCCTTATCTGGACTCCCACCAGAGTCCCGCAACGCCTGACACACCCTGTCCGGTCATCCACAAGAGATCTGGTGTCCCAGACAGAGGGTCGGCTCTCTCCGCGAAACATAGCCACACGTCGAGTGTTAGACTGTGATGATAAGCGCTTCTGTTTATTTATCAACCCGCGGATTCGTTTTGGAGGCTAACATTTTCCCAGAAAGCGTGACATATTGCCGTGTGGAGTTTTGTTTACGTGTCCGAGTCGTTTACGCTTTGTTTACGTTTACGAGTTTGAACTTGCAGCTCGAATCCCGGGTGCCGTTCAGCAGATTCAGAGACAGTGCTCTGGTGCGAAAAGTTCTATTTCAATACAGACAGCAGTGAATAACCGTGCTATTTCGTCATCTATAGTCCGACACTCACCTAAGTTAGCGACGATAGCCAAGGCGGTCACGCACCAGCTCAGCACTTTTCATGCATCACGGGCCTAACACTGGATTGATAGAGGTAGGCAACGTGTCATCGGTTAACACTTCACCCATGATTTCGACAGAAAAACTCCCTTGTGCACAATGCATGCTGCCTCTCAACAAGGATATCATTGCGCCCTTTTGTCAGGTAGAGGCGAACCCTCTTTATGAGCAAGCTCTATGATTAAAATGGGAAGTCCACTCATTGGCTTGACACTGGATTGAATGGGAACTCAACCAATCCATATCCACATTGTTGGCGACGTCCCTATCATTTACATGTACCTCGACTATTCACTTAATTTGGTCAGACTAGCAAAAGTGAAATGTCAAATTGAACAGTCAGCCGGCCAGTGTCCTCTCGTGCTCTTCGGTTCGCATCCCTTTTGCAACATTAACGCTCGCCAGCTTATCCGAGTGGATCGGCTCGATAAAGCTTCGATGTTGTCTTGGCAGCAGCAGCGACGGCGGCGGCGGCCGGACCAGCTCACGCAACAAACAGTCCGCGAAGGCCACCCCCCCCCTCCTCAAGCCCCGCCCCCACGACACGCGACAGTTCGTGACGAGCTCGTGTCAGTTGTCGTCGCCGCCGCCCCGCCACTGTTCGGACTCGGGTCCGCCGGCTGTCGCGGCCGCGCCCCTGACCTGCTCAACCGGAGCGACGGTGGCTCGCCGCCGGCGGACACCGGCAGGCGCCCGCTGCAGCTGTCCGCCGGCACACAACAGACAGTCCGTCAGACTTGTCAGCTGCCGACGACACCAGCAGGGCGACGCCCCGCCAGGCCGCCGTAGCAGCACCGCACAACGGACAGTCCACCGGACCTGAGCGGCGTCATGGTGGACGCGCGGGTGTGGACGGTCTGGCCACTCGGTGGGGCGTTACGTTTGTGTGTGGACGGTCTGGCCACTCGGTGGGGCGTTACGTTTGTGTGTGGACGGTCTGGCAACTCGGTGGGGCGTTACGTTTGTGTGTGGACGGTCTGGCCACTCGGTGGGGCGTTACGTTTGTGTGTGGACGGCCTGGCCACTCGGTGGGGCGTTACGTTTGTGTGTTGCCGCGCCTCGCGTGACGTTTGTGTGCCAGCCGCCGCCGGTGGTGCGCTCCGATATGATCCTCGACAGCGATCGTTGGTAGCCGAGAGCCGTCGCCGCGAAACGCCGCACTGGAGCCGAGACCACTCCGCCGGCCGCTGACGCAATGGGAGGCACCGATCACAGCACACGAAGGCGCAGCTGAAGGCACAGCCCGCGCTCTGCGATGTCAAGCCGGCTGCAGCCCGGCCAGCTACAGCCTGGCCGGCTACGGCCTGGTCGGCTACAGGCCGGCCGGCTACAGCCCGGCCAGGTACAGCCCGACCGGAGAGCAGCCCGGCCCGCTGCAGCCCGGCCGGGGGCGGGCAGCTGACCAGCGAGCACAGTCCGCCGCGGCGGCGCCGCTTTCGTGCCGACGAAGCCGCCGCGGCCGATCCTGCCCTCGGATCCGCAAGGGTTTCGGGCACAGCAGCGCACGCGTGTTCACCTGTCTCGGGCGGCGGCTGACCAATCGTGCACAAGGGCGGCACAATCGTCTCGGGCCGGCCGCGGGTCACAGGTCGCAGGCCACAGGTCGCAGGCCACAGGTCGCAGGTCGCAGGAGACAGAACAGCCTCACTGCGCCGCCCGTGTTGATGGTTGATGCACGGCCGTGTATGAATGGCGGGTTCCTAGCAGACGGTGCCAATGCCCGCCGTTGTTGGGTCGTCATTGCGTCGGATGGGATAGGCCCATTGCGGCTGCCCCGTCGCCGCCGTCGCCGACGTCGACGCTGCTGGCTCCGGCGGCGGCCGCGCCGCTCGGTATCATATATATTACCGCATGGTATCCTGTATGGCAGCCCAGCCGGGCTCAGCTCAGGCCGCGGCTCGCCCGTCACAGTTGACCGGTCCAGGCAGGGCGGCCGACTTCACGCAGCCCACCCGCCCACCGTGCCCAGTGGCCTGCTATTGGGCCTTCTGAGCGAGAAAATGTGAAGGCAGGTGCAAAGCTGTTGGCGATGCAGGGCACGGCTACAGGCGTTCTGAAGCGGCAACTGTCAGCCTCATATGTGTCGCACCGCACAGCATTGCTACTTAGCGAACAGTGTCGCACTGCAACAGTAGATAGGTCAGCGTACCGTATGAGTACGGCGAACGACACGGTGATTAACAGACTGTCAGCATCAGCAGTGCGTGCACTGCGCCGTTCGATCCCCGCCCAGTAACGGACGCATCCAGCCGAGAAGATAGGCCGCGGTCGGCTCCCGGACCCGCAAACACACAAGAAGGGATGGCTCGCCCGGAAATTCTACCGCTCCGAGAGCAGCCTGTAGGCCTGCTATTGGGCCTTCTGAGCGAGAAAATGTGAAGGCATGCACAAAGCTGTTGGCGATGCAGGGCACGGCTACAGGTGTGCTGACGCGGCCACTACAACTGTTCTCACTGGGGCACGCGCACCGGGGAGCCGTCGCACACGCCGACGCTGCCGCGCATCCTGGACGCGCCGCCGGTGCGCGGCTGGATCGCCGAGCAGATCCGCTGGTGTGAGGCCGTGGCGCATCTGCTGAGCATGAGCAGCGGGTACGGTGGCGCGGGTGGCGTGTCAGCGCCGGCCGGCTGCCCGTACAGCGCTGCCGTCGGTGCCGATGCCTGCCACATGTGCCCGTGGCGTCGCCGTCGATGTCGAACCGCAGCACAGGTGCTCGTGATCTGCTCCTGGGTCGAACGCGCCACCTCAGCCGTCGCCAGCCGCCCCCACCAGCAGTCCGGGTCATGTCCAGTATCTACACATTAGCAGTCCTGGGCCTGTCCAGTGTCTACATCCCAGCAGTCCGTTGCCTGTCCAGTGTCTACATCCCAGCAGTCCGGGGCCTGTCCAGTGTCTACAGCCCAGCAGTCCAGGGCCTGTCCAGTGTCTACATCCCAGCAGTCCTGGGCCTGTCCAGTGTCTACAGCCCAGCAGTCCGGGGCCTGTCCAGTGTCTACAGCCCAGCAGTCCGGGGCCTTTCCAGTGTCTACATCCCAGCAGTCCTGGGCCTGTCCAGTGTCTACAGCCCAGCAGTCCGGGGCCTGTCCAGTGTCTACAGCCCAGCAGTCCGGGGCCTGTCCAGTGTCTACATCCCAGCAGTCCTGGGCCTGTCCAGTGTATACAGCTCAGCAGTCCGGGGCATGTCCAGTGTCTACAGCCCAGCAGTCCGGGGCATGTCCAGTGTCTACAGCCCAGCAGTCCGGGGCATGTCCAGTGTCTACAGCCCAGCAGTCCGGGGCATGTCCAGTGTCTACAGCCCAGCAGTCCGGGGCCTGTCCAGTGTATACAGCTCAGCAGTCCGGGGCATGTCCAGTGTCTACAGCCCAGCAGTCCAGGGCCTGTCCAGTGTCTACAGCCCAGCACTCCGGGGCATGTCCAGTGTCTACAGCCCAGCAGTCCGGGGCATGTCCAGTGTCTACAGCCCAGCAGTCCGGGGCCTGTCCAGTGTCTATAGCCCAGCAGTCCGGGGCCTGTCCAGTGTCTACATCCCAGCAGTCCGGGGCCTGTCCAGTGTCTACAGCCCAGCAGTCCGGGGCCTGTCCAGTGTCTACAGCCCAGCAGTCCGGGGCCTGTCCAGTGTCTACAGCCCAGCAGTACGGGGCCTGTCCGGTGTCTACAGCCCAGCAGTCCGGGTTATGTCCAGTATCTGCATATTAGCAGTCCTGGGCCTGTCCAGTGTCTACATCCCAGCAGTCCGGGGCCTGTCCAGTGTCTACAGCCCAGCAGTCCGGGGCCTGTCCAGTGTCTACAGCTCAGCTGTGGCCGCCCCCCAGATCGCCTCTGAGTCTGGCGCCGCTCTGAGAGCTCGCTTAGACTTAGATCGTTGATCTAAGTCTGGCGCCACGCAGTTCAGCTCCGTCATCGGCCCGGCCGTACTCAGCCCGGATCTCAGCGAGCGGCTGACTGTCGCACGGACTGTCCAGAAGGGTGTCAATGAGCGCTGAATTGAGAACGCGCTGATTCTCGCACTATTTGTCTTTCACATCGCATGCGATATGCCAACATGACCGTATATGGTACAATACTATCAAATACTGGGAAAAGCACCATGCGCATGTACTACCTCTCCCTCAAGTGTGTCTCGTGGGACCCGAGAATTGCACACCTATAATTGCGGAGCAAGTATTAGTTGGGATTGTTAGCATTGTTTTCGAACTTGGTGTACGGTCACTGAGGATTTTCCGCCGACGAGTGCAGGCTGTCACATGGCAGCGAGAGGAAGACTAAAACTATCGAGGGAGATTGCAATGCGTCGGCGACGCACTGTAACAACCTGCTGGCTGATGGTCCTTGTGTGTCGCGCTGTAGTGTGTGCACACGATGAATAGATGCTGCCAAGCTATTGCAATAAACTGCAATGCAGCAGGTGGTGGTGATGGCTTCGTCGGCAACAGTGCTAGCATAAACAAGAACCCAAGAACGTGTTAGTTGCGAGGGAGGACGCAGCCCGAACGGGTTTAACTTGAACTATCGGATACCCTTTTCAGTATAGGAGAAACCTGAGCCAGCTGAACCCAGGCGATCATGAAGCTTTTCTGGAGCTAGTATCTGGGCAGCTATGGAATTTACTTGATTCGAAATGTGAGTAGGCAATATGCAAGTTAGGTTGAGTTCTGCTCAGCATTTTACGTTGTTATTGAATATTCGCCACGAAGGTTCATGGAAAACAAATGCGACACACGAAATATCACCCTAGCGGGGCAAACAACTTTTTTAGTTCAGGCGCGGTGCTTGTTCATTACCGCCTTACACCGCATCTGCTATTGTGTATCATATCATATTGGACTGAATATGTATGAGCAAATATCCTACGGATGAAAATCCTTAGGGGAGACCCTGTCGACACGACAGGCACCCCCCCCCCCCTGGGTACCAAAGGTCCCGGGTTCGACTCTAGCGCCACTCAGGACATTTCCCAATCCCGCGGCCCACCGGCGAAACAGTGTGAGCGGCGCCATTAGACGTGAATGTGCAAAAGGTGTGTCGTGAACCAACCAATAAACAAACAGGGCCTCCCCTGACAGACAATGCCGGTGTTTTGCCAATTTCGCGTGACGAGGCTTCCATGCCACTGAGGCGCGCGACCGTCTGAGACTTATGTTCCGACTGGTCTGTCCATCGGTAGTGTCGCAAGGGGCGACTCCATTTTGCGCACGTGCCAGCCGTGGCCCGGTTTTTGCCATTGACCTGCATCGACCTGCTCATTGACAAAACACAGACAATTTCTCCTCTGGGATTTGTCCTGCTATTTTCAGCAAAATACTGAATGGTGCTGTTTGAAACAAATGCACACTTCTTGTTGTTTGATTAAAAAATAAACAGAAATATGAAATGACTTTTGGCTATCATAATTATTATGGAAATTATCCTACTTGAGTTTAATGGCCGGAAAAACTTCCATTTCCACATGCAGGATTTCAAAACACAAATCCGACCGTGGCCTGGGTGGAACTTGAACTGCCTTAAGATGGACAGATCCCGCTCCGACAACACGTTGAAGGATGGTCGACTGTGGAGCCTTTTTATCTAGCCGCCCCAGCTAAAGGCGGCACAACCAACCCTTCATATCGGTGCAAGTAAAATATTGACCAGCTCCTGGACCCCGATGTAGATCATGCGCGGACGATGACGAACACATGGGCGACAAGCCAGCACTGATCGGGGCTGAGGAGAGCACCGCCACCACTCCACGAGCGTCGCTCTATCACCCGAGACAGGGGGCGGGGGGGGGGGGGGGCGATCGACAGCCGGCGGGGTGTGACCGACCGATCCTGCGTGGCAGTTATCGTCTCTGGCAGAGCCATAGTCACGCTGGGCGACGGTGCGCTGACAACTCTCAGACTGACAAAATCGGAACAGCTCACAGACAATCCTCAGACTGACAAGTCGGATCAGCTCACAGACAATCCTCAGACTGACAAAGCCGGAACAGCTCAAAGACAATCCTCAGACTGACAAGTCGGAACAGCTCACAGACAATTCTCAGACAGACAAAGTCGGAACATCTCACAGACAATCCTCCGACTGACAAAGTCGGAACAGCTCACAGACGATCCTCAGACTGACAAAGTTGGAACAGCTCACAAACGATCCTCAGACTGACAAGTCGTAACAGCTCACAGACGATCCTCAGACTGACAAAGTCGGAACAGACCACAGACAATCTCGGCGCCGGCATGCGAACTCCGCGTCTGACCACCCATGGTGTGAACATACCGCGAGTGGATGTGTACAGAGGTGTCCACCACAGGAGTACGTGGACATTGGACGTGACTCGGCAGTTCCCGTGGGCAGTTGCTAGCTGCCAACTTGACAAGAGTGCACTTTTTATCAGAATTATCTTTGAGTGGTGTGTTTGGAATTGGGACGCGGGGCGCTTGTCCACGGTCAACTGGGTCCCGTGCCAAATGCACCCAACCGGACGATCCCAGTCTCTCGATGCAGATGTGCACCCCAGCGCGCAAGACGGCACCATGGCACGAGTGTAGGCTTCAGCACACGAGGTGCCACCATCGGGGCCGATGCATGCATGCGTCAGGGTGCGAACCGCCACTATTGGAGTCGATGCACACCTCATGGCGCGAGGTGGCATCATCGGGGACGATGTGTGTGCACCTCAGGACACGAGGTGGCACCTCCGAGGCGGAGGTGGCCGACCTCTGCCCGACCTCTGCCTGACCTCTGCCTTGCCTCTGCCTGACCTCTGCCTGACCTTCACATGTCACTGGCCGGCTGCCGCCATCTACATGCCGAGTGCTGACGCTGGAGCGGCCAGATGCCTCGGCGCCGCTTCAGACCCGCCGGCCGCCCACCCCAGCTGACCCCGCCTTGAGGTTACCCCGCCTGGCGATCCGGCCGGGTGACGTCATAGCGCAGCGGAACACCGCGACGTCATCAGCTATGCGGACCGGTGGTGGCGGCGGCGCGTGATGATGAGTGATGAGGCCCAGTCGGTATTTAAACAGGACGGCCGTCGTCAATCTTACTCGCCGACGTCGTCACGTCATCACGCCGTCACGCCGTCACGTCACGTCGCTACGTCACGCCGTCACCCCGTCACGTCGTAACGTCGTCACGTCGTCACGCCGTCACGTCGTCACGTCACGTCGTTACGTCACGTCGTCACGTCGTCACACCGTCACATCGTCACGCCGTCACGTCGTCGCGCCGTCACGTCGTCATGTCGTCACATCGTCACGCCATCACGTCGTCGCACCGTCACATCGTCACGCCGTCACGTCCTCACCCCGTCACGTCGTCAAACCGTCACATCGTCACGTCACGTCGTTACGTCACGTCGTCATTTCACGTCGTCATATCGTCACGTCACGTCGTTACGTCACGTCGTCATGTCGTCACATCGTCACGCCATTACGTCTTCACGCCGTCACGTCGTCACGTCGTCATACCGTCACATCGTCACGTCACGTTGTTACGTCACGTCGTCATGTCGTCACATCGTCACGCCATTACGTCGTCACACCGTCACGTCGTCACGCCGTCACGTCGTCACGCCGTCACGTCGTCACGTCCCGTCGTTACGTCACGTCGTCATGTCGTCACATCGTCACGTCGTCACGTCGTCACGCCGTCACGACGTCAATTCGTCACTTCAGCGCCGTCGGGACGTTGCCAAATGGCCGAATCATTTCCAGATGCGCCAATAATTAATTGTCGGAGAGGGGGCGTGGCTGAACGGAAGGCGCTAACGACATTCCCGTGGGTTCGGGCGGCTATCCGAGCCAGTCGTGACGATTGGAGCTTGATTAATGAGTCGACGGTCGACAGCCGCTTAGTCCCACCCGTCTGCCGATGATTGAATATCCTGTGTGAGCTGCAGCATCGTTTCTGTCTTCAAGTTGGCGACACGCTAGCACTTCCGGATATTGGAAGCGAGTGGCTGATCATCGCTTTGATCACCAGCCTCTAGTTCGGGAGACTGACAGCACATTCAATGCAATTCTGGCCGTCGAGCCGACAATCCAGTAAGCTGACATTCAGATTGATATGTGGGCCACCTCGGACTCGAATGTCACACCAGACGAACATCTCTGGGTTGTGTCCGGCCACGCTGCTCGGATCCACTCGTTCCGTCGCGGAAGTGATTCGTATCGACTCGGCACGAGTGGTTCTTGTTTTCAACACTGTCCTAGAAGCCCAATTCCCGTCGGTATCTGGGGAGCGGTGCTGCAGCTTACGCTGCCGC
The DNA here is from genome assembly GCA_034440575.1 of Imbricaverruca yamaguchii. Taxonomy (NCBI): domain Eukaryota; kingdom Metazoa; phylum Arthropoda; class Thecostraca; family Neoverrucidae; genus Imbricaverruca; species Imbricaverruca yamaguchii. Next base: position 138,876 of record JAOTOL010001422.1, on the reverse strand, counting down.
TGACCAGCACACACGTCCCGCCACCACTTTCGTTTGGCACCACACTTCCACACTCAGCAGTCTGCCCGAAGTAACCAGGAGACGGACCACAGCTTTATCAACCGCAGCTTTATCAACCACAGGTTTATCAACCACAGCTTTATCAAAGTGGCATGCAATCAGAGACTGATATTAACTGCAGGTCGTGTCTGGGGGACATGGGCTTATTTTCTAGCTTCGGAAATACGGTATATGTCCTTTCATCTGTATATATATATATATATATATATATGTGTGTGTGTGTGTGTGTGTGTGTGTGTGTGTGTGTGTGTGTGTGTATGTGTATGTGTGTATGTGTGTGTGTGTGTGTGTGTATGTGTGTGTGTGTGTATGTGTATGTGTGTATGTGTGTTTGTGTGTATGTATGAGTGTGCGCGTGTGCATATGTGTGTATTTAAGAACAAAGAACAGATAGACAACATTACAAAAAGTCCGAAGCTCCTCGTGTAAGCAGAGATGTGCTTAAAATAAACGTTGAACATTAATCAGACTTCCCACGATGCCAGGAAGATAAACGAGGCTTAGGTTTGCAGAAATTACAGTATTAGTGAAACCATCGCTCAGCATTAGTCCCAACTTGACAAGATTTGCAATAATGGAATCCGCACATCAATCGGATCGGAGACTCTCATCGCCGCTGACACCAAACACCATGCATTAGTGTCTACTGCGTGTCACCGGCGCATGACATAGTCGCGATGTATTAGTGTCAAACGCGATGGTTCAGGCCGACGTCCGATGTCCTGAGCGATGTCTCAGGCCGGTGTTCGATGTCCTGAACGATGTCTCTGGTCGGCGTCCGATGTTCTGAGCGATGTCTCAGGCCGGCGTTCGATGTTCTGAGCGATGTCATAGGCCGGTGTTCTATGTTCTGAAGGGTGTCACAGGCCGGTGTCCGATGTTCTGGACGGTATCTCAGGCATGTTTCCAATGTTCGGAACGATGTCTCAGGCATGTGTCCGATGTTCTGAACGGTGTGTGAGGAAAGCGGCCTGAACGACTAAGGGTCGTCAGTTCTGGGCCAGCGACGAGATGGCCGTGTTCCGGCCTGCCGTCCCGCAAGTTATTAATTTGCCCACGGAGCTCTGGCTCCATAGTCTACAGCTCGAGCATGATGAACCCAGACGCAGTTCATCTTCCTCAATGGAATGGTGTCATCAGAAACATGCCTATATTGGGAAGACGGAAAAAGATTCGGCACGTGGGTTGAGCTGCGGTATTATGCAAATATAAAGCATGGACATTCATCACCATGAATAGAGAGGATTTGAGTCGTACTGCCATGCAATATGCTCAACTACGTCCAGGTAGGATCTAGAAGGCACAAGCAAGGCGTGGCCGTTAGTGGTCACATGTGCGCATGCATCGATGGAGTACGTAAGTGTAAGTAGTTGCTGTTTGTGCGCCATTGCTGTCAGAGAAGCTTCGAATACCAATTAACCCCAACTACGATAAAGTAGTACGATAAAGACGATATGACGATATGACGATATGACGATATGAGGATGTGACGATGTGACGATATAACAATATGATGATATGACGATGTGACGACCTGGTCGATGCGCCCTAAAACTCAAATAACCAACCAACCGACGATGTGACGATGTGACGATATGACGATATGACGATATGAGGATGTGACGATGTGACGATGTGACGATGTGACGATGTGACGATGTGACGATGTGACGACGCGACGATGTGACGATGTGACGATGTGACTATATGACGATGTGACGATGCGACTATGTGACGATGTGACGATGTTACGATATGACGATGTGACGATATGGTGATATGACGATATGACGATATGATGATATGACGATGTGACGATGTGACGATGTGACGATGCGACGATGTGACGATATGACGATATGACGATATGATTATGTGACAATATGACGACATGACGGCCTGATGCAGATAATCGGCCAGTATGCGAGAAGACACAGCACAAGTCCAAATGGTGAGGAACACTGACACTAAGACGCTGAGGAATCTACCGAGGAATCTGACAGTGGTCAATGGAGAATGGCAAGGGTAGTGAGGCAGACTGGTAAGAAAATAACAACATGTAAGTGGACGGACGTTCGTTAGATTTGGCGACAGATGGTCACACGGCTTACGGGAGAAATACCGCAGCTTTGGCCGTCAAATAAATACGCTCATGATGGCTCAAAACACCGAAGTGAGTAAAATAAGCCGTTCAAAATGTGAAACACTCCTAAGCTAAAAGCTCATATCTTGAGAAAGAAAATGAACGGTATTGCGAAATTATGTTTGTCCGGTAAAAGGTTCATAACATGAAGTTTCATAAGGCAAACAGCTCCTTGAAGAATTCATTTGTGAAGTGAATTTGTGAATGTCTAATGCAAGCCATCCGCCACGCACCAGGCATGTCATGTGATGTGTGTAGTGTGTTAACGGTTGATAATGCAATAGATTGAAAATGCAGGAAGTTTTGAATGTGAATGATTTGTTGTAAAACGTGAAATTTAAATCCCACACGCACCGCACATCGAGCAATGTTTATGAATATAAGCCCATAGCTCTTCTGATAAACAGCGAGCGATAGACTCGAGGGCCGCCCCGGTAGCTCAGTTTGCCGCCCCGGCAGCTCAGTTGGTTAGAGCGCTGGCTTGCACTGTTCTCCCTTGTCCTGGCAACACAGGGTTCGAGTCGCTTCGCGCACTCGCATTTAGCCCCCGGCCGGGAGTGTCAGTTGGCAGCTGGCCCGATAAGGCCGGGGACGAGCTACCGGGCGGCCGTGTCGGTGCATTAGCGGCACGTTAAACTTTCGGTCTAAATTCTGCCGTTGAACTGAAATTCATGGATCGAGTGGTGGGGCCAGGTTCACACAACAAGCTTTGCTTAGCAATACAACACTGGTTCCTTAAGTCACGCCAGCAACAACTCGGATTACATTTAAAATAAAAGACACCAGCAGGTAGCGGGACCGCACGGATGGGTCTGATGCGGTCCAGTCCGGACCAGTTCCAACAGATGGTCTGATCTGGCTTGGCTAAATCCGGCCAGTTGGACTCTGCACCGTTGGTTCAACTTATTTCGGATCGCGCTAGGCTGGCTCGGTCCGGTTAGGTTTTCCCTCCGAGTAGATTAATTCTGGTTCGCTTTAGTTCGCTAACGTGCATTCAGGCTATTAGTCGGTGTCGCAGTCATCTTGTTCGCTACGCGATAGCACAATCTCTTGCAGTCTATGTCTTTTGATGCGAAACGGATGAAAGTTGGTGTTATCGGGGATACATAATTATGTAAGCGGGATGGAAGTTGGCACCGCTGCTGCAAAAGTTGGCGATTCATATCCAATAATCGCTGTGCAAAGTAACCATTATATGATTGTTTCGCTGAAGGCCTGAACACCGTTAGTGGTTCCTAGTATAAGAACGGTCTATTTCAAGATAATGATGGATGAGAGCCTCATGTCTATTAAGAACTTGTAATGCGAACATTAGTCTATGGAAACCACTGCATAATGATCACCATGCGAGTGCGAACACTTTTAGATTTCCATTGCTCACAATATGCCTTCATTATAAGTTTTCGTGATTGCCAAACATGGCCCTATATTGAAGCAATAGAGTGCTCACCGCTAAATGCTGTCAATGACAGTACCATGCTTTTAGGTTTCAACAAAAAGAAATATCCACAGTTTGCACCCGGATCGTGCAGTGATTTTGGCACGCGACGTACTATTTCTCCACGCTATGCATTACACCACTACCTTCCGGCTTGTTTTGAAGCAGCCCGCACCGTCCCGGGCCCAATACAAAGTAGCGGCAGTGGCCGCAATCACCTCGGACATCCACGTCACGTCGACTCCGAGCCCGTGTGTCCGTTCCAGAGGCAGGGCTCGGGGTGCTGTCGCCACCACCGGACCAAAGGCTGGCTGCCCGGGCCGCAGGAGGGCCGGCCCGCAGCATTACGCTGCGACCGATCATAAATCCATGGGGCTTCACTGCGGTCAGAAACGGCCGGACTAGTGCCATAGCTCTGCTTCAGCCCCTAACACGGACCCGTCACATCATCACACCGACCCGTCACACTGTCACACCATCACACCGACCCATCACACCGTCACACCGTCACACCGACCCGTCACACCGTCACACCGACCCGTCACACCATCACACCATCACACCGACCCTCCGCACCACCACACCATCACACCGACCCTCCATACCATCACACCATCACCATCACACATCAACGTGCATGCAGCGACACTCGTGTGACGGTGCCTCCTCTAACATACCTGGAATGGGGGGGGGGGGGTCGTGGCCCTAGTCATCTCCCCAGCCGGTGACCATTACCAATCGCCTCAGCATTACTGAGTGTGGATGAGTTTGTTTGGCTCAGTTCCGCAGTCGCCAGCGGACGCGTTTAAAATACCCCAGAAGAGGTCGTGCAATGCGAAGCGCCCCAGGCGCGATGGCTGCGGCTGTGACAATCTCACCATACGCTCGCCAAGATGGCCTTTCTGCCAACATCGTTCACCGGCCGAGCACGTGACCGGGGACTCGGACGTGGTCGGTCGCCAAGCCGGCCACTTCGGAGGGGAGGGGCAGCGGCGGCTTTGTGGCCAGTGATAAATGGTGGAGGGGAGGGGGGGGGGTGGCACGCGCCGATGACGACCGCGGGCCCGACGGTGCCACTGATGGCCGTTGTCCGGCGATCGCAGCGCCACCTGTGGCCAGGGTCGGCAACAGACGCCGCCGCCGAGACGGCGGACGGCACTGCTGCTAACTTCCGCCGCCAATGTCGGACCGCCCCACCCCCATCCCATCCCCACTCCGCCCGACGTCCGCCGCCAATGTCGGCCCGCCCCACCCCCATCCCATCCCCACCCCACCCGACGTCCGCCGCCAATGTCGGCCCGCCCAACCCCCATCCCATCCCCACCCCACCCGACGTCCGCCACCAATGTCGGCCCGCCCCACCCCCATCCCATCCCCACCCCACCCGACGTCCGCCGCCAATGTCGGCCCGCCCAACCCCCATCCCATCCCCACCCCGCCCGCAGCTCGGCCGTCACTCGGCAACACAGCGCTGGGCTTCTCCCGCTGGGCTTCTCCGCTGGGCTTCTCCCGCTGGGCTTCTCCCGTTAGGCTTCTCCGCTGGGCTTCTCCCGCTGGGCCACACCGCTGGGCTTCTCCCGCTGGGCGTCTCCCGCTGAGCTTCTCCCGCTGAGATTCTCCGCTGGGCTTCTCCCGCTGGGCTTCTCCCGCTGGGCTTCTCCCGCTTGGCTTCGCCGCTGAGCTTTTCCGCTGGGCTTCTCCGCTGGGCTTCTGTCGCTGGGCTTCCTGTGGCGATGCGACAGCGGCGGTGCTTTTTTTTAGCCGGAAGCTTTCCATCTTCGGGGATAATCCGGCGTGCAGAGGGCGATGGCCGCTGAGAGGCGGCGGCGGACAGGTGCCCATTCATCCGCTCAGTTATAATTAAACGAGTTCAACAACTAGATTTAAACGAGTCCTGCGATCCGACATGGCGTGGATAGTCTTCAGCCGGCGTCGCTGCGATCGAACCTTTGCCGAATTTTGACACGTTGAGCCGCACATAAATCACCATCGGATTTCCCTGGGACTTTTCACACTGAACTCCCGTGGGACTTTGCCCACGGGAATCAGCTAAATGAAATGCGGACGATGTTCATTCCGTTCGTCGTCCCTTATTGGTGGCCAAGATCAGGGTGTTTTTTTTTTCCGAACGATACGCATGTGAGATATGAGCCTCTATTCACCCTGGATAACAACCATGTATATCACCAACACAACTGCGTATTCTCTTAGGATCTCACACCAGTCTGTTTGACCCACTACCAATGATAGTGTTTCTATTTTAACGTGCAAAAATGAGGGAAGCAATGCTATCATCGAAAATGACCTCGGTGAACTATGCTAGAAGATATTTTCGTCTAGTTAAGCAACTTTCCTGAAGTCCTAAAAGCGACGTATTGCATGTCACCATGAATTTCGTTATTGAAGTATTTGTTCAATAACGAAATAAGCGGTCGCAATAAGCCATTGCATGTGATATGGCTCATCCAGAAATTACTCCAACAATTACGAGTAATTATGATGTTTCGGCTGGCATACCGCTAATGGCTATTGTCACGATTATTGATCTGGTTAGGGCCGATGCAAAATAGCATTAATTAGACGCTGTGTTGAATAGTTAACAGCGGCCGGAATGAATGACGATAGCATGTTAATGGAGTCAAACAGCAACATTGGCTCACAGGCTCAAACATCATTGGTCACGCATTCACTATTTGTCTGCGGTTGCACGTAGGGAAGCGACTTCTAAGTATTTGGTACCGGCGACACCCTATCACCTCCCCACCAGCACTGCATGCTATCACTACCACACCTCCGTCGGCATGTCTCCGCTCAAACGCCTCGACCGCCCACTGCGAATAACAGCGCCCGGGAGGAATAATCTCGGCGGCGGCGAATGGCAAGGCGCAACCTTCGTAAGATCGCCGCGCCGTCCGTCGGCGCCGTACAGCCGCCCCGTGGCGTCGGGTTCGCCGTCGGCGCCGCGCGCTGGTGTCACGTCGACGGGTGGGATCATCCCCACACGTCGGCTCCGTCGTCGGCCGCGGCCGTGGCTACCCTGGGGAGCGGCGTCGGACAGCGCCACACGCCGCGCTCCCGCCAACCCGCCGCCGCCACACGCCGCGCCCCCGCCAACCCGCAGCCGCCACACGCCGCGCCCCCGCCAACCCGCAGCCGCCACACGCCGCGCTCCCGCCAACCCGCCGCCGCCACACGCTGCGCTCCCGCCAACCCGCCGCCGCCACACGCCGCGCTCCCGTCAACCCACTGCCCCCACACGCCGCGCTCCCGCCAACCCACTGCCGCCACACGCCGCGCTCCCGCCAACCCACCCCGCCAACACGCCGCCGCCACACGCCGCGCTCCCGCCAACCCACCCCCGCCAACACGCCGCCACACGCCGCGCTCCCGCCAACCCACTGCCGCCACACGCCGCGCTCCCGCCAACCCACTGCCGCCACACGCCGCGCTCCCGCCAACCCACCGCCGCCACACGCCGCGCTCCCGCCAACCCGCCGCCGCCACACGCCGCGCTCCCGCCAACCCGCCGCCGCCACACGCCGCGCTCCCGCCAACCCACCGCCGCCACACGCCGCGCTCCCGCCAACCCGCCGCCGCCACACGCCGCGCTCCCGCCAACCCGCCGCCGTCGGTGTGATGACACGACCGTAGTCCTGGTGCACGGTCGGGGTGCGGCTGCTGAATTCACGACGCGCCGGCCAGAGTATGGCCCCTCGGCTCGTCCTCTGACCTCTCCGGTCACGGGTCCGCGTGGTCAACACGTGCTACCGGGGAGGTGTGGCCGGTGCGGGTGGTCGGGAAACGCAGGACGCTGAGAATACGACGCAGCGAGAAAAAGACGGAGATGGGGGGTAGAGAGAGAGAGAGAGAGACACACACAAAGAGAGAGAGACACAGAGAGAGAGACACACACAAAGAGAGAGAGACATAGGGAGAGAGAGAAAAGAGAGAGAGAGAGAGAGAGAGAAGAGAGAGAGAGAGAGAGAGAGAGAGAGAGAGAGAGAGAGAGAGAGAGAGAGAAAGAGAGAGAGAGAGAGAGAGGTGTGAAGTGATGAATGCAACTAAAAATATAATGTTGTGTTGACACCTAGATGCTAGTTTGGTGTTGCAATGACTATTTCAGTAATTCACAGTAGTTACCGGCATACCGATGCTTTGAAACGAAAGTGATATCTTAGTACATATTTGCAGATATTGCCACGAACGTCATGCTCTGAATAGGCCGACACGCGCCCCATCGCGCGATGCAGAACTATCGGTTCAACGATTCGTACAGCAGTTGCTTTGCTCTCAGGATTAACGCGTTACCAAGCACACTGTCTTACTTCGCAGTGAACGGCTGGCGCGGCATGCATCTGCTGATGGGGATGGTGGAAACTGCTTCAGACGTAGGATCCATATTGTGCCACTCTATTTTTATGAAATCACGTAAGGCCCTGGATCACGTATGTCACTTGGCATTCAGCCAAGCCATCACGCCCACAGCGGTTTGGCGAGACGAAGATGTGTGGCCCCATCGTGTTCGGTGTAGTGCTGGTTGGGATTGTTTCGGCTTGGATTCATGAGGCCATTGCTGGTGTCTGAGTTCAAACACCGCAATTCAATGCCGAAATGTTGCCCTCATGCTGGTGATAATCATATCGTCGACAACCCAAAGCGGTTTTTCTTAAGCATAACACATATATCTGAATATGCACAGGCAGGCATACTGCACATTCATATATTTGCCATATGTCTACAACTCTACCTTCTCCACGTATGGAAAATGTATACCGATGGATACCGTCTGACAATCTGATCCCACTCCGTCGGATAAACTGATTATACTCCATATGATAATCTGACCCCACTCCGTCTCATAATCTGGTCCTACTCCATCGGATAAACTGGTCCTACTCCGTCTGATAATCTGGTCCTACTGTGCCCCCTCCGTAGCCTGGAATCATATTACGCTTTTCACGTCATCCGTCGATATGATTGAGCCCACCGTGGTTGCTGGCACCCGAGGCTGCTTGCATCCACTTGCCCGCCGCATCATCCGCATCGGGCACTTGTGTCGTGCAGATTATATTGGCCAGAGAAAATCACTCTGATCCGACCAATGTGTCTCGATGACCAGGTCTGTACAAGCCGAATCCGAGTGTCGGAACTGTGGGCTCAGCCATGCAGCATCGTATACTTCACGCTGAGGAAAAGCAGTGCACTGATCTGCATTTGCATGCTATCGAAGGAAAATAAGATAGTGTTTCACACAATATCGGCAATAACCATACAAAGAACCAGATAACTATCTACCACGATATGCGAACGTCGCACTGGTGCTTCTCCGCTGAATATATTGCATAGGTGGTTGTCATCCTCACCAATATATGTGTATGTGTCGCTGGGAACGTTGCCACTGCAGGACCACAAAAATTGTCACAAGGTGACATCAACGTGCAAAGGAAAGCAATACAACCTTGAATGCATGGTCTTATGTTAATTAGTTGTTTCAGTCGCCGTTTGTATTCGTGTCTCCATGGTTGCACTGCCGTAGCGTTGATCTATCTGTAAGTGTGATGCAGTGGGACGACATCCGCAGCAAACTCTGCGAGCGCCCGCGGTGCCGCCGCAAAACTTCTCCTCCGAACACAAACTGTGATTGCTGTTGCTGGAGACCAAATGGTGTTATGATGACGGGAACAATAAACGTCTAAAGAGCGGACGTTGGTCTGAGCGGAGAAAAACAAGACTGCCAGCACCGCAGCGAGACACCCTGTCAAGGTCTTACAAACGTGACAGTCGGGTTGAATTGGGTATAGCTGCGAGTCGCTGATAGACACAGGTCATTCGTACACATACATACACATACAAACACATCAAATAAGTATCCATATGGGGCGCTGGATGGGCGGGGCATGAGGTGTGCTATGGATGTTTAGTGGCGCAGCCACGTATAATGAAAATCTTCCTAGTGGTTAGCTTCACTAATTTTTGTGTGAAATATATCTATCCCATGCCAACGCTTGTCTCCTCCCTGACTTGCCTAAGACTGACTTGCCACTTCTTGAGACCACTCTGGCTGCGTTCTCCACTCTCGCTCTGCAGGGTGTCGGGCACCAGACTAAATCCGGCACCATACCCAATGTGGCACCATACCAAATGTTGTGCCAAACCAAATCTGGTACCACACCAAATGACGTACCATATCAAATGTGGTACCATACCAAATCTGATAGCATACCAAATCGGGTAGTATTCCAAATCTGCTACCATGCCAAGTCGGGTAGCATACCAAATCGGGTGCCATGCCAAATTTGGTATCACACCAAATCGGTCACCATGACAGCTGGGGAGAAGATGCGGGTCGACGGGCTGGTCGAGGAGTCCCACAGAGGGCCATGTACCCAGGTTGTACACCGTTCCGCGTTGTGTGGTAAGTTTAGTACGGCCACACACACCGGGGCACACGAAGCTGGAACATTTTCTTGCCATGGGCGGTGTGGCAAAATCGCGCCGACATCGAACACTTCTGACCTCCACGTGACAGGACGCAAAATATGTGTCGCCGATCGATGCGTACTTTGAAAGACGATGATAGCCTTTTTTGTCAACAAGTAACGTCATTTTCTGTTTGTTGACGTGACTAATAACGTTGCTTAATTTTGCATACGGCTTTGCTAAATGAAAGGCAAAGTATGGCTACGTATTCGCTAATTTGTCAGGGACACTTGTTAACAACATATAGAAGACTCAACAAGGCCTGCAAAACACCACTTCCATGGCTTCGTTCGTACACTACGAGATTCTCTGCTGTAATCTGGTGAAGCAATGCGCGTAAAAACAATAGGGGAGGAAGAATACCGAACATTTCGGTACAATACGTGCATTTGTCTTACAAAATCGGGCTCCTCTATACTTTCCAGGCTAGATCACACCGTTAGCCATATACTTCCTGCAACTGCTTACATGCACTGAAAATATATCAGAAATTTATCCAGTGTCTCAGTGATTACCAATACTGATCCAGGTATCCATTTACGTACATACCTATATACTCACTTATATACCTACCGACCTACCTAAGTACCTACCATACCAAAAAAGGAATAACGATACGATTGTCTGCATTTTACTACGATAAAATGTATCGAATACTGCAAGGTGGTAGTGACAAATGCAACACTAACTTGTTAGTGAATTGTGGGAAGTATTTCCCCTTCCTACTTGGAGGGGAACACTTCCTCTCCTACTTCGGTTTTGCTCCTCATTTTTGTTGACCAGAAACTACATTACGCATATTTGGACTTAAAAATAAAAGGCATAGCATTGGTTCCTTCGCATGGACTTGGGGAGGTCACGTCCCCTCCCCCCAACATATTTGACACTTAGCACTACCCCAACGAATGCTGCATGGGAGGAAGTATATCCGACATCGAACCATCAGACACACACATACACACTTATCTGGCAGTGGAGTCCTCGGTTATGATATCAAAATGAATATTCCAATCGTAGTTTTCGTTTAATGCAACTGTTCACGGTCGAGAGGGCGGTCAAAAAGCTGGGATTGGATCAATTCACAGTCTGAGGGAGGGGAGCTCATCACCTCAACTGGATGTGATGATTTACTCTTTTGTAAGCTATGTTACTTGAATGTCGTTTTGGTTAGGTGTGACTGAGGAATTATCGCAGGGTCTACTTCGAAAGATTATTCGAAGTTTCCAAAGCATGACGTTCGATTCGTGTAGTGTCG